>OX352774.1:79616845-80816845 GCA_947095535.1 Poecilobothrus nobilitatus | reverse complement strand
TGTAATTTGGGATTTGAGAGTTTTAGAATTTTATGAATTTCGTAACTTAGAGATTTTGATAGCTTCTTGATATTCCCTGAGTAAACTATTTAGAAAGATTTCTTTGATTGATGTCTTTTTCTATGTCACTTAAATTTCTTAATTTCTTATCAATAATGTTAAGAAAAAATGTCAGAAAATACTTCGATTTTTAACCACTATACAAAATCTTTTTCTCTTAAAATTTCTAATGAAATTTCTATTTTCCTGTATTTAGAATTTAATAATTATTTGCTATTTATATGTTTTTAATGTTTTTGAAATTTATTTAACATAATTTAATTAATATGTATAATATAATATATATAATGTGTTCAATAAAAATGATCATTTTAAAAATAGCTCCTCCTAAATATATGCAATTGAATCTGAATTATATCAGATTATAATTTTGGAAAAAAAATTATATTAAAAAAACAAGTTTGTGAAAACTTTTATGAGCTTTTAAAGCTTTATTTTAAAGATTTATTTATTTTTAAAATTTAAAACAAAAAAAAAAAGAAAAATCTGGTCTAAATTAATTTTTTGTTTTTAAGTTGTAAAAAGTAACACTAAAAAGTATATTTTTACAGTTTTTTTTTTTTTTTTAAAACCATATTATTCATAATAATTCTTTTAATCGTCTTCTTATTTTTATTCCAGACTGTTAAATTTAATTATAAAATGTCTATATTGTTTCCTTTGTTATTATTATCTGTTATTAACCAAATGTTTAGGTTTTATTTTAAACATTTAAATAAAAAACAGTTTGAGTAAAAAACAAATAACTTTTTTAAAACATTTTAGCGGGAAAATCCTAACTGTAAAAATTTTAAGTTATTTTTATACATTAATTGCATTTCTGTTTATGTGATGAGCAAAAAATTTTATGTATGTACATATGAATAATTAATTCAATTCTGTTCATAATTATTTAATAACACTTTGACTCTCCCATTCATCAATATATGTCAATATTTTAAATTAATTGTATATGTATATACTTAAACATTATTTTTTTTTTTGCCACCAACTGTGCAGATGTTTTATTTATAAAAGAAGCTTTCTTGAACACAATATGTCTTATACCTTTCATTACCAATTTTATCATATTTTGAAAAGAATCTATGACTCAACTATCAAAACTTAAAACTTTTGAATAGATGGATAGAAAAAGAAAAGAGACATTATTTTGCTGACGTAATGAAAAAACTTTTAATTTACATATATGTACATATTTATTCAAAAATTTAATAGCGATAAAGCACATAGTAAAAATTTTAATTCTATCTCCAATTTTAATAAAATTTTACAATTAGTCACAAACAATTTTTATTTGTAATTAAATTTTAGTTTATTAATATTTAGTCAAAGCCTATTTTGAAAAATATAGTTGATGAAAGATTATAAATAATTTTATTATTTAAAATTTAATTTCAATTGATAACTAAAACGTTACGGTATAAGATCTCCCTAATTCTAAGTTTTATAATAACACAACAATTTAAATATACGCCCATATCATGTTAGGCTTGTGATATGTGCGTAAACAAAACTTGTCATCAAATCGAATGAATCTCGAACTATAGAATTTTAAAGTTTATTTTCGTACAATAAGCTATTTAAAATGATATTTCAGCTTTTTAAAAAAAAAATTAAAAGCTCGAAACCCCAATTCAATTACAAATTTTGATGATACCTATCACAAGCGTAACATGATATAAGCTTGATAAAGTCTCATATCTTTTGATTTTCTTACTTCACTACAAGTTAATTTTGTTCAGATAATAATAAATTTGTAATTACGTTTGTGACATCTAAAGAGAGACGGGGTAGATATGAAAAGGATATTTATTCTTTCTCAGGAGATAGTATTCAGAGCCTAATTAGGTATCCGCGTCCGTCCACAAAATAACTCAAAAACTAATACAGCTATAAAATTTCGAAATTTCTATACCATTTCATTTTTATGTAAATGCCAGTTTTGCTATTCAAATTAAACAAGTTCAATCGGCGAGTTTGAATAGCTGCTATTCAACTTCATCTTTTATATGAGAATAACTCAGTGTTTATATAAACTAGGTATTTAAGGTACTAGGTATTTTTCTCCAAAAAAAAGTAAAGTTTAATGCCAACAACATTTATAAAATTTTTTTAGTCTAACGCAACAGGTTCGGAATTAACAACAGGGTCTAACAACGGGTTTGTTGCGAAATTTTTATATGAGCATATCTTAGTACTAAATTTTTATTTTAGTAATTTTTAATTTTTTTTTTGCCAGGGTAGGTGGGAATCCTCGAAAGACACTAACTATAGAGGAATGAAATGAGATCGAATCATTTATGAGTGTGTGGGACTTTAAAAAACTAAACACCATCAACTTTTTATGACCAAACAATAGGTTTTGCTTTAGTATTAATATATATATACTGCTTGGTCAAATAAACTATATAGGCAATTTTTATAAAATTTGTTTGGATTGTTTTGGAAAGTGGTCGAGAATCTATCTTATAACTCTAAAATTTACATAAATATATTTCACTACCATTTAATTAAGTTTTAAGATATCTTAAATTTTCTAAAAAATGGTTAAATTTTATGACAGCCATAATATGTTTGTGTGAATTTTCGAAAATTAACAAAGTCATTGTCTACATTGTTCATCATTTTTTATTAATTTACTACCTATTTCAGTTTTATATTTTCCTCTTTTTTTTTTTTTTTTGTTTTTTAGAAAAATTTTATCAAAATCGTGTATAACATGTCATAAAAAATTCTTTTTATTATTATTATTATTAATATTACTATTATTATTATAGAGGTGGTTTTGTTTATATATCAATTACACTCAGTAACTTAATTTTCTTGATATGTTCTTAATTTAGAACAAATAAAAATTCACTGAATTTAGTATTAAATTAACACTTGATATATTCTCCCTCGATTTTTTTATTTATTTGAAAAAAATAAAAATTTAAAATTTAAATTTAACATACCTACATTAATTTTTTTTGTAATTTTTTGATAATCAATAAATTCATTAGTGTTATATTGAAAGTAATTGAGTAAGCTAATAAAACTATTTGAATTGAAATATGATAGTTAATTCATTAATAAAAATTGTATATATATATTAATTTAATTTATATATATATATATATATAGACATAAATATCTGTTTTTTTTTTAATATAAATAATTAAAAAATTACAAATCTTAATGATAACATTTCATTTATAATGAAATCTTTTTATGTAATATTGTGAATTTAGTTGATGATAAGAAGTCATAAAATAATAAGATTAAATATTTAGAAAAAATATATTTGTATAAAATTTGTTTTATTTTAAAACATTTGTGTAATAAAAATAAAAATTTACAAATATTATAGCTATATTAGCTGCACTCATATTTTTATAAAAAAAAAAATAAATGTATCTAAAATGTTATTTTAAAATGTTTTTTTTTTTTTTTGAGTTTGATTATAAATGCATTCATTTGTATTTTACTATAGTAAAATAATATTTTTTTTTTTATTTATTTATTACATACTTTAAAATAAAAACGATTGACAAAGTATAGTAATATTAATAATATATTTATTAAATTTAATTAAAAAAAAAATATATTATAGATACTTATCTTTATTACGGCAAGTTAATAAGGTAAGTTAATGGTTGTAAATTTATGTGCTTATCGTGATTTTTTATTTATTTATACTTACTTCAATTTATACTTTACAATAACTTAAATAATATTATAATAAATAATACATTATATTAAAAAATAAACAAAAGAAAATATCAGGATATATTATGTAATAAAATAAGAGCAAACAACCCCTATAAATATGCAACAACTTTTTTCCCCCCGTTTTATTATATATCGTATATTCAATTTTAACAAGGCCTCAGTGGCCTAGTGGTTAAGCACGTGGCTCATTAATGGAGGGAGTGCGGGTTGAAATCCTGCACAGGTCATAAGTGTTTTTTCTTTACATTACCCCCCTTACGACGAAATATATAGTATATATAATATAAACAAAATAAATAATATTAGTGTACAATTTAATAATAATATTCGGCCTGTAATAGCGTTAGTAGCCGATGGTTTTATAATATTGCAATATCCTATGTGATTTGTAATATTAATATAAATAAAATAATATTCGACCTCTAATGGCCTTAGTAGCCGATGGTTTTGTAACATTGCAATATGCTATGTGATTTGTAATATAAATAAATAAATAAATTGTAACAGTCAAGTTTATAGGCTATATAATAGGCTAGACAATATTATAGGCTATTAGTTTTAAATACCAATTTTTTTCCAATATTAAAAATATTTAAATTGTAAAAATACATTAAGTATATCATATACGTCATAAAATATTCACGTAGAAAACAAAATTCAGTCAATTTTGTCGATTTTAAATCACCCCAAGATCGTATTTGGTATATTTCGTAAAAAGATGACCGTATTTTTGCTATACCTATAAGTAAAATTAAATTGAGCTTATTTCTTTATTTTATTTTTATTCTTTTTTTTATTTGTTTGTATGTCAATTGATGTATGCACAATTTTTTTTTGTTTTTGCTAAAAATATATATATAGTGTTTTACTAAGTAGAATTTTTATATTTTTAATAAAATTAAAAAATATGAAGCTTACACTTTTATAGGTGACTTATTTGTTAATACATACTATGAAACATATACTTAATATGAGATGATTATTATAATATAAGTTTTATAATAGAAAAATCGTATAAAAAAATTATGTATTTGTATTCAAAACTTAGCGAATGTCATAATACGTAGTAAGTGGAATTATAATAATTAGAATTTAAATTTTTATTTATATCTATACTATAGGTATCCATTATAACTATGTATATTTTATTTTTCTATGATAAAACACGCACAACACAACACTTTAAAGTTAATGCGTTTAATCTAGGTAGAAAATTTTCATATAAAATCATGGCGATGAATTTCATATAAATTTATGGCAAAAGGAGAAAAAGAAAGGCTCATAAATATTTCGTCAAAAAAAAAAAATTTAAAAAAACATTTTTTTAAAAAGAAGTCATAAAAATTATATGAAGAAATATATACAAATGTAAATATATCGATTGACATACAAACAAACTTAAAAAAAGAAAAACTAAAATACGATCAATTTGATTTTACGAAATTAAAAAAAAACTGTCTAACTATTTTTCTTCCACGTGAATACTCTATATATATGTATATAGATAGTTCTTTATGATTATATCCCATAAGACATTTAACAAAATTATTTATTATACAAAAATAAACATACAAATTATCTCTCTAGTTTAAAAAATGTTAATCAAATAAACAACAAAGCTGTTTTTTTTTTTTAACTTTTTTTAAGCTAAGTTAAGTTAAGATTGTTGAAAAGGTAAAAAAATAATTTTAACACAAATTATCTCCTGAGCATTTCATCTTTTTAGATATAAAATTGGTATAAAATATATTCAAAGCCAAAATCATATCCGCCATTATATCACTATTAATAATAGGCGGGTTATATGTAAAGCTATTGAATACCTATAATTTGAGCAATATTAATGGAGAAAATTAAACCATGACACAACGATACCGAATAAAAACAAAGTAATAAAAAGTAACAAATATTGGATTCTTAGATAACATACACTAATAAGATGAGAGTACTTTGATTACATATATTAGGTTTCAAATAATACGCTAAATTATTTAAGTTAAGATAAGGTTTAAGTTGATTAAAAGAAAGTTAGGATAGATTACGTTGTTTTTATTATAAGATTGATTTTTTAACATCAAAATTTTTGCAATAAAAAAAAGTAAAAAAATAATATTATAAAATTTAAATACTTTAAAACAAAAAAAAAAACTTAATTAATCTTTCTTTAAAAAAGAACTATATAAAAAATATCAATTTTTTTTCAATGTTAATATGTATAAAGAAGAAAAACAATGCTGTTTTTCCTAAACTTTTTCTAGTCTAACCAAAATTTAAGATTGTAATTAAAAGGTATAAAAGAGAAACAGTTTTAAGACTAAAATTAAAAAGGGACTTGGTGGCCCAGTGGTGTCCAATTAACGGAAGATTCAAATCCTGCTCAAATAGCAAATGGTTTTAATTGTAAGGAAAATTACTGAAAAGTAGTTTTTCTACTAAATCCCTCATATTACCAAATATTGTGTACACAATTATACATAATATATAATATAAATAAAAAAAATAAAATAAAAAAGTAATGTTTTTTACTTCCAACTATAAGATTAGAAATGCACAATTCACTCTTCAAAAAAGTTTTATGTTAGTGTTCCACTATACAGTAATCTTTAGAAACTCAAAAATTAATTACTAAAAATGTGAAACTATATTTATTCAGGATCACTATAGTAGGATAAGATATAATATTAGAAAAACTAAAGATATTTTCCACACAATACAACAATTAATACAAAACACGTAAAAATAACAGTAAGTCGATGCAACCGACTTATTTATACCCTACACATAAAAAATTCAAATTAAATTAAAAATCCATAAGTTATTTTAGTTAGGTATTTAATACAAGCTAAAAAAAATAAATGCTGTTACAACCTTTGTACAAAATTTCAGGTTTCTATCTTTATTAAATTCGAAAATATGATTGTTAGGTATTGGGAAGTGTGTGAAGGCACGCGGACCACCACCCCAATTCATCTCAAATTTTAGAGACATCAACAGGGTAGAACATTCTTATATCAAATTTCAAGTTTATATATTTATTAATTTTGAAGATATGCTTGTTTGGTCTTAGGAGTTGTGTGGCAGATACCCGATCAACCATTCTAATTCATCTTAAATTTTGGACAAATCAGGGATTCAGGAAACAACACCCTTGTACCAAATTTGAATTTTCTCTCTTTATTAATTTCGAAGATATGCTTGTTCGGTTTTGGGAGTTGTATGGGAGGTACCCGAACGACCACTCCAATTCATCTCACATTTTAGGCAAATCAGGGATTTAGGAAACAGTACCCTCGTATCAAATTTGAAGTTCCTATCTTTATTAATTTCGAAGATATGCATGTTCGGTTTTGGGAGTTGAATGGGAGGTACCCGAACAGCTCCTCCAATTCATCTCAAATTTTGGACAAATCAGGGATTCAGGAAACAACACCCTAGTACCAAATTTGAAGTTTCTGTCTTTATTAATTTCGAAGATATGCTTGTTCGGTTTTGGGAGTTGTATCGGAGGTACCCGAACGACCACTCCAATTCATCTCAAATTTTGGGGATATCAGGGACTCAGAAAAACACACCCTCGTACAAAATTTCAAGTTTCTAACTTTATTAATTTCGAAAATATGCGTATTAGGTTTTAGGAGTTGTATGGAGGTACTCGAACGCATGTCCGATTTCGCCCATTTACAATCCCCGCCTTACCTTAGTCATTGTTAACCTACAGTATAAATTTCATCAAGATAGCATCATTATTTTTTGAGTTATCGTGCGTACGGACGGACAGACGGACGGACATCACTAAATCGACTCAGGCGGTGATCCTGATTCAGAATATATATACATGTCTATACCTAACTCGCTTCCTTTTGGTGGTTACAAACACCATACCAAAGTTAATATACCCTATACTTAATGTGTAGGGTATAATAACACAATACAAAACAAAATACAATACTCCACACAATACAAAAATTAAAAACTATGTTAATTTAGGATATTTAGGTGTTCATTCCAATTACTTGTTAAACGTTCACTTTCATTTACAAAGTCAAGTAAAAAAAGCAAATATCGACTTTATGAAATTACAAAAACTGTTCGTTTCCATAAAATACTTTGTAGCAAAGTAAAATTACTAAGTTATAAAACTTTAATCCGATTAGTATATTAACATATGCATGTCCAATAATGGAATAATGCTAGAGCTACTTCGATGAAGAAATTTAGATTGTCCAAACGCAAGTGTTTAAGAGGTTGCATAAATTATAATAAAAAGTTATCTATACATTTTGAGCATTTCTATTTAAATGAATTTACTTATGATTAGGTGAAATTAACGAGACTTGATAATGTAATCATTTGTCTTATATGTAACCACATTTAAAGAAGCATTAATAAAAATGAAAACACATTAATTAGCCACTCCGGGCATGAAAATTAGGTTCAAAACTGTCTAATTACAGGATTGTGTGGCTTAAAATAACGAACATTATAAAAATAATAAAAATAATGTTGAAGTTGTTTAACTACGATACGATATTAAATATATATGTGTTACGTCGTCCTGCTTGGTGGCTGAGAGAGTTATCCATATGCATAAAACCATATGCAAAAACTTTTTAGTAGCGATTTTATCAACTGTTTGACGCTTGCAATGCAAGCACACATTACTATACTTTAATATAAAATTATATTGCTTTTGTTTAGATTTAGAAAATGTAACGAAATTTTCATTTCGTTTGAATATTACAATATGAAATATTATTTTGTATTAAACATGCGTTATAGTTATAACCATTTGAATAAAGAGCTTGTTCCAGTTTTGAGCGGTACTGTAGCGTTATTAAGGATGAGGGTATAAAAAAGTTCTTCCACAAAGTTATTTTTTTTTTTATAAGATCTATATACCTTTCTTAAAAGATCCATTTCTTTTAACGGTGTCCTTAACAGATACACAAACGGACCGAACGAAACTATAATAATAAGTATATTTTTTTTAATTTCTTTAAAGAGTGCATATTTTTAATGTTTTTATTTTAAAAATTTCATTCTTTTAAGATTTCAATCAAAATTTTCAAAAATATCGAAAAAATTTCTTATAAAATCTAAACATAAACTTTTTATGTGAACTTTTTGAGTATATTTTTAAAAAATATAAAAGGACACGAATTAGAATTGGGTTGTTTTTTTCTAACCTTAATAAAAAATTCCTAAGATTAGGTTAGGTTAGGTTAACATGACTGCCAAAAAGACACACTTAGACCGTATTTGGTCCATTGTGATACCACATATAAACTTTTCTATCCCACTCGTTAAAACCAATTTTTTTGCAAAGCGAAGAATACTCTTCACATTTTTACCTGCCAGATCACTAAGGCTGTTGAAGAGATATTGCCCCAAATAGGTATTCCTTCTTGCCGACAAGGCCGGCATGTGCAAAGGAGATGGAGAGTAGTTTCCTCCTCTTCTTCATCCTTGCAGGCTCTACAATAGTCGTTTGCGGATAAACCAAGTCTTCTGGCATGCTTCCCTATTAGACGGTGATTATACCCATTGTCATTCCAATGTCTGCCCTTTTGAGAGAAAGCAGATCATTGGATCGTCGTAAATCGGTTTTGGGCCATATCAATCTTGTAGTATTGCACGAGGTCAAGTTTGACCATTTGTAATTTACCATATCCGTTATTTCCTTTCGAAATAACGTTTTGCTTGTGGATAGAGGTATCCCTAGTCCTGCCCTATCCGGCAGAACTTGTAAGGTTGTACCAATAAAAAAAATTCCTAAGACTAACAATTGAATGGAAAATGGAAATGGTTATTTTTAAAATTTATAGGGATATGTACTTAGAGTCAATGCAAACTATAAGTCTTGCAAAAAAATTACAAAATTTGACAGTTAAAGTACAAAATTTGTTATCGTTTTCATGTATAAAAAAAATGCAAAATATTGCAAAGATTTTGCAAGAGCTGTCTGCTAAACCGTATATAGTGCAAAAATGTAATTGTTTTTTAAATATTTACACCAACTCGTAAATACTCCATATATTAGATTTGTTGTGTTATAAATATCTTTGAAATAAAATTTATAATTTTCGAAAGACATATTTTAATTATCAAAATATAAAAAAAACATGTCCTAATAAATTTTAGATCAATTTTTCTAAAAAAAAATTAAGGATGAATTTAGTGAATTTCAATAATCCTATAATACAAGAATATATACATATATTCTTTGTATTATTTATTAAAATCTAAAAAAAAATTAATTTCAAATTCAAAATTAAATAAAATCATTTTAATTAAAAACATAACCTTAAAATCTTAAAAATGAAACATTATTAATCTGAAAAATTTAAACATGTTCTATATATATATATATATATATATATACACATATATACATATATAGGTTGTAAAAAAAAAATCTTTGACTTGCAAACTTTTTCTTAAAAATATTTTTTTTTGGCGCATCTTTATATTTTACACAATAAGAAAATATTTAAAAAAAAAAAATCTCATGAATAATAGAAATTGGTTTATAACCTCAATTATGCAAAAAATATGTATTGTATTCTTTAATATGTTTTGCTTTTTAACATATTGCGTAAACAACATGTACGATTTATTAAGAAACTTTTTGAAAAGAATATTTTATTTTTAAAAAAAATATATTTTTTTTTAAAAATAGATTGTATCTTAAATGTATATAGAATGTATATTGTATTTAGAAATTTTATCCAGTTGTAGTCCAATGGGATAAAAGATTTTAATTTTGTTCAGTTCGTTGTTACTTAAAAAGCAAACAAGACTTTATTACAAGAAATAAAAATAAAAAAAAAATAAAAATTTAAACAAAATGGATAAAAATATTCCAATAAAAAAAATACCATGCAAAAATGATCAAATATCTTATTTGCAAAGAATTGTTTTAACAAGGTTTTTTTAATTAATAATAATAAAAAAAAAAAATTTAATTAAAATTATATGTATTTTATTAAAAAAAAAATTTTTTTTTTTTTTATTAATTTTCAGAATGGGCTCATTTAATGCAGCCCCAAAAATTAATAACACTGATACACAAGATGATCATTTGATTATACCAAATGGATTAAGTTGTATAGATTTAATAAAACATTGTAAAGCGTTAAGGGGAGAAAATCGTCCACAATTATTGAAAAGACATTGGTTAAAATCAACATTAACAAATGAACAATTATCAGAAGAATTTCATGCATTAAATTTATCTAATTCTATTTCATCAGCTGGTATATTTTAATTTATATATTAAAAAAAAATTTATGAAATGTAAAAGAAATTTTTTTTTTTTTTTATATATTTTAGAAATTGGAAAAATATTAAAATCTTCATCAAATCAAATTCGTATATTTCAATGGAATATTTTATCACAAAGTAAGTATAAAAAATTAATACATATAAGTGAATAGGGGAACGCGGAATGATAACAAAAATTTTACTTTCCACAATTATATTTTTTTTTACAATTTTTTCTAAATCAATTTTAATTTAAATCCTTTCCAAAAGCCGATCTGTTTCTGTTCCCTCAAAGAATATAACGAATATAAATAATGAGCAAAGCTTAAGCGGTGGTTCAAAAAATTAAATATAAAAACGAAATTAAATAATATTTATTTTTAATTATTAAAAGAATTACAAAATTCGCATAAATGTCGAAAGTTTCGAGGACTTTTTTCAGTTGAAGAAATCCAATTCACATCATTTTTTTTTTTATATATTTTTCTGTAAATTTGAAATATCAGATATATTATGATGATGTTCAAATCTAAATTACTTAAAACTTATTAAATTTTTAATATAAAGTAATAAATACAATTCCAATCATCGACCATCAATTACTGACCATCTGCGAAATTCGTTTCGCACATCTATTTTTCGTCAAATGAACAATATAATTGTAGCAAAATGAAAAACAAAAACACCCATATTCTAAAAAACTCATCCCTTACGCGATGAAAATAGTGTCACATCATGTCTATATAAATTTGTAATTCTCGAAGACTCATGACGAAAATTTTTGTTATGTTGGTAGTCATTTACTGTCAAATGAAAATTTTTCCATATTTAAACGTTCATCAAAAATTATTTAAAAAAGACGTTTGATTTTTAAATAGTAAATAAAAGTATACATATTCATAAGTTGCAAGAAGTCGTCGTATCAGAAGTGGGACCGAAGTGATTAAAAAAACATAGTCTCCAATTCTGTAATAGAAATAAAAAATAAAAAATAAAAATGAGAAAAGCACCAAAAAGTTGCACCCTAGTTTTTGGGGGCTATTTTTTTGGGCGGGCTTAAAGTCGAACCTTTTTTTTTTTTTTCTATATTTTAATTCTACAACAAAATCAGGGAGTACCTTTTTTAAATCATTTCGGTCCGACTTCTAGTTCGCAAGATACTTCGCAAGGGCTTCTTGCAACTTATAACTATGTATGTACTGATACTCCGATGCTACTTCAATATATAAAACAAAAAAAAAATTTTTAATTCCTAAAATATACTAAACAAAAAACATTCACTAAAATACTAATTTATTTTTAATTATACATACTTCCTTTCCACTCTATCCATTTTTATATTTTTATTTAAACTTAAACTTAACTGAAAACTAAAAAAAAAATACTTAATTCCTACGAATTACTCAAAAGTGATATTTATCACAAGAATTTTACCATGATAGAAAACGGCTATCGCTTCGTAGGAAAAGTCTTCCAGAAACACCACACACGATACTTTTGACATTTAATATCGCGTCAAATTGAAAACATCACTTTAGAGTCTTGCAGAATAACAAATCATCGCGTCAGTGATACTCTTCGTATGATAAGTTTTCAAGAATATGGGTGAAAATCTTTAACAAAGCTGTTATTCGTTTTTAATATTCGTTTAATTTACGTTTATACGTTTTAAATTTTTGTTGCTTAAAGATAAATGTCAAAACCGACTATCAGTGAAAAATTGTAAAAATATTGTAATCTCTACAACGTCGAATTTTTGGTTGAGCATCAAAGATCATAATAATTGTGAGTAAATACATACATGAAAATGCATATATTTTAATTTTTTAATCGCGAATTTTTCTTTGATGAACGGAATTGTGTTTATTACTCTATTTGTTAATAAGCACAACACAATTGACAATTTGTTTTTCGAATAAACGGTTGTTTATGACATTTTGTTTTGTTATAAGTGAACAGTAGTAATTTTAAGATTTAAAATTCTTAGTAGCAATTATTGTTCTGTAGATAATTCTTCTATACTCTCATATCCTGACACAGCTCTCTAAGAATTGTTTTAAATTTCTAAACAGTTATTATGATTGTCCGCAGGCAAAATGGAAGAACCCTGTAAAATAAACTATTTTATATTTTTGTGAAATTAATTTTTTTTTTCCAAATAGGTCTTGGTCAGAAAAATGATGGTTTTGTATGTTGCCCAGATGAAGCATTAACATGGGAAAATCGGAAATTTTTAATTATTGAAGAAATTCTTCAAAATAACCCAGATATTATATGTTTACAAGTAAATAATTATTAAATTAATTTTATTTCATATTTTATTATATTTAATTTTTTTTAATTTTTTTTTTAGGAAGTCGATCATTTTAAATTTTTGGAAAGAGTACTTGGATCTCAAAATTATTGTGGGATATTTTTCCCAAAACCAGATTCACCATGTTTATATATAGAAGAGAATAATGGTCCAGATGGCTGTGCAATATTTTATAAACGTAATAAATTTGATTTAATTAATTATGATACTAGAATATTAGAAGTATGGCATGTACAAAGTAATCAAGTTGCAATTGTTGCAAATTTTAAATTAAAAAATGATTTAAATAAAGAATTAACTGTATGTACAACACATTTAAAAGCAAGAAATGGTGCATTATTATCAAAATTACGTAATGAACAAGGAAAAGATTTATTAAAATTTGTTAATGATATCAGTGGTGGTAATAGACCAATTTTAATGTGTGGTGATTTTAATGCAGAACCAATTGAACCAGTTTATAGTACAGTTTTAAATAATAAAGAATTGGAATTATCAAGTGCATATGCTGAAATAAATCAACAATTTGAAGATATAAATAATTATCATATAAAAAATATTAATATTACAAATAATGATGACAACAATAAAGATAATTGTCAATTGCAATGTAATGGTCGTAGCAGTAATAGTAATAGTAGTAATAATATTGTTGATGGTGAAAATATTATTGAAGAAAATATTGCAGAAATATTGGCTAAAAAAGAACCGGCATATACTACATGGAAAATTCGTAGAGAAGGTGAAATATGTCATACTATTGATTATGTATTTTATTCAAAAAATAATTTACGGGTAGGTTTTTGTTGTCTTTTATTTTTTTTTTGCTTTTATTAAATTCAAATTTTTTTTTTTTTTTTTTTTTAGGTCCGAAATTGTTTACTTTTTCCAGAAAGTGAAGAAATTGGAAAAGATCGTACACCCAGTTTTCGTTATCCATCTGATCATTTTTCATTAGTATGTGATTTTGAATTTATGGAGCAAGATAATATATCAGCTGCACCATCGTTATCTAACGACCACAATTAGCAATTATAATTAATTTTTATTTAAAAAAAAAAAAAACTATTTTTTAATCATTCATTATTAAAAATACACACATAAGCTTATTTAATTATAATATAACATACAAATTAATATTCAATTAAATGGAAGAAAAAAAAAAAACAAATTAAAAAAAAAATGAAATGCAATGTGATATTAGAATTAATATTTGAATATTATAAAAAAAAAACAAAAAATATTTTTATTTTATTATTTTCTGGCTAAAGATTGTTTAAAACAAAAAAAAAACTAAACAAAATATCAAACAAAAATTAAAATCACAAGTAGACTTCTTGTATTAAGTATATGAATGTTGACATATAAATTTAGTTTGTAGGGTTAAAAAAATAAAAAGTTCAATTAAAAATTTTCTGAAAATAATATAATGTTGTATTGTTTGCAATGTTGTTTTGTATTTTTTTTTTAAATAACTATAAACTGTTTTATTTAGATCAAACACTATAGCGAAAATAATGAGAAACAGGTGATCGATTTGTAACCGCTTGAAAACCCATTAATAATTTCTTACATTTATAACAGATTGGTATACATACTTATATATTATACCGAGATCAGACGCAAAAGTTAAGGTTAAAATGTCGCTATATTTTAAATAATGCATATATTTATTTTTGAAAGATTTAGAAACAAACGAATACAGGATTATCTTTATCGGAAAAGAAAACGATATAGAATTAATGCGGGTAACATCCGAGAATCACAGAAAATGAAGATCCTTTCATACCTTTTCAACCAAATTACACTGTAGAATGTAAACCAACGGTTTTTAAAAGCGCACATTTCCAAAAGACAATACAAACTGTGTAGAATTGTGACTTGCTCCAAAATTTAAAAATTTTATATAAGTAAATATGTGAAAACAGGACTTTTCTAGAATTTTTAGGGGCTGTAAGTTCGGAACCTTAAATAACTAAGAAAAACATTTAACACAGGTAAAAATATATTACTGGAGCTTTAATTTTTATGTCTTGCCGAAGAAACTTGTACAAGTGCTTAAGTTACAGGTGCCTAAAAATAGTAAATTTTCAATTTTTAATAGCTCGTAAATAGGGAGCGATACAAAAAAATTTCTAAGACAGCTTATACTAATTCTAAAAGTTCTTCCTTATTTCAAAATTTTAAGTCGCTATCTAAAAGCGTGCCGGAGTTATGAAAAAAGAAATATCATGTAAAATTTGGTTTTAACATAACGGTAAATTTAAATAGTAAATTACATAATATTGCATCATTTTGATATTAGTTTATAGAGACAAGAAAATTTCCTGTATTCTAGCGTTTTTAGATTGTAAAACTACTGCGCAAAGCCTGAGATATATACATCCAAAGACAATGCTTTTTTGTAATTTTGGGGAGCTGTAACTGTGGAACCACATATAACAAAAACAAACCATTAACATACGTAAAATATATTACCGGAGCTTTATTTTTTATGTCTTTCCGAATAAAAATATGTACAGGTGTTTAAATATAGGAAATTTTCAATTTTTGAGCCCTAGTAGCTCATAAACGGTGGTTAGTCCAAAAAAATTTTCTGAAGAAGCTTATTCTAATTCTAGAAGTTCTTTCTTACTTCAAAATTTCAAGTCGCTATCAAAAGCGTGCCGGAGTTATGAAGGTAGAAAAATAATGCAAAATTTCGTTTGCACATAACGGTGAATTTAAATACTAAATTTAAAAACTGGTATAATTTTTATATTGATTTATAAAAGTAAAAAAAAACTGTCGAATGGCGTTTTCAAATTGGAAAAATGTTAAACATGGGATATACGTATTTAAAATAGAGATTTTTCAAAGTTGGAGGGGCTGCAGCTCCATAATGGATGGGGCTATATGGAAAAGTTGTTCAACAACATTAATTTTTTTATGAGAACTACCCATGGTTAAAATTGGTTTTGTCTATCTTTAACTGTGTAGAAATTTTGTAAACAGACGGACTTACAGAGTGGAACTAATAGGCATATTTTTTTCAAAATTTTTTTGGAAATGTGCTAAAAATTGCTGTAAAAATACTGAACAAAGAATGAAGAAATTAGACAATGGCAGGAATACAATCATTATATAATTCTGTCCAGAGAGCTTATTATGTCATCAACAACAAATATGAATAAGCGCTTAGTAAAGTTTCGATTAGGTCAGACACAAATTAACATAGCTATCACCTATAAAAAGAAACGCAACGAATATGCCATTTTTGTAACACAATCTCACTCACAGTCAATCACATTTTCCAATGCATATCCCTTTCCCACACCCTATCCACATTCCTCAAATAATCTCAACAAATTGATAAATTTGCACACGTCACTAAGTAAAACATAACAACCACGAATAAATAGTTAGAAAATAAATGTCAGGAGCCAGGGTTTATGTACTAGAGCTTAGAGATTACTTGCTTTGCAGCTGCATCTTAGGAGCTGCATCTTCCAAAGGAGTCAAAACACCACTGCACTGACTTTTTTGGAAATAGATATTTTTTCTATCTTAATGTTTTTAATGGAATACTTTTTAATTTCTTTCCTAACCCGGCAACTTGAGAGTTTGTAATACGAAATGTCAAATTACTGTCTGTGTGACGTATATGGCATTTTTACTATCAAGACATTTCATTTGTTATCAAAATTTTCAAAGTTTTATATTTTTTAAATACACAAACATTATTTGACATGAATTTTTCCATTTGTCGCCATTTTTAATTGTTCGAAGTGCAAAATTAGTATCTCAATTACTAGCTAGAAAAACGTCAAGACAGTGGAGA
The DNA here is from genome assembly GCA_947095535.1 of Poecilobothrus nobilitatus. NCBI lineage: Eukaryota > Metazoa > Arthropoda > Insecta > Diptera > Dolichopodidae > Poecilobothrus > Poecilobothrus nobilitatus. The sequence goes on along the minus strand of OX352774.1, from coordinate 80,799,677 downwards.
AGATAATTGAAAAAATGTAATAGTATTGTCAAAAATATTCATGTATTTATGAACTATCTTACTGTTTCGTCTGGCCTTAATTATTCTCTGGAATACATCTGGAAACCTTAATTATTTTTATATATGCGTCACTAATTTTATATTTATAATTTTCTCAAGTCGAGGCATGTAATGTTCACACATTTTCGTATCTGGTCATAAATACCGAAACTAATATTTTGAGTACAATGTTGGGGCATTTTACTTTAAAAATGCAAGGTTATAATACATAGCTTAGCTCAGATCTTAGTAGCAAGAGATTTAAATGTTAAAATTACTTTGACAATTATGGCTTTAATTTTTAACGTACAGTGCTGCAAATATTAAACAAGGTAGAAAGTAAACCAACGGTTTTTAAAAGCGCACATTTCCAAAACTCAATACAAACTGTTTAGAAGTGTGACTTGCACAAAAATTTGAAAATTTCATGTAATAAGAAAAAACGTGAAAATAGGACATTTTTGAAATTTTGAGTAAGTCCGGAATCCTATATAACTAAGAAAAGCCGTTATTACACGTAAAAATATATTATTGAACCTTTAATTTTCATGTCTTGCCGAAGAAAAATTTTTACAGGTGCCTAAGTTACAGGTGTCTAAAAATAGCAAATTTTCAATTTTTGAGGCGTAATAACTCTTAAAAAGGGGGCGCTACCAAAAAATTTTCTGAGGAAACTTATACTAATTCTAAAAGTTCTTGCTTGTCTCAAAATTTCATGTTCCTATCTAAAGGAGTTATGAAAAAAGAAATTTCATGCAAAATGTGGTTTTCACATAACGGTAAATTTAAATAGTAAATTTCAAAATATTATATAATTTTGATACTGTTTTATATAGATAATAAAATTTTCGATCTACTGGCGGTTTTAGAATGCACAACTATTACGCAGAGCCATATATACATCTGAAAATGGGGCTTTTTCGCAATTTTGAAGAGCTGCAACTTTGGAACCCTCTACAAATAAAATAAACCTTTAACACACGTAAAAATATATTACTGTAGCTTTAATTTTTATATCTTCCAGAAGTAAAATGTGTACAGATGTCTAAGTTACAGGTGTTTCAAAATAGCAAATTTTCAATTTTTAAGCCCTAATAGCTCATAAACAGGGGGTGGTCCAAAAAAAATTTCTTAGCAAACTTATACTAATTCTAAAAGTTCTTTCTTGCCTCAAAATTTCAAGCCAAAATTTGGTTTTCACATAACGGTAAATTTAAATACTAAATTTAAAAGAATTGTATAATTTTGATATTAATTTACAAAGTTAAAAAAAATACCTGTCGAATGGCTTTTCAGATTGAAAAAATCTTAAACAGAACATAAGATATATGCATTTAAAAATAGGGCTTTTTCAAAGTTTGAGGGGCTGTAGTTCCGTAATGGGTGGGGCTACATGAAAAAGTTGTTCCACAAAATTATTTTTTTTATGAGACTTACCCATGGTTAAAATTTTTTTGCTCTATCTTTAACGGTGTAGAAGTTTTGTAAACAGAGGGACGGACGGATAGAGTGAAACTAATAAGCACATTTTTTCAAAATTTTTTGGAAATGTGCTAAAAAGGTTTTAAAAATTAACAGTAAAATAATAAAATATTCGGTTTTTTTGCCTATGATTTTTGTTGAAACATAAGGTTGTAAGTTAATATTTTGGTTTTCAATTAGTTTTAATGTTTCAAAACTATTAATTAGATACTATAAATAAATATAAATAATAATACTTTAAGCTTATAGAATTAAGAATACGAATGGTCGGGTGCTATGCCATGTCTGTTCTCCTATGTAAAATTTTCTTTATTCTTTGTTTTGATTTTCTTTCTTTGATCTTTTAATTTGATCAATTTGTTCTTCAAATTAATTTCGCCGTGAAATCAATTTTTCTTGAGAAAAAAAAATTATTGAAGAAAAAAATTGAAATAAAGAATATAAAATATGAATATCAAAAATTAGAACACAACACATTTGATATTTCAAAGCGTATTGAAAACGTAAAATTTAAAAGTTGATTAACTGTTTTTCTTAGCTGCGTTAATTAGTGTAAATTTAAAAAGCCACAATAATTGAAACTATGCAATTAAATTTCTATATATATATATATATATATATATATATTTAAATAGGAAAAAAATTAAAAATTTTGCTAAATAAAAATTAATTTTACCGAAACTGTATGGTGTGATTTTGAGTATTAAATTTTTGTCAACCAAAGAAAGACAAAATAACATTATTTTTTAATGTCTTAAAAATTTTAAAACAAAATATCCTTTCACTTGGCTTGACGGACAAATAGTTTTTCATTTATAGGTTTTCAAACATTTTTATTAAAATATATATTTAATCTTTAATATTGGAACTTTCCAATTTAGATTCCCACTAGAAAATTTCCCATTTTTTGTTTTGCTTACAACTCCCCCAGGAAGCATAGGGCATTCACTAAGCCTTTGCATCTATCTCTATTTTGCGCTATAGCTTTAACTTGAGACCATGATTTCTTAATTTTGCCAATCTTTTTCAATATTGTTCTTTTCCAACTGTTTCTGGGTCTGCCTATGTTTCTTCTTCATTGTGGTTCCAGAGCTTATCTGGCTTATCATGTTTTCTGGTCGCCTGATTATGTGTCCAATCATCTGTATTTTTTTCTTATTTGGATTTCAATAAGATCTTCCCTGCACATACTCCAGAGTTGGATGAGCGTTTTCTTTCAGTAAGGGTTCATATTTTGTTTGGCCAGAATATCTGGCAGATTTTTCAAAGTTATTTGTTTATGAAGACCTGTAATTTGTTGTAAGCCTAACAGGTTCACCAAGTTTTACTCCCATATAATTTGATACAGGCGTTGAAAACCCTCGGTTTTGTTTTTCTTGCGATATGAGAGGATTTCCAAATATTTCTCAATCTGCCAAATACCATTCTTGCTTTGCCTAGTCTGATGTCTATATCCTTCATGATTCCTCCACCAGTGCCAATGATGTTGCCTAGATATTTGAAACTTTCTACATCTTCAATTGGTATATTATCTATTTTTAGGCCCCTCTGATTTCTTGTATTGCATTTCATACATTTTTATTTTGTAAATATTTATTTGCAGACCCACTTGGTTTGCGTTTTTGTTTAATCTTTTTAGTTTCTCTTTCATGTCCTCATAGGTATGAACTATGACGCATATATCGTTCGCATATTCTAAATCTTCTAGTTTATTTATGATATTTCAGTTAATACCATGTCCATTAATTGTTTTCCGCATAATTTCGTCAATTACAATATTGAACAGGATAGGGGAGAGTTGCCCACTCCTTATCTAACTCTATTATTGATATTGAAAGGTATGTGCTAAGTTTTCCTTTGTGTAGAACTTGAGTTTCCGCATTCGTATACATGGCTCTGATTATGTTAATTAGTTTGGAGGAAATTTCGAGTAACCGCAAAAATTCGTTTAAGAACCAAATCTTCAGATAGGGCATTCACTAAGCCTTTGCATCTATCTCTATTTTGCGCTATAGCTTTAACTTGAGACCATGATTTCTTAATTTTGCCAATCTTTTTCAATATTGTTCTTTTCCAACTGTTTCTGGGTCTGCCTATGTTTCTTCTTCATTGTGGTTCCAGAGCTTATCTGGCTTATCATGTTTTCTGGTCGCCTGATTATGTGTCCAATCATCTGTATTTTTTTCTTATTTGGATTTCAATAAGATCTTCCCTGCACATACTCCAGAGTTGGATGAGCGTTTTCTTTCAGTAAGGGTTCATATTTTGTTTGGCCAGAATATCTGGCAGATTTTTCAAAGTTATTTGTTTATGAAGACCTGTAATTTGTTGTAAGCCTAACAGGTTCACCAAGTTTTACTCCCATATAATTTGATACAGGCGTTGAAAACCCTCGGTTTTGTTTTTCTTGCGATATGAGAGGATTTCCAAATATTTCTCAATCTGCCAAATACCATTCTTGCTTTGCCTAGTCTGATGTCTATATCCTTCATGATTCCTCCACCAGTGCCAATGATGTTGCCTAGATATTTGAAACTTTCTACATCTTCAATTGGTATATTATCTATTTTTAGGCCCCTCTGATTTCTTGTATTGCATTTCATACATTTTTATTTTGTAAATATTTATTTGCAGACCCACTTGGTTTGCGTTTTTGTTTAATCTTTTTAGTTTCTCTTTCATGTCCTCATAGGTATGAACTATGACGCATATATCGTTCGCATATTCTAAATCTTCTAGTTTATTTATGATATTTCAGTTAATACCATGTCCATTAATTGTTTTCCGCATAATTTCGTCAATTACAATATTGAACAGGATAGGGGAGAGTTGCCCACTCCTTATCTAACTCTATTATTGATATTGAAAGGTATGTGCTAAGTTTTCCTTTGTGTAGAACTTGAGTTTCCGCATTCGTATACATGGCTCTGATTATGTTAATTAGTTTGGAGGAAATTTCGAGTAACGGCACAAATTCGTTTAAGAACCAAATCTTCAGATATATTTAACTAGCATCAGAATGAGTGGCATATTGTGAATCTTTTTTACTTTTGAAAATGTATAAATTAAGGTCTTGAAACCTATTGTTTGGTTAAAGTTAAAAATATATACAAAGGATTCGCGCTAGTTTTACTCCTCTATAATGTCTTTCGATGATTCCTCCGTACGCTGCTTGAATGCTAATATGATTTAAATAAATATTTTCTAACAATTAAAAAAAACATTTATAAATTATATTTATATATGTATATATATATTTAAATTTTAACAAAATTAATAACTGTAAATAATTAAATTAATAATACTATTTTATATTAATTAATTAAATTAGACCTATTTATAAATAATATAATTTTCTTTTAAATTAATTGCACATTCAAATTAGTCTATACTTAATTATCTAAAATATATTTTTAAATTAATTAAAACAAAAAATTCAAATGAAATTAAATAAAACAAAAAAATAAACTGAAGGTTTAAGTCGAATAAAATATTACAATATCACGAATTGCGGTATAACATCCTATCAATAATCCTGCTACCGCAAATAATATTAATATTGTACTTTTAATTAATATATAATTATAACGCCCATATTCTCTTGTCGGATAATATGTACAAACTTCAATTAGTGCTGGAAATCCAATTCCTAACAGTGATAAACAGAAAGCACCAATTAATGCCAAAAATAAACCCAAATTTGGTATAGCAACACCAGCAAGAACTAAAAATAAAAAAAAAAAAAACAATTAATTAAATGTAGTATTTTTATTAATAATTAGAGCTGAAAATAAATAAATAGGGAGGTATTACATATACAAAACAGACAATATATGTATAATACCTATAAAAGATGTGAAAAGTTTGTGTCAAATTCAACATAAATTTAAAACAAGGAAGGAGTGTATAGTTGATTGTGTCAACTGTAGGTTACTCGTACAAATATAAGTTATACTATTTACAATTTACCATAAAATTTAATCATGTTTTAGAAAATTCACAATATTTGACTTAATTGAGTAGCCAAGATATATTTATGTAAATTTTTTAAGTTGTATGACAGCTACTTGAATGCATTGCCCTGAACTAAATAAATTTTACTAAAGTTATTGTCATAAAACATTATCATTTTTTAAAAAGTTTTAGATGTTCACTTTTGTTAAGTACCAATATATGAACAAATAAATTTGCAGATACCCGAACATGTTACGTTAGACTAACAAAATTTTGCGAAAATGTTTGGTATTAGACTTAACTTCGTTTCACAAAATTTCAAATACTTATAAGCTTCATTAAAGACTGAGCTATTTTCAAATAAAAATAGAAGTTGTATATGGTAGCTATTCGAATCTGTTGCACTAGAGGAACCAAATTTTACAGAAGTTTTTGCGATAAAATTTGACTACTATTGACAAAATTTTGAAACCTATAGCTCTAATAAAATTGTATTATTTTCAAATCAAATATAATATTCAAGAAATAAATTGTATGGCAGCTACTCGAACCTGTCGGTTGAACTTGTTCAATTTATTTTAATATAACGAAACTAACAATTTTTCAGCAGTGAAATCAAAAGAATTTTAGAATTCCAGCTTCATTATTTTGTAGAAAACCTAAATCAATTTAAAATTTGATCCTTGGTAAGAATATTATACTTCTCTATATATATCTACTCTCCTTTAAGGTATCACAAATGTAATGTTACTAATAGACAACGGAGATCAAATGGAGAAAGCTTTGAAGTGATGTTCTGAACAAATTATTTACGTTGTTCTATTGTTCAGACTAATGTTCTTGATTCAATTATTTGTAAATTAGATCTTTTTATCATTGTTTTCACATTTTTTTTAATTTTTTCTAATGCGATCAAATGCGGTAAAAATTTTTTTTTTTTTTGCGAGGGTAGGTGCGAATTATCGAAAGACACGAGCCCTCTATAAGTGTGTGCGACTTTAATCCACTAAACACCACCTCCCCTTTTTGACCAAACAATAGGCTGTACGACCTTTAGTACTGATGTACTACAAACGAATTTCCATAAGCCGAATTATGCCATCTGGGAATTTGAACTACATAGCGGTTTCAGCAGAAGCTTCCCTTGTTTCTCTTTGGAATGCTTTGAGAGGGTAAGTCTTCCTGTTAGACGACGGAGACCGAGTGGAGACAGCGTAGAGGTGATATGGGGATCGTTTATTACACGAATTGCTCAATTTTGTACTTTATCGAAAAATCCCAGTGCCGTTTTTTTGCCATACCAAAAATATGATTGGACCACCTTAATTTTTGATTTAGCTCCATGCCCAAGATGTTGAGCTCACCCGCATGTTGCAAAACTTCCGCTTGAAAAGTTAAAGTTGGGATCAAAGTGTTTCTTTTCCGAGAGAGTTAAAATCGACTCTGTTGATTGTGCCCCAATTTGAGATTTTGTCCAAGTCGAGATTTAGTTTAAGCGAAGCAGAATATTTACTGGCTTTGTCTTCGTAAGAAGCAACAAGCGTGCTGTCGTCTGCAAAACTATGGATTGGATTGGAGGTTATACTTAAAAAATCGTTTATAAATATTAGGAAAAGTGTCGGGGAAAGAACAGATACTTGCGGGACACCAGCATTAATTTTGAATTGGTCTGAAGAGTAACCATCGACAAGGACACGAATCGAACGATTCGAAAGTAAATCTCCAATCCATTTTACAAATACACTACCGAGGCCCATTGCTTTGCATTTAGCAATTAAAGCATCATGCCAGACTCGGTCAAAAGCTTTAGGAATATCCAAAACGACAACATCAGACTCCCCGAATGGTGGAGGTTGATGTTGAACCTTTCACAAAGGCATGTTATGAGATCACCTGTTGGCTGATGGGTTCGGAATCCATATAGACGATCATAAATTAATTCTTTGCTATGTAGATATTTCAGAAGCTTTCTATTTATTAAATTTTCTATTATTTTGGAAAGGACCATTTAGTGATGTTTGATGATGTATAGCTACTTATATAGCGGCATGCACTATTCGATAATTTAAATATATTTTTTCGGCATGTTTGTCATTTTTCTGTTTTCACGCGGTTAAGTGTTAGAAAAATTTAATTAGTAACCGAAATTTATAAAATTAGAAAATAAGAAATAGAAAAATTAACTTTGAGGTAAATATAAATATTCTTTCAGTTAAAAAGAGAAAATATAAAACACCAATACGAACTACATAGCAAAATATTATCTAATATTATTTTCAAAATTTTCATAGTTTAAAAGATTTTCTTTTTTATAGTTTCTAAAATTAAAAGTTTTCGTCATGGAAAAATGGAAAAATATAATAATAAATAAAAATAACTTACATGTAATTCCTACAATTGCACAACGAATAAGAATTTCGATTAATCTTTTTCGCGGATGATCTTGTAATTTTTGACTTAAATATTGATTCCAAAATATATCCATTGGTACATAACCTTGTAAAGAATATGTAAAATACATTGCCAAAGCAAAAATTGCTTTAATAACTTGTGCTAAACTAAAATTTTTAAAATTGGTATAATGTTAAAAAAATAAAATAATAATAACGCATATCTTACATATCATTTTTAGGTATATTTAATGTTATACTTCCTAATGCTTCATCTCCATATCTCCAATAACCAAAGAATCCAAATAATGTATATAATGATAAAACAACCAATGATGCTCTATTCATAATACCAAAATAACCAAGAAAATCTTTTGGTGTTGCCATATTTTGTTCCAAAGCAATAATCTTTCAAATATTATATAACATTATATTATGTAAAAATATGAAAATATTTAAGTATGCATGGAACTTTTCTAAACTTAAATCATGTCAAAATCTAACTTAAAATATCTACCATTTATAATTCGAACGAATTTTTATCTTTCTTTGCAAATTTGACTTAGAGAAGTGCCAGTACATTTTTATTAAATACATATAAATACTTACAACACCCACTGATTCTAAGGCGAATAATGTTGTGCCAAAAAATAATGGAAATTTTGATATATTAGCAAACATGTTCCTTTCGGCCAATGATGGTATATCCCTAAATATATAATAAAAAATCACAGTAAGCCCTAGAATATTAATAAAAAAAAAAAATAAAAGTAAAAAAAAAAAAACTATACAAATTTATTACCAATTGACATTAGAATATTAGCTAAAGTTGAAAATGGTGCTAATTGTTTAAGATCTCTTACATTATATATTAAAATTAATGGTAAAATTATAATTGCCATATGTATTCTTACATCAAATTTAATTAAATAAAAATCAACAATTTGTTTAATTGAACTAGCAATAAAAACAACATAAACACAACAAATTCCTGTATGATATATTGAAAGAAGCCAATTTACAAGATACCTTAAAATAAAAAATAAGCAAAATTAACTAAAAATAAAATATAAGTAAAATATACTTTTAAATATTTTAAGAATTTTACCCAGCAATTGATGATAAACATCTTAAAAATGGTGGTCCTGATTTAAATGCAATTCTCATAGCATCCGGATATGTTAAAAAAGGAACTTCTTCTCTTTTTGCCAATTGATACATACACTTAAACTGTAATATGAATTTTATTATTAAAATTAATTAAAATGTATTATTTTATTTTAGATTTTTAAATAATTAATAAAATAAATTTCTAAGAGGAAGTTGATTATATAGTTAAAGTAAAACTAGCCTGTTTGGTATAGTGTTGAACTTTAATCAACCAAACGTCAATTCCCTTTTAAACCAAACATTATGTTCTAATCTATCATCCAATGTACTGTTAGGTTTGGGGAATGGGAAATTGGAATAAAGGAAATTAGGAAATATGGGAAGTTACTGTATGTTACTGGATGTTACTGGATGTGAGTATTGTTTCCAACAAAGGTCTTCATCCGCATGTTCTTTAGTTTACTGAAATTATAAACGTTATAGTTGCCAATTTTAGTGAATATTTTCGGCGGAAAACTATTCTATATTACTGTCCGCAGAACAAATGAATTTCCATGTGTGGAACTGTTCAATTTGGGAATCTTTAAGGTATAAAGATTAGCCTGTGCAGCCCAACTTATATTTCGATTGAAATTTTTAAAAGGAGACATTAATATTTTTATTTCTTGTGAACAGGTATTCCTATATACCAACAAAATATCTATATAAAAAAGAACGAATGCTCCAATGATACGTTGATGATGTGAATGTTATTATATTATTGAAATCGAAGTAGGTGAGATCCTTTTTAATATTTCAACAAATCTTTTAACCTATATAAATATAACAAAATTCGACATTTCAATCTCAAAAACTTAGTTTCCATGTTCAAGGAATTTATACACACGAATGTATTGCCGTAGAACTATATAAGCTATATAACAGGGGTTTTTTCTATAAGTATTAAGATCACTTGAATATTTAAATTAGGTTATTACTACCAATGCCTACTGAAAAGTTCAGTATAGTACTAATGAACGAAACAAATTCTAAATATTTTATCTTAGCATGTTAGGGATCTTGTAACTTTGTATGTACTTAAGTACGTATACATATAAATATTTTAATAGACATTGTAGATGAAGAATACAAAATACCTTTAAAAATTTACAGAATGTTAGATTAAAACATTGTTTAAGATAAAGTCTTCTTATACTACAAGTTACAAGTCGAGTAATCAACAGCTTACAGTATAAAATTAATGAAACCAGAAACTGAAGCTTAGTAAAAAAATTAATAATAATGGATGTCTTGATTATGATAAGAGATAAGAGACCTTTTTTCCATTGTACATATGTACGAACATCTGTAATACTTTGAAAAAATTTATAATTTTAATAATTTATTTACCAATATATGTAATGAATATATTGCTGTTGTACCGATAACAATTGTTCCAATAAAACCAACTACATATCCGGCATTTGAAAAAGCTTGTGGCATTGCTAAAAGACCAGTTCCTAAACATCCTTTAACAAAATGTATAAAAGTCTCAAAGTTTCTAAAAATTAAAATAAAAAAAAAAAAAAAAACCAAGTTGTAAAAATTTGATGATCAATTTGAAAATTTTATTAAAAAAAAATATTGAAAATGTATAAAGGTGATGACCAAATGCTACCGTCGCTTCTAGCGTCGCTTTGACATTTAAGTAAAATACATTGATTAAAATGCAACTTGACTAAATAGAAAAACGACGATAGAGTAGAGCAATTTTCTACTTTTACTCGCCTTGACAATCATTTTTTTTGTTTTTTTTTTATTATTTTATATTGGTTGTTGTTCATAAATCTAGTATTTGATCTTTACTTTATTTAGAACGCGACGCTAGAAGCGACACGACCATTGTGGCATCACCTTTTAAATTACATATATGACTATTATAATTGAAAATATTATAACAATAATATATATATTATAACAATATAATATAACAATAATATATATAATTCTGTAAACAAATATTTTATATATATGTATATAGGTAGTAGACACATGTATATAATATTATTATTATATGATCATGTAAATAAAAAGAAACAAAACAAAATACTTCAATTTTTGAGTTTATCAATTAAAATCAATTATTGACATTCTTTTAATACTTTATTTGTTTTTTTTTTTTGTTTCTTTTATCATTTAATTGTAAATTGCAAACCAATTAATTAATGGGGGAAATACTTTTCAATGCATTTTTAATTTATACATATATGATTTATAATTTTTTCAGGAAAATATTAATATTTTTATTTACAGGAAATTGTAAGTCAAAAATAATAAACTAAACTTACGATGTTGGATTTTCAGGTTTCCGATATTCATATGGATCATAATCGTTTACACTCCTATTAAGGAAAAAAAAAAATTATAATACCTATAATAAAAAAATTAAAATATTTCAATTGTTATTGTTAGAATGGATTAAAAGGATACATATAGTAAATGAAGGCCTGGTTTAACATGATAACCAACCAATTTGCAATTGGGGCGCCATTATTTCAATTTTATGACAAACATGAACAATATTAGCATCTGATTTAGAAATTGTTCCAAACTATTCTAAGAAAGGTATGACAAAACTCCGATTCATCGATATTAGATAAATATAAAATATCTGAGGCCCCGGTGACCCACTGGATAAGAGCGTTTAAAATACGCTGTAACAGAGAAGGAGTGTGAGTTCGAATCCCACAGACGTCGTAAGAGTTATTCGCCCTTACGACATATACAGCCACGCCTAAAAAGGAAAGGCTATGTAATTTCCTGTTTACACTTATGTTGCAGAGAAATGCACTAAAAAAAAAAAAAAATAAAATATCTTCCTTATTTTCCATTTTAAATACAATTCTTAATTCATTAGATAAAAGATTTGAGAAGATAAAAATGCACCTACAATCTTTTCAATTTTTAATTGATTTTAAAACGAATTTGTCAAATGAATGACGAGATATTAAAAAAAATAGCAACACTTTGGATAGTATGTTAATCGATGACGATGTATAAGATATTTCTGTTATAGAACTATTCAATGTATTAACAATTTTAAAAGATACAATTAATAATCGTGATAATACTGTGCCCACAATATGTTTTGTAGATACAGTATATATATTTAAATTTATTAAAAGATATATTTGTAAACGTGACTTTTGCTGAACGAATACTTTTAAATCTTGCTGTTACTCTTGTAAGTGGTGATAATCAAAAATAAAGTATTTCACAAGTGTGATTGGTAAGACTGTCAATGATAGCAATTTAAAATGATATTAGCTTGATCTCTATTTGATAAATATTTTTTTATGTTGAATTCTTTTCTAAAATAAAAATGAATTATTAAAATAAAACGTTCTGATGTGGCTTTATATTTGTTTACTTATCACCCCCCAACACCAAAAGTAAGAATCATACTTTTCATATACCATTAATTTTTGATTCAAATAAAACATAGAGACTTAGATGTGCTACCGAATGAAGCGTACTAATATAAGATACGGTAAAAGAAATTGAAACAAATTAAATATTCCTTTGTAAAAAAAAAAGTTTCTAATCTGTACAGATTCTAATGATAATCAAATTTAATCAATGATTTAAATTCAATTAATTACTTTCCTGGACAAACGCCTAAATTTGTAAAAGTATACGTAAACAAAAATTTCTTGAACTTAAACTTGAAGTATGTACTGGTAACATGATAATAGTATGTATTATTTGATGGTTACTTGGAAATATGTTGTTAACAGGTAGTACAGCCCATCTGTTCTTAGCAAATAAAATACAGCTTTACATAAAGTAACAATAATAAAACTAATCTGGATATATGACAAACAACGGCGAGGTACAGTATTACCAATTCGAATATAGAAATTTCGAATCAAAGGTTTTAAAATATGATGATATGGATGTTGGTGTTGTTTTGGTAACTTTACCAACATTCGTATTTATCAACTTGTTCCTAATCAAATTATTGCAAACAATCTGAGGAGATCATCCATGAAAAGTGAAATATTAAGATATGTATAAATATCAAGATATGCTAAATCTAAAGTAAAACTAGAATCTTCAAACCTAAACAACCTTGTTCAAGACACGAGATTATCTTAACGAAAACGAATCCTAAAAGAAGATTTAGAAGAACTTGAATAATATGTGATATTTAAACTCCGTTTAATTTAAGTTCACAGTAAACAATCACACTGCCAGGGGATAATAATAAATTATGTGGTTACTTCGCTGGAACTGTATTTTAATTTTTATTGTAATTTATACTATACAGATTGTAAATAAATATTGAAAGTAAAAAAAAAAACTACTTAAATTGTGAAAAATTAAAACTGAACTTTTATATAGGTATATACGTATCATAAAAATATCTTGAATTATTTTGTAATTGTATTTTATTACTATATGTTAAATTTAAAACTTTAAAACGATTGCATTAAATTTAATTTTAAAACCTATTTATAATACATCCATCAAATCATCTTGGATTTGGCTTGAAATTAATATTATTTAAATATTTTATTAAAACATTGCAAACATTGAAAGAGCACGTCAGAAAAAGAAAATCAAACTAGAATCGAAATATAAAAAAAAGTTTTGAAGGGCCTCGGTGGCCTAGTGGGTAAGAGCGTATAAAATACGCTGCAAACACCGAGGGAGTGTGTGTTCGAATCCCATACACGTCGTAAGAGTTATTCCCCCTTACGACATTTACAGCCACGTCTGAACAGGAAAGGCTGTATAATTTTCTGTCCACATTTATGTGGCAGAGAAATGCATTAAAAAAAAAAAAGTATTGGCTTCTAGGTCGAAATTCTATAGATTGCCAATAGAACTAGTATATGGAATTTTGTTATATAACCAAATAAGTAAGACTATTTGGTTGTATTATACGGCAAACTGCTATGGGTTTGTGCCATTCAAAGCATCAAAATTTTCCAAAAAACTAATTTTACTTAACATGGTAAACGCACTTTGGCACTTACGAAATTGCGATTTACATAAAGATCTAAAAACTTCTAGTATAAATAAAAATATAAAAAAATATGCACTAAAACGTAAGACACGTTTAGAAAAGCGCACATAAATGTAGAAGCATAGAAACTCCTACAGTCCGAAAATGTCAATATAAAGACTTGAAAGGGCTAGGTTACTATAGATTTAGCGATAAACGTAGATTACCTGCAGGGAAGTCTGCACCTCCAGCAGACGTATATCCATAAGAAAGCAAAATTAATGGTTAGTCTTTAAGCTTAGTTTTAATATTTTAAGACAGAGCTGATGCGTATATTACAGCGTACAGTATATTTCAATAATTCGCACCATCATTACGGCCTAAAGAGAGAAAAAAAAATTAAAACATTACTTGAAATCTTAAAACCGTATCGTCGAATGGTCGACCCCAAAAAATATTTTTTTTACTATTCGCTATTGCCTATCATTTACATGCATGCGGCTAATAAATATAATATATTTATAAAAATACTTACTTGCGATTCTTATGTGAATTGTTTTCGTGTTTAGGCGAAATTATAATGTCCGACATAATATGATGACTGTAAAAAAAAAAAAATAATTATAAATTCTATTAAACAATTTGAAAAAGGATTAAAAAACAAAAAAAAAATTATTTTGTTTTAGATTATTCTTAATTTAAGGAACTTAATATAACTCTAATTTTTAAATTTATATATTCTCTTTCTGTTAAAAAGTTAAGTTTTAGCTGCACTGATTATTATAGCTTTAGGGGCTTCGGTAGCCTAGTGGGTAGGCGTGTGGCGTATTAACCGAAGGAGTGCGGGTTCGATCCCTGCACAGGTCGTAAGTGTTTTTTTCTTTATATACCCCCCTTACGACCAATATAATGTAAATATATAGTATATAATATAAACAAAATAAATAATATTAGTATATAATTTAATAATAGTATAAAAACCTATAATGGCCTTAGTAGCCGATGGTTCAATAATATTGCATTACATTTATGTATGTAATATTAATATAAATAAATAAATAAATATTATAGCTTAGTATAAGCTATCAATTAAGATATTACTTTAGCATTTTTAGCACATTTCCAAAAAAAATTTGAAAAAATTTGCCATTAGTTTTAGTCTGTCCGTCCCCGTCCATTTGTCCGACTGTTTACAAAACACCGTTAAAGATGGATAAAAAAAATGTTAACCATGAGTAGGTCTTATAAAAAAAATTAATATTGTAGAACAAGTTTTTTATGTAGCACCATCCATCTGAAAACGCCATTCGAGTGGAATTTTTTTTACCATTGTAAATCAATATCAAAATTATATACAGTTTTTTTAGATTTAGTATTTAAATTTACCGTTATATGAAAATTTTGCATGATTTTTCTACGGAGAGATTTCCTACAGAGAGGCCCTTACAGAGAGATTTGTAATTGAAAATAAGATTTTAAGTAATTCTCCTATTTTCTATAAATCTTTCTCCTGTGCAGCATTTAAAACAGCACTACTTAACTTGATACGCTATGCGCTTAAAAAATCAGCCACCAAAATCTGACATTAACATTTTCAGAGATATATAGAGTATTAAGTAATTGTAACGTATTCTAAAAATATGAAATGAACCAAAGTCAATTTAGTAATATTATAAATAAGTTGTTCTTTTTTTACGCGCTTTAAAACAAAATTGAGATCCACTTTAAATAGATTGAATTAATTAATGTCGTTATATTGAGTTCCAAATTTAGATTATCAAATAATATTTAAAAACTTCTTCAAAAGGTAGTTGGTAACACTATTTTTGATAAATAATTTCAGATTTGAATAAATAACATTATAATTGATCTTAAAATTCAATCTTCACCATTCAATCTTAACAATTTTAAATGGTTGGTAAAGTGGTTCCCCCGGGTGGGGTGTCATAAAGTCATATGTGATAAAGCCATATTTCAAAATATTCAAGAGAGACCCATTCAAGAGAGTCATAAAGCCAATCCCCAATATGGAGGGGAATGGTGTTATGTCTCATGCCTCATTCGATTAAAAATACTTTAAAAGAAAAACTATTAAACTCTAGAATCCAACTCTAAAATCCTCCCTAATTCAAAATCTCGCATATACATATATGTAAGAATTCTGGAAAAGGAGAAATATCCTGATTTTGTAACCAACTCTAAAATTCCTCCAAGGCAAAATCTCGCATATATTCTTCACCCCTCCCTATGCCCTTCCCTTCGTGCCTCCTTTGAAGTGCCTCCCTTCGTGCCTCCTCGTGCAGGCCTCATACATATTTCAGCACCAAACCTTTTGCAAACATTTTTCAACATCAATCAAACAACATTTTACATAAAAAAAATTATATTTGAATCAGAGAATAATTTAATTATAGCTTTATGACAAAAAATGTTTTATAAAAATATGGCTATATAACCCATTCAAATGAATCGTAAATTCCCACATTCCCAATATGAGTATGAGTACTCTCGTACGGATTTTTTCGATTCACATCTATTTTAGAAGCCAATAACTTTTTTTTTTTAAGCATAATACTCTTCATTTTCTCTAGTAACGGAGTTTTAATATTTTCTGAAATAATAACTATCATTTTCTCGTTGATTTTTTTGAAAACTTTATTCATATATTTGCAATGTGAAAAAACGTCTGAGTCAGTTAATTTCCAATTTCCTAAAGTCTTTGTTGTTTTTTTTTTTTGAATTATTTTGTTCTAAACACAATTAATTTGTGAACATAGTATGCGTTTACAGCAGCTGCAACAAAACGTGTCAAAAATGCAAAATATGTATTTATAATTAGGTATAAAATATTTTATGAATATTTTTATTTTGACACTTTTTTTTTTGAATTTTCGTTTTTTGTTAAATAAAGGGTCCGTTCAGTTCGATGCAGTGAATAATGAATTGAAGCGGCTAAAATTAATGCTGCTGCAAAATTGTACTGAACGTTTTACAGCAAAATGTTTTATTTGTCAATTTTGTTCATTGAAAAAAAAAAAAACCGTTCAGTAACAATATGCTTTAAGCGATTTAATAAGTTATTACAAAGCTTTAATTAACTGAACTGAGCCAAATTTAATTAAATACAATAAATAAATATTTTATTATTTGTAAAAAAAAACTCATCTTATCTAAAAAAAAAAAAAAAAAAATAATATTCAGATGATATCTTACATCATTAATGCACATTTATATATTTCAAAGTTTGAATCAGTATAACGCAGCGCAAGTACTTATGAAAAATATATTGCGCGATTACTGAAGAGTTAATATTATAGGACATTTATCAATTTTTTTTTTTTTTGCTAAATTTTTAACCATTCTTTTATTTTTAATTAAGAATATAACTAAAACACTTATATAGTAAACACATATTAATAATTATTATTTTTTATATTGTTAAAAAAATTAAATTAAATTCAATTTTTTTTTTCACTGATCACAGATGATTTTTACTGATCAGGAGTTGATCACATTAACAAAATTAAAAAATTCATTTTTAATATATAAATATCATAGTTACAACAGCTATTACCTTTCTCTTAATTCTCATAGTAATTTAAAATTATACTGAATGTTAATTTTATCTGTGATTTATAAGCTTGTATGTATATATATTAATTATATGTATAATATGTAACTATATGTTCATTAATTTTTCAATATAAATTAATTTTATTGACCGATTGGATCCCAAGACAGACTCGTGACACTTTAATTGTATTTGTTATAGAAATATGTATATACATATACAATTATTCACACATATATAATAACTAATTATTTAATTTTAATAAATAATTTTTTTTTTTTTTTTATTGGAATATTTTAAAATTGTTCTACTGTAAAGTTACAGTTATGCTATACTTAAGTTTGCGTGTTACAATAAAACAAAAATTAATTAAAAACTTTAACTTTAACTTTTTTGTTTTTTTTTTTTTTTTTAATTTTCAAATTATTCGTATTACCTATAATATACATTTAATTAGCGCTTAAATTTTGTATATAAAATATAGGAATAAAAATCAAAACAAAATAACATTAATTTAATTATCACAATTTAAAAAAAAAAATTTTTATGTATATATAATATTATATCTGTTGTAACTATATTGTGTATTGTTATTTAAGATGTATTTTTAATTTTAAGTATTCATTTAATTTTTATATTTTTTTAATAGCAAACTTTTTTCTTTTTTTTTTAAATGTAACTAATTAATTATCAATGAATTATATACTTATTAACGTATAATACAGACAGTGGTAAAAGTGAAACAAAATATATATGGAGTATGGACACTGGACAGTAAAATTAAATCTGGCTATATATATAAATGGTAGCTGCACGATTTTAACGAATTTAAATCTAGGTCATCTTTATAATGACTTTTAGGACTCAACCACTAAGACGGAAATTACGGTTATTTTTTTTTCGATTGATTTTTTGCGATAGATTTTTTATCCATATAGATTTTTGTATGAGGGTTTTTTTTTTTTTGCGACTTTGTACAAAACTACTTTTATATACAAAAATCTTTAATTTATTAAAATAATTCGGACACTTTTTCCGACACATTTTTTTTGTATAAACGATAATATTCAATACAGGGTGAAAACATAGAGACTATAGATAAAAACGAGATCTCATTTTGGAAAATATCATTATTTATACAAGAAAGTTGAAGTAATTAAGAAGCAAAATTTTATGAACATTTTTGAAATTTTCATTAATATTTCCGAGTTTCTTAAAAGTAAAGTTCAAATTTAAATAAACTTAAAAAAAAAAAAAAAACAATAATTCTAAGGTATAATAAATACAGCATTAAAAAATGATATTTACCTTACACCTTATATTAACTTTAATATATCAATAATTAATATAATACACACAATCTTTTTTCCTTTTAACGTTATTAATATACATACACCTTCTTTTTTTACTTAAAAAAAAATTATTTTCATTTTAAGTGTTTTTTGTTTTTTTTTTTAATGCAAATTTTCCTTTTTAATTGCAAGTATTTTTTTTTTTTTATTTAGAGTAAGTTTTCATTTTAAAATCAAAAAAATGATATTGTTAACCCTTTTATTTTAATAAAAGTTTTAACTGATTGGAACTGTATTGTTTGATAATTTTATATAAAAAACAAACACTACGCCTCTCTTGTATTCTGCCTAAAATATTTTAAAAGAATATATACATACACATGCATATATATATATATATATACATAATCACTTATAACAATTGTTATATATAAATATAAAAACGTACATTTGAAATGAAAATACTTGCACTTAAAAAAGAAAACTAACAATTAAAATTAAATTAGATTTATTTAAAAACAAAAAAAAAAGCACATAACTTTCACTTAAAATGGAAATCGTTTTTCTTAAAGTAAAAACGGTATAATTAATTTAACTTCAATTTAAATATATATATATATATACATTTTTTTTTTTTCCACTTATAGAAGAACAAAACTATACTTAAAAAAAAAATAAATAAATAAATTATACCTTTATAACTTAAAATGAACAGATTTGTCCTTTTTGTATGCTTTATATAAAAAAAAATTTTTTTCTCCTTTTAAAATAAAATTTTAAAATATTAAATACATATAAGTATATTAAAAAGTATTACTAAAATAAAAATGTTCTCTTAATCTATTGTAAATTTGTAAAAGTCAGTCAATTGTAAATGTAAAATTATCTTGTTATAAAACTTATTTGTTTATTACAATAATATCGAAATATGCTTATTGATCTTCTATAGATGTTTTTTTTTTTTTAAGAACTAACAAAAAGCTTAACAGTTTTCCTTTATTTTGATTATTTTTCTTTTTAATTGCACTTTAATATTATTAGATTAATAATAATATTTATCTATATACTTAAAGTTTTATATTTATAACAAATATTTTGTAATAAAAGTTTTATTATATATATATATACTATAAATTTTCGTAAAAGTAAAAATTTTACCTTTAAAATATATAGGTAACTATAATAAAAAAAAAAATGAAATTAATCGAAATATAAACAATGATAACTCTACCGATTGCCTGACAACTTTATACTAAATAAAAAGTAAAAATTTTTTTTTTTTTAAATTATTATTTATTTTTTTTTTAATAATAGGTTTAAAATTTAAAAAAAAAAAGAAAGAAAAAATAAAACAAAAATCAAAACAAACCAAATCGTAGAATAAAGAAAGGAAGAAAAAAATATAACTGAAATTAAACTTGAAAAAAATATTATAACTATAATATTTTTATTATCTAAGAATATTTTTTTTTATTTGTTCAACTAAAAAAAGGCAATAAACAGAAAAACTTTTTAATATAATATAAAATGAAATTTTATTGAAGGGTTTTTTTTTTTTGTTTTTTTTATTTTCTACAATGAAAAGTTTAGTTTTTTTTGTTTTTTATATTATTATTATTATTTTAATTTTTATCTTATTCTTATTGTATTTAAACTCGTATTTTATATATACTTTTACTCGTTTATATATATTTTATTATTAATATATAAATAACAAATTAAATTAATTGTATACATATATTATATGTTATAGGTCTAGTATCAAAATATTTATTTAAGACATGATCGCGACAAAAAAAAAAAAAAGCTCACAATTTATTAGTTTCGACGTGTGTCCGTGACAGATGACAGTTTGTTTGTTTTGTCAGTTCCTTTGTCTGTTTACAAAACTTTTATACCCTTTAAAGTGGAGCAATAGAATAAGAATATATAATATTCGATTTATTTTGTTCTAAAATTGTTTTAAATAAATGTAACCAAAACATTCTTAAAGAGAAACAAGAAGTGTTTTAGTTACCCATCCCTATATAATAAAGTTTAAATTTTGCAGATCGCACAATTCAGCTTGCAGAAACTTGTTTGTTGTACAAACATCACGAATCTAAGACCATCTTCCACCTTATCTGTTCCCTATATAGAATTGGGGAGGATTGCATATACAATGTTTAATGATTCAAGGTGAACATTAATAACTTTGTTCAAAATATGCCTGTACATTTGAAATTAATTTTCATTTCTAAAATTTAGCTCCGCTTGACCTATTGCCAGGGTCATGAATATTGAAGAACATATAGCCTATTTTGCTGAAAACATTCTAAAACGAAACAAAGGAAAACTTCAACTCAACCCATCCCTATAAGGTAGTTTAAATTCGTAGATGTTAAAATTCGGCAAATATGGGACCATTTTCCATCTTATGTATGCCCTATAGAATTGGAGAGAATTACATATATAACGTCCAAAGATTAATAACTTTGAAATCAATTTTCATTTAGCTTTGCCTTGACCCTGGCAATACATGAATATTGAAATACCTATATCCTATTGTGTGGGTAAAAAAGGGAGGTGCTATTTTGTGAATTAAAATCTCACACTGCACTCATAGAAGACTCCTCTATAGTATTTTTCAATAATTCCAAGCTACCTTCGTCCAAAAAAAAACATACCAAATATCAAAACAACAAATGATATAGGAATTTTTTAAACTTTCGAAAGCAATATAGAAATTATACAATGTTTTGCAATTTAATATTTAAATTTACCGTTATGTGAAAGCAAAATTGCGGGAAATTTTGGTTTCTCCGTATTTTCACACACGCTTTTATTTTAAAACTTTGAAATTTTTATAGGTGGAAGATCTTTATTGAGTACATAGTTAAAAGTTACTTTAACGATAATATTTTGAATATTTAGGTTATATCTAAAAAAAATATTTGTATTATGTCCCTGTTTAACAGCTATTAGGAGTTTAAAATAGAAAATTTGATATTGCCGTTTAAAGTAAAATAGAAAAATTAAACACATTATTTATTTATTAGTTTAGCTCAAACTTTATACAAAATATATATATATATATATATATATATATAAGATATATTTTTTTTAAATACATTTAAATTTATAAACTAAATTACAATTAACTTAAATTACAATTAAAATAATTTCAGTTTTTGTGTATGTTTAGACAGTGAATGTTATTCTTATGCTTGTTATCCATTAGCAAAATCCTATGGATCGGTTTGTAATTACCATAATTAGTGCTATTGAAACTTAACGGAAATAAAATTAAGTATTACGTAGACGATTGTTTGAATTGAAGGTGATGTTATTCAGAATTTGAGGAGAAGTAATGTTCCCTTTTATAGCTTCAGTAAGAAAAATAACATCAGCTACTTCTTGTCTTGATTTGAAAGTTTTCAATTGAATCAAGTTCAGCCTTAAAAAATTTCTCTGCACTGCATCTCTCTCCACTATTCTATTGATATGAATTTCATAGAAAGACAGCCAAACTTGGCTAGGATATTCCAATTTAGCTCTAGACTAGTGACTAGATTAAGATCACGCATGAACCACATAAGTGCACATTCATTCACATTTAGAATAAATAAAATAATTTTAATAAAAGTAACCGAATCTTTTTATATTAAATATAAATTAACATTGATTATTATGTCATATTTGATATTATGTTAGTTATTTTCAAATATATTGCGTGAATATCACATACATAATATTATGTATCAATTATATTATAATCAATTTATTTACAATAAAATCAAATAAAAAAAAAATATTTTATAATAATATGAAATGCACGATAGCGATAGATAAGTAAGGCTATTAGAAAAAATATTGCATATTTTATGGCGCCTATATCTCGCAAAGTAGTAAAGTGATAACAGATAAGTATAAAATCAAAAATTGAATTTGTATTCGCCCCCCTACTCATTTTTATGAAATTAAAGAAAATGCCAATTGATTTTGTATATTTTTTTTACACAGAAAACTTTGAAAAGAAAAAAGAAAATTTTCGTCTTTTATATTGAATATCAGAACATCAAGTAACGCAAGTTTTGCAGATTTGCAATCGGTGGCTATAAGTTTTTTAAATCGAGCATAATTAAAGCCATTTTTTTTTTTTTATGTGATTAAATTATATTAAGGATTAACTTGACGGCATCTGTAAATAATTTCGTTTTTGCATTTTGCTATTAAATTGTATTTTATATACATATGTATGTACCAAAAATTTATTATGGGATCGTACTTCTAATTTTTCTAATTTTTACGATTTTTATAGTTTTGAAGTACCTACCCAGTTTTTTTTATAACTTACCTTTTTCTATTCAAATTCATTGTAGACCATTTGTTTTCTTAAAAAACGAGAAATCCTCTTTATTCGGCTTGGATAATGTCCAGGCTGATTTGCATTAACAAGCTTTTTTATTTTTCTCAAATATATATTTTAACTAGGCAAATTCAATTTTCAAACACTTTTAATTTTGAAATATTCGCCAATATAGACTTAGACCCATCACTAAGATGATAAAAATATCGCGTCACTTCTACTGAAAAATGTATTTCTTTTAGGCGAGTGAAATTTTTTTTGATATGATAGTATGTACATACCTCCTTCTGTTAAAAAAAATTTTTTTTTTTATATTGAAAACTAAATTTGATTTTTGTTTTATTTTGTTTGAAAAGTAAACAAAATATAAAGTATAGATTTTTTTAAAAGTTTAAGTAAATGCCTTTTTTTTTTGTAAAAGACCTATACAATAGATTTTTTAAAAATAAAATAATAAGATAAAAAATAGATTGTCTGACATTTTGTAATATTTTTTCTAAAACTACGAAAAATGTGGCTCTGCGTAAGTTACACCAGAATGAACTAAGTATTAAAATAATTTTACAAAACCATTCAAGATTTTTGTTAAAACTTCTGCAAAAGGAAATATACCCCTTTATATAATTTGAAATATTACATTAGGAATATGAACACATTTTGAATACAGCCGAAAAAAGAAATTTCAAATTAGGAGGGATTTTACTGTTGGTTACAAAATCAGGGTTGCGTTTTTTTCCAGTCTTTTTATATATTTGTTCTGGAAAAAGGAAATACCCTGATTTCGTATCCAACTTAAAATTACTACTAATTATTTTTTAGACATATACATACTTCAGCCGAAATCCCTCAAAAATCAAATATTTGGAAAACGGAAATAAGACCGATTCGACTTTATTTCCTCTTCAAAACGGTAATAAGGCCGAATTCGCAAAATTCATTTTTCAACATGTTTTGAACAAAATTTAAAAAAAAAATTGCAAAATTGTTTCTGGTCTAAGTTCTTTTTTTTTTTTCTGGCGTCAGTTTATGTTTTCTGGTTTTAGTTCATTTTCGAAACGAATTATTGCCAGAAAATTATTTTTTGGGTACAAGTTCATTTATTTTTCTCCTGTTGGTTGATTTTTTTCTGGTTCCATTTCAGTTTTAAAATGAATTGTTCCTAGAAAATTTTATTTCTGGGGTAAGTTCACTTATGCTTCTGGCGATAATTCATTCTGGTGTAAATTCGCAGAGCCAAAAAAAATAATTAACACTACTATTAATAATAAAAAGTGGTACTTATCTCTAAAATAAACACATGTGATATAAAATGGCAATCGCTTCATAGAAAAGTCTTATAGGTATAGAAATAGGTACTAAACACGATTTCACGATACTTTTGACAGTTGACATCGCGTCAATTTAAAAATATATCTTTTGTGTCAAAAGAATAACAATTCAATACGAATAACAAGTGATATCAGTGATATTTTTTGTATGTACGTTTTGAAGAATGTGGATAATAATAGTTAATTCTTATAATTCCTGAATTTTCTTTTATCTCATCATTTTAATTTTTAAATTAGAAGAAATATAATTTATTTATTTTATTTTATAAATTATTTTAAAGTTTTATTGGTAGCTATTATAAGCCTTGGTAAGAAATGAATAATTTATAGGTAAATAATTTGTTTTTTTTTAGATAAAGGATAAATTGTTTTTTTTTTTTTTTGTTTTAATTCTAATTAAGATTTTAAATTAATAATTGTCCTGGAGAATAGCTAATTACATCTATTCATACATACATACTTGTGCAGTGTATATTTCGTTAAAAGTGAAAAGTAAAAGCAGGTTAAATATTTTAAATTTAAATTTTGATATATTACTCAGAAAATTGAACGACGTTTATAATAGACAGAAAATTTTCCATCATAATAAAATAATATTATCACATCTGTAATGTCAGATAATGCCTAATAACATTCTTCATTTCTTTTTTTATATTTAAATTTAAAATTATCTGTGTCAAATTTAATCATTTTATTATAAATCAGTAATCAGTTCTACATATATCTAACAAATAAGATTCTCATGATATGGATGTTATCATTTTTAGATTTAACAGATAAGATTTTTTTTGAAATCTAGTTTAAAAACACTTACTTATCTAAAAGTCATTAATTTATGAGATTCTACTCAAGCATAAAATACCTTAAATTACTAAATACAAATATTATTGACAAAACAAAAAGTTGTTATTAATGTAAAATGCCGACATAATTATTATAATATTACATACAATACATATATATGTACATATGTGCGCACATACGAACAAGTGGAGCTTATGCTTGGAGTGATTGGCATTGTTGAACCCTTATCTATAATTTTACTCTAGAATAACATTAGAGAGTGGAAAAAATCAGTTATTTTATCTCCGTTTTTAGATATTATGTATGTTAATAAAGTTATCTTATAAAAGCGATATGAACTTAACCCCCAAAACCAAACTGAAGTAACCTCCATTATTTTTGCTAAAATTTAACTTGAAGATTAATTCATTTTTGTTTTGTGGAATTTAGAAATTAATTCATATAAACCAAACCAACTATTTGGTCGTTATCGTTAAGGTTAGTGCATTTAGTGCGTCAAATCTTGCGTCCGCCTTTATTTAGGTAAACGTGCTTTGTAATACAAAAATATTATTAAGAGAGATTTCATACTTGGAAAGAAGATCAGGGCTTACACTTTATCCAAAATATTTATAAGTGTGTATACGTGCTATTAGAATAGTTTTTAAAGCTGGATTCAAAATCAGGATATTTGTTTTTTCTAGAACATTTTCATATACATATGTACACATTTAGATTAGGAGGAATTTTAAAGTTGGCTTCTGGAAAAAACGTGTAACCCTGACTTTGCAACAAACTACTAATTATTTTTCTTTATATAGATATTTCAACTTCAAAGAATAATAGTGGAGGCTGCTGTCTCCAAATTTCCGCTAAACAAATTATTGAAAATCTAAATTTGCAACCAACTCTAAATCCCTCCTAATTATTTTTTTTACATACATACATATTTTAATATCAAAGATTTCATCAAATTCTGAAATTAAGTTAATTGTTTTTTAGAGTGTTAATTTTTGTGTGAATTATTTCAATTATTTTAAGGGGTAGTTCATTTTTACAGTTTGGAAATTAATTCTTATTTTTTTTTCTTTGGGTAAGGATGGTGAGGTGAGGTAAGGATTTTTTTTCTTTGGGTAAGAATCATCGATAGATACTGTAGGCAACACAGTTATGTCAGACTTTAGCTGACTAAACACACCAGCCCTGTCTTAAAATATTAAAACTAATCTGAAAGACTAACCATATATTTTGGGTTAACTCTCATAGATCTACTGAAGGTAACCTGCCTTTATCGCTAAATCTAGTGGCCTAGTTCTATTAAGCCTTATAATGGCATTTTCACAATATAGGAGTTTTGAAGCTTCTTCATTTATGTGTCCTTCTAAACATATGTCATTCCTAGGTATTTTACGTCGTTTTCTTGGCGTATATCTACTCCATTTAATTTTACGGCTAAGGAATTTTGTACAATTTTATTTGTAAAATTTACTTGGCAGATTTTAGTTCATTAAGCTTAATTTTCCATTTTTTTGTCCACGAAAAAAGGTTGTCGCTTGCTTTTTGTAATTTATCTGTAGCCCCGTCAATATTGGATGCTACTACCATTATTGCAGTTTTGTCAGCAAATGTAGCTACAGTTATATTGTATAATCTTGGTAAATCACTGGTATAAAGCAAATATAATATAGGACCCAATATCCTTGAGGTACACCTGCTTTGATTTCTCTAAGTGTAGAAAACTCCTCATCCTCATCCAGTAGGTAGTACTTTTATTAGTTTATAAATTAGGCCTTCATGGCAAACTTTATCAAATGCCTGAGCTACATCTAGAAATATTGTAGAGCCTATTTGCTTTTCTTCTAGAGCTTTTTTATTTATATATGTAATTCTATGCACTTGATTAATAGTTGAATGTTTTTCTCTAAAACCAAACTGATAGTTTGAAATTATATTCCTACTTTCTATTAACCGTTTCATTCTTTTTGATAATAATTTCTCAAAAAGCTTTAACATTATCGGTAAGAGAGAAATTGGTCTGTAAGATCATAATTATTTCTGCCACATTCCAAACATTAGGTGCATAATTTAGTCTCAATATATTATAGCATTCATTATATGTACGTTAGCATTGTTAGACTTTTAAATTTTTCCAGAAGTTTTTTTAATACTTTCGCCGTTATTAAATCAAAACTTGGTACTTTTTCAACCTGAGACTTTTAATTTCATTAACCAATTCCATTTGGAAGATTTTTTTCCAGATGATCTGCGAATGTTTCGGCCTTTACCTTATTATTTCTTGCGCATTTACCGTTTTTGTTCTTGATTGGCGGAACTTGTAACGTAATTTTTATAACGATTACTCTTTATTTCCAAAATTTTTCTTTTTAGATTCTGGCTTATTCTATTTAAAAACGTTTTATCAGCTGGGTCACGTGTTTGTTGCCATATACGTTTCCAACTCTGCTCTTCGTCTTTAACATATAAATATATGAAAGATAATTATAATCTGTTGCTTTATGCTTACGCTTTTTTGTATTATTCCATGGAGCCATTGTGCATAATTTTGATAGAATTTTCGATACTCGATAGCATTATTTATTTCTTCCTTAGATTTGTTTTTAGCTCTTAAATTTATTTTATTTCTCTTGTTTAACACACTTCCAATCTGTTGATTTATTAATGAGAGTGAACTTATTTAGTTTTTTGACAATCTTTTCGTGGTTCAGTACCACAGCAGAATGGTCTGATTCTAAATCTTGATTATCTTCCAGGCTAATGAAGTTTGGCTATATTATTTTTGTTATGAAAAAATTCCTGTAGATCTTAAATTTTATTTGTATCAGTAAGCTAATAAGTTGGTTTGCCCGTTGAATGAAAATGACAACCTAACTTTCTAATAGCTTTTCATAGTTCTCTTCCTCTTGTTAAGGTTAATCTAGAACCCCAGTCGATATGCTTGTCATTAAAGTCACCTCCCAAAATTAACCATCGCCAAGTAGGTTAAGAAAATCTTTTAGGAGGAAAATATAAAGCACCAATATTAAGATTTTTTTTAAAAGACTTGATTCGTATTACTGAGATTTGAAACTCATCGTTTGTATATTACACTTTTCGTGGTGTAATGTAGTGTTTTTTACTAAAATTGTACTGTCTCCTCTTGGTAGATTGCTTGCGGATATATTGCTTTATAGCATGTGTAGCCTAATATCTTCAACTTTGACTGTATTTGTCATATGAGTTTCTGATAGGTAGACACACGTCGATATTTTGATCTTTTAAAAGTAATTCTAGTGGAGGCGTTTTATTAAGTGTGCCATTTGCGTTCCACATAGCAATATTAAATTGGTTTTCGACCATTGTTTATCATTTTTTTAGTGTATATGTATAACTAATTCATATACATATGAAATAAACCATAAAATAAATTTAAAAAATATTTTTAGGGATTAGTAATAGTTTCAAATAGAATTAAAATAGTTTTGAAGAAAAGTGGTGTGTGTAACAAAATGTATAAGTTAGTTTGTTTAGTTAGAAGTTAAAAAGGTTGCTCTTTTTTTTATAATTTGGTTTTCCGTTTTTATAAATTTGAGAACATGTTTTTATTTTTCTAAAATGGATTCATTGAAGACGTTTGACAATTTATAACCCATATCTATTAAATAGTCCTCAATACAAGTGTGCAGTTTAATTGTTTCGGATAATTGAGGTTAAACGAAAATATTAGAAACTAGTTTGAAAAGTTTAGAAATAAGATATGTATGTAGTTGTGAGTTAATATTTCTTTAAGTATCATTTTGTGTTAATTCAAAGGTGTAGTCTTTTAATTTTTGAATAAGGATATTTGAATTATCTCATATCTGATTTTTAAGTTGGCAGTAAATTATCAACATTAGGGATCCCATGTATAAATAAATAGGTGATTATGATATGACATTATGTGCGAGACACGAATTTTTTTTTCTGTTTTGCTTTATTTCTCTTTGAAATATGTTTGTATTAAAAAAAAAACCTAAATGCATCTATAAAATAAAAAAAGGTCTCAATAATTCCGACATCCACCTATCTATTACATATCCAGAGAATCATTCATACAACACAAGATCGGCTAATCTCTACATTATACCGCAATCAAGAGTCGAATTCATGAGAAAAAAAATTGCTATCATCATCTATTACAATTTTCATCAAGCTATATAACTACATTAAAGATTCAGCAAGGAGCAAGGAGATTCAGCAAGGAGATTCGAGAACGAGATAAAAAAATATCTGTCCAATAAACAGAAGGCAACACTGAACCTAGCTTAGTCGTTATAAGTTTAAACGTCAGAACCATTAAGATAAGTATCAGTTACCTGGTCGCTGTGGGTGTCACTTGACACTGACGAATCTTACCATTAATTTTGGTGTATTTTTTTTTTTTAATTTATTTAATAGTGTAGTTAGTATATACTTTTTACCTTACATAAGTTAATCGTAGTCTTAAATTAATCTTATTAAGTAATATCAGTTTTAGCTTTATTTGTCTCTTTTTAGGTTTCCAATCTTCTAGCAGAAGAGTTCATAAATTAGTAAACGATGAAAATTTCTTTAAAAAAGTCAAGAGTTTTTTATGCCAAATGGAGTACTTCATTATTAAGTATTTAAATTGCGCGTAAATACCATTCATGTATCTTGACATTTTGGAAGATCTATGAGGGTATAATAAGAACCAGCTAGCTCATAGCGTTAGATCATCTTTTCCCTTCTTGAAATGTTGGAAGATGGATCAATATGAGTACGCGTAGATTTATTGTATTTCGGGATTTAGTATATTCTACTTGGCTTTTTCCCTTGTTGTTAAGAAAATTAAATTAAACAGAAAATGTTAAATGTTGGATATTATCTACGTATTAATATTGGACTATAACAATAATAAATAATAATTAATTCTTAAAACCGTGATTTATACATATATTTTTTAAAACACGATTTTTTAATAAAATGTATGTTCTTTTTGTGTATTTTATTGATTTTAATAGGAGTCGTGTAAACATTTTTTATTAGATTATTAATTTAATGTTTGTTGTTGTTGTTGTTATTACGAATGGAGGGCATATGGCTGCCCTTACACCTAGACCCAGCGACCCGTTGTGCTCCTCTGCTCAACGATACACTCGCTTACTACAGCGTCTCGTCGAGCCGTTTTATACCCTTCATGAAACGTAATGTCTCCCTGATTGAGCATTCTCACTTCAATAAAGCTTTCCCATTGATCTTCTCCCAAAGTTCTTCGCCTTTGGGCTCTCATGTTTGGGCATTGGCACAGAAAGTGAAGTACAATTTTTACTTCTTAACCTCATCCCGTGCATATATTCGTTTCCGCTATGCCTATCCTTACGGCGTGAGCTCTTGACATCAGGTGACCTGTGCTAATTCCCATAAAGAGTCTCAGATCCGTTCTATTCAATTTTAGAATTTTCTAAGTCTTTTTGCTATTTGGTTCCCCCAGCATTCTTTCGTAATTAAATGTTTACTTGTTTAATTTCTTTTGCTTTCTTGTGAAGCTTTAAAATTTGTTAAATTTTTTTAAATGAACTGAAGTTAAACTTGTTTAATATGTTGATTATTAGCAGAAAAAACGTTTTTTAACAATTTACATTGACTTGTAAAATTAGTAATAAAGTAAAACTTGCTAAGATATAAACTAATTCAATGCTTATATTAATTAATTAAAGTTCAGTCAACTCTATAAAAAAAATCCTCTATTAAGAAGTTTCTTATATAAAACACTAACTTAAAACATAAAATATTAAAAAGTATTTTAAAAGACTGATATCAATAAAAAAAATTAAATGAATAATATATTTATTTAAGAAAATGTTACAAATTTTTAAATACATAATTATTAACATAATAATAAAACAATAATTGAATAATACAAACAAACAAAAAAAAAGCATATATATGCTTGACATACAAAGTGTTTTGTTTTTTTATAATGGCTTTTTGATATTTGAAACTAACTATGTACATACATACATACATGTACCTATATATATCATACGAAAAATTATAAAGTGGTAAAAAAAATTATTGAAAAAATATTTTAGCACTATAAATGCCATCTCTTAATAAAGAAAATTCTCTAAATTTAGCATTCATTCTCTTTTCTACTAATGCTAAAGTTTGTAATAAACTATTATCTTTTTGACTTTTTTTCATTGCTGTTTGTGTTTCGTTAACTTTTATTTGAAGTTCATCTTTAAATTTATTTTCAACTGATTTAAACCAATATAATGCTTCAAATTGACTAAATTGATTTAAAAGTTTTAACATGCACACTAGTCCCATAGCAAATCCATCATTGAATAATGTTATAGAACCATCATTATCTCGTTTTGTGATTTTTTCACGTGCATTCAATATATCATCAACATAATTAATCATTAAAGCTGGTACAATTAAAAAGAATTTTTTTAAATGTTGATTACCCGGACTTCGAAAAAAAGGTTTGAATGCATTTGTCAATAGCTAAAAAAAATAAAAAAAATTATTGATAATTAATAAATTTTGAATAAGATTAATTTTTTGTTTACCTTAAAGAAATCCATTTCATCATTTTGTGTATAATTTTTTAAATTTTCATCAAGAATTTCAGCTGTTTTAATACAAAATTCAGATAATTCTTTTTCTGTACAATATGTTTGAAAATCAGTTTCAAAAGTTTGTGTTGGAAGATATGCTTTTTCAATATAATTTGCATGAACATTTCCACTACGTATTAGTCTAATGTATCCCATTGTATTACCTAGAAAAAATTCAAATAATTATAATATAATTTTAAATTATAGATTAAATATATTTTATTTTTAGATTTAAATAACTTACCAACTTCGGTAATTAATTGACGAAATATGTCCATATAATAGAAACCATCTGGCGACATTCCTAAAGCTCTTATTTCCTTATTTAATTCTTCTGCTCTTTCATATTTATAAATAAAATGACTATCATTTAAATGATGATTTTTACTAGAATGTGGCAATGTTAATCCATCTCCAGAATTTTCTAATTTTGATTCAACCAAAAAACGATATTCTTTTAATAAACGTGAATGAATTTGTTCATCATATAAAAATTGTGAAATGGTATAGAATTTTGAACGTAAAAATTGATATGAAAAATTAACAGCAGTGTTTATAAAACCAGAACCATGAGTTTGAAGGGAATTTGCAACATGTTTAATACAAATCGTATTTAAATATTTATTTCTACTTGAATTTTCGACAAAATATTGATTATTCATATTATAATTATATTTTGTTACAAAAATATGTATATTTCTCATTATTTCTAATGCATCTTTTCCTTGCTCTAATGATTGATTAGGCAATAAGTCACTTATTGGTTCCAAACATAGTTTATGTTTTGCTAAATTTCTCATTATTTCATACGCTTTCCAATCATTTAAATTAATAGTTGTTATATTATAGAACATACTACTAAGATAATTTTCGATATTAACTAATAAAAAAAAAATGAAAAAACAATATTATATGTCAGTTAATTCTTATTTAAATAAATTATTTATATTACTTACATTTGTAGCTAATATGATTATCATTAATATTCAAAATATTTAATTTTAATATTGAACGCGTATCTTCAAAACTATTTCCTATTTCAATTAATGATTCATTAAATGAATCACCAATTTGATCAAGTTGAAATGGATTAATTCTTTTTAATTGCAAACCTGTATGAGCTTCAATTCTTAAAAATGTTTCTATTTGGCCACATAATGTAAATATTACTTCAGAAATTAATGCATCGTTTTTTGAATGCTCATATTTTTTATATGTAAAAGGAATATTGTAAATAATGTCCAGATAATAAGAAAGTATTTTTTCATTAATAACTTCTCTAATAAATTTATTATATAATGGTTCAACCCATGCTGCATATGATAAATCACAAATTTTTGATAAATTTAATTGAAAACGACCTAAAAACTTTAAACGTCTTAAACTTTTCTGTAATTTTTCAAAACTTTCAACAGAAATATGATTTTGTAAATTAGTAGATTGTATTAACAAATTTATTACGAATAATCTTTGAGATGTGGGTGGTCCATTTAAGCTCTTTTCAATAATTTTTAATGCTGAAAATATATCGACAATTTCATCACTTAATGTTTTGGCGGATAATTTTTTCTAAAAATTAAAAATAAAGTTTTTAAATTTGATTATAATTGCAAACTCATTTTATACCTATGTACCTTTGTTGAAATAATAATATGTAGACATTTATATTGAAGCCAATCTATAATAGATTTTATTATTTTTGATATATGTTCGACGTCTGTTGAAAGCTGAGCTTGAATTAATTTTATTAAAATTAATAATTGACATGAAAATGTAACTGTTTGTTGACTCATTGAAATAGAAAGTTTTTCATGTAAATTAATAATGGATTTTGCAATATGATTCATTTGTCCAGCATATTGTGCACCCTGCAGAAAAAGAATACACAACTGTTTAAAATGACCTACTTTTAAATAATTATATCCATTCGAAATTGATGATTTGCATTTTAAAATCCACATTGTTGTTTCAATGCAATATTTTTTCACAAGTTTTGGTAGTTGCTCAACTTTTTTTTGCAAATAAATTTGCTTAGCTTTAATTTGTTCTTGAACATACTTTGTATGTGAAGCTAAAAGTGTTTCAGCATGTTTTTGCAAAAATACTTCAGGATTCCATATATATTTACTAATTAAATTTACTCCAACAAATTTTATATTAATATCTAAAAGTTGTTTAAATACTTTTTGTTCAACCTGCCCAAAAAATCGATGTTGAAGAACAATAAACATATTAACACCTATCAATTTAATTGTTTCACTTTCATCACATATTTCTGGAGGATATTTTTTTATTTGCTGAATTGATTCTTTAATAAATTCATTGAAATTATTTGTTAAAGTGTATAATCGACTCATATTTTTATTATCTTTAATTGAATGAACATTCTCTAAAAACGACTAAAAAACACAATATAAGTATATTTATATTTAGCTAGAAACTTAACAAAATTAAGTATTACTTGAAATATAAAGCCTCCTAGAAATATTTCCAATTCATTTAAAATTCGAACTAATCCGATTTTTTCACTGTCAGAACATGTATCATTTTCGTTTTGCTGAAATTTCTGAATTATAGTTTTTTTATATGGTGCCCAATACATATAAAAATATGATTTAGATAAAATTTCATCAAATTTTATTAAATTAATCATAAACAGTTCAATAATTACTAATATTTCCTACAAAATAAAATTTATTCGGTTTTAAATATTTTTTCTTTTAAAATATTATAAATTGACCTACATTATGTTGAGTTCCTAAGCCAAAAAAGTTCTTATCATAACTATGAAACTGAACTAATTGATGTAAAAGATTTATAGCACTTTGTACACCAGAATTAACAAAAAATTGCATTTTACATAAAAACTCCATACATTCACTGATTTTAATTAGAACAGCTTCAGAATTTGATGAATGCATTTTACCATTATCATTTGTATTTATCATAATTTCAACCTCAACTTCATCGTATTTGTTTGCACTTTGAAGAACACCCAATTCATAGTCTAATCTAAGAAATTCTGTGTGAAATTTATCACTTTTTAAATTAAATTGTTCCAAATTGTTGTATAGACTAAAAAATGTAAGTACAACTTTATTAAAAATTTTGTTATCAGAATCAATCAGTTTAAATTGATTTATATTTTCAACATTTCCACATTGATAGTTTATGATGACAGGTTTTGTAGAAAATTTATCAACATTACTAAAATGAATTTCTGTTTGTCCATTATTTTTTTTGAAATTAGAATTGAGAGATCTTAACTCTTGAGAATATTCATCAAGAAATTTTCCGAAAACTTGCAGTTGTTGTTTAGCTAAACTAACTGAAATTATTTTAACATAAATCACATCTAATATTAATTGTTTTAAATTATTACCTTTCATTTTCAAAAATTATTTATTTACAAAATTACAAATATACACAAAACATTAATTAAATTTTAGCCTGTTGTTATTATAAATTCAGATTTTTGATATGATGAGCTTTCAATTGATTATTGAAATGTCACTAGAATTTGTTTGACAATTAAAATTTACTTGTCAAGTTCAAATGAAAAACTATGAACTCCTTCAAGTTCAAACTCCTTGCTTGTATTCATCAATATCTTTCAAAAAAATATAACAAAAAATTGTAAAACTAAAACTTTTCAAACCTTTGTCAAAAGAAGTTTTAAAAATTTTAACTTGAAAATATTTCGATAACAGTTTTTGACAGCAAAGCCTAAAACTTTTTAAATCAGTTTAAAACCTTTTAATTTAACTAACAAAAACATATAATATTACTTTACCGTTACCATATGGATTGTAACGTTGGCGGTTGGCCATATTATATATAACATACCTATTATGTTACCAGACCTGCTGTAGAATATGCTAAATTAAAACATTTTTCTTCTTTTAAAAGAACATTTCGTCCTAAAGTATATCTAAAAAAAATAAAAGTAGTTGTATTGTAACTACACATCACCAGATCTTTATAATTAAAACTTTTCAATATTATAAAATATAAAATAATTAATAGCATCAAATGAAAAGTAACTAAAACCTTTATTTAAAGAAGTGAACAAAATAATTCTTCCCCGAAATTTATTCCACATATCCTGAAATTTTCATATATGTTGTCGCTTAAGAATATTGAATTTCAAATTTCCATTTATTAGTTGTAGTGTCCGTAGAATATAGAACACAACAAACATTTAAGATGACCCATTTTACATTTATTTTAAAATTTGTATCGCTATACATATTTACATTTATAACATTTTCATTTTATTAAATAAAAATATACTTTTTTCTCTTGTCTCTTTCCTTATACGAGTATACGACTCCAAGAAATCGTGTCCAATTTTGTTTTAGTTTCTGTTCTTTTTTAACGCCCCTTCTCCAAGTCGCTTCATGCCGTATTTAGAACCAACCAGTGCGTTTCGTTTCTTACTCTTTGGTGCTTAGCTAACACATGGCTAACACTATGACAGATAATTAATATTATAATATTGAAACATTTTGAAATAATTTTAAAAAACAGAAAACAAATCGTTCAATTGAGCTTATAATACTACTTAAAATTAAATTTTTTTTTGAAGACTCCATTATTTGTTTGTAAAAAATAAACGTTAGCCATCTAATTTTGACAATTTAAATTCAAATTTAACTCTAGTAGTCTAGTCGTTTCGAAATGGCATAGTAAAGTTAACTCTGGATGGAAGTGTGGTGTGGTAGTTGATTCTACAAAAGTTATAAATAAATATTAATTTTGAAATTATTTTAAAAATATTGCAAACTAATAAACATACAAAAATGGCTTCTCTTTATTTGTTATTTTGGTACTATTCAATTATTAGACACTTCAATGCGTAAAGAAAGCGAAAAAGTTAAAAGTTGAACAAGTTTTTTCGTAATTACGTTATGGCAGCGTTTATTGATATTTTAGTACAATTGAATAAATTTTGACTCTTAGATGCGTGTAGAGAACGTCAAGAGAGTGTTAATTTTACGTTAGGCCTTTTCATAAAGCCATATTCCCAATAAGAATTTAATATTGCCCCCAAACGTCTACTAAACCAATTATTGAAACCCTGATTTTGCTACTAAAGGCCAAAATATAATGACGCGTCATTTCTACTCTTGTTTTATAGCTACGCGTGCGGCGCTACATGAAGTTTTTCTTAAATTATAATCACGCGGCAAATCACACTTGACGTTTAATAAAAAATAAACAAAAAGGAAATAAAAAGTTTAAAAAAATTTTTTTAAATAAAAATGGATAGAGATTTGAATGATTTCATCGATATTTTATTAGTTGTTATATGTGCAATTTTTTTCCAGATTTTGTCCTTCAGGATCCTATTTCTATATTCCCTAAACCCTTTATTGTATAGAGTTGGGTTATTCTGCACTTTATTGATTAGCTGCTTTTCAAAATTTTCCATTTTATTTTATGAATTTTAATTTGTTTATGACTATTTCTTTTTTTTGTTTTTGTTTTTGTTTTTGATTGTCAACGCGCCCAAATTTAGAACAATTTTTTATTTTTGAAAAGTGTGGCGCGTTGCTACAACTTTGCTACATCATTATAACTTGAGCCATTTAAACTAGTATATTCTACTTTAAATGTCAGCGCGTTTCTTACTAATTTTTTCGGTCGGTCGTTTTAAAAATTAATTACAGTTTTATGACACAATTTTTTTTTTTATAAAAGTACAACTTTATGACCCTTTTAAGTGAGGCATAAAGCGATATTGCCAATTAATTGTTTTTTGTAATTCTTTTAAAAACCTACTCGCTGTTCTACAGTTTAATAGCATAACAGATGTTTATATTGGTGTTTTCTGCAGACAGGTCTTAATATACCGGTCATCATATATCAGGTCTTAATAATCGTTTTTATTCGCAGCAACGTAACTAATCTGCTGCATAAAAACAAACAAAAATAACAAATAATGGCACGAATTTGGTTAAATATAAATTTGCCAAGACACAAATGACAAGAATAAGACCTCAACAATATATAGATCAGACGTCTTGGGCAGAAAAAAGATTTGTACTAAGACATAGCGAAAATGATTCGTCGTGACTAAATTAAAACAACGTTGCAATACTGCAGTATTGTATTTTATGTACTATACCACTACAGGTTATATATAGGCTATCTTGTAGAGAAAAGGTTTAAAAAATAACCAAAGTTTAGGCAATAGTATGAAAAAACTGAATTTTTCAACTTAAATGTGAAGGATCTTATTGTTCTACAGCAGAAAATGATAAATGATATTATTTTTATAAAATTTAGAATATTTTGTATTAACTGTGAAAATCTTTTTAAAAAATTTAATCATTTTCATGCTCAAAATTGAATTTAAAAAAACTCTGCTGAAATTGAAAAATACAGACCCACTTCGATAAAAGTGCTTAAACACACTTGACTGAATACTGACTAAACTAAATAATAAAGAAACGAAGTCAGGTTTTTTTTTTTTAATGCATTCTCTGCCACATAAATGTTCAGGCGTGACTGTAAATGTCGTAAGGGCAAATAACTCTTACGACGGGTGAGGGATTGGAACCCACACTCCCTAGATGTTTACCGCGTATTTTATACGCTCTTACCCACTAGGCCACCGAGGCCCCAGTCAGATTTTTAATTTTTATATGCACTGAATAAAAACAAAAGGAAAAGAATGCTAGAATATAGAGAAATATTATTTTACGAACATAAATATCGGGTGTACTTCGTTCCACGATTCGTACTTCGTACTACTTTCTACAAGAACAAGATTGCCTGTACATAACCATCAGTGAGTCAGTGACTAAACATTTCCTTTTATGAATTAATAAGCACTGTTTTTTTTTTATTGAATGATAATGGCTATCAATTTTGACATATTTTGTTTGAGTTTTATAAATTTGTAATATATGTATACCACGGGCTTAAGATTGATTCATACTAGAATACAAAGAAATGAAAAAAACGGAAAAGTTAAAATGTACTAAATTTATACTGATTCATTTCAAACGTGAAACGTGTAAAACGAATAACTGCTCGTTTTGAAAATGCGTTAATGACATATCGTAGGTATATATCGTAAATATCGTAAATATGTCAGAATTTTTGTTTAAAAAAAAAAGGATATCAGATATAAAATTAAAATTGTTTTGAAAAATTTTTATGACTATAATGTTCGCGTGTCTTATGAAAGCTAAAAAAATAAAAAAGCGTCTACTCTGCGCTTTGCATTTTTTCTACGTGTTTTATGAATCATACTTTAAGGTCATTGTCCATTTCTGTCGTTGGCGTGTAACCAGTGATGTTATAGCGTCGTATTTATCGTATTTTGTACGAATTTCAAAGGCAAAATACGATGTACGATTTTTAGTCTTATTTAGAGAAAAAAATACGATTTTGACCCAAAACAAGGAAAAATATGATTTTGACCCAAAACAAAAAAATATATACATATGTACATATATATAATATGTAGTTAGAATAATATTGTTACAAGTTACAACTATATAATATACAATTTTCATATAATTTACAATTATTCAATAATTCAATATTTCAATATGTCAAAGATCGTTTATTTTCTAAATTTTAATAAGGGTTGGTACGAGTCTATTTTTATTTCCAAATCTAGTCTCGCCATCAGATTTTCAAACTATTGAATTAAAAATCTTGATTTTGTAAATATATTTGGCGAATCTCTCGAAAAAATTGGGTTAAAGAGTTTTGGAACCAAATTTCTAGAATTAAGAGAAATGATAGGCAGTTTTCATTTCCGTTCATGTCAAAATTTATTTTTTATTTATTATTCTTGTCCCATTCTTTTGCAAATGTAGAACGTACTTTCTGGCAAATAAGGTACGTTGTTCTATTTATGAAATATTGTTTTTGTTTATTATGTTCTTATATTTAAAGATATATGTATATTATATAGCTAAGTTACCAAACTCAAGTTAAATTAGTTTTTAAAAGTGTAATTATATTTATATTAATGAAATACGGTTTTTGTTGAATTTATGAAGTAATTTTTTTTGTTTATTTTATAAAATACATATATGTTTATTTTTAAAATTACTTTTTCTTTTATTTAAGTATTTTACCACTTCATAAATACAGCAACAAAAGGTTAGCCCGATTTCTTAATAAAGTTTTTATTTTGAACGGTTTTTTGACAGGATTTTACACCAAAAACTTGTTGACTGAATTTTTTGACCAGATTTTTTAAAATTTTTTCCAGTCAAAAGGACAAATTTGACCGGATTGAAAATTTTGAAGTGGCAACACTGGTAGTCGTTGCAAAATACGATAAATACGATTTTGAAACGATTTAGTGTACGATTTGAAAAAAAATTCTATAACAACACTGCGTGTAACTTCAACACCAAACTATATTGAGCATTGAACATATGGAAATTAATAAAACCATTTTTAAATTTAATAACTATTGATACAATAACACTTGGCAGTTCACAGCAATGAAGTTTCGCCAGCATCAGGGATTGAAATAAAAAAAACCGCAGCGTGAAACTTTTTTAAAGTTAAAGTTACACGCCAACGCCACTCGCCAGCATTAGACAATGGTCTTTTACTCTTAGAATAATAATTTGATTTTGATTTAATAATAATTTGACTTCAATTCAATCAACCGCAAATAATTGAAACAATATGCTTTACGATAAGTTCGTGGTAAGAATATTTTTGAATGCTGAAACTAATTTTAGCGCTTTAGAGTTCATAATTATTACTGTAAAAATTGAATTATAAAAGATTTGACAATAAAAAGTATCTTGCTTGTTATTTAAGTTTTAAAATTGAACAAATCGTTTCTAACTTAAATAACATTAATTATTAGTATTGGCATTTAGGATTAAATTGTATTGACGAATTATTATTGCATTGTATTTTGAATAAAATAAAAAATATTTAAAATTTGACGTTTATATTTACTTTAATTTTCAAGAAAAGAAACAAATTCGGTAAGTGTGAATAATTGATTTTCAGATGATGCTATAGGTATAGCTTCCGGTATTGGTCTCTTTGGATATATTAAACTTTTATTTTGCACTTTTTCAATATTCCAATTTAACTTTTTACATTGGTCTTCCAATTCAGTTGATGTAAGCCAAGTCATTTGGCACAAATTATTTTCAAATATTGTTGTATACGCAGTTCCAATAACATTTAAAGTGGCCTGTTTAATTTTAACTAAAATTATGTGTTTTAGTAATCTTTTAAACTTTTGTAATTTTTTTATTCATATGCATTACCTTCTAATTCAGATATAATTGGTTTTAAATCAATAGGCCAATCTCCTGATGTAATAAGCTTTAACACTATATCGGTTTGACAATTCCACATTGCTAAATAAATTTTATGAAGTCGTTCTAAGTTTTTATCTCCTTTAAAACTGTTTGGTATTCTTTTCCATAAAAATTTAGAGCTGGATCTGCAAATTGAATTAGATAAATCTTGAAAAATTCTAGTAAATATACTTACAAATCATGGCTCAGAAGATAATAAGAAAATAATTGCCCATAACCTTCAGCTGTTAAAATACCATTCTGAAAATAAATCGTTAAGATCATCAAAAACTATTTTGATTTGTATGCAATAAATTTTCTTTCAAATATCAACTAAAGATAAATAATGTTCAAACTCGACTTTCGATCCTTTAGAAATGATTTTTAATAATTTTATATACTTTCTTACCTCTAATTCATCATCCTCTAACTTATGGATATTTTCTATGAATTTTTGCATTTTAATATCAATTAAATATACCTAGCAAATTAATATTTTATTTTTCAATCTTCTTCAATCTTCATGAAAAAAGGAAAATATCTGGATAGTGGATAGTAGGTATCACCGAAATTCGAAAAAATTATTAATGTTTGAAATTGTCATTTGTCAAAGAAATATAGTTAATTGAGGTAGGGTTTTTTATTTTATTATCGTGACGTTTAACATGATTGAACAGCTTAAACTTAAATCACAACTAGAAATCGAAACGATTTGTCGTCTTTTGTTTATTAATAAGAATATTTTTTCGAATATATTTAAAATATATTATAAAAATATCGTAGTAGCGTAAGGATTATGGATTTAACAGACCATCTTTGGCAAAGCAAATTTGATAACTATAAAAGTTATCTCTCTTTTTGAATATTTCGTCATTTGGCCTCAGTATTTACATTTTCCTTTACATAATTTAAAATTATATAAATATGTAAATTTGATTTTGTTTTTTTTGTTTAGTTTTAGTTATAGGGAATATAGTTTGAATTCTGGGTTAGTTTTCATGGAATGTTAATATTTGGTTACAAAAGGTTTTGGAAAGTTCTTCATTTAGAAAATTTTTGCGTTTACTAAAATTTTGGGTGTTTTTATTTTTCTCATCAGACCAATGGTTAGAGCAAATGTCGAGCGGTCAGAGCAAATAATGCTCAGAGCAAACTTTTATCTGAACTCTGACCGCTCTGAGTTAAAAAAGAAACGTTCAGAGCACAAATTGTCTATTTATATGCAAATTATTTTCTAACGTCAGTATTTTTTTTATTTTATTTCAATATTTTAAATGAAATAATATAGTTTTAAAAGGAATTTTTTCAAAAAATAAAATAAAACAAACTTATTATTAAAAAAAGAACTTAAAAAAAATGTTTATCTATGTACGGAATTTTATTTTGATGACATTTTTATTATTTTACTCTTAATTTGACGTTATATTTATTGAAAACTCTGTGAAATCTGAAAAATTTTACAGATCGGACTCTGATCACACTCCGAGTTAAAAAAGAAACACAAAATGCATAATCTGAGCATAAAAAGGAACACAATTTTTTTGCTTGACAGCTCTGACTCTGCTCTGATGAGAAAAAGAAAAACGCTCTTAATAACACACTTTTTTCAGTTTAACTTTAATAGTTCAGTTACTAAAATTGAAAAGCTACAAACGCAACCCTGTTTTTCACTGTGGATTTTGACAAATAAGTGTTTTCAAGATTTTGAGTTTTGACTTTGAAAATGAGAATTTTGTTATCAAACAATTATTTCACAAATTAGCGGCTATTTTATTAAAAAATGACTGAAGGTAATAATTTTAATAATTTTTTATAGACTCTTTTTAGTTTTTCTTTATTGTGTTTATAGATAATAAAAGTATTAGCCTGCTAATTATAATTTTGGATACAAATCCTTCACAGCGAATAATCAGACAAAATCCTCATCATTTAACTCAATGTTTAGATTCAATAGTAGCTTTTGGCAATGCACATTTAATGCAAAAAGCGCAGAACAAATTAGCTGTATTAGCTTGTCATCATCATGCTACGTAAGTATGAAATAGACATTTAAAGTTCTAATTTACTTTAAAACACCTTTGTTTAGAGAATTTTTATATCCTTTGCCTGGGAAACCGTTGGAAATTCGTCAAATTGATGGCCAATATGAAATTTTCACTTTAGTTGAAAAAACAATAAAATTAAAATTGGCAAAAATTATAAATTATGTTTCGAAAATAAATACACCAACAGAATCTCTTTTAGCAGGCAGTATCGCTATGGCGCTTTGTTATATAGCTCGAGTATTTAAAAGATAAGTTTTATATTGGTTCAAAATAATAAAGTTTTTATTATTTTAGATCAATAGAACAAAACAGCCAGGTATTAACTTAAATTCAAGAATATTAGTTATAACTGGAAGTAATGAATGTGCTTCTCAGTACATGGCATATATGAATGTATTTTTTACTGCTCAAAAAGAAAGTGTCGTATTAGATGTTTGTGCTTTAGACAAATCTTTAAGTTTGTTACAGCAAGGTTGTGATATTACTGGTGGACAATATCTAAGATTACCAATTTTGGATGGATTATTACAATATTTATTATGGGTATTCTTGCCGGAGCCACAAACAAGAAATAAACTTGTTTTACCACCAAGAACAAAAGTTGATTATAGAGCGGCATGTTTTTGTCACAGGGAACTTATTGATATTGGTTATGTTTGTTCAGTGTGTTTATCAAGTAATTATTTTATTTAAAAATTAATTGAATACATTAACTTTATTTTTATATTTTTAGTATTCTGCAAATTTAGTCCGATTTGTACAACATGTCAGTA
Organism: Poecilobothrus nobilitatus; assembly: GCA_947095535.1. Classification (NCBI taxonomy): domain Eukaryota; kingdom Metazoa; phylum Arthropoda; class Insecta; order Diptera; family Dolichopodidae; genus Poecilobothrus; species Poecilobothrus nobilitatus. The sequence continues at coordinate 80,755,647 of OX352774.1, read as the reverse complement.
AGTATTTTAATGCATTACATTGTGTACATTAATAATATTGATAATATTTAAAAATTTTTTTTAGTACCGTATTTAAAAATCCGGCACCACTAGCAGTTAAAACGAAAAAGAGAAAAATGAAAATTTAATGTGAGTCTCTAAAAATAAAAGCAACTTAATTTGTAATAATGCAATTTTTTTTTATTATCTAAGATCTAAAAGGTTCTTGTTACTTTACAAAAGTACATTGGTCCAAAATTAGCTGGTAAATAAGGTAACACCAATTGACCATATTTTAAATTTTTAGACTGTTCAAATTTAAAAATATCACTAAAATATTTTGTAACAAAACTCAAATCTTTAACAATAAAAGTTAAACCATGTTCTGTAAAAGTTTTTTGTAAAGCCATATGCACGACTCCATCATTTTGAATTGGGCTTAAACTACACGTTGAATAAACTAAACTTCCACCAGGTTTTAGCAACCTTAAACAATTGGCTAATATTGCTGATTGCATTTCTGGTATTCTAAGACGTTCTTTAATTCTTCCTGATTTGAAAATATTATTATCATTTTGGATTACACTATGACGATCTGTTGTGCACGGAACATCTACTAAAACTTTATCATACATCTCGAATTCGTCTAAGGCAATGGCGTCATTATTTTGAATAACACACCTTTTTTTATTGATCCATTTTTCATCAAAATTAAAAATATATTGTCTCATTAAACGTTGTAAACGATTTACTCTAGATTTCGTAACATCATTACAAACCAAAATTTCTGGATGGAGAGTTTGTAACATAAGTAAAGATTTTCCACCAGGGGCGGCACATGCATCTAAAACCTTATCACCAGGTTCTATATTAAGAGCTAAAGGAGGTAAAATTGATGCGCCATCCATCAAAAAATGTGATAATACTCTTGTTTCACAATTAAATGGTGAAATAAAATCTGAACAATTTCCGTTTTCATAAGTGTATAAGGATAAATAATCTGGAAATTTGAAATCAGTCTCTAATTCAAATTCTAATGGGAAATCTAGACTTGTTGAATAATATTTATAATGATCAGATTCCAAAACCCAATTTTCCATTCCTTTGATTTGCGATACTGGAATAAAATCGTAAAAACCGGCGTTACCTTGATTCAAATCAATTATTCGGCTAGAATATAATAATGTTTGATGCCATAATTTATTATTAATTTATAAAAATACCTTTCATCCACTTTGTAATTTTCCTCTAGTTGCTGCTCTAAAGGTTTTTTAAAGTCTTCTATTTTATCTTTAGAGATGTCATCATATTCATTTAATTTTTTCTCTACATTTTCCTTTTCTTTATCAATGTCTTTATAAATGATCGTTTCTGGTAAATTTTCATGTGCATGATTTGGATACAAAGATTCGATTTCTTTAAATTGTTGATGTTTAATTATTGTATTTAGTTTATTATCTAATTTTGTATCATTTTTTGAATTATTAGTTAAACTATCCTTAAGTCTATCTTTAGCCAAATTAACAAGCGATTTTATATTAATTCCACCTTAAATTTCAGATATTATAAAATATTTTTACCCTCAATTAAGAAAAAATATTAAAGTACCATTTAGTTCCAAAATATTTGAAGTCTTCTCTGAGTCCCCAAAAATATTAACAAGGGCAACGTACTTATGTTGTGTTAATAATGCAACTCGAATATTTTTCCATTTATTTCCGAAAACCGAGCCATAAAAATCATCGAAATGTTCTAAAGCTATATCTGTGGAATTAACTTTTCTCTGTAGCTTCGACTAAAATTATTACATATAAATATAAATTAATTAATTTATGAATAAAAATTTTGCTTTCAACAAATTTTACCCAATGAACCTTTGCATGCTTTGATCTCGTGTGCAACAAAAGTGATTTACCAATTTTCAACATATTTAATTTTAGCAATAATGCATATTAAAAAAATGGTTTTAAATGAATGTAAATAAATAAAAGATTTTCAGTTTTAATTAAACGTCAACATCACGTGTTGTGTTGTATCAGTACAGTATTGTTTCTGTTATGTCAAATAAAAAGTATGTATACATGAAATGAAGTAATATATCAAAAAGTCTCCAATATTTCAAAATTTCAAATGTTGTATCTGCAATCAACGCTGTCTTCGTATCTGCAATCAAGTTTCTCTTAACGCAGTCTACAAAATAGTGTCAACAATGAAATCGTATTTTGTAAAATGTACTTACTGACATACTTATTTAACAAAAATGGCTTTTCTTTATTTTTTATTATTATTCAATTACATATTTCACACTTCCATGCGTAAGAAAAGCGAATAAACTTAAAAGGTAAACAACTTTTTTCATGACTACGTTACTAGCGTTAATTGTCGACACTTGCATACAATTATATTTTGTTTAACTATATCCTAACGAAACATCGATTTGTATTGGTATAGCGGGATATAGTTGATAGAAAACGCAAAAGTTTACATTGTAGATGCAGTACATATTAATCGCGCAGCGTGTATAAATGTCAATCTTATTGCTTTTTTTAACTCATTTGTATGTAATTAAAATTAGTTATAAATATTCGTTTTTAGACATTTGTTAAATTTAAGTTTCAAGTTTATATTTAAGAATTTTCAAGAATTGTTTTTCATGGTTTCATTCTGAAAAATTGAAGTAGGAAAACTTCCAGTTTATCATCTCAACCAGATAAAAACGAAAAGAGGAAATTTAAATACGTTACAATGATTTTGGTTTTAAAATTTAAATATTCTCTGTTGATTCCTTTCTTAAACATTTGGCATATAGCTAATGTTTTTAAATGTCAAAATTACATTAAAAGAATTTGCTCAATTAAAAACTTTAATTCAAGAAAATGTAATAACGGTACATAATTTTTTAACTCTTCTAACTTTATTATTATTATACTATGTACCTACTGGCTACTAGTAGTATTGTACAATATTTTTTTGATGAACCCATCGGTCACTGCTCCTTTTAGATATTGTAAATTAAAAATTTTGATCATTATTATTTTGATCACTTACATATTTATAATTTTATATTATTAAGTATTTTTTTAAAGTTATTTTATAAATATTTTTACAATTTTTTTTGTTAGTAAAAAATAATGAAATTTTTTACTAAATTTCGAAAAATTTTTCAAGCTCTTATTATTTATTTATTATTATCTAAATTACATTATAATAAATTGGGCAACATCAGTATTTACTCTCGGCTTCGGGTACTAAGGCATTCATTCTTTATTTATTTATTTATATTAATATTACATACATAAATGTAATGCAATATTATTGAACCATCGGCTACCAAGGCCATTATAGGTTTTTTTTTTTTTTTATACTATTATTAAATTATATACTAATATTATTTATTTTGTTTATATTATATACTATATATTAACATTTTGGTCGTAAGGGGGGTATGTAAAGAAAAACACTTACGACCTGTGCAGGGATCGAACCCACACTCCTTCGGTTAATACGCCACGCGCCTGCCCACTAGGCTACCGAAGCCCCTTCATTCTCAAATGCTTTGAATTATTATTTCTTTTTTAAAATTGCATACATTCAGGCGAATATTTTTTGATGAAGTTTTGAGTGAAAATAATAAAAGCATTTTGGAAATTTTTTATGGTAATGATAATACTCGATTTTATAAATATAAACTAAAACTAATATTAAATAAATAGGTACATTTATATGTACTATGTATCTATGTATCTTTTTAAATTTTTAAAAATAAATTTTAATTTATTTGAACGACTCTTACTTATATTTTCAAATTTGATTCTTGATTTTTTTCTATATGTACTTACATTATATTACCAAAATAGACAATATTTCGTATAAAAAGGGTTAAATTTATTTGGAAGATTTTTTTTTGTTTTTCTGAACGGATGAAAGTCATTTACTCTATACCAGTTTGGTAAAGAATTTTAGATGTAAAAGAGAAACTGACATTCTATAATACAATTCAAGGGTAAAATATTGAGAGAATCCTTAATTTATTCGAACGTTTGCTTTAAATTGTAACAGATTCAAATAGTTAGCTACTTCGGAAAGAAGTTGGTATTATCGTAGCTAATTTGGTCAAAATCATAAGAATTCAGAATAAGAGGGTGAATTATATATATATAATATTATATTTTTCGATCATATATATATATATAGATAACGTATTATAAAAAAAATTGTACGGATTGGTTCTGTCATTAGAAAAATTTGTTTTTTAAAATAAAAAAAAAATATGAAATAAAAATTATTAAATAAAGAAAATTAAGTTTCGTTTACAGTTTATTAATATATTTTTTCAAAATTAATAAAATTTAACAAACTTTTTTAAAATTTAGATTTAAAATAAATTATCAATTAATAAATATGTATTCACTTTCCCTGAAATATTACCAAGGCGTGTTATTTTTTTTCGAACTAAAAGTTCTGTTTTTGTCTTGAGTGTAATGTAATGGAATCGAGTATAATTATATATTCATAATAACTCTCCATGATTGCTTTGATCACTAAAGTACAATGTTCGTGATTTTTTAAATCTACAAAGATATTTCGATCTAGAAAGAACAGTATTTGTACATTGATTTTTGTAGCTAACTTTTCGATCAGTAAAGGTTATTTTTTCGTTTGTTTGAGCCATTTTTTTACGAATTTCTCTTTCTGGTAAACCCTGTTACATGGAAGTTTTTCTCCTATATTTAAAATTTTCTTCCATCGGACTCTTTATTCTGAATTTTTCGCAAAACTTTATAATATTTATAATAATGTAAGTATTGTTTAATTCATAAAAGTTTTTTCTTAAAATGTAACAGGTTTTTTTTTAAACCATATACATATATTTAGACTTACAGCTTGAGCTTGAGCTTACTGAGCATATTTGCTATTTAGTTCTTTAGAGCTACTATTGACACAATTTTTAATATAACATTGCTTCATCTAAAAAGACTATGCAATAATGTGAATGACTCTTAAATTATTGTATGCAAAAAATTACTAATAAAATATTGAAAATTTAAAAAAAAAAACACTCAGTTTTTGTTCTTTTTAAATACATTTTAATTTTAAAGGTACTAAAAGATGAAAATCAATTGACATATTGATACCAACTGATAGAGGAAGGTTAAAAGTTTACTCTTAACAAAGTTTCCTTACTAATTTCAATAAACCCTAGAACAAAATTTCAAAAAGAAAATATCGTAAGGTTTAATTAATTATAACATATAACGAAGTTAAAATAAACTAATTTAAATTAATAAATAAAAAATTCGATATATATACAACTTAACTAAACCCGATTTTTTAAATTTTACAAAGGTTGAATGGAGAAATTACACGAAATTTTTATTTTTATACTCTATCTATATGTATATATGATCGAAGATTATGTTATATATTTTTATTCCCTTATTAATTCTCTGCTGTTCACAAATTTTCTTCATTTTTTCGAACATTCGCATTGATATTTTATTTTGTTCCATACTTTCTTCATTTATTTTGCATCAGCTAATACTGTCATTTACCAAGTTCTTTTTGTTCATGTCGAATGGCTTGAAAATTCTACTTAAAGAATTGTCTTAAAAAGTAGTTTTTTTTACGCACGGTGTTGGTTCATCCATTTTCTATGTTAGATCTTGAATTAAATCATTCTTATTCTGTCACAGTTTACGATGCCAAATTGTGAGGGAAGCCAGCGTATTTGAAGTACAACGTATTTTTAAATGTACTTTTTTTTGTGATTGTGTGTACATATCTACATAGTAATAAATTATAATGATATATCACAAAAACGTATAAATGCTTACGAATTGTATAATTTTATAAAGTAAGATAATTATGTTAGACTGCAAGTTCTTTCACTATTTTACCTAAAAGAAAATTTTTGAAACAAAGTAATAAATAAAAAATATGTTTTTATTGAATTGAGTCATATAATATTATTTATATCACTTAAAGAAGTTTAATATAAAAATAGAAAATTAAAAAAATATAATATATAATATTGTACATTATCAAAAATAAATGATAAAATTACTTAAGTATTAATATTTGCTTAGTTTAGTGTATTTGTTTTAGAATATGTTCATTGTTCTTTAAGAGATTCAGCAAAAAATATACAGTCTAGTTTACTATTACTTTTGACAATGATCAAATCTGCTAATAGCTGGCTGTTGAAATCAGGTTGAAACCATTATTTGGTTGCCAGATGTCTTTTTTATTTTTATTTTTTTTCCTACCACTCCTATGAGGAGTATAGGGCATCTACTAAGTCATTTATTATTCATATTTAACTAAGTTTCTGTTTCGTGAATCATTAATTTCACTAAGCCGTTGATTACACGGCTGTTTAGCTATTGTACAAGAAAGACGTTTCTTTTTTATTTCTACGCCATCTATTATCTTATACAAGAATTACGGTTTATTATTATTTTATTAAATATATAGCTATTACAATATGATATAATTTATAATTTATAGGACATAATATACTTATTTTTAATTTAATGATATTCTACTAATTATAAATTATAAGAAAAATCTATATTATTTTTTATTAATCTATATGACCCAGCCGGGGTTTGAACCCGAGTCCTTTCCTATGAAAGGCCGGTGTCTTAACCACTACACTATTGGCTGGATAGCCAGATGTCATTACAGGGTGTTTTTATTTTTTAGTTCAAATTTGTGCTCTGAACAGATATCGAGCAGATAGAGTACGTTCTGCACAGATTAAAAATATTTTATCTCTAAACGGTCCGAAATAAAAAATAAATAAATAAATTTTTAAACACAATAGAGCTTTAAGCTGTCAAAAGTGTGTGTACATATCTGTCAAAAGTGTCAAATCAATTAAAAAGTAAAATTTTTGACATTGAAATTCAAATGCTCTACGATATCCGGAAATGAAAATCGAACATTTAGATAATACTTTAAGCGCACTCTGAATGAAAAAAGAAACACAAAAGATAAACTCTGATCATTCAAACACCCACAAATAGAAAAAAGAAAAACACCCACAAATAAAAAACGTTCGCTCTACATTGGGGTTCCTTCCTTCATGGACACAAAGTTATTTCGACTAAAATTTTTTTGTTGTTATACTCACTATGATGCTGTTTTAAAAAATCAAAAATAGCAATCTATTTTTTATCAGTTAATTTTCCGGTTTTTATAATATTGTTGATACTTCATCGAATAATAAATTGTCGTTGATTTCATTGTTGGTTTTTTATTTTTTACAAATAACAATGTCTGGTCAGCTTAGTTAAAATAAAGTTTGTATTTACAACCCTATAATTTTTTCGACTCCAATCTAATTTTAAATCCATTTCCATTCCAATAAAACATTTAAAAAGAAATTTTCTATGTATATAATATTCTATATATGTATGTATGTATTTATAGATGTTTATAAATTGTAATATTCAAAAATAAACTAGCTTACATTATTTTTCATTAAACAGGAACTTATTGAACGCATGCCAGTTTAAATTTCTTTATATGTTCTTATGATGAATTGATGCGTTAAATTGAAATAACTCAGGGATATCCAAGAGCTTAAAAAATGTTGATTGTATACATTATGTAATATTATATACTTTGCTGAAAAGAAATTCAACACTTTATTTATAGATTGTCCAGTACGAACGTATACTTAATAAAGATATTGAAGACGAAATGAAATAAAATCTCAAAGAAAATGATTTCAGATGATAGGATATTTTAGATAAAATTCAGTAGCTGACATTAAGATTTAACAGATTATGTTGTGAATGGAAAGGAAGATAAATCAATAAAATCAACTTTTTGATGATAACTTGTTTTCCGTTTTTTTTTTTTTTTAGATTAGATTTATGAATTTGAATTGGCCAGGAAAATATAAATAAAAATCAAGTAAAAAATAAAAATTAAAGAATTGAAATTAGAAAACTCGCATTAAAAAGATAAATTTTCTTTAATGTGCATATTAATTTGTAACTTATTTATATAATTATTGGAAATCTTAACATAAAAATTAAAATATGCTTTTTAATCTATTTTACTATATTTAGTTAAAAGATTATAAAACTAATTATTTATGGATATAATTGCATAATGCAGAACAAATATTTTCACAAATGAAACTGTCATAATTAATGAATAAACGAAACTATGTACATATGTATATACATACATTCTTTCTAGGGATGTTATCATAATTCCAAAGAAAAAATTCCAAGTTTCAAAATTCCAAAAAAAAAAATTCCAAAAAACAAAACTCCAAAATATTGAAAAAATATCGACCAAATTAAATATATTCTTTGGAATTGATGACAAAGTTCTTTAGCAAGCTTTCAAACTTTAAACTTTAAAAATTTGATTAGTGGGGGCGACACTTTTAACTGTGCGAAAATAAAAGGGGGAATTTGGAGGCGATAGCACCAATTATTTGTAATACTTTGGTGTTAAAATGTGCTGGTAAAAAATAATTAGGAAGAATTTTTAAATTGGTTACAAAATCAGGATTACACGCTTTTTAGAGAATATGTATAAAATGCATGTATATGTATGAGATTCTGAATTAAGAGGAGTTTTAAAGTCGTTTAATAATCTTTGGGGTTTTAAAATCTGTTTTGTTTAATATATTGTTGTTTAATCAACTTTTTGCCCATTTAGGATCAAATATCTTTTTCAAATTGTATTCCTATTAATTCGTTGATTGTGGCATTCATCTGAATGTTAATCTTCTACAAAAAGTTTCAATATCAGCTTCGGTTTGTATATATTAACATACCTTCATTGTGTGTTAAAAAGAAACGGACTAAAAAGCATCCAAAAACAAACTTTAACAACCTAGAATAAAAATATTTCTATATTTAAGATCACTTGTCAGATATATGGTTTGGCACAAATTTACGTGACATAAATCTCAGTTAAAAAGATTTTTCGAACATTTTTTACAGATTCAGAAGAATTTGTCATCAGATAAAAGCATTAAATTATGCAAAATAAAAATTTTTAATTTTTATCATAATTTAAATATTAATTTTTTTTTTTTTTTAAATAATCACTTTTTGTTATTTTTATTTCATATTTTACATAATCAACTTGTATAGTTTTTTTTTCATTAAAATCTTTTGTTAAATTAAAAGTTCATGTATTATGTATATAATATTAATTTCCTTTGATTTATTATGTCATAATAATATATCTATCAGATTTTTGCCTGTAGAATTTAAAAATTGAAAGTGAAATAACAGTTAAATAATAGATTTTATGTGGGCTTTATGAATTTTAATTTTCAATTATTCTAAAGACAAAAAATCTGAAATCCAAAATTCATAAATAATATATAAATGACATCTAAATATGTATTACTATTAACTTGTTTTGTATCTATATAATAAGATTTGCAATCACGTACTGTAAATTTGTTGAATTGAGTGCAAAATGTAACAAAAAAGAAAAAAATCAAAACGAGTGAAATAAAAAGGTGAAATTCAAAACCAAAGGTTTATAAAGGCGCACATTTTTCAAAATGCAATACAAACAGTTTAGAATACTGTGACTTGTACTATAAAATTTCAAATTTTCTTAGAATTTTTTTTTTATATAGCTTTCGGTATTTGAGGAACCAAAACGAACAAAAAATTGTTCTGTAAGGCAGTGCTTCCCAACGTTTTTCAGTCTACGGCACGGTAACTAGTTTTGTAAAAATATGCACACTACAAAATCTATTACATATTTATAGAAAAAAAACTCAAGTTTTACAAAAAAAAAAAAAATTTTTAATAAAGTTATACATTTACATTTGATACATTTCAACATTACATTACAGATTTCACATTAATCTGACCTTGATGTTGAGAACAGAGTTTGCTTATATTAGGTTCAATACTTGAAATGGATACGCGCAGCTCATGGTCAAGGCTTTTAATACACGATCGCTTTATGTTTTTAATGGTAACCATCGATGAAAAGCTTTGTTCACAGATGTAGGTAGTAGCGAATGGTAACAGAATTTCAATTGCTTTTTTTGAAATAGTTGGGAATTCCTTCTTAGCGATTAACCAAAACTGAGATATTGGAATATTATCTTTAAATTGAAGCTCAAGTGTACGATTCTTCAAGTAAATATAGATGCTGCTCCACAAGTTTGAATATTTGCTTATCAAGATTTAAAGTAGAACACCTATTAAACATAGAAATTTTACCAGTTTTCACTTCATTAATCCACAGCTTAATTTTAGCCTTAAATCCATTTATTTTATCAGTGCAACTGAGTATATTTTCATTTTTTCCTTGCATTTTACGATTAAGCTGGTTAAGATGTTCATATATATCAGCTAAATACGCAACTTTCTGTAGCCAGACGTTATCTTTCAAAATTTTTTGATAAAAAGTGTCATTCTCGAAAAAAGTTTTTAATTCCTCTTTAAGCTCATAAACTCTTGACAATACTCTTCCCCTTGACAGCCAGCGCACTTCAGTATGAAAAAGTAAAGTCTGATGTTCGGACCCCATTTCTTTGCATAAAATTGAGAATAACCGAGATTGAAGTGGCCTAGATTTAATCACGTTCACCATTTTAACTATTTCGTTTAACGTGATTCTTAGATCTTCTGGTAAACTTTGAGACATAAGAGCTTCTCTGTGGATAAAACAGTGTATTATTTGAATTTCATGATTTTCAGAGAGAACTTTAGCCACCAAGCCTTTAACAGTTCCTGTCATTGCAGCTGCACCATCTGTACATAAGCTAATACAATTTTTCCAATATATATTGTTATTGACAAAATATTCGTTGATTACTTTAAATATTTCTTCCCCAGTTGTTCGATTGGGAAGTTCTTTGCAAAATAAATAATGTTCTTTCATTTCTTTTTCTTCACAAATTCGAACAAATTCAACCTGTATCGAAAAAATTTCTGAATCTTTAATTTTTTGTATTAACGTTGATTCTATGTCAATAGACATTTCGTTAATACGCCTACAAATTGCATTATTAGAAAGTGGCACTTTTTTAATTTCTTTTGCTTCTTTGTCTCCAAACATGTGTCGAACAATTTCTATGCAAGATGGTAGAATTAAAGATTCAGCTATAATGTGCGGTTTTTTAGCTTTAGCTACTAATTTTGCAACATTGTAGCTAGCTTCTTGAGCACGTCTTGAAACTGTGGTTGCTGAATTCATAAAAATACTTTGTTTTTTATTATCAATTTGCATTCGTTTAAAAAAATCAACACTTTTTTCAGCATAATTGGAATGTCTAGTTTTAAGATGTCGCTGAAGTTTACTTGGCACCATTGTTTCATTTGATAATGTTTCCCGACATATTATACAATGAGGTTGAATACTTCCAGCAATTTCAACATTTGAGAAACCAAATTTGATGTATTCTTCATTATATTGTCTATTAGCAGTTGGTTTTCCTTTTTTCTTTGAAATCTGTTCCATATCAACAACTGTTGATTTATCGCTTCTTTTTAAAAATTTATCCATAATTTAAATTTTGATGATTTTTTACAAAAAATAAAAAAAAATAAAAATTTTTATATTTACCTTTAAACTTAAATATTATAAAGCAAGAGCTTACGTTACTGGTTACTACTGTTCACAAAATATAAACTGAATACTAAAAAGAAGAATATCGACATGTGACTATTCATTTACTCTTCAAAGATTTTGCAGAGCCTACTTAATTTTTTTATTTTTTCAGTTACTGAATTTTCGAATAAAAAAAAAATTAATATGTAAATATTAGTCGAACAATATTTACCACTTCAAAGATAATTAGTAAGAAAATTTTTAAAAAATCCACAATTATCTTACGGCACATCGAAAATGTTTCGCGTCACACTGGTTGGGAAGCTCTGCTGTAAGGAATGGGGGCCCATTTCTTTGTTAAAATTGGCCCTAAAGTTTTTTTTTAAGTTTTAATTTAATTGGCTAGGAAATAAAATTGAAGCTTTAATTTTTATGCCTTACTAACGATAAATTTGTACAGATGTCCAAGTTAATGGTGTCTAAAAATAGCAAATTTTCAAATTTTAAAAGCAAATAGTTCTTAAAGATAAAGAAGTAGCAAATTTGTTCTTAAAGTAAAGTAGTAAAATTTTCTGAAGTAAAGATCTTTTCTCTCTTACAACTTTAAAGTTCTATATAAAAGCATTTCGGAGATATGAAAGAAGAAAAATCTTCCAAAAAAAGAGTTTTCACATAACAGTAAATTTAATTACTATTGCAAAATATTGGATCTGATACGAAACGTCGACATTTTTAATCCCGCCTTTTCCTTTTTCGAAATTTCGCTTTCTAAAAGTCCTCGCCAAAATCCTGCCAAATCCCTGCTAAATAAATTATTGAAACCCTGATTTAGTATAACCAACTAAAAAAACCTTCCTAATAATTTTTTGTGTACACATATTTAAACAACAAATCATTTGACATAGTGGGGCCTGCTGCCCTTAAAACCCCGCTAAGCAAATACTTGAAATTCGGATTTTATAACCAAATCCAAAATTCCTTCGAATTAATTTGGTTTACAGAAATATTTCAATAGCAGAATATGTAAAATAATGGAGGTTCCTGCCGCCAAACTCCCGCTAAACAAATTCTTGAAACTTAATAAAACAAAAATTAAATTACAAAAAAAAAAAGGAAATTTTTATAATGAAAGTTGGGTTAGATTGAAAAAATGTTAAGCATAAGCTGAGAGAGATATACACATTTGAAAATAGGGCTTTCCAAACATTGAGCAGCTGCTGTAGCTATGTAATGGTTGAGACCAGGCTATAACAGAGAGTGGGCCATGTGGGCCTTTTGGCTCAGGCCCCGCGTTGAATTTGGTTAAAGTAGGTGCGGCGTTCAGCAATAAATTTATTTTAACCAAAGATTTATCAAATATAACAGAAGATTATGCAACTATACAAAAATTACAGTGAAAATTTCAAGTTCCAAAGGAAATTTCAATTGGAATATGTGATGAAATAATATTTTTAAAAAATATATTTGAAGTAAACTTTGATATAGAATCATCTCCTGCGAAGTTGCTGCTAAACATTTTAGAAAAAACCTAATTGTATTATTTCCCAATATATCAACAGCTTTGAGAATATTTTTAAGTTTATCCGTCTCCGTTACTTCAGCGGAACGCAGTTTCAGTGTGTTGAAAAGGATTAAAAATTTTAACAGACCTGCAATGAGCCAAGAACAGTTGAATGGGCTATCAATTTTACATATAAATTCAGACATTGCACGTAATATTTACTTTTCAATTATTATAACAGATTTTGCTAACACTAAACCTCGAAAAACTTATTCGTAATTATAAATTTCATATTTTTTAAATAAATTAAAAATAATAAAAGAACTATTTAAATTTGTCTTTTTACACAAACAAGAGGCCTCATATGTTTTATTGACCTTGGCCCCCTCTCGGCTCTGCAAGGCCCTGGTTGAGACTACATAAAAAAAAAATAGTTCTACAACATTAGTTATTTTAAGAGACATGGTTAAAATTTCTTTGTTTTATCTTAAACCGTGTAGAATGTTGGTAAACAAACAGACGCACGAACGGACAGATAGAATGAAATTTAAAAGTAAATTTTGCAAATTTTTTTGGAAAATGTACTAAAAAACTTTTTTTCTATAGTTTTTTTTTCTTTTTATGTTACTTGAGTTTGGTAGCACATATAATACCACTGTTTGGTGATGAGTCAGTTATTCTTACAATAAATGTATTATAAATTAGATTCTTTAATTTGCTTCAAATAAATTTAAAAGATTTGTAATAAAGAAGCTGTTAATAAAAATTGCATTACAAATAATAACTGTGGGCTTTTTTTTTTCATTTTCAATTTTATATTCAATTTTTTTTATTTTTATTTAATATATGTACAATAATAATTCATTTTAAAATTGAATTATTTTTTGCCTTAAAGAAATATTACAAAGAAAAAAAGAAAGAGAATCTAAAGACTAAATTAGGAAAATATGATTTAGGAAAAAAAAAAAACGGGGTTTGTATAATAAAATATAAAAGAATAAAATTTTATTAAATAAAATAATTTTGTCATTGACAAATTGTATTACATTAAAGATAATTTTTGATTAAATAAGAAGATCTGATTTATTTCATTTAAAACATATTAAATAAATAATATTATAAAAAAAAAAATTAATTAATTTGGGCGTATATAAAAATATACCTATTTGTTTTTTAAATTAATTTTCAAAATATATTTTGTAATTCAGAATTAAATTTATTCGTACTTTTATTAAAAATATGATTCTTCACTGAATTGATAAATGACTTACCTTGGCTCCATTCACTTAATTGATAAATGGTAGGTATAAGATTTATTTTAAACTTAAAAAAAAAAAATAATAATAATAATAAAGTCCTTTAATTGTAAATAAAAATTATTCGTTTTTAACTTTTAAAATTGTTTTTCCAATTATAACGAGGAAGAATACAGTTGACTTTGTCAACTCTTAGATACCCGTACGAACCGTTAGTATGTTCACAGCCTGTTACTCTGCTTACAATATTATTTTTTTAATATTTTAGTATTTTAAAATAATTTGGGTGAATTTTATAATTTCTCGAACTATGGGTTGTAGATATATTCAAACTATATGTTTATACATTCTTCAAAAGCAAATTCTAACCTTCCACATAACGATTATCAATCCAAAACTTTTTCAAATATTCTATAGTACCATTTAATACTAAGCGGTAAATGTATATTAAATTTACTTAGTACAAAATAGTAAATATAATTTTAAATATTATATTATATTATATTTAAATATTCCATTGACAGAATAATTTCTTATAAGTACAATAAAATACATATATGTATGTAAATACGGTGCTATATAATATACATCTATACTCTTATCATTCATTCACTAGTGACATACACGATATGTAAATAAACATGATATTATATAAGTATGTATATATATTAATATCATATAAATAAAAATTCTTCAAGCAACCGTTATGTTGTTTATTTATTTGCATTTTTATGTACTACGCATTATATCCTCAACAATTTCAAATTATCGAGTAAAACAAAATGGAAAAAATTCGTTTTAAAGAAATTTGTTAGAAAATTTGAAAAAATCAAGTAACACTTTCGTCAATTATAAAGTAACCCTATATTATTAAAAAAAGTTGTTAACAGAAATAAGAGTATAATGTTGAAGCTTTAATTTTTGTGTATTACTTCAAAAAAATTTTAACAGGTGTTCAAGTTACAGGTGTTTAAAAATAGGAAATTTTCAGTTTTTGACCCCTTACAGCTCCTAAACGGGGGGGAAAAATTTCTGAAATGACTTATACTTATTTTCAAAGATCTAACTTGTGTCAAAATTTCAAGGTTCCAACTGAAACCGTTTAGAAGATAGAAGGGTTAAAGAATTTTGCAAAATTTGAGTTTCGCATAACGGTAAATTAAGACACCGTATGCCACAAATATATATTTATTGTATATATACTTTTAAAGCTAATGAAAGTAGTAATCGTTTGGCGTTTTCAAAATGAATATATACTTAATACAACTTGTGCTATAACAATTTAAATATAGAGCTTTTTTGAACCTTTGGGGAGCTGTAGCTCCGTAACGGGTAGGGCTACAAAAAAAAGTTATTAAAAATAAAATTAATATTTTTGTGAGATCTATCAGTAGTTAAAATTTCATAGCTCTATTGCAAAAAAAATGTCGGGATCTAAAAGTTAGGTGTTCGAGAGCTACCCTAAGGCTTGGTCCAAACTCAACCAAAAAAAATAGGGAACCTACAAATTACTCCCAAAATATTTTGTGTAAATTTCAAGATTCTAGCTTTCTTAGTTTTTGAGTTAGCGTGCTGACGGACGGACGGACGGACGGACGGACATGGCTCAAAAGTCTTAGAATTTTTTTCTGATCCGATCCATACCTTTGAAGGTATATCTAGCTCGCTTATTTCGAGGTGTTACAAACGGAGGAGTAATTTTATTATACCCGATCCTATCGTACGGGTATAAAAATGTAAATGTTGAAAATTTTCATAATTTTCCCACTTAAAGTTTTTCTACGCGAAATACGAAATGCAAAAAATGTCCATCCCTACACTGTAGAACTTCGAAGATGGCGTAACACACCTTATAAAAGTTGATTTGTCATATTCATGTCGCGTTTCTGGAATCAGATGCCATCGTCTGCATTAAACAAAGTTGGTAACTCATATCTGTACGATTTGGTATAGTGAAGAACACTAACATCTTTCTTGAAAATGTATCTCCAAATTTTCTTACCCATCTTATATAACCCTAAATTTTCCTAAATCTCTTTTTCTCAAAATTCTTTTCACATCGTTATATTATCAATCAAATTCTGCATTTGTATTAAAGATCCCAATCTAAAGTTTGGTTTAAAATTAGGTGGTTTTGATTAGTTAAACCAATTGTGTCATTAATAGACATTTCAAAAGACCAGTAATACAATACGGTATAAATTCCTGTGTTGAAAATTACCGGCTTGAAATTAAATAAGTGAATGTGTTTTAAAATAAGAATTTTGTTAAACAACTTTTTCTCTTAAGGTATATTCGATATTAATGGGTTATAAAACATAGTTTGATTGATAAAAACCGTCGCCTCGAGCCATCTAAATGTAACCATAATTTATGCGTTAAGTGGTCTAACAACTTTATATTATAACAAACAATATAATTGAGGGCCTCGGTGGCCTAGTGAGTAAGAGCGTATAAAATATGCTGTAAATACCGAGGGAGTATGGGTTCGAATTCCACATACGTCGTAAGACGCCACGCCTGAACAGCCTGAACAGGAAAGGTTGTTTAAATTCCTGTCCACATTTATGTGGCAGAGATATGCATTAAAAAAAAAAAACAATATAATTGTGTTATGTTTCTGAATTACAACCTAAATAATTTTTCTGTTAGATTTGTGTAACTTTGTTGGTTTGTTTCTGCCAGAAGTAAAAATAAAACACCATTTTCTGAATAATTTAGAATATTTTCATAATAAAAACCAACATATTTACCAGAAAGTTTTATACTTTACAAAATTGGATGACAGGCGTAATTAAACAAGATTTTGAAAAAGTTAAAGCATCGAATATTTATATTAAATATTTTTGATGTGTACATGGGAACGAACACCAGTACAACAAACGAACAGTTTGTTTTGCTGAATAAGTCTAAGTAAATTAAATACATGTTGGAGTTATTGGACACACTTTATCTCTCCTGATGATACTTTCCTTTTATATTGTTCAATGATGTATTTCGTTTTATACACCCTGATACAAATTTAATTTTCTAAGATAATTGAAATTGAAATTATCTAAAGTAAAACAAAAATTATAACATAAGTAATATATAAGACTAAATCATAAAGTATAAGATATTCTTATTGGTAGTCGCAGTCTTCTAATTACTACATTAACAAGCAAAATTAAATAACAAAGATAAGTGATTACAGTAAAAAGATGACCTCAGATGTTGATGGAATTAGTAATTAAAGCAATAACGAAAACTATAATAAAATAAAAACGAAAAAGAAGAAAATGTAATAATATAAACATTAATATTGACAAGTCTATGACACTTATCATACATAACAACAAAAAAGCAATGACATACAATCATGTAATAACCAAAAAAAAAAACTTTTAACAAAATGCTATTACGAATAAAAGACACTTTACAAAAATTCTTTTAGCAAAACACCATTTGACCATATTAGTCAAATGATACCTTTGTCATTTCGTTTTTTAAGATGATGTTGATATTGTTATGTATAGAAATATTGGTGGTGTTGCTCATGATAATGATAAATTATTAAAAAACCTGATTTTGTAATCAACTATAAAATTTCTAATAATTACTTTTTTTTGATAGATATTTCAATAACAAAGCATTTTACAAATAATAAAGGCGTTCATCTCCTAACTCTCAACGGTACAACTAATTATATAGTAGTCTAATGGGGAAAATACCCCATTAGTGAAAAGGAATTATGTCTAATGAAATGATTTCTTTTTTAAATAAATATTAGCCAAATGGGATATCATGCGAAAATATTTTATGCCAAATGTCTTTTTGAGAATTGATTTTAGAGTAAATAGCACGCTCCTCACTTTAATATATATTTACTAAACTAATGATTTATTTTAAATTTAAAATTGTGTACGTATTTACAAAAATTGTAATTATATAGAGGAGTAAATTATAATAAATTTATAATTAATCCTTACTTAAAATTAAGTTCTAAATACATGGGTTTAATTTGAATTAATTAAAAAAAAATAAAAAAAAGCTCTAAATATAATGGGACCATTTATTTTTTATTAATATTTTTTCAATTTAAAATCACTGCTGTGACCTATGGCAAAAATATTATTTCAAAAGCTTTCCTTTTAGATTATTTTTTATATTTTTTTCAATACGATTAATAATAAATTTAAACTTAAATTTAATAATTAATTAATTTACATTTTATTTTAGCTGTACATATGTACGTATATACTTATAAAACAGAATCAATTTTCAATAGTGATTATTTCAGAAAATTTTTAACATATTTTCATTTCACGTTTTATTTTCGTGGGAAAATATTTCTATACTATAGAAGGTAACCTTGAATATTTAATTATAATATTATGTGTCTTATCTGTGCTAAATTATAATTAAAAACTAATTTTATTTAAGCTATTTAAAAAAAAATTTATTATAATAATTATAAAAATAATTTAAGTTATATGTAATTTTAATAGATTTTAATATTTTGTTATAGTTTTCTACTCAAAAAATATGATGCTGTTCAAATAGTAAAAAAGTTTTAGATTGTTATCCATTTAATGTAAAATTTACCAAGAAATTTATCAAGATTCAAATGTACATGCACAATATGGGCCTTTAATAATTTTTTAGGTTCTTATTTTATTTAATTTCACATTTTAGATGTGTTCTAAATTATCAGTTGTAAGATATTTCTTTTGGTCCTAGAAAAAATGGCTGATCACAGAAAAAACGATGCAGGAGTTAGAAGCAATCTTGAATAGATGTCTCTGCGTTATATATAAGATATTCTGGCGACGGAAAATATCAAATCAAGATCTGTGAAATATGACAGAGCAACAACCTGTATAGTTAGTCATCAGGAAAATATAGCACACGCTAAGATAAAACAACTCGAGTGGCAAGGTAAGCCTCGATTGGGATCGTCAAAGCAAAAGATAAAAGCTGTAAGGTCTAAAGCTACATGTACATATAGAAGAACAACAACAAAAGAAATCAAAGAAGCAGGAAAAATCTGGGTACAAATTAAGGCGTTAGTACAAAGTAGATTAGATACAGAATATTTCAGCTTTCTGGATGCCCTCTAAGGGAGTGGAAAAAGAAAAAAAAAGAGATATTTCTTTTAATTCGGCTGAAATAAAACCATAGTTTTTATTTTGTAATTTTTTCTTTATTCATTCTCTTCAATTATACAGAATTAAGGATGTAATTGGAAAACCTGTAGAAGGAAAACAAATATTTTCTACAATCTTTCTATATGCATATCTAAAACATTTGATAAAGTTTGTCACAAAGGTTTAATTTATAAACTAAGGCAAATATTATCTAAACATAATGTAGGTATACTTTCGTCATACTTACCCGATTAGTTGTTCAAAATTAAATAGGAAGAAAAATTTACTCCACTTAGAGAGAAATAAAACTACCCAACGTATATTATATTTACTTTATATTAGTGATTGACTAAGATTAGAAAATATAACTGCACCTTCATTTGTTGACGATACTGCGATAATGGCAATAAAATCCAATATTGACGATATTACAGGTAAATTAAAGTAAACGAGTGATCAATGTTTATGACAGCAGCTTTTCAAATGCACCTTAGAAATCTGACGATAGTTCTTCAGTGCTTTGTTGCTTGCTTCACTACAGAGTGTGTTAGTCCTATATATTTTATAGGACTATACTAGGTGAATCTTGTGCGGATTTAGCGAATTTTCTGCGTTCATGCTTCTTGAGAAGTCTAAGTAGACGCTGGACAGGAATCCATTGTAGTTGACTGCGTTGGTTTCTCCTAATTTATTCAGAACTTTCCAACATATGAGGATGAATCTTAAAATGGGATTGTGCAGTCTTCCCTCCATTGTTCCTATAATAGATTTGCAATCTGGTTTGGATTTTAATATAAAAAAAATTAAGCAATAAATAAATACTATATAATTAATTTTTATAATTTTATTTGGATCTTTTCTATAGAAAGCATACTACAATAATAAATTTTGTTTAATAATTAGACTTTTTAACTACTACATTTTAAATGTTTTGATCAATAAAACACAAGCCATTATATTGTTAATTTTTATTTTTATTCAATTATTTTACAAAAAATTGGTATATCTAAGTGATTTTTTAAAACTATTAAACTTAATTATAATATATTGATAATAATACAAGGTACTATAGATACAAGCAACTATAAAATATTGAAAGTGTTAATATATGTTAAATGACAAAACAAATTAAATTTTAAAAGTTGACATAAGTTTAAAAATGTTTTCTGTTTTACTTTAATTGGAATTTTGCCAGCATAAAAATAATGAGGCAGGCAAAATAAAAAAATTAATATATCTACATAGATTCATTATATCTTAAACGATGTATTCATTTAACATCATGTTTTATAATATAATCCACAACAAACAATAATTTACAAGTTAGGTTAAATTTCGCACATTGCTTTAAAGAATCATGGGGAGGTAATAAAGAGCAAATAACGAGGGAAAGGAATTAAAGAATGAAAATGGAAAAAAAAAAATCGTGACTATGATGACCCAATGCACCTCTAAAAGCTGTAATGAATGTTAAATTTAGTACCTGGAAGATCCTAAAAGATACTTAAAAAAAAATTTAGCTCTATAAATTTACCACATTTTCAATCCTCTGTGTTGGTTTTTTTTTTTATTTTTTATATATACAAGCATAAATTTTTCGTTGATGTTTTTTGTCGATATGAAGTGTTGATGCCTTAGTTATAAATTTTTTAATATTTTTTGGTAAGAAAATGAAAAATTAAATAAATAGGTACAAATTATTTTCAATATTTCATTTTTACTCCAGACAAACGTGAATTACCAAGATTAGTTCTCACGCAAAAAGCGTTGTTTTCGTATAATGAAACTTTTAAAACTTGACTGTTTTTTTAGTAATAGAAAGAAGAAAGTATTCTCTGTACTTAAAAGACCTATTGGCTCGAATGCATAAAACTGAGCTTGAACTCAAATATCATTTTTTCAAACAAAAACTACGCTTAAACTTGGGGTTTTGTTTGAAAAAAGTGAGGTTTGAGTTCAAGCTCAGTTTTATGCACTCGACCCATTGTAATATTAGAAATTTAGAGATGAGTCGCAAAGAAAAACAGGTTGGGATTCAAAATTATATATTACATGTATAATAATGTATGTAAAATATTTGATTTAGGTTCACGTTTGTTGTAATAAAATAAGTTTAGCTCTTAAATTAAGCTAGAATTTTTTTTAATTAATGTTTACGTATCAGACGATTTTATAAAGGGTGATCCCAAGAGTCCAGTTTCTATAAATGGGATTCTGTAAAATGGGATAGAAAGAGGTAAGAAGAGCGTTGAAAATTAAATTTTGTTTAGAAAATTTTTGAACTGTCTGTTTTGAATGTTTGAACTGAATTCTTTTTAGTACATTTTTCAAAAAAAGTTTGAAAAATTTACATATGAGTTCCACTCTTTTCGTCCGTCCGTCTATTTACAAAAATATTGTATTGTTTAAGATAAAACAATGAAATTTTAACCAATAGGTCTTTTAAAAAATTTAATGTTGAGAAAAAATTTTTTTTTGTAGCACTACCCATCTCGGTGTTCCTTCCTGACAGGCAAAGTTTGAAAAAGCCTTATTTTAAAACGACAGATTATTTTTTGTCTTTTTTAAATTTACCATAATGTGAAAAGCAAATTTTGCAAAATCTTTCTTCCTATCTCCGCAAGGCTTTTAACTAGAGCCGTGAAATTTGGAGAGAACAAAGATCTTTCCTTAGTAAAGCTTCAGAATTGTTTTTGTACCAGAGGGTACTTAAGAACTTTTAGGGATCAAAAATTGAAATTTTGTAATTTTTAAACACGTATGTAGCTTAGGCATCTGCCCAAATTTTTCAAAGTAGAACGTAAGAATTACAGTTTCAATATTATATTTTGACTTGTAAACCACTTTTCTTAAGTACATAATGTTTCCTTAACATTGAAGAAAATTTCTCTTGAATTTCCACAATTTTTTTCTATAGATAAAATTCTGATAAAATTTACAAAATTCATTTGGAAAATATGCGTCTTTAAAAATTTTTGGTTTTGCATTTTGTCGTGGTTTTTAAGTATTTTTTTGATTTTGAGAGCAAAATCGTAACGAATTTATAATATGCTAGAGTACAAATAGTGTCTCCAATACATTTTAAATTCTACAAAGTTTTTACGTATCTACTATAGATTTTCGTAGTTTTTTTGAAACATTATTTTCATTTCTACTTTATGTTTTGTTTTTTCTTTATAAAAATTTTATAGTTTAAGTTTTGTGTTTATTTTAGCTTTAAAATTATCTAACGCAAAATCATGGTGTCAATAATTTATTTAGCGAAAGTTGACCCTCCCTAATACACACTTTTTTGTGTTTTTTATTCCATTTGGGGGTTGGGAGTTTTATGTAAAAAGCAAAGGAAATAATTAATAGTAAATTAATTAAAAATAAATTAACAATTGCAATGATGTAGAAAATTATACGCAGTTTAAATTGGCTCTGCTAAATAATTTACACTGGATTTTGCTGGATTAGACAAGATTTCCTGTTACCTGATTTTATGTGACTGGATTTTGCGGTTACTGCATTTTATCTTACTTCAACTTTTAATTTACTTTATATTTTATGTACTGGATTTTGTGTTATTGGATTTCATGGGTAAACCTTACTTTTTATTTTTTAAAACCGCCGGGTTATAATTTATTTGTTAAAACTTTTCTTTTGATTTCATAAAAGTTTTCCTCACTTTCACTAAAATATATAATTTAATGCTGTTAAAAACAAAAAAAAAATACCATATGATAGTTTTCACGGTGAGGTGTCACAAGTCCCAGGGACTTTTGAGTCATAGTAATATATTTCAGTGAGACATAAATCACTTTAAAAAAGAGTCATAAGTCCTTTAGGAAGTTAAATTTTTATTAAGAATAATAATATCAGCCGATTTTATGATCTTATCTTTTGTTTAAAAAAAAATAAGACAAAATTGAATGCAATTTAAATCAATGATTAAATAATTGGACATTAACTCAGCAAACTTACGCCCCACGAGTTATCGCCGCAAAATTTTACAAAATATTTATATGTGTGTTTATGCGAGATTTTGAATTAGGATTCCCTCCTAAAGAGTTCCCCTTAAAAACTTTTGACTCTGGGACTTATGACACGTCACTAGTTCTCACACCATTACCATTATCATAAAAAAAACCTATCATACAGCAGATCTCATACCAGAAATCATATAAGCATATGATAAGTTAGGTCTCATAAAAAAAAATGAATATTTAAATTAAAATAAATTAACCTATAATCCATCATAGAGTTACAGCCTCTCAAACTTGGTAAAAGCCCCTATTGTCAAATGTTTATATCTTATAAACTTAGCTTAATTTTTTTCAATCTAAAAAGTTCAAATGCTACAAAATTTTTTAAGCTTTATAAATCAATATAAAAATTATATAACTTTTGCAATTTAGTATATTTAAATTTACAGTTTTGAGAGGAGGACGTTATAGTCTTCGAGAAACAGTATAAACTTCCTCAAAGCAACATTGCACTTACCTCTTCTAGAAGCTATTAGAAGTGAAAAATTGAAAATGAGCCATTTTTTATAGGCATCTGTTAGTAAAAAATTTGTTGTAAGTAAAACATAAAAATTAAAGCTTCTATGTTATATTTTTATGTGTGTTAACGTCTTTTCTTATTTATGTATAGAATTTCCTTAAAATTGAAGAAAATGTCTCTTGATTAATTTTTAAAAACAATTAAATTATCTAATAATAAATATTTTGGTTCAAAAGTAGTCCAATTATTTTAATTATTATTGTATTTTTAAATATCTGCTCCTACAAAAACCTTTAAATTTACATACTACCATGTATTTTTAACTTAAGTAAAAATAAAATAACCAAAATAAAATTATTTTTAAAAATCTGAACTATTAATAAACTAATTATTATTAATAACTAACTAATAAATTAGATTAACTATTTTTTTATTTTTTTTTTTAAGCATTTCCCTGCCACATAAATGTCACAAGGAAATTATACAGCCTTCCTTTTCAGGCGTGGCTGTACATGCTGTATATTTTTTTACGCTCTTGCCCACTAGGCCACCGAAGCGCCTTATATTTTTATTTTTAATATAAACGGCAATTTTCATATGTTACAAACGAGGCTCACAGAAAAATTATCTTTTTTAAACACATTTTAATTTAGTTAGGTTTTGGTCAAAAATAAAACAACTTACGAATCTCGCTTCAAAAAGAGGCATTCAGTAATTTTTTGTGAGTGCGTTCTATAAAACTTGTATTACTAAAATAAATTTCAAACGGATAACTGAAAAAAGGGACTGTTAAAACTGAGCTTTTTTTATAACCGTATGAACTAAATATATATTCATAATAGGGTATAGTAAATTGGCCATTACATTTATGACACCTTAAGAGAGCCGAGCTAGATATAGACTCAAGTGTATCAATTGGATCATAATTCTCAGTCGATTAAACCATGTACGTCCGTACAATCGCGCGATAACTCAAAAAATGAAGGAGTTAGCATTCTGAAATTTTTACTACATCACTTTTCAAAAAAATTTTAGTTTTGCTATTTAAGTCCAGAATTTTCTGCCGACGAGTTCTAGTAACTGCCACACTGAAACAAACTCAGTGTCTATTGAAAAATTTAAAAAAACGCAATTAAATACATATTTTGGTTCAAAAGTAGTCCAATTCTATAGACACCTCCAATTCTCTAAATAATAATTAAGTTTAATCGCAATAACTTCTATGAAGTTTAGTTGTTTTATCTCAACTGGTTCAGGTAGCTTGTAAAAGATGATCAAGTTTTATAGAAACATCATATATCTATATATATATATATTATGTTCATACGGATATCCCAGAGTTGACACACTCTACTCGACTCTACTGCATGCATTCTTTTTCGTTTAATTTATAACATTAGTTATAGGCTTTCATAGGTCAAAAAGATAAAAATTAACGAGTTTCGTTTCTAAAAGAAACAATTAGTAATTTCAGTCATGTTTTTTTATTAGTCGGTCACTCAGAAGAGAGTTGTATTACAAAAATAAATTTCAAACGGATGATTCAAAAAAAAAAAAAAAACAAAGACAGTTAAAAATGAGTCTTTCTTGTATCTATTAAATAATAATTACATTAAAATAATTTTAAATCATTTTCTTTCTAATATAAATTTAAAATTTAAGATTTTCTAATTTTATTTTTCTGTTTATTTTATTTGTTTTAAAAATTTTTTAATTCAGACTTTTGCGAAAAAAAAAAAAAGTAATTAAATTCAAACTAAGTTTGTAATATAAAAAAAATTCAAACTTTTTCTTAAGAATGGTTAAAATTAAGAAAAAAGAAAAGAAAAAAAAAAATATATTCATATTAAATACAAAAATATAAAAATAAGTGTAAATGTCATAAAAAACTAAAGCAATAAAATAATTCATAATTTAAAATAGTTATTATTGATTTTTTTTTTTTTTGTTTTTTTTTTTTTTTTTTTATATTAAATCATAAATCATTTTAGTTGATTACAAGACAACAATAATTTATGTTAGGTTTGACTGTAAACGCTGAGAGCCATTAAAAATTAATATTAATAATAATTCCAGTTAAAATGCATTAAACATTTTATTCTAATAAAAATTTTCAGTAAATTATTTTATGAATTTAAAAAAAAACAAAAAACAAAAAAATGTTAGAATATTTTAAAACATAAATATATATATATATATTTGTTTTCTTATTAAAGTATTATATCGTATCGTACTTGTGCATAAGCGGAGATATCAAACGTTTAATATTAAATCTATAAATAAAAAAAAAAAAAAAAAAATTTACATATAACATATCTTATTTCATTTTTTTTTTTTTTTTTTAAATTCATTGGTTATATAAATGTAATTTTTATCAGATTTTAATTGTATATCTTTTTATTTTTTTGTTTTTTTAATTAAAATGCTCACATAAAGAATATATAAATGTGACATTTAATACTATTTAATAATTTATGTTGTTGTTGTTGTTTTTTTTTTTTTTTTAATATATATATTAGTTTTAGTATATTTGAAAATATATTATTCATTAGAATTATTAGATAAGAATTTTATTTTTACGATGAATATCCAAAAATAAATTATAAAATATGTACAATATTGGTAATAACATCTTTTTTTTTGTTTTTTATGAAAGTAGGTGAAAATTTAATAATACATACATATACTAAGTATACTTAATCTATTCTCCATAAATCGTTGTAAATAATATATTAAAAAAAATTTGTATTTTGTGATCAAATTCAGGTATTTACTAAATATTCTCAGGTATTTATTAAATATATTCAGGTTTTTTGATAAATATATTCAGATATTTACTAAATAAATTAAGATTTTTTTTTTTGGAATTCAGATTTTTTACTAAATAATTTCAGATTTTTTACTAAATAATTTCAGATTTTTTTTTGGAATTCCGATTTTTACTAAATAAAATAAAAATTATGAACCTTCTATTGATAAACATGCAAATATTTACCGTCAACTTGTCTAACTTTGACCAATTTTTAACATTAAAAGTGTAATAAAAATTAAAGGGGGTTTCGGTAGCCTAGTAGATAGGCGTGTGGCGTATTAACCTAAGGAGTGTGGGTTCGATCCCTGCACATGTCGTAAGTGTTTTTTTCTTTACATACCCCCCTTACGACCAAATATAATGTAAATATATAGTATATAATATAAACAAAATAAATAATATTAGTATATAATTTAATAATAGTATAAAAAAAAACCTAGAATGGCCTAAAGGAGCAGATGGTTCAATAATATTGCATTACATTTATGTATGTAATATTAATATAAATAAATAAATAAATAAATAAAAATTAAAGTACATATTTTAGTTAGAAAATAGAAATTTTTGCAAAATTAAGGGCTCCAATGAGTTCTTATATCCTAATATAAAAAATAAAAGTGAAAATATGTATTTTAAGGTCATTTTTATAATAAAAATCAGATGATGAAGGTTAACTTTGATCACCATAAAAATATTAAGAAAAAATCGTCAAAGTTAAAACAACTAACTAATAAGCCCCAGTCAACGTTAATGGTTTTAATCAACTATGAGGAAACAAGTGATCAAAGTTTGAATAACCCTAGTGAAAGTTTGTGGTTTTAATCAATATGAGAAAACATTTTAATTTTTTTGATCAATGTCAATGTTACCCTACCTGGTCAAAGTTAGACAAGTTGACGATAAATATTTTTAAGAATTTTTACATGTTTATCAATATAAAAGTTTTAATTTTTACAATTTTCGAATCAAAAAAATTATATGAATATATTTAGTAAAAATTGGAATTCAAAAAAAAAAAAAAATGTGAATTATTTAGTAAAAATCTGAATTCATTTAGTAAAACTCTGAAATCCAAAAAAAAAAAAATCTGAACAAATATACCTGAATGTGACCAGAAAATGCTATATATAACGTTTTGAAAATGTTCTTTTAAACTGTTTAATATTACTACTGACATGACCTCAAAAAAAGAAATAATTTCGAATTGAAATAATTTATGAATAAAAAAGTTTATTATGTTTTTTTCACATCCTAAACATTTCGTGGCTTCTGTAGCAATCGAAAAGATATGGCAGTTCTATGAAAGCTTTTCACTTATTAATTCCATATGGCATCTGTAGCAATCGAAAATATATGGTAGTTCTACGAAAGTTTTCCACTTATTTCCATGTCTCATACAAAATATTAAGGGATTGAAACTTTTTAGTATTTATATAAAGATACTTGATTTTGTAATTGATTTGCAATCAGGGTATTATAGTTTCGAATCCTGTCGGTGAAAATTTTTATTACAAAAAACACAAATTTTTCCTAATTGGATTAAAAAGATAGGAGAGAGTGTATCCGGAAAAGCTTCTAGAGGTTAAAGAGATGAACTAAGAAAAAAAAAGAAAACAAAATATTATTTTCGATCAACTTAAAACTATAGATCAATGGTAGCTGATGAATTTGGTTTACAATTAAATACATAAGAATTAATTAGTCCTCTTTGTTTTATAAGATGAATATAAATAGAAATTATATATACAAACATGCAAATGTATAAAAAATAACGAAATAAGGTATTAATGTAAGTCATGATTTGCAGTTGTCTGTAAAAAAAAAAGAAAAGTGACCTGTAACAGGGTGAGAAAAGCTTTGTGGTAGGTCTACTTAAAAAACCTACACGTAGTCTTATGAAAAAATAAATTATGCCTCTTACAAATCATGAAATAACGCAAAATTTCCCGATTTTTTTTTAAAATTCGTCTAAAGAAGTGTTAAGTTTTATTCATCATTGTGCATATTATTAAAACTGTAATGATGTTGTCGAATTAAAGATATGGAGTAGTTGTTCTATTAGATTTTATTGTATTTAATAAATGGAACTATAGATTTTTTATACCGTAACTCTGAAAAATGATACCAAAAGTGTTGATCATACAAGTCACAGTACTATGGTACATTATGAATTAAAATTGTTTTAAATAAAAAGTCGTCCTCTACTCACTGTTTCATCCAGATGCTTTATAGTGGTATTACTAATTTATTATTTAATTAGAGTTTAGTATACATTTTAAATACTCGTAGATAGACATTAATTTATAATGTTAATATTATTAACAAAATAATGAACACCTTTCCTTTTGGATGTGACGCAATTTGTTTTTATATACTCGTATCTTAGTTTATATTCATTTTTTTTTTTTAATATTATTTTTGTGGTTAGTTATGTACAAGTACATTATTTTAATCTGAATTAAAAATTATTTATAACAGAATTCTAATAAAATCAAAACATATTATATGAAATTTAATAATTAGTCGGAAATCGCATGTCATATTATTTAACATAAATGTTCATTCTCATTTTGACACTTTACATTTATGATTCTTTCAACAATTTATGAAGTACAATTGACAAATCCAATTAATGATTCTTTCGAGTAATAAAAAAAATTGCATTTTACATATTTTGTTTTTATCTTAGAAAAAAATATAAATTAAAATTCTTTCATATCTTTCATAGAACCTTAGGAGAAAGTTATTGCAAAGATCTATACAAAATGAGGTAGCTGGATCGAGAACACATCTTCCAATAGGTTCAATGAGTCATCTAATTGCACATAGTTCGATTAAATTAATTTTTGCTGTAAACTTGTTACGTTAAACTGAAATTATATAGAAAGAAAATATCCAGATAGCTTTATGTTTTCCAAATGTTTAAAGCTTGGAAATTGTTATTTTGGAACAAAATAAGCATTGATTTAGAACTATTTTAGTACTGCTATTTAAAATCTATGAAGATTCGAAATTTAATTTTAACGCATCTAGATGATTTTAAACATTGCAAATTTTTTCATTAGATAATTTTGTTTTTTGTCTGAAACACTTTAAGAATATACGTGAATAACACTTTAGGAATATACGTCTTAAACAAATAGTTTTACGTACCGAGTATAGTTTTTTTTAATTTTTCTTCTTCTAATGTCTTCTTTTATTACCAAAAACGTCGCTTTTAATATAAGCGGTCGCTGATTTTTAAAAGAAAATACTTTCAACAAGATAAATTTTTTTTTTTTTTTTTGTAATTTTAATTTTTTGAATAGTAAGAAAAGATAATAATAAATTATTGGATGTATTTTCTCTAACAAGGAAACAGGTGTTGAATTTTCAATAATTTGTTAAATGGCAACAGATATTATTGCAAAAGAAAACCTGTAAACTTGTTTTTGTTTTTTCTCTAGTTATAAACTATAAAAAATTTACTAAATCAAATATTAATGATGATTTTTGAATGAAGCAGTTATTTCAAGATATAAAAAATTTACACATTTTTTTTTTATGAATTTTTTATGATCGATTTAATTTGACTACCAAACACTTCTACACATTATAATTAATCCTTGTCTAATTCGGTAATATTAAAGAAAAATCTTAAAGTATAGAAAATATATAAAATATTAAGTAGACTAATGAAGTAATTTTGATTATATACTATTAAGTAACTAAATATTAAGTATTTTCTGGATCTTAATAAGTGTTATTTAAATTTATAGATTTGATTTCATATTAGGTAAATTATAAAATTTGTTAAAATAAAAAACCTGATATAATTTTAATATTCATTAAAATATGTAACACTGATGTTACTATATTTTAATTTTACAGTTTACTACATGCAACAGTTGCCTATGAATTCCAATATATTATAATTAAATTTTAAACCTTTTACAAAATCTAAAGAAGAGATAAAATATGTTATTATGAATAGAAAATAAAAAGTACCTTGATAAAAATTTTAGTATTTATGCATTTAATAAATAAACAATTCCTATTAATTTTTATCTTAAAACTGAACTAGGATCTTTTTAATTATTTAAAAAAAAAAGTTTGTAATTTAATCTTAAATTAATAAGGTATAGAAACTCAAATAAAGTTGAAATATTTCTTAAATGATTCTATAACATTTAAGATTTTCTTGCAATATTTTATATCTATCGACTTTTGCATTATCATCACGTTGCTTTTTTAAAGTTAGCCATCTTCGGCTTTTAATTTTTTTTTTAACTCTATTAAAGCAACTGAATGATAAGTGTACACTCATAACGGATATACTCAGTTCTATCCTATAGTTTTGATTTTCTTTTATAGTCAGTCACTAAATTAAAATTGTTAAAATAAATTTCTTTACTTTTTTTTTCTTACACACACAATACTAACTGTTTACATTTTATCCACTGTGCAAATTTAGCGTTATCAAAATGTAAAAGTAGTTTTGTTAATCTCTTAATATATCAAAAAATCCGATATAACCGTCGATGCCCACATATTTTTGTAAAACAATATAATAAAATAAAAGACTTAAGCGAGAAACTTCTAACAAATAAAATAAAAAAAAAAAAACAAGTTCAATTTAGTTCTTTAATGGACATTATTTCTTTGAAATAAATAAAATTAAATGTAATAACTAAATAAAGTTAAAATTAAATCAAAATATTTATAACATTTATGATATTATCTTTTGATTTTTGTACCGATTATAAAAATATTAAAACTATTAATTAATTATAAAGCGGAAGTTTTTTGATTGAACTTGATTATCATGATAATATAAGATAAGATAATATGACAAAATTATTTCATTTATCTTTAATTATCAAAATATCTACTGACTTTTGTATAAATTTGAGATCTTATTACATTTAACATTTACTGAATAATTTATATAATGATTTTCTTTTAGATAGCGTGTATTTTTTTTATCATGCATTGCAATTTTTTTTTTATTATCAAGATTCAACTATATGTACATATTAAATGTTGTAATATTTTTTATCGAAATACTTTAGAAAAATTTAGAAACATTTTCTCTATACTTATAAATAAAACTATTGAGTTTATCTGCAAAAGTATATAATTACATATTGTCAGGTAGATTTTAAATTTCGTTATTTAGTAGTTTATAGATAAAAGCAATTACATATATAAGATTTTTTATAACAGATAAATATAAGTCAAATGATTGTAGTAATAAGGAAAAAATTAAATGCAAAAATAAAACAAAGTAGCATCTGTAAAAATATGATATCAAATACCTGCAAGTAATGTTTTATTATTTTAATGAATTAAATATTTTAAATGATTATATCGCTTCACAAATATTTTGCTTAGTATCTAACTTGTTAGACACGTACAAAATTATATGATATTAACTTTTTATGCTTTAAGAAATAAAAAAAAAAAAAAACTTAAACATAAGATGTTGTACAAATAAAACAGTTAATTGTTTTAAAAGTCATTTTTTTTTTAAAATAATAAATCTAACTACATTATATATACATATATTTAATTACTACTTTATACATATAAGTAGATAAATATTTGGCTTCTTTTATTTAAATTAATTAATTATTAAAGTTATATTTATCTCAAAAATATGTTTTTATTGTGGTTTAAAAATAATAATGAATAAAAATTTAAGATTTTTGTATTAGTATAGTTTTTTTGGCTTGTCTAAAATAGATAAAGAAAAGATTATATAAAAATCATTTTAAGCTTCCTAAACATATACAAGTACAAAAATTTAAAAATTGACATTTCAGTTGATCGTTTACAATTACTGAAAATGACTGAAACAGCCCATCACATCAACAGCCCGTATCTTTCAGATTGTTATGTTCGAAGAGTTATAGATATTATCCAGTTAAGACCCGATTGAAACCCAAATACGAAGAAAGAAGTGGGAATGGATCGGTCACATCCCTAGACACCCAACATGTAGGTAGGTAGGTAAGGTGGTGGTGGTGGTCACACCCAACTACATCAGTGGCACGTCAAGCATGAGATTGGAATCTTCAGGACAGAAGGAACGTGGGAAGACCTAGAGCAACTTGAAAAAGAAGTGTGCAAAAAGAGATAGAGAATAGTGGAAAATCTTGGGCGGAAGTAAAAGATTGGCGCAAGACAGGGAAAATTGGAGAAGTTTTGTGAAAGTTCTAAGGGAATGAGAAAGGAGGAAAAAAACTATTATTAATTTTTATAGGAATATTATTTATTTTGTTTTTAATGTGTATTATAAATTTACACTATATTTGGTAGCAACAGGGATTTATTTTCAATTAATAAAACTTGCAACCTGTGCATACATGAATTTCAACCCTCATTCCCTCAGTTAAGATTCGATGACTACGAGTATAAGGTTTTATATAAATTTTATTTTTAGAATTCTGTTTTTTAGTTTATTCTCAAAATATAGATAAGGTTTAGATTTTAATAGGAAATTTAATGACTATAGTAAGTATTTAAAATTAATTTTATGTGGCTTGTCCTCTAAATCCGCATTTGGTAAGCATTTTTTGATTTTTTGATATATTCATTTAGTGTTATCAAATTATATAGATATATTTGCAGTGTTATCAAATTATCATGTGTATATAAAACGTACAGCTACAAAAAAAATAATTATTTTCAATGACATTAGACAAGTCTATAATGGCGAAATGTCGAAATGTATATTTTATTATATCTGAAATTTCTACTTTTTATCTTACTTTTTTATTTTTTTTTATAGTAATTGTTTTTTTTTTCTTACAAAATATAATAATTGAATGCTATTGAATTCATTAAAAAAAAGAAAAATTGTTTTTATAATCTACACTAATTAATCAATCATTAGATGATGTGTAAAATTTAATATTAAAAGGAAAAAAACAAAAATGTGAAAATATTTTATGAATGAAAAAAAAAAAAACAGTAGTTCTTTAAATGATTTGTAAAATATATAATTTCTATGATTAAATATTCCCATATTATTAAAATGAACTGGACAGCTCGTCCATTTTAGCCTTTTAATTTTATGATTAAGAGCGGTAATATTTCTTTCAAAGTTTTTTTTGTTTTTTATAGTCATATGTTTTTCCACAACTTGTGGGGTAAATGTATCAATTTTTTTTTTGTATAACATCTTCACATCATATCAGATCTTTAGTTTATCTTCAGATACATCTAAAATTATAATGTATAAAATAAAATTACAGGAAATTTATCCCATAATGATAAAGCTGCTACTAAATACTTTTACTAAATAGCGTTTGAAAATCGAAAAGTCATCAGTGATTTGCAATTATTGATTCTGTGGTATTTTAAAGTAATAATTTTATTTGTTTCTTTTTACATTTTGATTTCAATAATTCATAACAAAGTTATCGAAAAAAAAATTAATTTATTCTAAAAATAATATATTAATATCTGAATGACATATTGATTCTTAAATATTAAAATTTCATGTTGTATTTTTTTAATTGCGATTTAATATTAAAATGAAATTAATTTTAACATTTATAATAAAAAGATTAAAGAAAATGACGAAGAAGAGTGCAGTAGAGTAGACTGTGTCAATTCTGTGATACCCGTATGAATATAATATAAGCTGTTTCCATAAAACTTGATCATCTTTTACAAAATTTCAGATCATTTACTTAATTAAGTATCAAAATATATTTATGTAAATTTTGAAGTTGTATGACACTGAGTTATTTTCATTTCAAAAGAGAAGTTGTATGGCAGCTACCCGAACTTGTTGCACCTGCCCAATCTAATTTTACAGAAATTATTGCCATAAATTTCAGGTATCTAACTTCGTTAAGTTCCAAGATGTGCAAGAATTCTGAATCTGTTGTGCTAGAGCAACCAAACGTCATAGGTATTATTACTTGATAATTTTTCAGAAAATTTCTAATATCTAGTTTTATTGAGTACCAAGTTATTGGGATATAAATTATGCTTATATGAAAAAAGAAGTTTCATGGTAGCTCAGGAAACCTGTTGCTCTGAACTAACCAAATTTTACAAAACTTGTTGGTATGTAACTCGACATTTTTGAGCGAATAACTTTTTCAGAAACCTAGCTTCAATAGATACTGAGTTAGTTATATACAAAGAAAGAAGTTGTATGCCAGCTATTCAAACTCGCCGGTCGAACTTGCTGGATTTAAATAGCGCAACTAACAAATTCGAACCTGCCGGTCGAATTTGCTGGCTTTAAAAAGCGAAACTAACAATTTTACAAAAGTGACGTAAAAAAAATTTCAGGTCGCTTATAGGTGCTTTATTTTGTGAGTTAACGTGCGAATGGACAAACAGACGTACATGATTTAATCGACTCATAATTCGATTCTGAGTCGATCCATACACTTGAGTCTATATCAAGTTCGTTTCATTTAAGGTATCACAAACGTAATGGCAAATTTATTATACCCTTGAACATATGTTCATGCGAGTATAAAAAAATGAATATTATATAGAGAAGCAAGTGATTCAAATTTTATAAAAATTATTTAATATTACAATAAGTGTAATTTGTTCTAATCGGGAGTGTACTGAAATCTTAAGTTTTTTAAATCTTATTTGTTAAAATCATACTATTTAAATATTTTATTTTCCCCAAGTTTATTTTTTCAAAATCTTATATTTTTCGAAAAAATCTAATTTTTCCTTAAAAAAATTGTGTTTATTATAAGATTTCAAAAATGTAATTAGTAGAGATTTCCCAGCCTCCTATTCAAAATGTCTGATTGTTAGAATATATATGTAAAAAAAAAATAAGACAGATTTTGGAAAGGTTTCAAAATCTGGGTTAAAATAAAGAATTCAGTGTAAACATGTTGTAATCTAATAAAAATTTATAGACATTTATTATAAATTTAATTTTTAAACTTATAATTTGATCTTATCGCTGGATGGATATCGCTCATAAATTTTTTTATCTACGTTGTTTTTTAAAATACTTATTTCCCAAGTTCATTCATGCTTAATCCGTATCCCAGAAACGGTTTTAGTCAAAAGGGTGACCATTTCGAGAAGAGGTATATCTTTGAGAATAGTTCCCTCAGTATAATTTTTTGTACTTACCTCTGTTTAAAATCTGTTAGGTATCAAAAATTTAAAGTTCATTAGCTTTTTAGACCAACCTTTCCAAATATAATCAACCTTTACAACCCTATAACTAACCTTTACAAATTTGTTGGAAAAAAAAACCAAAATTAAAGCTGCAATGCATTTTAAAATTGAAAAAAATGTCTCGTGATTTTGCACAAAAGGATAAAAAAAATGCCTTTTAAGAGCTTTCAATTTTATATATATCTTATTTACGACAATTTGGCACAAATGTCAAAGTTACAGCTGCCTAAAGATAGTGAATTTTCAATGTTTGATCCTTAATAGCTGATAAAGAGGGGAAAGTATACAAATTTGAGGTAAACATTTTCTAAGATAAATATACTGCTAATGCTCAAAGATCTTCTCTCTCTCAAAATTTTAAGATTCTGGCTGAGAGTGTACTAGAAATACAGAGGAGCCATAACGGTAAATTTAAATAACAAATACCAGAATATCATATAAAATTTTCTATTATTTGACGTTTTTAGATTAGATTAGATAGAAAAAATCTTAGCCGTAGAACTTGAAATATAAACAATTTTAATCAAGGCTTTTTCCAGATTTTTAAGATTTCTTCAATCTGAAAATGCCCAACAATAACTGCTTTATATTATGAAAATGATAGATTTTAATTAAAATATTGTATAATTAGTAATAAAAATTGTTAATTTTCAGAGTTAAATTTCAGGAAACAATTAAAATATTTTTAAATTAAACTGTTTTTTTTTTTTTTTTTTTTTTCTGTGATCGTTAGTTTAAGACTTAAAAAGTAAATTCAAAATTTGCTCTAATTTTAAGTTATAGATTAAAAGAGTTTTCTAATAAAATTTTAGTTTTAATTTTCTTTTTTATACAAATAAATTTAGAAAAATTTTGTTGATTACTTGATTTTTTTCTGATTGAAAAAAGAATTAAATAAATTAATTATAATTTTTACATTTCCTGTTCTCTGAAGTCATTTAAACCAGTAGAATTAAAATTTTAATTTTAGAACAAGTTTCTTAAAACAATACTGTATTAATTAGTATATATACTAAAAATAACATTATAATAAGGTTATTGAGTTTTTTTTTTGAAATGTTTTTGAAATATTTAAATATGAAATGGAAAATGAAAAATCAATTTTAGAGCAAAATAAAAGCATTGTATACTGTCAGAAAAAATTTACTTATAAAAATTAAATATAATGTCAAATGTTATCTTTCTTCAATTAATTTAAATGGAAATGCGATAGAATATGAAGAAAAAGAATTGAGATTTTGATTAAACGAATAATATTTTATATAGATCTTTTAATTGCTGTTGGCAAAATAAAAAATAAAAGAAAAAAAGCATTAATTTTGATCATGTTATATATCAAATAAGTTTCTTTTTTTTTTTCTTTTTTTTTTATAAATCATTTAGGTCATTTCCATATTAATCACATTGTCATACTAACCTAATAATCAGTTAATTCAATAACTCAATATGTACATAATATTCAAATATCCAACTGTGTGTTGTTGTTTTTTTTAAAGAAATGAAAAAAAAAACATAAAAGGTAAAAAAAGTGAAAATAAAAAATGATAAAAAACAAAAAAAAAAAAAAACAGAAAACGTAGTGTAAAATAAGTACATCACTTAATTCAATCTTATTAAATCCAATTATATTGTATATGAAGTAGCCCTAGGCAATTAAAAATATTGACGATGTTATAAAAGAATAATAATTCTATTGGAGAAGGATGGGTTAAAAATTGGAAAAAAAAATTAATGAAACTATACACAATATGAGATTTTGGTATAAATTTATTTGGGAACTTTTTAATGTATTCAATTTATTTGATATTTACTAATTTTATTAGCCACTACTTTTTTATGATTTTTTAAAGCTATATATGTAGTATCATTATTTGTATATACCTTTAAATTTAATATTTATTTTAAAAACTGATCACTATATTATCACTTACATAAGAACAAGTAATTATTTGAATTGTTTTTTATTTGGTTGGCTTATATAGGTCAATTATGAGGATGAAAAGACTGTCTATACCATACATAGATGTTAGAAGAAGAGAGATGGGGGAAGGTGTTATAGGAAAATAGAGATACTATGAGGTAAGTAAGAATATATTGGAAATCTTATTTAAGTAGAATTGATCTCAATGACATCACATAGATTCGTTTTTCTCTTGTATATAGATGGACAATAAACTTCAGATTTCAATAAAATTTATAACCAGATTAGACTCATACTAAAGTTATATTGGAAGGCATTGGAAAAGAAATCTAAGAAAGTAAAAAAAAAAAAATGTGTTATAAAAATAATAATTAAAATTTAATGAATAAAAGCAGTTGAGGCAGCAGTTGTATAATGGCATCTTAGCTAATTATTAAGAAATATAATTTCCTTTTAAAATATTCGTTTAAAAAAGGTAAAATATCTAACAATGTAGGTATGTGTAGTTTTCTTAATTATAGTAGGTATATCAATATTGTAAAAAAAAACCTTTCACTTTTATAAGCCTTCCATTATTTTTAGCCCTAAACTGGTGGTTTAACAATAGTAATGATATTTTTAAATTATAAAAAATTTTTGTTTGAATGGGACTTTTAGCCTTAAAGAGGGGTATACGAAATTTTTTTTATATTATTATTTCGTTAATTTATGAAAATTTTAATAATCGTATAAATAAAAATTATTAAAAATGTTACCAACATTTTCTTTTAATTTGGTAACCTTTCAAATACTTTGTTTAAATGACTAATTAAGATTAATCTTGAACGACAGACGTCAAAACGAGTTTGACATTTGCAATAATATGTGTTTTTATCATGCTTATAATTTTAAATGTTTAATTAACAAATTTTAAACAAATAATTTTGTATATTTTTTTATAATTTTTCAAATTAATTTTGGAAAAATATTTTAAAAATTTAAAACACATACCACTCTTTTCGATTTTATACTTATTAGAATAGTAAAAATTCATAAATTATAATAGTACAAATACAGAAATAACATCTGTAACAACTATAATGACATTTGAAGTAATAATTTATTGTTTATACCATTTTTACTTAGCTGTATCTATATTTAGGTTTAATTAAAAATCTGCAGCTAATTTAGCCAGCTATAGTTATTTAAATGTCGTATTTATATCAGTGCTATTGCAAACATCAAACCATTTAGCTTTAATTAATTTTAGGTTTATATATGCAACAAATGAAATAAAAATGGAAATGATTATCTTTGAAAAAGAAAAATTAACAATTAAATTAAATTGAATTGAGAAATTAAAACAAAAATTTCATACGTTCTACACTGTTTTTGATTCATTTAAAATTCTTAGTTTTGAAATATTTCAATATCTCTAGATTTAAGATTAAAAATCTAAGATATTTCTGATTATTTGTTCTTTTATAGCAGTGCGAACATAGTTTAAGAATATAATAAATTTGATATTATGTTTGTGACACTTTAAAGGAGGTGGAGTAGATATTATCTAAAAGTATAATTATTATTAGAATTCTTATAAAAGTATAATTATATATTATATTAGAATATAATTCTGAGTGGATGCCTCCGTTGTCAAGGTAACTCCGAAAATAATAGAGGTAGAATTCTGAAAAATTTTAACATACCATTTTTATGTAAACGTCAGTGCTTTATTGAAATTTAACAAGTTCGGCTAGCGTGTTCAAGTAGCTGGTATATAACTTCTTTTTTTATGTGAGCATAATCCAATGTCTAATGAAGGTACAAATCTAAGGTACAATTCTCAACACAAGTTAGGTTTAATGCTAAAAACTTCAGTAAAGTTTGGTTGATCTAGGGTAATAGGTTCGGGTAGTTGCCATACAACTTCGTTTTATATATGAGCATAATTCAGTGTTTCTATAATTTGTGTATTTATAAGCTGGGTATAAAAGATGTTAAGTTTTGTAATTAGCTTTAATAAATTTAGTTGCTCTTTAAATGCAGTCAATGAAGTAGAACTGGAAATAATTATGATTAAAAAAAAACATTTGGCGCAACTAGGTGGAGTAGCTGTCATACAATTCCGAAATTTACAAAGTACATATACGTAAATATATATTTACAAAAAGTACATAAATAATAAGGTTGAAAGTTTTTTTAGAAAATTTTATGGAACAGCATATTATATTATGTTCGTGCTGGTGTCCTATTATAATTTATAACAGAAAACTACACACTATTCCTCTTTTCTCAATGGTTTTCAATGTAACCTAAGAGTTTAAACTTAATATTAAAGTAAGAATTCAAAAGATTTATATGTTTTTTAATACAGAATATTAATGACCCTTAAAAATAATTTTAATACTATATACACATTGTATATTTATTATTATTATTCTTTTTTTCTAAGGGAGGTGGGAATCTTCCAAAGACACCAAGAATTTTCTCCTTAGTAATGTCAGATTCTTACTGACTAAACCCACCTCCCCCTTTAACCAATATAATGGGATTAAACCCTTACCTGCGAACGCAGTATATTGGTTAGGGAGTAAGGATAGGAAATGGATACGGAAACATTGAATTGAGATTGGCACTGAAACAATGAATTCGCCTATTATTATTACTATTTGCTAACAGTGACTATAGCCGTTACAACATGTAGTAGTATATAACACCTTACTACATGAGGTACTTATTGAAGACAACCCCGACTGTCACTGTAGCGGCTGTTATTATTGGTATTAGTATTCTTATTAATATTATTATTATTTTACTACAGAGTCAGGGCCATCAGTGGATAACCAAAGATAGCTTCACTGTAGCAGCTATTATTTTTATTATTACTATTATTATTTAGAAAACTTTTGAAACGTTTAAAACATTTTAATCGAAAAATTGCCCAAATCTTTTTTTGAAAATAGTATTTAGGCTGTATAACTTACCATAACATACATACAGTATTAACTTCGCTTGTGATAAGGTGTAAAACAAAATTATAATAATAATGACGATATCACAATTATTTCAAAGTGATATATTCAATATAAATATTTAAGTGGTAATTTAACACTCTCAATATTAACCCTTTGAGTTATGAATTTTGTTTTTCGAGTAATATGATACATATTAAAAAATTCCTGTTAAAAGTATTGTAACTAATTTGTCTTCAATATTTTTTGATATAGTTTTTGTATTCGAAATATTTTACTAAAATTGTTTCACCCAAAAAAGAGATATCGAAAACAAATGTGTAATATAAATAATATATAATTTTGTTTTAAAAAGTTTTTTTTTATCTTGTTTTAAAATAAAATTACATTTTCACATTTTTGTACCAGCCAACTCACATTTTGTACCAAAAAGTCACATTTTTGTACCAGCCAACAAGTTGAGTTAAAAGGTTAATGTCAAAAAAAAAAAAAAAAACCCAAGCACATTAAATTAAAACTTTTATAAAATAAACAAATAAAAATTAGCCATATCATATATTATTTATTATATAAATTCTATTTGATTCTTAATTTGTTTCGACAATTTTCTTAAGAGATCAGTGACTTTTTAATTCTTAAATTAATAAAAACAAATAAAAATAAAAATAAAATAAAGGTATTAATATATCAATACTTTGAAATACTTTGAATTGGAACTTGTTTATGACCTCGAAATTTGTTAAAAACCCTATTAAAATTTTAATAATAATTTTTAAACTTAATTTATTTTATTTTCTTATTTTCTTATAAATAAAACAGTATTGTTCCAAATTTTAATATTTTAATTTTTAAAAATTTTATTAAGTATACAGAAAAAAAATCCACAATGTTGCCGAAACCTGCCTCAAACAAAGGTTTTTAATTTTTAGTTTTATGAATTCCAATCAGTATCATTTCTTCTCAAAACTTATATTGTAGAGCCTGAACTCTAAAGGTTTATTTTTAAATATTTGCCATAAAACTTACATAGCAGTAATCAAATTAGCAACTTATTAACACCTAAAAGTTGGCTATTATTAAGCTTGACCCATGAAGTTTTTTATTTTGTGTGGGCACTAAAAGCTAAATGACCATGCTAAATGGCTTATTGAGCCAAAATAAAATTAAAAGTTCTATATAGATCAGGCTAGAGATTGGTGACAAATTTCGGTAATCTATTTTGGTGATTCGTAGATGTCCAATTAAAATATACCTTAAATTAACGGATTTTTTAATAGGATATAAAATTAGACATAAAATAAGTTCTCAAATAAAAAAAATGAAATATGTGATCCCAATTTAATGAGAGCATAAATTAATAAAGAGCTGATGACCTAATACCTATAGAAGACTTCAAAATAAATAAAAAAAAATAAATTAGAAAGACATCGGTAAGTTTTTTTAAAACCATTTTCGTGACAACTAAATTTAAAAAATCTAAGCTGAATTTTATAAGCATGTACTTGCTAATATATGTATAATAAAAATTATCTTTAACTTTTATTAAATAGTTAAAACTATATTAAGTGTTATATTATTCGATTATCTTAAATTAGTTCAAATTTAAAAAAATATAGTAAATTTTTTTTTTTTAGTTTATTCTTCTACCACATAAATGTGACATGGAAATTACACAGCCTTTCCTTTTCAGGCGTAGCTGTAACGTAAGGGGGAATTATTCTTACGACGTTTGTGGTATTCGAACCCACACTCGCTTGGTGTGGGTTCATATTTTATACGCTTTTACCCATTTGGTTACCAACCCCATAGTATATTTATTTCATTATGTGTTACCATAATTTTGTGCGACACTGTATGAGATTTTATTATTTATTTATTTTGAACTGATTAATTAATTCTATTAAATTATAAAACGGATATAACAAACATATATTAAATTTTAAAACATTTAAAAATTAATTTATGGTTTTATTTTTATTATAAATTTTTAGAAAATTTTTAGTTTGTCAAATTAAATAGAATTAGAAATTTTATATACAAGTTTAAAATGGAATGAAATTAAAATTTTTTTTTTTAATGTATTTTGATTTTTTACGCAATTTTTTGATTGATGCTAAAAGATTAATAATGAGAATAACAAAATATATAATATAGTTATTCATGCTGAATTGGTTAATTTTAAATACATTTCTTTTATTTTATTGATTTTTAAACCAATTTATTCTTTACAAAGATGTATACATACGTTTTTTGTTTTTTTAAATATTACGTTGTTGAAGAGAAACTGACATCGCCAATTTTAAGATTAAAAGTTCAAGAACAGTTTAATAATTTTAAAGATTTAATCAAATTCATCAGATCAATGATGCAGTGTTTAAGTCGCCCATCTTTCAGTCGATAGTTATCTATTTAAAACAGTCAAACAGTCTATTTAAAAGTCTATTTAAGTCTATTTAAAACAGTCAGTCGAAAGTTATCTATTTTTATATCCATTTAAATAATATCGTACAACTATATACTTACAATATATATAGCTCTGATACGCAAAAGTATCTTCTGACAACTTTTAAGTAAGTCTCAAAAGTATGAAATGTGCAGACGAAATTGCTTTTTTTACACACTCAGCTGCCGATATGGAATTGATAGCAATTAAACTATCACAATATGTATACCTTCGAAGCTTAATAACGATTGACGAATGAAAGATATAAAACA
The DNA here is from genome assembly GCA_947095535.1 of Poecilobothrus nobilitatus. Classification (NCBI taxonomy): domain Eukaryota; kingdom Metazoa; phylum Arthropoda; class Insecta; order Diptera; family Dolichopodidae; genus Poecilobothrus; species Poecilobothrus nobilitatus. The sequence goes on along the minus strand of OX352774.1, from coordinate 80,712,183 downwards.
TTCGTATATAATATAAAACACAAATTTCGAAGGCAAGAAGTATTTTATGGCAAGATCATGAGCAAAAAAACATACAAAAGTTATAGGTCTTTGTCAACAAATACTTAAGAGTAATATATCGAATATTCTGGCCGAGAAGAATACTAAAATAGGAATTATGGCTATTAATTTGCAGTAACGAAACGATTGAAATGCAAATTCGAAGAAGAAAATGGATGTTGGTCAGCATCATTTAAATCCAGCAAGTTCTGTCGGCGGCTTCGTTTAGCTACCATACAACTTTTTTTTTACATGGAAATAACTCAGTATCTGTATCTGTTGCAGGTAGGTATCTGAAAATTTTGTAAAAATACATACATCTTCTCTTTTTATATGAAAATAACGAAGCCATAGGTATCTGAAATTTTCTGAAAAGATGTCGAGGCACATGCCAATAACTTTTGTAAAATGAAGCCATAGGTATCTGAAATTTTCTGAAAAGATGTCGAGGCACATGCCAATAACTTTTGTAAAATTTGGTTGGTCTAAACTCTAGAGCAGCAGGTTCGGGTAGCTGCCATACAACTTCTTTTTTTAAATGAATATAACTCGGTGTCATACAACTTAAAAATTTATATAAATATATCTCTATTCTCGGTACTTAATTAAAACATCTGAAATTTTGTAAAAGAATATAAAGTTTTATGAAGACAGCATACATTATGTTCATACAACTACCCCAGAGTTGACACAGCCTACTCTCCTGCATTTTTTCTCGTTTTATTATATTTTATGTAATATTACATTCACTGTTATTTAATTTGCAAGTAAAACAAAAACCTAATAATCAAATATTTAAGTAGAAGATAGAGATGAAAATTTAAGATATATTTTAAAAGATGTTTCATAATGTATAAAAAGATTATAATATATTTTTTTTTTACAAACTCCAACAGTCCAACAGAAAGAAGAAAAGAAAAATTAAGGAAATTTTTTAAAATTTGAGAATTTTTGAGCTAAAATGAAAAAGCGAATTATTTGTAAAAAAGAAATTCAAAATTAATATATTATGTACCTATTTGTAAAGATATAAAAAATTTACCAAAAATCTTTTTTTCGTGAAAGAATCGCTATTATATAATTTACATAAAATATGATTATGTATAGTGTTTAATAGTAGTGTAAAATTTAATTAATGATAAGATAAAACTAATACATATAAAATATAAAAATATACAGGGTGATTATATACCTACACCCATTATTTGAAAAAAAAAAATCAATGAAAAATATCAATATAGCTTTATTAAAACATGTTTTAAAAACTTCAACTATATTAAGTCTACTTCACACTATGTGTATTGTCATATGACTTGTAAAGTGTTTTGTACAAATTCCACAATACAATGATTCATAAAATACAAATAACAATACAAATGAATGAATCTAAAATAATTTTTTATCAATATCCAATTCACTTTTGACAGATAAGCTGTTTTACATAAGAAATACATTCCAAAAAGTCATATGACAAATACACATAATCTGACGTAATCTTTATTTGTAAAACTGTTATAAGATTGTATTGTACCTTTCATTTCTTTTCTGAATAATTCTTTGTTGGTCTAAATGTGCCCTGTAATAACCTTTTTTTTGACAATGCCAGGACAGGATACACTGTATATGTTAATTTAATATTAATAAGTTAAAACTATGATCATTAATCAAATATCAAATCAATTACATGAATTTCTTTTCTAAATTAACTTTGATTTAATTAAAATTCTAAAAAAATTAAAAAAAAAGTTGTTTTTCCCCGGTTCGTTTTAAATTAAAATCATATGTTTATATATTTGCAATCATACATTAATGGTGAATATCAAATAAATTAAATATAGGTAAAAAATAATTCTGTTCCATTATTTGTCAAAATATTGAAAAAAGAAAAAAGCATATTTCAGATTATCTGATTTTTTGACTATAATAAAAAAGAATAAACTTAGAAACGTTATTAGAGATTTAGAATATTTTGCGAATTTGCCCTTGAACCGATTCTAACAGCTTCCTCAAGAACGCGTTTCATTCGCGTTTCATTACATAATAGGAATTCCTTAAACTTTATTTAAGGCCAATATTACAGGCATCAGTTTATATGTATGCACTTTTGTCCTCACATTTTCTGCTTTTAATAAAAGTATTTCCAAAACATTGGCAATGGTAATTTTATTTTAATAGCGGAAAGGACGTATGTTATCATAATTGAAGAAAGCACACAAATCGATAAAAGAAAACTTGAAGAGTTTTGTTCTATGCGTTTCACCGCTATAAGGACAATATGACTTCCATTAAGTCGTTTATTATTCATATTAGAACTAGCATCAGTTTCTTTAATCATCATTTTTTTTATTAAGTCGTTCTTAACTTGTCAGTATAGGTATTGCGTTATAGTGCACAAATATTATTTTTGGGCGCCATCTATTACGTTTATAATTATTTACTTATTAAGCTATTAATTATTTTTATGTTACGATATAGATTATATTACGGTATAAACTTTTTACGATATAAATTACTATTATTGGATGTGATCTGACCGAGGTATCGAAACTTTCCGATTGAAAGACCCCGGTCTTAACCACAACACCATAGGTGAGATAAGTAATTTGAAGAGGTAAACTATTTTAAATGAAAATAGTGTAGAATGAAATTTTTTTCTTTTCATTATAGTAAATAGAATAGTAAAGATGGCGGGACTTTTTGATATAAATGTATGTAGTTTATTGAAATATATTTTGTATTTACAGCAAATAAAATTTGCAAAATGAAAAAAAAAAATTTAAATCAAAATGCAATGAAATGTTGTTAGTATCGTGACAGGAAATTGGAAAGTGTAAGGAAAATAATCTGTCAATTAAAGACGCCTCCACATTGTATATTTTATATTAAATCGATTTCAATATAAATAATTGAAGACCTGTTTGTTTTGGTTTTTAGAACGTTCATTAACAAACGTAATTTTTTATTTATCTGTTAATGTTTTTTTTTTTTTTTTTATACGATGTTATAGGAAACTGGAGCTTAGTTTAAATGATATTCATTTATAATTTATTGCTATTGGGTATACTAGAATGTTTTATTGATTCAATATATAAAATATTTGAAACATTTATGGTGCACTTAGAATAATTTTTATTTGACTTTTATGCAGTTTAATTATGGTTTAGATATAAAAATTTATTTTGAATGATAGTCCAAGGTATACAGTTGTCACCGCTAATTAAGATATAGTAATTAATTTATTAGGTGTTCGTATATTGAATATAAATAAAAAATGTTGAGTTAACCGTTAAATAATTAATTATCTATTTTTAGCACATTTCCAAAAACATTTTGAGAAAATATACCTATTAGTTTCACTCTGTCTGTCCGTCCGCCTGTTTACAAAACTTCTATACCTTAAAATATAGAGAAAAAAATTTTAACCATGGGTAGGTCTCATAAAAAAATTAATGTTGTAGATCCCATGGATGGGACATTATTTTTAAATGCGTGCGTATTTCATGTTTTGCTTAACAATTTTCCAATCTGAAAACGCCATTCGACAGGAATTTTTTTACCTTTATAATTCAATATAAAAATTATACAAGTTTTTTAAATTTAGCATTTAAATTTACCGTTATGTGAAAATCAAAACCTTTTTTCATAACTCCGGCACACTTTTAAATAGGAATTTGAAATTTTGAGACAATTTGTTTGCACCACCACCAGTTTACAAATACCACCACCTGTACAAATTTTTCTTCGGTAAAACATAAAAATAAAGCTTTGATAATATATTTTTACATGTGTTAACGGTTTTTCTTAGTTATATAGTTCTGGACTTACAGCCTCTCAAAATTAAAAAAAAGTTTTCCTATTTTCACATTTTTTTTTCTTATTATTACAGATTCACAATTCTAAACAGTTTATAATATTATCTTTTGGAAATGTGCACTTTTATAAATCGTTGGTTTACATTCTGCCTAGTTTTTCTAAATTTCTGTATTATTTATATAACATTTTCAATTTTTCTATTCAATAATATATTTTTTTTTGCTCTCCGAAGGTAGGTTGGAATGTTTCAAAGACACCAAAAATATCCTCTTGGTATTGTCAGATTCTTACTGATTAAACCTTTCTCTCCCTTTAGTTAATATAATGACATCTAACTCTTCATTGCATACGCATTATATTGGTTAGAGTACTGTTTAGAAAGAATTATTAAAGATGAATTCGGATAGGATAGGATTGGACAAATACTTATTGTTAAATGACCTGAGAGGGGTTTGAACCTTAGACCCTCCGATTAAAAAACCGTAAAATTAATTACTACACCATAAATCAAACAAATTTTTTGTTAATTAGAATTCGTGTTCATTTTATATCATGTAAACTTCAACTTTTATATCAAGTAAAACTTAAGTACCTAAATAAAATATTGATTTGAATTTCCCGCTAATTCAATCTTAATTTTTTTGCCGGATTTAGCCTGGGCGACCTTATGCTAAGAGAACACGGGGAGGAGATGCAAACAATAATTTAAGTTCTCTGGCAATGTCAAGTTTTTGGAATTCCAAAGAAAAATAAACACTGAAAAAGAAGAATTAAGGAATACTGAGAAAAAAAAGAACACTGAAAAAATGTCTTCAGATTGAGAGTGCTATATCAGGGAAATCATTTAATTATTGAAGTGAATACAAAAGAACAAAAACAACAAACCAATCACAAGAATTAAATATTGTATAAATGTATACCTTAACAAAGCATTTTTCTGTATTTTTTTTCTTATCTCATGTAAATTAACTGAATTGATAAATTTCTTATTTTTTTAATTTCGAGAAAAATTCCGATAAACACAGCCAACTGAATGAATATAAAACTGGTCCAGCAAAAGATTTACTTTACTAGTTTTAGGATTAGTTAGGTACAAAACGTGCACTAAAAATTTGGAGGTAGATTATAATAAAGTTCAATTACTGTGACGTTATTATATACATCTAGTAAATCTTGAAATAGCTATGGATTTAAAGAATTCGAAATTATTTATTATTTAATATACCTACGTATATAAAAACCCCAGTAAATCATATTTAAAACAACAACAGTAAAATACTGATATTAAATTTTTTTTTTTATTAACAAATTTTTAAAAGATTGTTGAAGATTTCCAGAAGATTTAAAAATGTGAAAATGCTACAAATTTTCATTTTTCATAATATCGTTTGGGTGGGGCAGATCTCATTATTTAAAAATATAATGAGTTGTGTAAAATCAGGAAAAATTTTGAAAATAATTTTCTTAGTAAAAAGTATTTTTGGAATTTTTTTTGGGATTTCGTATACATTTGACATGCATTATGAATTTCTAAAATTTGTAAATCCGAATTATGGTACAAACCCCGCAAAATCTCGGTTTTTATATTTTTTATTTGCCCGCCAAAATTAAACTTCAACAGTAAAAATTAAATCAGATTTTAAGAAAAAATTTGAAATTTTCAGAACTTTTTTCTTTTTTTTTTTGCTAAAGGAAATGGAAATTTTCCAAGTTACATACTCTACTTGTTATTATGAGTTCTTATGGTCAGATACTCTACTTGTTATTTTATGATAAACGTTCACATCATATTGAGTCAACATAATTTTTAAATTACTATATAAGCTTACAAAATCTTCATTTATAAAATAAATCTTACAAAAAAAGTTTGAGCCCCAGAATCATGTAATTGTTGTTGTAAATTGGCCCAATCAATTTTATAACAAAAAAAAGAAAAAAAAAACTTAACATTTTGGAAAGGATCTAAATTTTTTTTTTAAAAAAAAACGCGGAGTATAAAATTGAACTCATTTTAAAATATCTTTTCAATAAATTAAGATATGAGATCAATTTAGTAGAGAAAATATTGATTGATTAATTAAAAACACAAAAAAAAAAAAAAAACAGAAAAATAGAGGTTTTAAAATTATAAGTTATAATAAAAATCTTTTATAAATTACTTCAATTTTTTTTTTTTTTATAAAAATGATTGTAATTAAACAGTTTTCTTAAAAAAAAAATTTTTTTTAAGAATACAATTTTTCATTATTTTCTTCTTTTTTTTTTTTTTCTTGAAATAATCAATTAATCATTTAACATTCACTATAATTATATGTTATCGAATTTTCGAACATTCAAATGAACCAATAAATAATTATTCATATATAATAAAAAGAAAAAAAAAACAAAAAAAAAATTAAATTAGCTGTCGAAATTTAAAATTAAGATAACACCAATATACTTAAAATGCATAATAATACATACATAAATAAAAATTGGTTCAATTTTGACTGACACTTAAAATAAGGTGGAGAAAAAAAAGTGTGAATCTAAGGAATGTTTATAAGGTGATGGGTGCAAGTACAAAATTTTATAATAATAATTTTTTGATTAACCTCAAGTGATTTTTGACGAGCGAAAATTGCCAAAAGGAATGACTTTAGAAAATATTCAATATGTTATCTGTGTTTTGTTTTTTTTTTTGGTTGTTTTTTAAAGAGTCTTAATCGTTTTGAATAAGCAAACAATGCATTAATATTTTGACTTTATTATTAATCAGAAATTTTGCAAATTGCAACAATTTTTTTTTTTTTTTTTGTTATAAATGTTGAAGAATTTGTATGGATAATTTTTTTTTGCAATCACAAAAAGCAAAAGTAAGTCACAATGGAAACTAACGGTTTTTAAAAGCGCACATTTTCCAAAACACAATACAAATTGTTTAGAATATTGTGATTTGCACCAAAATTGAAAAATGTTTTTAAAAATTCATATAATAAGCAAAAAAATTGTGAGAAAATAAAGAAAAACTTTCTTCAATTGTGTAAGTGCACTCTATATAATTAAGAAAAACTTTAAACACAGGAGCCTCGGTGGCCTAGTGGTAAAATACGCTGTAAACACCGAAGGAGTGTGGAATCCCACACACGTCGTAAAAGTAATTCCCCTTTACGAAAAGGAAAGGCTGTGTAATTTCCTTGTTACATTAATGAGGCAGGGAAATGCACTAAAAAAAAAAAAAAAACACATGCACATGCATGTACTAAAAAATTAACACATATAAAATTATAAAGTTGAAGCTTTAATTTTTGAAATTTTATTTTGAAAAAAAAATTGTACAGATGGCTAAAAATAGTTACAGGTGTTTAAAAATAGTAAAATTAAAATTTTTGATTCCTAATAGTCCTTAAACAGGAGGTGGTACAAAACAATTTTCTGAGACAACTTACGCTAATTCTAAAAGATATTAAAACTTAAGATATATAAACTTAAGAGAAGAAAGTTAAGGTTCTAACTAAAAGTGTGTCCGAATTATAAAGGAAGAATAATCTTTCAACATTTTGTATTATCTGAAGAAGACAAATTTAAATAGTAAATTGCAAAACATTGCATAATTTTAATATTGTTTTATCAAGGTAAGAAAAGTTCCTTTCTTCTAGAGTTTTTAAATATTGTAAAATTACTACGGAAAATCTGAAATATATATTATGTATTTAAAAGCAGGGCTTTTTTGCAACTTTGAAGGGATGTGCCTCCTTAACTCTATATAACTAAAAAAAAGTCGTTAATTCACGTAAGAATATGTCACTAAAGCTCAATTTGTTTTTGGGAATGTGCTAAAAAAAAGAAAAAAAAAAAAATTAAATGGTTTGCATAATGTAAATTATTTAAAAAAATATTTTAGTTTTTTTTCTTTTTTATTAATGAGATCATATATCTAAAAATATATATATGTATGTATGTATGTATATTTTTTTTTTTGCAGTAATCAGATTATTAAAAATTTTTAATAAGAAATCAAACTTCTTGTAAGTGAAAGTTTTCGGTTATTCCACCCAATTTTTATAAATATTTAAAAAAAAACAAACCATTTACGCTCGTTCTTTTGTATTCCTTTTTTTTTAAAGGAAATTAAGTAGGTAATATATACAGGATATTAAAAGATAGTATAAAATCACAATGAAATGAGGTCAAAGTAAATATCAAAAAAAAAAAAAAAAATTAAAACTAAAAAAATTATGTCAAAGAGATAAATTCGCGACAACAATTTTTTTGATAGTTAAACGACATTAAACCTAAAGTTTTTAAAATAGATTTTTTTTAAAGAAATTTTTGTTGTTTTATAAAATAAAATTTGTTTTACAAACTGTTTACTTTTAATTTTATTTATTTTTAATACTCTCTCGTTTGTAGAAATGTTAGCAGTCGATGTTACATCATATAAAGGGCTCAAATGTAAAGACTAGAATAAGAAATATCAACAAGAGAAACAGAATTAATATTGTCAATAGGATTCAGAATAACGTCAAAATATGACAGTTAGCGTTAAAAGGCAAATGGAAATGTATATATCCTTGATATATAAAAAGGCCGAGAATCCTCGGAATAACCACGATAATTTATCAACTAAAATAAACTAAACTAAGAATTACGGCAAATAAAAAGGATAGCGCATAAATCTAATATCTAATTTACTTTCAATTTCTCTGTCACCTTATCTTTTCTGATCTATTACAGCCTGCCACGGAACACATTTTATATTTTAGAAAATTATTACAAGTTTAAGAAAATTATTTAAAGTTGTTGAAACACTAATTAATACTCTACGCTTAAAGTATAGCAACCTTTGGTGAATCATAACTTGGTTTATAATTTTTCTTTATTACTGGTAAATTTAATGCTCCAAAATAGTTTTTCATTTAAGCTATACTACCATATTGATTTTGGATTTTCTTTTTTAAAAAAAATTAAAAATTTGTTTATTAGTTTCACTAAGTCCGTCTGTTAAAGTTAAGAAAGCTTATAAAACCTATCCTTTGTTTGTTTAACTTCTAGAAGCGGAGCTGAGATCCTCAAAGTTGTTATAACTCAAGTTGTACTGAACTTTTTTTAATCTAACAATCCCAACTAACAGAATATTACCTCAACTTTATATCGTAATTTTATAAATATAGTGTAATTTTTTACTATTTCGGCATATGAATTTGTAATTGAATGAAACCAATATGTCGAATTTTGTAAAAAAAATTAAATTCATTTGTCGCAAATTACAATGTATCTCAAAAAATATGTTAAGAATAACTTTAGAGATGGTTAACAATTGAATTTTGTCCTTACACCAGCTGGTAAAAATTATGTAAAAAATTGTATTCAATTGTTCCAATGTCTTGTAAACATAGAGAGTAAATCAAATATTGCAGATCCGCCTTATGAAGAAGGTAATATTACTTAAGACCTTAAGAAGAGATAATATCACTGTTAGAACACCAGACACGAATGCTCTGATTTGGCTTTGGTTCCGAGGTTTCAGAACTTTATTTTTATCCAATTATTTTGGTAAAACCTTTCAATTTTAAAAAAAGATTCATATACATTTTTTAAGTTTTTTAGATGTTTTAAGAAAATATCTAAGAATTTTTATTACATGTAACCATTTAATAGAGATATGATTCAGGTTTGTATTGTGACATTAAAAAAAGTCAATACGATTTCTTTTTTAACGTTCGCCAAATTGGTGTGAAGCACTCCTGTCCAACTTTTGAACTTAAACAATTTGTTTCAATAATGGACAATTTTCTAATAAAAGTTTTCTTCTAGATCACGTGTAGTTTTGGAATGTATTAGTTTGCACAATATTTATACCCGTACGATAGGATCGGGTATAATAAAATTACTCCTCCGTTTGTAACACCTCAAAATAAGCGAGCTAGATATACCTTCAAAGGTATGGATCGGATCAGAAAAAAATTCTAAGACTTTTGAGCCATGTCCGTCCGTCAGCACGCTAACTCAAAAACTAAGAAAGCTAGAATCTTGAAATTTACACAAAATATTCTGGGAGTAATTTGTAGGTTCCCTATTTTTTTTGGTTGAGTTTGAACCAAGCCTTAGGGTAGCTCTCGAACACCTAACTTTTAGATCCCTACATTTTTTTTGAAATAGAGCTATGAAATTTTAACAGCTGATAGATCTCACAAAAATATTAATTTTATTTTTAATAACTTTTTTTTGTAGCCCCACCCGTTACGGAGCTACAGCTCCACAAAGGTTCAAAAAAGCTCTATATTTAAATTGTTATAGCACAAGTTGTATACTATAGCATACTATAGCATACTATAGTATACTATAGTTGTATGTTATAGCACATTTTGAAAACGCCAAACGATTACTACTTTTATTAGCTTTAAAATTATATATACAATAAATATATATTTGTGACATACGGTGTCTTAATTTACCGTTATGCGAAACTCAAATTTTGCAAAATCCTTTAACCCTTCTATCTTCTAAACGGTTTAAGTTGGAAACTTGAAATTTTAACAGAAGTTAGATCTTTAAAAAGTATGAGTCATTTCAGAAATTTGTTTTGTATCACCCCCCGTTTAGGAGCTGTAAGGGGTCAAAAACTGAAAATTTCCTATTTTTAAACACCTGTAACTTGAACACCTGTTAAAATTTTTTTGAAGTAATACATAAAACTTAAAGCTTCAACATTATACTCTTATTTCTGTTAACAACTTTTTTTAATAATATAGGGTTACTTTATAATTGACGAAAGTGTTACTTGATTTTTTCAAATTTTCTAACAAATTTTTTCCATTTTGTTTTACTCGATAATTTGAAATTGTTGAGGATATAATGCGTAGTATAAAAAAATGTAAATAAATAAACAACATAACGGTTGCTTGAAGAATTTTTATTTATATGATATTGTTATACATACATACTTATATAATATCATGTTTATTTACATATCGTATATGTCACTAGAATGAATGATAAGAGTATAGATGTATATTATATAGCGCCGTATTTGCATACATATATTATGTATTTTATTATACTTATAAGAAATTATTCTGTCAATGGAATATTTAAATATAATATAATATAATATTTAAAATTATATTTATTATTTTGTACTAAGTAAATTTAATATACATTTACCGCTTAGTATTAAATGTTACTATAGAATATTTGAAAAAGTTTTGGATTGATAATCGTTATGTGGAAGGTTAGAATCTGCTTTAGAAGAATGTACATATAAACATATAGTTTGAATATATGTACAACCCATAGTTCTAGAAATTTTAAAATTCACCCAAATTATTTTAGGATACTAAAATATTAAAAAAATAATATTGTAGGCAGAGTGGCTGTGAACATACTAACGGTTCGTACGGGTATCTAAGAGTTGAAAAAGTCAACTGTATTCTTCCTCGTTTTTTCAATATTTTAATAATCAAATAATTCTGATATTTCATATAATAATAAGATCTAAGAGAAATATACATTTTTTATTTTTGACTTTTATATAGGGAAGATTTAACTTTTTCTTTTCATGGATTTTTTTTTTTTTTGAAATAAATCCTAGGAACAACATTAAAATTAAAATATCATCACTTAATCTTTTTTGATTTTTTTGAAAATGTAAGAAAAAGAAAAAAAAAAGAAATAAATACATCAAAGATATCATATGAACTCAATGTTATTACCAATCTGATGAACTTTTTTTTTTTTTTCTTATATTTTAATTTAATAATCATAACTACGTGCTTGTTTTACTTAATTTAGATCCTTATTTAAAACAGGAGTGTTAATTTTCATGTTAATGAAAATTTATTAAATTGATGATTTTTTTTTTTTTTTTTGAAAATACGCCGAATATCATTAAATTTGAGTGGTTGTTAATGGTTTATATTTAGACCGTAGGGGGTTTTCTTTTACATAATGTTAATATATTGGTGATTTTTATTTTTCTTTTTGTTTTTATTTTTGTTTTTGAATAAGTAAGTAAAAATTAAGATTGAATTTTTTTTTTTATAGAAATGTCTATAATTATTTCAGATATTCATATCTGTATAAGGAGAAACTTAATTTATGAGACCGAATTATTTTTATTTATTTTTTTTTGTTTTAATATGAATAACATGAATGAAAAGTGAAAGGGTATATATATATATATATAGATATATATAATATATATGTATATGTATATGCAAATGAGTATACCTTGAATTATAAAATCTTATTAAATGATTCGATTTTGTGTAAATTTCACCGAAATTTTTTAATAAGTTACATTGTATATACAAATGCCACCAATGTACAATAATACATATACAATTCCATATAATAATACACTTTTTAAACATAATACACCATAATCCACCAATTTATAACCAATTATTAAGATATAAATTTAAAATTAAAGAAAATGATTTAACAAAATAGCAGCAATGCTGATTATTCGCACCTTAAGTTTATAAAGACTATCCTTTTTATTAAATGTTGAGCTATATTAAACAAGTTTAGTTAAGATATGAAAATTCTAAAAATTACATGATTTCATATTATAATTGAAGTGATTACTACTTATTGCAGGAGACAAACATTCATTTAAAATAATTAATAAATAATATTTGGATGTAAGATTTAAATAAGTTGAAATTTTAATTTGTAATTATCTCAAGGGTAAAAAAATTAAATTTTTTTTTTTAAAGATAATTTTCAATTAATCTTTTTGTAATAACAAAAATTGCCATTAGGGAAATGAATTTGAAATTTAATTTTGAATATCTGTTATAGAAAAGGAGTAGGAAGATAAAAAATCAGTTATTATAGAAATCCAAGTACAAATTAGGACCACATAATGGTAAAAACGTATAATATGCAGAGCGGATAAAAGCATCAACAGTATAGTTAAAGTCAAAGTGAAAGTAATAAATATATAACACTCACAATAGACAGAATAATTTATGGATGAACAAGACTACATCAATTTTTTAACAATATGATAATGAAGTTTTCGCTCATGAAAAGATTTTACGAGATATCTATTAAATAAAAGAAATATAGAAGCTAAATGAGTACACAAATCTGCATATTCTAGGATCTAAGAATAATTTTCTCTTACAACATTTACAGCCACCCCTGAAAAGGAAAGGCTGTGTTTGTGTACTTTTTTTATCACATTTATGTGGCAGAGGAATAAACCAGAAAAAAAAAATGAATGAGAATCCAAGTTATTCTTGTACACAAATCTTACTTTTCCTTTTGGTCCCTTTCTCAGACTGTACGATTTTTACCTAAGTCAATAAGTATATTACTGACTAAGGGCCAGTTATGATTGAAAATGTACGGAAAACGTAAATACTACCGAAATGTCAAATTAACTATTATCGTATGATTGAAAACACACGGAAAACGTTTTTTTCGAACTTAATTTATTTGTATGATGGAAAACGTAAGGCGTTAGTTTGTTGTGTATAAGTTAAACGCGTGGATACGTTCACGTTTTAAAAAAATTAAAAAAACATTTATGTAAGTTTTTCATTTATTTTAAATCTTTTAAGTAAACAAAATGAAAAATTTAATTTTTTTATTTTAACTTTTCTAATTTTTAACCTTTTTGGATTACGAGAAAAATAACAAAACAGGACAAATACACTGAATTGGTACGAAAGGTAAAAGAAAATAATTTTGTAGCAAATTTTACTTCTAACCCTCCTTTATTATTAAAAACTTAAACTTATTTTTTTTTAATTCTAAAAGTTTCTAAAATTTTAAATTTAATAGAAAATTCATTTTTGTTTACCTACTTTATACCTACTTGACATTTATATTATACTAAAAATTGTTTTTGACAAGCGCCATTTAATTTCGAATTAAAATTTAATCACTCGTTTTCAATCATACCAACATAGAGTGAAGATGAATAATCTTTTTCGAGCGGCGCGTTTTCCGTGCGTTTTCAATCATAAGCCCCTAAATCACTTTTTTCAAAAAAGTAAAAAATCTTCATCAAAACATGAAAAAAATAACTTTCCAGTGCGTTTGATAACAGGATAACGTCTTATTGACATTAGTTCCAGTTAAATAATTTATTAGGAAATTATAAGATGAATAGTTTGAATATATATAGGAAAAATTATAAAATTTTAATTTAAAGATATTTAATAAAAAATCTGAATCTTTTTTCAAGCTATGGAAATCTTCACCAAAGTTCAACATCATTGCCTTACAAAAAAATTCTTCAAATGTATTAAGAAAGCTATTAAAAAGGATATTTTGGAAATTGTTACAAAGTATGATCATCTCGCATAACTAATGATTGTAGCTGTTAAGTTACCAAGTCACTTTCAATCAAAAAGTCTTGGGTTCAAACTACTATACGGTCAGGTCAATATAACTATAATATTAGTAATTTATATCGTAATAATTGATATGGTAATATAAAATAAATAAAATAAATAATTCTTGTATAACATAATAGATGGCGCACATATATAATATTTGGGGTTTTATAATCTTGCAAAATGGTTATATAGACGAGAAATCAATTGATAAGTGAGAGTAATGATTAAAGAAACTGAAGCTGCTTCTGAATAATATGCGATTACCTTAGTGGATAGGATGGGATAAAAGAGTAAAAAAGGAAAAATAATTTATCAGAAGAGAAGTTCTTGCATTCTTGAAGGCGAGAAGTTCTTGCATCTTTTTTGGCTAAACGAAATATACCTGTAAAATTTGAATAGGTACATTACATTCAATCAAACCGCTTAACAAACAAACAAATCACATATACTTTCAATTTTATGTAAAAGATGAAAAAAAATTTTAGAAGATGATTATTTTGTCTAAATTCTAAACTATTCAAATTCTAAATGGCATATAAATTGATCAATTTGACATCTATTAATATTCAGAATAGAAAAAAAAAAACAAAAACATTTTAATATCTATATATAAAAATATGCGGACTATAGAATTAAATTGAAAACCATAACATTTTTTTTAGAATCATTTTTTTTTTTAATGATTATGTCAGAATATAAATATATAGAATATAATATCGATTACATATATTATAGACAACAACTAGACAACAAAATGTAAATTGTCTATTAAAACAAAAATAATTAAGATAAAAAAAAAAAAAACAGTTCACTGTACTAATGTTCTTCTATTCAATATCACGATTTTATTTCAAGGTTTCATTTTGATGAAAAAATTAAAAAGAAAAGGAAAAAAAAAAAAAAAATTGTAAACAAAATTAAATCAAAAATCGATCTTCGAACAATGAACTTCTAAAATACAAGTATTGTGTGTTAAATTTTTTTTTATATAAAATAACCTTTCATTACCACCACCTACTAATATTTACAATCAAATCAATATTATCATAAACTTTAATATTGGCGCCATTAAAGAATTTTGTCATTGCTATGACTAAATTTTCAATGTACTGTAAATTTCTGGCATAAAATTTCGACCCAATTTTTATATGTTTTTATTTTACATTTTTTTTTTTTTTTTTTTTGAATTTAAGATTGAAAAAATTTCGTAAAGATTTCGATACATGATTAAAATAAAATATGCTCACGTTTTAATTTTATAGATAATAGATGTTAGTTTGTAAGCATATAATAATAATAATACATAATTGCATAATCAATATACATATGTATGTATGTATGTATAAAATATTGATTAAATGCGAATGCTTATGAAATAAATAGCAACAAGACATTTTCAATAATAATAATAATAACAATAGTGGCGATAAAAGCGTGAAAAACTATAGATTTTTATTCTGATTAATCATAAGATATTTTATAAAAAGACAAAAAAAAAAAACAAAAAAAACCAAAAAAAAAACATTGTGAAGAAATTGTCGATCTATTCAGTTCAATAATAAAGTGTTTTAAATTATACGATTAACCATTGTATACATTTATTTGTAAATGATTTCGTAAAAATTTTTTTTTAAGGATATTAAAAATTTATTAGAATTTTGTACATTATAAAATAAAAAGAAATATACATATATATATACATATATATATATATTATATGTAGCATTAAAAAAGAGATTAAAATGTATCATATTTATAATATAGGCTCATAAAGTTGGATTTTTCATACAGAAGCTTTATGTGAACTTTATTTTGACTTCACAAAAAAATTTAAAAATACATTTTTATTCTAATATAATTATTTATACCTGAACGTATGAACGTATGTTCAAGGGTATAATAAATTTGCAATGACGTTTGTGACACCTTAAAGGAGTCAAGCTAGACATAGGCTGAAGTGTATGGATCGGTTCAGAATCGATTAAACCAGACGTGCATGGAGTCCGTCCGTTTGCACGATAACTCAAAAAATAAAAGAGCTAGGGTTCTGAAATGTTTATTAGATCTAATTTGGTTATGCTGATACAACAGATTCGGCTAGCTACCTACAACTTTACTCCTTATGAAAATAACTCAGTGTCTATACCGATGCTAGACATCTGAAATTTTGTGAAATAGTGTCGAGTTATACACCAACAATTTTTATAAAATTTGGTTGGTCTAGAGCAGCAGGTTCAGGGAGCGGCCATATAATTCCTTTTTTCATATAAGTATAATTTATATTCCTATAACTTCGTACTTATTAAAGCTAGATATCTGAAATGTTCTAATGAAGCTAGACATCTGAAATCTTACCAAAGATGATTAAGTTTTATGACAATAACTTCTGTAAAATTTAGTTGTGCTGGTACAACTGGTTCGGGTATCTGATATACAACTTCTCTTTCTAAATGAAAATAATTCCGAATCTTTTCAAGCTAGGTATCTGAAATTTTGCAAATAGATAACTTATTTGCTTTGGAAATTCATTGTAATAAAAAATTAAGAATGAAAGAGCAAAATTAACTATTTTTAAATTAATTTGAAAAAATTCTGTATTTATTATCAGATGAGATGATATCAATTCGAATCTTCCATTTTTGTAGATTACTGTATGGATATGAATAGGTCTATGGTTTTAAATATCAAGGTAGTTGACAAAGTCATGCCATATAAACTAATTAGAACTCATTATCTTAATTAATGAACATCATCTTTCAGAAATATTAAAAAACTTTTTATAGTTCAGCTAAACCTTAAAAAAAGAAATCACCGATATATTTCCTCATTTTTCTTGACAGTCTGGGAAAGTTGCAGAGAAAGTGCTCCATGCTTTCTATATCGTCAATTGTTCTAGAAAATGTGCAATTTAGATCCACATGCATACTTAAGAGTTAGACAGAGAGAGAGGGAGAAGGTATAAACTTGGTATTTACTGGAAGGTATAAACTCTTTACCTATTCAACAAAATAAGATATAGATAGTAATAACTTTGATTTTATTTTATGGTACAACTCTGTCTTTTGTTTTAACTGAAAATAAAAGTAATTTCTTTTCCTTATTTTTATTTTAAATTTTTGCTTTTGCTTTTTGCTTTTAGTACAAGCCATTATTTTGAAAACAATTTGAAGTTTTATCTGTGGTCAGTAAGTCACAAGTATGTATATAATGTATATAAGAACAAGTTTTAAATGATTGTTTTATTTGCGTTTGTATGTTTTGTCTTTTTTTTTTATGTGACTCAAATTTCAAAGTTTCAAATTTAAAAACAATTTAAAAGAAAAACCAAAGAAATATCTCTATTATACAGTATCAAGCGTTAAATTTTTTTATGTTTATCATAAAAAAAATTAATTATTAATAGTTACTACTTGATAAACATCTATCATGTACAATTCGATATCTTGACCTAAAATAATATGTCTACATTAAACTGATTATTAACCGTTAGTCAAAATTAAAAGTTTCAAACTTCACCTTAGTTTTCTCACTTTATGTGAAGTACTAGATACCATACCAAAAAAAAGGTAGAAAGGAACAATTTCTAAATACAGAAATATAGAGGCTACTTAAAATTCTAGGAACTTAAGGATGCGTAAATATTGGAACTGTAATAACTGATACTAGGCGTAGAGTAAAAAATTATAAACAGCTATGTTTTCAAAAAAAAAAAGAAGATTATTGAAAAACAAATACGATATTTTTTTTAAAAACAGGTCTCACGTAGATGTTTTTTGATTTGTCCTAATAACTCGCAGATGATTTTGTAGAAATTCATTTCAGCATTAGAATAAATGAAAAGCTTAAAGAGGAGTTGTCTAGGCAATTTCAACATTACAAATGCCTACTGATGAGTCTAGTCAATAGTAATGTTGAAAAGACGAAACTCTCCTACACATTTTAAAAGATGTTTACAATTGAAATTTTTATACTATAGCATCGTCTTAAATATCGATTAACGATACGAGAATAACGAAAGCTTTATAGTATTTTTTAGGCTGTTATCGACTATAAAAACTATTAAATTTTTTTTCAGAGCATGGTGAAAAGCTATGGTTTTATTGATGCTCTTATCACTTATCGCAGCTGTAATATAAACGTAACTTTAAATTTCCAATTCAAAATGTTCTGATAAATAATTTTCATTTTACTGTTTCGTTTAAGTCACAAATAAATGAAAAATGGTTATAGGTATTTGATTTTTTTGAGCTTTTTAAATCGCAAAAAAAAAAAAAAATATATAATTAGATCATAATTTTTTTTTTAGTAGATTTGAATGAATATAAAAATTAAAAGCTTTAATAGCTATAAAAACTCCAATTTATTGATAAATTAAATTAATTTATAAGATTAAAACTAAAGATAAAATTAAATTTTTTGATTCATTGGCATTAAAAACAAAAAACCACAGCGATTATTATACGCGATTTACGCAAAATATTTTTCATGCTGTTTCTATTAATTAATTAAAATGTTTATTTCTTTTTTATTAGTCTGCCATTTTAATATTAATTATGAAAAATTTGTTTTCTTTTTGTTTATTTCAAATCAATACAATATGCTTGTTATAATTTTTAGTCACTATGTAATATTTTTCAGTCTCAATATAACAGTATTATTACTATGGGGATCATGTTATAAATAAAAGCGAATAAATTTTGACAAGTAGATAAGATACATGTAATCATTGCATTTTAAATCGGTTATTACCTAATGCTGATACTAAAGATAAAATATTGCAATTATTTGAATTAATTAAGATTTAAAAGATTTAAAATTGTTCTTTTTATGTTATTTATACATACAAAGCTATATAGAAATTTATTTAAAAATTAATTAATTAAGTTAAAAGGATAATTAATAATTAATATATTCTTTGATTTTAACATTGCACCCATATGAACATAGTTAAAGGATGTAATATATTTGCCATTATGTTTATGACACCTAAAAGGAGACGAGATATGCAAAGTATATTACATATTGATTCTTGCTCAGGAAAGGAATTCTGAGTCGATTTATCTATATGTACGTTCATTTTTCCTCACAAAAACTCAAAGAAGAATGGAATTATAGGATTCTGAAATTTTCAAAACAAGTACCAATTTCTATTACATATCTTTAAAACAGAGTAAGAAAACCTACTAAACATCTGAAGACAAGTCGAGATAATTATTGTTTATTAAACGAATTGATCACCTGCATTTTATTAAGAAATCTAAAACTCGTTTTAGAGGCTCTTGATCAAATATATCTGCTTAATACTCTATCCTCAGTCTTATCACAATAGGAGACTTAAACATCTTGCTGTGTCTTTTGCTATTTCAAAAATATTATTGGCCCAACTTCATGTTTGCTTTAATCCTTTGACCAAGAGGTTCAGTGCCCATTTATTCTTATTAAAAATTCTTGTCGGTTTGAACAAGCATTCCTTCATATGTATTATGCTAAGATAAATATCAACTTTTAAATAAACTTTTTCTTAACTAGATAATTTTTTCTTATCAAGTTTAATTAAAATATGACAACCTTATAGCTTAAATTAAATTTTTTTTTATTATACCGTCTTTCATAATAAAATTTTTTAGTTTGTAAATTCAAATAACATTTTGTCTTTTACCTTTTAGCTTCTTCCTGTAGTTTTGAAAATTTTACACCCACACAAAATTTACTAAAAAAAATTTCATTTTATATAATTTAAGCTAACATTATTTTAACGGTAGCTGTTACAGTTTAGAATCGTAACTATTGTAAGTTGACATTTTCAATTATTCAGTAGCAGCATTTCTAATAAAAACGAATAAAAAACTGTTTTTAATAAAAGTATTCTTCTATTTGAAAAATTAAGAATTTATTGTACTTCATAATTTTTTATTATACTCATAAATTTTGTTCCGTATAATGAGACTTGCGTATAAAGTAATAAATGCATTCACCCACATAATATACTTTTTATGTTAGAATTTTTTAAGGTATAGCCAGTTAATATAGAAAAGATAACTTACACAAATGTGCTAAAGATTTATTTTATATAATTTTTTTTTTGTATTTCACTTTCTTTTCTTGTCTTTTATTATATTGGAATTCTTTTTTAAAAATTATATAATAGAACGTCCATTAAAATTAGATTCTAAAGAAGAATTCAGAAAATTATTTTCAAAAAAATATTTAAAGTTTATTCTTTTATTGCTGTAGAAATGTATTTCAATTTTTTTTTTTGTTTTTTCTTAAACAAAAATCATTTTTCTTTTAACTAATCTAGCAGTGTAGTTTCAAGAAGTAATTTTGTAGTATAATTTTTAAAATACAGATTACCAAGATTATCTCTCGCATAACATATTTTATTCTTTAGAATTTTTCATTCAAAATTTTTTTGAACTCTGTCTTTTTCTCCGTCCGTCTGCTTACAAAACTTTTGCATCGTTTCAGATAAAACAGTGAAATCATGGGTTGGTCTATTAAAAAAACTTAATATTGTTTTACTAAAGAAAGACTTTTTATACAGCCCCACCTATTATGAAGCCATAAAATTATAAAATTTGGAAAATAACATATTTTCAAATAGATATATATATCTCAGTTTCAACTTAACATTTTTTCAATCTAAAAGTGTCAAGATACTGAACATTTTTTAAGACTATAAATCAACATCAAAATTATACAATGTTTTACAATTTCGTATACATATTTAAAGTTAATGTTATAAGAAAACAAAAATTTGTATGATTTATCTGGCCCACGCTTTTGATAGAATTTTTAAATTTTTGAAAGAAGGAAGATTAGAATTAGTATAATTTACCTAAATTAATAAATTTATAAATTAGGCTCTGCTTAAGAGCTATTAAGGGAGCTGAGCTGTATCAAGTTTTTCAAAGTAAAACTCCAACTTTATAATTTTACAATTTGCATGTCCTACAAGCTTTTTGTTCTGAGGAAACATCCAGAAAATATAACCAGAATGGCCCTAGAATGAAATCTTCAAGGAAGCTGAAGAAAAGTCGAGTCAATAACACCTGGCGACGATCAATAATGGCCGAACTAGCGAAAAACTAGCAAACTTGGGAAGAAATAAAAATCATCGCTAATAACCAGCATCAATGAATGAGAAAAGTTGATGCTCCATGCTCCCATGAGGAGTAAGAGGCGGGAAAAAGCTTTTTCAATAATATGGGGTTGCCATACAACTGAAAAAAGTCTCTCTTAATTTTGCACAATTTTTCATATATTCGTATATACAGGGTTTTCCAATTTGAATGATATGATTTCTTTTAAAAAAAAAACAAACTAATTGTTAAGGAAATTCAAATATTTTTTATTTAATGTGAAGTATAATCGATACAATTAAGCTCTGAATAAAACGTTATTCAAATGGCCTCCACGACTTCTTTTGCAGGAACGAATTCGATGTGAATTTTTGAGCACTTTTTCCACTACTTCTAAAGCTTGAAGAGAGTCTGGTTTATTGCTAAAGACCAATGATTTCAAATAATCCCACAAGAAATAGTCTAATGGTGTTAAATCACAACTTCTTGGAGGCCATTCAATGTTACAATTTCTTGAAATAATCGAATCACCAAACTTTTCTCGCAATAATTCGGTTGTTGCACGTGCTGTGTGGCTCGTATGCCCGTCTTGTTGGAACCAGATGTTTTCAAGATCAACTTCTTCCAATTTCGGACATAAGAAGTTGGTTATCATCGATCTATACCGCTCTCCATTGACAGTAACGGTGTTACTAGCTTCATTTCGAAAGAAGTACGGGCCGATGATTCCAAAAATCACACCAAACTGTCAATTTAGGTGAAAGTAATGGTTGTTCATGAATAATTTGTGGGTTTTCTTCTCACCAGAATCGACAGTTTTGTTTATTTACCGCACCATTCAGGTGATAATGAGCCTCATTGATGATTTTCTTAAAAAAATCGTTATCGTTTTCAAGTTGTTCCAAGACAAAATCAGCAAATTCACGACGTTTACGGTGGTCCTATGGCTTCAGTTCTTGAGTGATAACAATTTTATACGGATACGGAAATCCGTCAGGTTGTGCTTTGAGACAGTCCCAATCTTGGGAACGTCTTGGAATCGACAAATTGCGGTCTGCAGCAACACGTTTGCATGCGGTCTGCATGCAGAACGATTATTTTGATAATAAAATTGAATAATTTGTAAACGTTGTTCTTGTGTATATCTCTCCATGATGAAATTGTAAACATTACTGAATACAATGAAAAAAAAGACAGATCATGACATACTACAAATGGCCGAAACGTCACTTAGAAATCATATCACTCAAATTGGAAAACCCGTTATAAAATTCTAAGAAAATATACAAATTTTGGTTGCAAATCACAATTCTAAGCTATTTTTATTTTCTATTGGAAAATGTGCGCTTTTAAAAACCATTCGTTTTATATACTGCCTTGTTTAAGTAATATTATAAAATATTTAATTTTGTGCTAAACTGTGTAACTTTTTAAAATGAATTCCTGTGTGCTATTATTCCCTTTCTGTCCCTTTATTGATCCAGTCATTTGTCCGATATTTACTATGTATAATATTGTATTCTTTATATATAATTACGAGTATTATTATATATAATACGAGTATATATATTATATATACATATATATATACACATATATATTTTGTACAAATATACGCAAATATACTCTTGAAAATAAATAATGAAAATACTTGTTTGACTAAAAAGTGATTGAAAAGGCTTGAAATGAAAGCATGGACATATGTATTAATATCTGCCCAAGCCAAAATTATATATAAAATATATTTATTGACATTATCATAGTTTTTGTCGCATGATGAGGTCTCATAGGAGATTGGTAATATATATATTCAAGTATTAAAGAACTTAGAGAAGATCAATATAATGCTAAAAACTATAATGAAAATAAATACTCAAGTCTTGGGTTAAAAGATGGTCAACTTTGGTTATACTTTATAAAAGGAATAAGGGTAAAAAGTCAACCATATTATATGCCTATGTTATACTAGGATAATTTAAAATCTATTTGGATAGTGTCTATATATTAAACCAGTTCTTCTTCTGATCCTATATTTACTATAAGATGTACAGGATGGATTTTCCTATTGATTTACCACAATCTCCCGCTCCACAGTATTACATGAAATATGCCGAACACTCAAATCCCATTTTAGATTTACTATAGTCGTACGACTGACTGTCATTTTCATGTATGCTATTAATTGGCAAACCAGTCGTGTTTTCCTATAGTTACACCTGATGAAAACTATAAGAATAAAAAATTTAACTATTAATTTTTTTTAAAATAAAGTTAGTTAAGAAAATACAGGTTATAACATGTTCTAATATATTGTTGTAATAAAAAATTTTCATTTCTATTTACTTAAATTTTAATTGAAGGAAACAGACCATTTTTGTATCATTATATTATCTTTCATATTTAAATAATGTTAGTTCAATACAAAAAAAAAATAACAAAATAAAAAAAATTGCTTTCAACAGCTTGCATATTATCTTAAGTTATTTAAACCATTATTAATGCAACTTTGTATCTAATGTTCTTTTTAATACATTATATTCGTTAATACCACTTACTTATTAATTCATACTTTTTTCTATTTATCCTATACTTATTACGTAAAAAAAAAACGTGTATTTATTTTATTATGCTTGAATAAAAACTAGAAATTTCCTTTTCTAGAATTTTTAATCAAATATTTGCAGAAAGTGTTATGAAAGTAATTAAGGAATATTATTAACAAAGTATTCTTAGGATTTTCTCAAAAAAAAAAAAAAACAAAAAGAAAAGCAGATCATCTTTGGTAAGAAACAGATTTTGAAATTAAAATTTATATTATTTAATACAAAAATTCATAGTATGCATTTTTAAAATTCATAATACCTAAATAAATTTTATGATAAAGTTTTTTTTTTCTGTGATTCTCTTTGTTACTATCTTACATAAGTACAACATAAGTGTAACAGAAAATAATGACCATAACTACTGCTGCGATCGGTTAGAGTATTAAAAATTAGTGAAATAGTGAAAGCAGTGCAAAGTGCAAGCAAAGTGTACGAATTATATGTTCTACCAAGGAGTTAAAAGAAGGAGAAGAACCGGTTGTTATGAAAGATTTTTAGAGCACCCTTTATGTTTTACCTCCATCCACCCATCATATTAAAAAATTAAACTGAAAGTTAGAAGTTGCTTTAAATTAATTTAAATAATCAATAAGAGACTTAAATAATCAATTAGAAAGAGAGAAGAGAGAAAAAGAAAAAAAAATTGAAATAATTTAAATAAACAAAGAAATTTATAACGTATTGTGATGTGATAACTTTAAATTAAGAGGTACAATTCCGTTTAAACTTTGAAACAAAAAAAGCTGGAAAAAAGATTGTAAAAGCATTAGCTAGATATACCTAAAATACTAAAGAACTATTTAATGAGTTTAGGGTAAACTTAGATGTTGGTATAACATGCAATAAATAAGTTTTTCCTCATCTTCAATTTAAAATAAGGTTTAATTGCACTGTTACCAAACAGACCTAGTTTATATTAAATGTTAAACGTTATACAAGACTCTTATCCGTAAATCTTTGCAATATCGGTAATGTAATAAGAGTTTCAACGGTACACTATCCGATCAGCAGACATGTTATAAGGTTAGGATTCCCCTCATATGGTTTTTGCAAAATCTGTAAAGGTGAAGAGGAATACATTTTTCATCTATTGTGTGAATGGTTGCTGTTTGATCTAAAAACTAAAAAATGTCTAGAGGAATTCTTCTTAAATAACGTTTTGTTGGAGGTGGACATAATCGACTTAGGTACATCGCTGTGTTATAAAATTGTAATGGTTTAATTAGGAGGAAATCTGATCAAAGGTATCACAATCTACCTAAATTCGCCAAAATATGCATCTAACTTTTTTCTACTTATCTCTATACATATGTTTGTTATCTATGCTGTTTTTCATTAGTGCAAATCATCAAAAATATTATGGTTAATTGCACAGAACTTTCTAGGTTCTTTTTTTTTGAACTTAAATTTGCCGTCTTAAAATTTTTATGGAATAATGTTCGGTAATTTTGGTTCTTCTTCTTTCGCTTTAAAAATCTTTAGGATTTGTGAGGCATCCGTTTTTTAATTTCTTTAAATTAGGCACTGATCTCGATGAGAACCTATAACATACAGTTAAACCGGATAGAATAGACAGTTAGAACTATTTAATTAAACATTTGTTAAATATTTAAAAATTTGTTTTACATTTTACATACATAAAGACTCTATCTAATTTAGAATACACATATCTAATTTTAACACCTTTTCCTACAGTCATCCAAAAGCATTTCAGTACAATTTCTATTCCTTTTTATATGAATTCCAAACATTATTTTTTAGTATTTAAAAAATTTTCTTTTTTTTTGTTTTGTTGTTTCTTACTGACTATAAAGAAGATATAAAAATTATTCAGATTCTTTAATTATTGTCTTGGCACATTTCAAAATTCCAGTAAAAGTAACAAAAAAAAAGTAAAAAGAAAAGAGTTTCAAGATATGTTTTAGATGTATATAATCTATATGTAAGATAAATATATAGTATATGCTATACAATTGTTAATTGGTACTATTTAGATTTAGTAGTCAAAGTAAAAAATCAATAAGTTAATAAAAACAATGTTGCAATTTGTAAACATGGTTATAGTTAAAATTGTACAAGAGACATTTTATATAAAAGTTACTTGTAATTAAATATGTAACAAGTCAAGAATATTTATGATATTTACAATTTGTAAGATAAGATACTTTGATTTAAAATAAAATATTTTGAATTGATGTTGGTAATAATTAATAATGAATAAATATGTTGGATTCTGCAAATATTAAAAATTATTATATTTAATTAACTTTTTTTGTCAGTCGATGTAAATAAAACAATTTTTTAATATAAGTTAGATTTTATTTTTTGAATTCTTCCGTTGGGGTAAAACCGTAATTTAGGGTTTAATCATTAATCATTCTGAATTTATATAAATACAAACACCTTTATATATTTCAATACAATATCGTTAATTTAGCCGAATGGAGAAATGTTCGAGTTTAGTTACAATATTAAGGTTTGGGCTTGATTCAAGGAGAATTGGAATTCCATTTAAAATTGCCATCTCGTATAATTTTCTGGTACTGTTTTTTCATTCCCCTATGTAAGATTGCATTGCTTGAATAAACTACAAAAGCGTTTTAAAAAGTTCAAGTACTTAAACAAGTATAAGATACACAAAAAAGTCAGCCCGTTAAATTTAATTTAAAGTTAAATTTAATATTGAACAAGTTGGTTCTGCTTTATTTTAAACTAAATATAGAAAATTTGTAAACTGTCAAACAGAAATACGATCGCATACTGTATTTATTTCTTAATAATTAATTAATTTTCTAATTTTTGGTTTTGAAATAATTCTAAAAATTAATTTTGAAACGAAGATCGTTTCGAAGTTTTTTAATTTATTTAATTTTATTTTGCTTTTTGTTTTTTTTTACTGCATTTGTCTGCCACATAAATGTGAACATGAAATTACACAACCTTTCCTTTTCAGGCGTGGCTGTAAATGTCGTATAAGGAGGAACAACTTTTACGACGCGTGTGGGATTTAAACCCGCACTCCCTCGGTGTTTACCGCGTATTTTATACGCTCTTACCCACTACGCCACCGAGGTCCCATTTATTTAGTCTTTTTTTGGTTTAAATTTAGATGTTCTCTAAACCACTATAAATAAAGCAAATTTTGTATTAACAAGATAAATAAAAACTTGATTCGATATACATATTTAAAAAGAAGTTATACTTAGGAAGCTCTAAGTATATAGGACTACTGGCATAATAAGACTACTGACATTGGAATAGAGATACAAATAAGTTTACCTAATTTTATTTCTATGCGTTTCCGAACACATATCCGGCACATATCATTATTGTCAGTTGTTATTATTTTAATTTTTAAATTTTTGGTGAAAAGAACAAATATGGGAGCTGTATTATATAACATAGATAAGTATAAATTTTCTACGTTAGTTAAATTATTACAATAACCAAAAATTAACTTACAATCCAATTATTCCAAAACATGTTGTATCATTTAATAATATTTTTTTATATTCACTATACTTTTAACGAAAACAAGAAAGAATCATCTAGTGACCTTTTCAAAACACTAATTTTTGACAGATAATTAAATGTTAAGTGCGATAAATTTCGGACAGCACTTGGTATATTCGGAGTTTTCGGATAAAAAAATAGTGCGATAAAATACGAGTAGTATTTATTGTGAAGTGCGATGTTTAGTGTGATGGTTCGGAAAGGTCCAAAAACTTTTTCAATTAAATATAAATTATTTCCTAAATATTAAATTTGCAGTTGCATAATAAAAACCAAATTTTTTTAATAAGAATATTTTAAATTTGATATAAATATATCTTAAAACTGCAGAATTGGTTTAACAATATGGAAAAATTAAAACAATTGAATCTAGTTTAAAATTTGAAAACTGCTCTTTAAATGATATTATTACCTTTAAAGGAAGCTTTTTATAACAGTATATATGAATAATTCACACACGTAACCCGACGCCATTGAATGATTTAATAAGCTAGTAGCCGTAACTTGCCATAAATAACTTAAGTTAAAAATCATATAAATCCTAGTTATTTTTTTTCTTTAATTAGACTTTTTATTTAAAATCATGTACCATTCATAAAGATTTTTAGTTGTAAAACAACTGCATGTACATTTAATGACTGGTTTGTGTTTTTTTTGAATTATTGAAAATTGGTTTCTATCTTCAATCGATTTGACTACGATTTTATAAATATAATAATTGATATATAGAAATGACACACTATAGAGTATACCTGCTTGTGTATATAATGGAAATATCTGTCCTAACTCCTAATAGTTAAATCACCGATATTTTAATCGAATTATCTTTTATTCAAATCTCTTGTCAAATCATATCCAATAGTGGTAATTTAAATTGTAATAGTCTATTAAATCAGCCATCGTCGTGTAGTTGGGTCATTGACTCTATTTTATAGATATCTTGTAGGGATAAACACCAGTTCTAAAGAAATCAAACAGTTAATACCTCCACTCAAAATTTTTTTTACGCGAAACAAGGAGTGAGACAGATATCCATCACTACACTGTAGAACTCTCAAGATAGCGTAATCCGGTTTACGGAAATTCGTTTGTCATACGCATATCGCGTTTATGTGATCACAGGCCATCACATGTGTTCCCCAAAATTGGTAACTCATGTGTACGACTTAGTATAGTTTAAGAAGAACATTAACATTTTTCTTCTAAATGTTCCTCCAAATTTTCATATCCATCCCTCATAATCCTAAATTTTTTATTTTCCTAAATCCCTTTTTCCCAAGAATCTCTTCTACATCTCTATCCCGTAAACTAACCTGTACCTTTGTGTGTCGCGTAAAGTTTGGTTTAAAAAGGGAGTGGTTTTAGTTAGTTAAAGTCCCACACTATTCGGAAGGGCTTGAGTGAGATAAGATGGGATGGCACAGGAGAAATAACTACATCTGAAGGAAGTAAGATGATGTACAGTGGAACGGAGAGCGGAAGTGAAACTGGTGTAGGAATAATAATAGATAAAACATTGAAAAATAGCCTAATAAGCTGGAGCCCGGCTTCCGACAGAATTATACAAGCAAGATTCCACTCTGAAATACGAAAAATTTCTATAATTCAATGTTATGCTCCCACAGAAGCGGCATCCGAAGAGATGAAAGACGAGTTCTACTCCCAGCTCTCCGCAATCTTAGAAAGAATTCCCAGAACCGACATCATACTAATAATGGGAGACTTCAATGCAAAAACTGGTCCAAACACGGATAGCGATTACAAGAGAATTATGGGACATCATGGAATTGGTAATATAAACAACAACGGTGAACGACTAGTAGGAGTCCGTCTGGAACACAACCTGGCAATCGGTGGAACACTCTTCCCACACAAAAACATTCACAAATATACATGGGAATCTCCAGATGACCGGACTAAAAACCAGATAGACCATATATGTATTAGTACGAAATGGAAATCATCCCAAACGTGGAGAGCAGCAGATGTTCATAGTGATCATACGCTGCTAACAGGAGACATAAGAATAAGACTCAAAGCCACTCAGAATAACACAATCAAAAGAAAGCACCAAATCAATACTGTAGAACTAAAATGCAATAATACAAAAAGAGAATTTGTAACAAAGCTGCAGAATCAGCAAATTAATACAGACAATTTACAGTCAATCTTACTTCAAGTTGGTGAAGAAGTCTTAGGTAAAGCAATACCTAATAAGAAAGGGTGGATATCCGATGAAACCTGGACCCTAATTCAGCAAAGAAGGAAACTTAGAGAAAAACTAACCCAATCGGATGAAGTCAAAAACCAATATAACCTGAAAGCGAAAGAAATAAAGAAAAGTGCCAGAAGAGACAAAAGGAAATTCTTCAACAATATTGCAGCTGATGCACAAAGAGCAGCAAACCAAAATAATATGCGATCCCTCTACAACAAAGTAAGAATTCTCACAAAACAGAACTTAATGAAAAATCGTCCAATTAGAAATAAGAAAGTTCCCCTACTGCAGACACAAGAAGCTGAATTACTGTAAATGCCCATCAAACAGAGAAATTATAGCTGAACTTTCAAGGCTGAAAAGCAACAACGCGCCGGGTATAGATGGAATACCTTCAGAACTTCTCCAAGCAAACACAGGATATATAGCAGAAGTTCTTCAGCCTATCTTGGAAGAAATTTGGAACAATGAAGCCATACCGGAAAGCTGGAAAACAGGAATCATAATAAAACTTCTAAAAAAGGGAAATCTCCAAGAATGCAAAAATTGGCGTGGTATTACAGTCCTAAACACACTGAATAAATTACTGGGTCTCATAATACACTCCAGAATTGAAGCACGAATAGAGGACACCCTTCGTGAACAACAAGCAGGTTTTAGAAAGCAGCGCAGTTGTACAGATCACTCAAATACTCTGCGTCTGATAGTCGAATAATCAGCAGAATGGAAATCACCACTCTAGATAACATTCGTGGACTTTGAAAGAGCATTCGATAAAATAAAACACAGGGCTATCTGGAAGGCTCTCAGAAGAAGGAATATACCACCTAAAATCAGAAATATCATCCAAAATATGTACACCAACGCCGAGTCCAGGGTTCTCTACAATGGAAACCTTAGCGATCCGATAAGCCTCAAGGCTAGAGTCAAACAAGGATGTCCACTTTCTCCAATCCTGTTCAACATTGTTCGCGACGACGTATTGGAAGAATCACTAATACACCAAACAGGAATCAATTGGACCCTTACATCTCGCCTAGAGGACCTCGCTGATGACATTGCTCTACTTGCACATATACACAGGAATATTCAACAAAAACTAGATTCCCTAAACACAAAAGCACATAAAGTAGGACTCAATATAAATATTGCAAAAACAAAGTCCCTAAAATTGAATGCAAACAATTTCAATCCACTAGCCATAAACAACACATACATAGAGGATGTGTCAAGTTTCAACTACCTTGGCAGTATTCTTACCGCAAACGGAAGAGCAGAAGAAGACATTGAGAATCGAATAAAATTAGCAAAGATGGCATTCGGGAGACTTTGGCCAATCTGGAGATCACCACAGTTAACCAAAGGCACGAAAATAAGGATATATGAAGCCTGTGTGAAATCGATTCTACTCTACGGCAGTGAAACCTGGTTAATTAAAAACTCTTCAACAAATAAATTACAAGTATTTGAAAATAAATGCCTCCGAACAATTCAAAATATAAGATGGCCTAGAAGAATATCAAATAAGGACCTACTAACTATCTACTAAATAAGAAACCATACTCTGCCAAATCAAGAAAAAGAAATGGAGATGGATAGGTCACACACTTCGGAAAGCGCCAGAGAACATTGCACGCCAGGCGCTCGATTGGAATCCACAGGGAAAAAGAAGTGTGGGTACATCTAAAATACCCACAAAAAATTGATAATAGGGGTAAAACATGGGCAGAAATCAAACATTTGGCCCACAATCGAGTGCGATATAGAAGCTTTGTGGAAGCCCTATGCTCCCCCATGGGGTAAAACAGGATAAAAAAAAAATATTGGGAAGAATCATATGCATTTCTTCTGTGTCGACCATCGTAAAAAAACAAAAATTTAATATCTTTTTATTTATTTAAATAAATACTGAAAAGGGCCTCGGTGGCCTAGTGGGTAAGAGTATATAAAATGCGCTGTATATACCGAGGGAGTATGGGTTCAAATCCCACACAAGTTGTAAGAGTTTACGACATTTACGACATTTACAGCCACGCCTGAACAGGAAAGGCTATGTAATTTCCTGTCCACATTTATGTGGCAGAGAAATGCATTAAAAAAAAAAGAAAAATAAATAAATAAATGCTGAAGATGTTATGTTAAATACACTGAAATACATCCAGATTAAAATTTGAAATAATAAAATTATTGATTAAGAAAACTAAGGATTTTTATTAAATAAAAATTATAATTAAAATGTGGATATAATCTAGTGATTAAAATTAGATAAATAAAAAGTTATTAATTGAATTTGGCTTTACGGTTCAAACACAATAATTATATTCGTATATACAAATACATAGTATAAATCTATTAATAATTAAGAAATAAATAATTCTTGTGGCCTCGGTGGCCTAGTGGATAAAAGCGTATAAAATACGCTGTAAAACCGAGAGAGTGTGGGTTGAAATCCCACACATGTTGTAAGAGTTATTCCCCCTTACGACATTTACAGCCACAAAAATTCTTGTATAAGATAATAGATGGTGCCTAAAAATTATATTTATTTCTCATATTCTTATACATGATTCAAGGAACTGAATCTAACTTCAATATCAATAATATGCAACTTTGTGGAGGCCAATAAGATGTTTATAGGAGTGAAACAGTTGAAAAAAAAAACATTTAATTACATTTTAGTCCAAAACTTATCTACTAAAAAAAACGACAACATAGTTCTAATAACCGTATCTAACACTATCAAGAAAAAAATAAAAATTTTTATTTAATTAAATATCGTTACATTATTTTTAAAATTTATGTTAAGTAGGTATTTATCAAATAAATTTGAAAATATTGTAAATAATTTCGCAATCTTTTCATGTTTTCCGATCTAAAAAAAAAAAAAAAAATTATTTTCTTTTTTTTATTTAATTTATGCAAATAATTGAAATATTTTGATTTTTATATTTACTATCGATAATTACCAATTCAAAATTTATTAATTTCATGTAATTACTTATCAAATTTATTCACTTAATTAATAGCATTAGACCATTAATTTAATCATATTTTTCACGGAAGTTTAAAGTTGTAACATGTGGAGTATATAAAAAAAAAAAATTTAAGTTTGATTTTCTGCATATAACTTAAACTTAAAATAAAGCGTTTTGTAATTAAAAAATATCACAGAGATTAAAAACTTAAATTACGAATAAAAAGTAAAAGAAAAACAAAAAAAAAAAAAAAAAATTAATTTTAATTAACCGACACAGCATGATATTTTGCGTAAAATGCATATTATGATCATTTTTTAATATTTATGAATCAAAACATGTTCTTTTTTTTTTTTTTAAATGTGTATATGTAAAATATTTCATATTAAATTTAAAATTGTTATGGGTTATAATTTTAATTTTAATTTAATTAGGTTCCTTTTTTAATGTGACAAAAAACAACATTTTTTTTTTAAATCATTTGCAAATACATAAATAGTTCTTGGAAGGAAATGATTGAGGGTAGAAAAATTGTAGCGAGATGTACACCTGTGGCGAAAATGTAAATGTTTTCCATTCTAATGTATTCTAAAGTCTATCACTTGGGCTTCACAACCATTCGGAAGTCGATCACCAAGAATTCTGGATTTTTTAAATTGTTAGGATGCAAAATTTATAACTAAATGGGGATGTGGGTTCTCTTATTACCGAATTTAAAAATGCAACACACATAAACGTATAATAATTATAAATTCATAAAAGACATACTTAAAAGCTCTTTTGCAAAAGCCATAGTACTGCAACCATAAGGTTTGAATTCTACAACAAAATAAAAATAAGAAAAACAATGAGGAAGGCGGCTGATGTCAAGAGTACTGAGTGCCCTATACAATAAATGGAATTTAAGACGAAAACTAAGGCTAAAAACTATTGTGATTAAAAGTAATCGATTTTTAACGGTTCTTCAGATAATTGGGACTGAAATTCTATACAAAATTTAAGAAAAAATAAAGTACAACATATTAATATTGAATTATGTTAAAAGTGATATAAAATGTAACAAATAGTTGAGGTCTATA
This sequence comes from Poecilobothrus nobilitatus, assembly GCA_947095535.1. Lineage (NCBI taxonomy): Eukaryota > Metazoa > Arthropoda > Insecta > Diptera > Dolichopodidae > Poecilobothrus > Poecilobothrus nobilitatus. Next base: position 80,678,524 of record OX352774.1, on the reverse strand, counting down.
GCTTAGGTGAAATGATATAATATATGACACATCTTGAGGTATTTGACGTCTATAACTTAGTTTAAATGTCTATATATTTATGGTTTTAACTCACTAGACATAAATTTAGATAAGCATCAGAAATTTATGTGTTGTGTTGTTGAAATTTTTTGCTATAGTTTCGATCTGCCCTATTGTGTATTTTATTATTGTCCTATTCTTGCCAACCTATTGGGATACCTTGTATACTTATTAGTGAAAACATATTTTGTTAGTTTATCAGAAAAACTGGTACTAATTATTAAAATAAAAACTTCATTCGAGTTTTAAATATTATGCGCGGTAATTATGAATGTAAAATTGTTTTTAAAATAGTGTTATGTATGTAGTAAAAAGTTTTAAAACTTTTTAATATGGTTTTCACATAATTAATAATAATTAAATTGTCAAGTTTTATATAATTATATTGAAATTGAATAGAACTAGAATGGAAATTCAAATTCACTTGAATTAAAATTCTTTTATTATTTTTTTTAATCTGAAATTGAATTAAATGAAAAGTGGGATTGATCAGTCTTTTTTTATTGATGAAGGTTGAGCTAACGCAACAGTAATCACTAGACTTTATCCTCAAATCATAGGAGGTCCTATTCGACAAGAAACGATATTAAGTTTCCTTTGATTTATGCCACGATAGTACGACGGAAGAAGTATTGAACACTTTGGAATGTTAGAGATATCACCTAAATCTTAGAGAAAAAAACTACCAAAATGTTTTCGTCTTTTTGTTGACAGACTCAGACAGGTGTAGAGAAATTGCTGTACGCTTTCTATGTGTCAATTTCTCTGCAAAATCTATAATCAGTAAGATCTACAATGATACCTAATCTTTTAACAGATTTAGGGACAAGACAATGACTCGTAGTAGTACCAACCAACTGTCTTATTTGAGATCTACAGAGAGGTTCTCTGACCAACTCAAAGATATTCTTGTTAATATTCAATTTGAGGATTTGTATAGGTAGGTGAACAGATGGTGTATTTTCAACACTCAGCTCAAACTTTGATCTGTGCTTTACTAGCTCTTCCATCGACTCGTTTCCTGTAAGACCTTCGTGCCTTGGGACAGAAATCATGTTGATAGTGTTCTGCAGTGTGAGCGTTACTAGTATTTGTCGGCACCTGTCTATCATTCTAGCTTTTGTAACTTTTGCTTCTAAGGATTTGATTGCCTTTTAATTAAAAAACTTGAACACAATTCTGTTATTTGAAAGTTTTTTAACTAATGCAAAATTAGCAGCTAGATTAATTGCCAGAATTTCTGCTTGAAAAACAGAGTTTAATTCCTCAGAAAATATTTCATGACCGGTTTTACCACCTATTTTAGAGACGTCTATGAAAATAGATGTTCAGCCGTATTTTTTTTTTTGTTGATTAAAGATTAAATTGTTCTAATGTTCCAGTTATTATATAAAATATAATATTATGTACCAAGGATTATTCTATATTAAATTCTTGTAGACTACAATAGTATTCTATGCCTATTATTTATAGTTTTTCATTCATAAATTTTATTTTAAAAATTCCATTTTCTTTTTTAATTCATTAAGTTAAAATCTAAATATTTTCAAAAGTTTAATACATAGTTTCATTCAATAAATTTTAAAATTAAGATTTTCATTGACAAAAAAAAAAACAGAAAAAAAATAAAAATGCAACATTCAACACAATATACTTTCTTAATTTCATTCAACATCAGATTAATTCAAAAGTTACTTTTAAGAAACGATCAATTTTTAAACGATACACTCAATAAAAGACAAAGTTTTGGAAAGACTCTGTTATAAAAAGAAAACAATGGACAGTTTTAAAATTTAAAGAATTTCTAAGAATTATCTTAAAGTAAAATAAAATAATATTCTGTATACTTCATTTTCAGTAGAATTTCTTTTAATCTGGGGTATTATAAAAAAAAAAAAACAATCTTAAATTATTCATTAGAATGAAATAATCTGTTTGAATAGCTGTTAGATGTCATTTTTATGCTGCCATTTACCAAAAATTTATTAAATTTTTTTTTTTTTTACTGTGAAAAATTAAAAAAAAAAAATAACAATTTTTTTTAAATAAATATACAAAAATATATTACCACCTAAGAAGTGTAGTAGAAGTTTATTTTTTCGTCGATTGGATAATTTATGATAATCTAGAAAAAAAATCTCGAACAATTAAAAACTTGGAATATGGAAAAATAAAATGAAAATAAAAATTCAAAGGGTAAATCTGTAAAGTGATTCATTTCGAAGCCGAAAATCTTTTTGTTCCAAAATCTTGTCGGTTAATAAAAAATAAAATGTCGGTTTAAAAAAAGTATCTATCTGAATAATTGGCGGAATAAATTGCCGATAGATGTAATTTTAGAACAAGCGTATAATTATGTTTTTTTTTTTTTGGAAATTAGGAAAAGCAGATTAAATTTCAATTTTCGTTTTATGAACAAGTTAAATACAATTTTTTTAAAATTACATTAGATACATTTTTTTTGTTAAGCAATGTATCGTTAAAATTTTCGAAATATTTTTTTTAATGTCATAAAAAACATAAAAAAAAATCTTGAGTATTAATATTACATTTTGAGATTTAATTCTGCATTTTAAGATTTGTGATTTCCTTTTTCGAAGATTGTGACTTAAAAATGTAATTTTCTTTGTAGATTTTGTTTTAAAAATATTTATATTCGTGATTTTCGACATTCAATATCGTTTTTTTTTTGTTTTTAATATACTCTCCTGCCACATAAATGTGACAAGAAAATTACACAGCCTTTTCTTTCCAGATGTAGCTGTAAATGTCTTGAGGGGGAATTATTTTTACGATATGTGTGGGATTCACATCTATTCTATCTCTTTTATACGCTCTTATCCACTAGGCTATCGAGACTTCTTCAAAATGTTTATATGTAATACATTTGTTTTTCCGAGATATTAGCGTGCCCCTGTTTGAATTTTGTAAAATAAAAAATTCTTAGTTAAATGAATTATAATTGATTATTATAATAAATATTTGTTGAGTTGCATGATTTTTAAAATTCAAAAAAAAAAATTAATTTAATTCTGTATTTAAATATTTAATATGTATAATGACGTGATTTTTTGTCGAGCAATGGAAGAAAAATAATGATTTATGCGTAAAAATAAGTAAAAAATCACAAAAGTAACTAATGTTAAATGACTTAAATGACATTTAACTAATTTAAGATTTCACGTGATCTTACTACATCATTTAATACCTAACAAAGGTGACAAAATGTATTAGATATACCATTGCCACTCCTTCCTTCTTTTTAGATCTCTAAACTTTAGCCTTAATTTGGCATTGATCATTATATATCCGTATAATTAAGATTTTTCGATATCATTTTTATGATGTTTGTATGACAGTGACACATAGCTTAATATTTTAAACAAATCTAAAGCATTGTTTATTAGGGTAAAAATTATTATACCAAAATATATGTTATAACAAAAATTAATGCTGCAGACCCAGTGAATAAAAACCTTAAAAATTAAATAATAGAATAATAGTAGTTTATCAAAAACTTAAAAGTTTTCATTTTACAGAAAACAATAATAACAAATTACGAGCTATCTAAAAAATAAAGGAAAACCGTTCAAATAATTACAAAAGGTAGACCATTCCAGCTTTTAATGGAATCCAGGGGATAATTGTACTAGGTAAAAGGTGACCAGAAAGGTTCGAAAATAATTTAAAAGAAAATTGTTTAATAAACTGAAATACAGCTTAGTACTGCACTTGAAAGAGGTTTAAGCATTCAAAAATAAGGGGAATAGATATTGCTATAAGGACAGCCTTTTTTTCTGTCACTTGTTCCAATATAAATTAATTTTGTCACTTCATTAAGAAACCAGTAGTTGTGAAAATAAAATTTATTGATAACTCTTAAAGTGAATGATGAATTAATTTAGACTCGTATACTTCTAAAAGAAGAAACCAATATTATATAAAAGAACTTTTTTTTGTTGTCAAAAATAAAAATAGATTTCAAAATTTATTTAGTACAAAACAGTAAAACCAAAAGTTTTGGAAAGCGCAAATTTAAAACCAAAACCGAAAAACCAAAAATTTTTAATGGCGTAAATTTACCTTGAAATGTACTTCTTTTGCATCAAAATTTTAAATTTCTCCACAAAATTTTTTGTATAAAAAAATTATGAAAAATCAAAAGAAACATTTTTCAATTTAAAAAAAAAAATTAAGAAACGTTTGTAAAAATATGATATTGGGGCTTTAGTTTTGATGTCTTACTTTCGACAACTTACAGCTGTACAACTTACAGCTGTCTAGAAATAGAAAATTTTTAAATGAACGCTTGTAGTTCTTAAACAGGGAGAGTCCAAAAAATTTTTTAGTCACGGTTTGACCGATTGACTTGAAATTGTGTGTACGTGTTGCTCTTTTATAGTGGAGTAGGCTCTAGTAACAGATTTGGAATTTGTTAACATATATCTTCAAATAAAAATCCATATGTTTTTTTTATTGAGGGACGCAGCAACGCGCACTGGATATTAGAAAGTTGATTCATAAAACTTAAAAAATTTCTGGTTGTTGGGCCTGTTTATGGTTTCGAGCTAGAAATATCAAAATGAAAAACTTTTAATTTTTTTATAAGAATCATCCATGATTAAAATTTCATTGTTCCCTTCTTAACAGGTTTAAAGTTTTCTAAACAGGCAGACGGGTAGAGAAAAACTAATAAGGAAATTATTTTCATATTCCACCAAAACTTTTGTGTAAATGTTAGCAAACAAACATATGTAATATGTTATTATTAAAAGAATTTAACGTTCATCCTACAGTTTAATCAAACTCAGAGTTAATTTTTTACTATTTATTATATTACATTTTTTAAATATATTGGAAATAAAAACAATTTTAAATCTGTAAAATGTAAATTTTTTGATTTTTTTTTTTTTTTTTGGTTATTATCAAATTGTATCAATTTAAAAATTTTTCACGATGATTTTTCATATTTTAAAAAAAATTTTCCATAATGTTTATGTTTCCTTATATTTTCTCTTTTCCTCTTACTATGGGATTTTGTATCATAATTTTTATGCATGAAGAAACACCTTTTAAAAATGTATCTTAAGTTTTCATCTATGTGAATGTGAATATAAAAAATTTTCATTTTTAAATGTTTAAATTCGATTATTAGGTTTTCGTTTCACCTGTACAATACAATAAAATTACAAGAAAATCCGATATTATGTAAATATTAATATGAAAATATATTTTAAAATTGATTTTATCAAGATTGGCACATATTTTATTTTCTATAATATTATAATAAATATATAGATATATTTTGTAATAATGGTATAATTTAAAATTTTATGAAAGAATTTTATTTTTTTTTTTATTTTAAGAATTTTAACTGAACACAAATGTTTGAATTAGTTGAATTGAAATATTTTAAAACATGATTTCTTAAAACAATTATCTCGTTTGTATCAGTTGAAATTGTGTCAGAGTGGAATTATAATTCGGAATAATAAATATCGATTAACATTGAAGATAAGAAACTGTATGTAAGTAATACTACTTTTATTGAAATATATTTTGAGATTGTCAAGATACAAATTGTCTTATTATAAAGGACATCCTATTAGAGTTTTTTCACAATTTAGACATACAAGCTAAAAAAAGGGTTCCTATATTGTTTTGAGCTCCACTATGTAATTATATGTAAAGAGGTACTCTAACATGTCAGATTGATTGGAATTTTGGCATGATATTTAAGTCTTTTGCAATTTCAAAATCATTTCAAAACGATTTTAATAGTTTTTTTTTGTAGAGCAGTGCTGAATACAATACATGGAGATGTGAGAATTATATCTTGGTCAATAATATCAGTGATCAACAAAAAAAATCCCCTTTTTGGTTAAAGTTCCTATTTTTAAGGAATTTATGCAGTTTTTAGTCAAAAAGCAAAAATAATATCTCTTAAAATCGTTAAAAACAACGGAAAAATTTCAAAATCCAATTTCAGACGAAAAAATGTAGTTTTAAGTATCAGATTTCGGTTTTATATTTCGATATATGATCCTCTGCCCAAAAATACTTTTTTTGGTTAAAATTCCTATTTTGAAGAGAAATATTTAGTTTATACTGAAAAAATGATATTAAAATATGCTTAAAATCGGTGAAAAACGACTGTGTTTTAAAAATCGGCTTAAAAATTTGGTAAATTTAAAATTCTTTTTCAGACGAAAAAAGTTAGTTACGAGTTTCTGACTTGGTTTAGAAATATTGTCACTTACACAAAATTTTGTGTTTAAAACTTCTATTTTTAACTAAAATATTCTTAAAATCGTTAAAAACCGACTAGAAATGGTAGAAAAATCGATTTAAAGAATTTCAAAATCTATTTTCAGACGATAATATTTTGTTATGAGTATTGGATTTGGGTTTAATATTTAGAAATATGTTCTCCTGTACAAAAACTTACTTTTATGGTTAAAATTCATATTTTTAAGGAAAATATTGAATTTTTAATGAAAGAGCTAAAATGATATGAAAATATGCTTAAAATTGTTACAAAACGACTAGAAATGGTAGAAAAATCAATTTAAAGATTTAGTAATTTCAAAATACATTTTCAATCGATAAAATTTTGTTATGAGTTTCGGGTTTGGTTTTTATATTTGGAAATAATATCCTGAAAATAATGAACAAAAACTTCTTGTTTTGGTAAAAATTCCTTGTTTTTAAGCAAAATATTCAGTTTTTATTGAAACAGTAAAAATGATATGAAAATATGCTTAAAATCGATAAAAAACGACTGGAAATGGTAGAAAAATTGACAGCTATTCTAATCTGTTGCCCCGAACAACATTTTACAGAATTATTGCCATTAAACTTGATCATCTTTTATAAGATTTCAGATTGCCAGCTTAATAAGTTCCAAGCTATGCAAATTACCTGAACCTACTGCTGTAGTACAATTAAATTTACAGAAGTTGCTGGCATGCAACATTTAATAGTCACAGAGTTATTTCCGTATAAAGAAAGAAGTTGTATGACAGCTACTCGCACCCGTCTGCCGCTCTTGCTGGATTTAAATATCGAAAGTAACAATTTTTCAAAAATGAAATGGTAAAAATTTCATAATTCAACTCCTTTATTTTTTTTGATTTAAAGTGCGGCCTGAAATCTTACAAAATCCAGTTTTATGGCAATAACTTCTTTAAAATTTGGTTGTGCTGGTCCGTGTAGCTGTCATGCAACTCCAAAATTTACCTAAGTATATGTCGGTACTTCACGTCGGCATTAAAACATTTGAAATTTTGTAAAAGATGATCAAATTTTATAAAACCAGTATATATTACATTCATACGGGTATCCCAAAATAGACACATTCTACTCTAACCCAAAGTCTACTCTACTGCAGTCTTTTTTGGAAAGTTTAATGACTACTGTTTAATTATGATAATATTTTAAATGTCAATAAACTCTAAAAAAAAACTTCCTTAAAATTTATTAATAAGACACTTAATAAAATACTTAAATTTTTATTATTTGGTTACTTAAAAATTAACTTTGAGTATAATTATTACGTATAAAAGTTTGACTTTAATTTGAAAAAGTAATAAAAGTTATAATTTTTTGCTTAAAACAATTAACAAATTGTGTTTAATTTATTGGTTAATTAAATTTTCAAATAATTCAAATAAAAAAAAGGGAGCACCCCGGTTCGCCTAAACTCATTTCACAAATAGTTATTTGGCATAAATGCAGTTAACATAAAAAGACATTTTAGCAAAATTCCATTTTTTTCCATCAAAATTCCAGAAATGTCCTATTTTCACATATTTTCTTCTTACAAAAAATTCTTAAATTTTGAAAATTTTTATGCAAGTCACAATTCTAAACAGTTTGTATTGTCTTTTGGAAATGTGCGCTTTTAAAAACCGTTGGTTTACATTCTATTTTGTTTAAGTTTAAATTTAAATACAGAATTATAACCATCATTATCACCATTATGAGGTAGCATCATCATCACCAAAACAACCAATCTCACTACGTAAACAATAATAAGATAAATATCATTTTCAAAAAACTTTATAAAAAAAGTGTATACCAAATGTCTCATTTGCTAAACAGATTTATACCAAATGTCTCTTTTTGTAAGAAGATTTTGTAAGAAGTTTCTTCTTAGTATAAATGAAATTTTGCTAAATGTCTTTTTATGTTAATTAACTTTATGCTAAATGTCTTTTTATGTTAACTGACTTTATACTAAAAGTCTTTTTATGTTAATTGACTTTATGCTAAAAGTTTTTTTTATGCCAAGTGCCTTTTTGAGAAATGGATTTATACTAACTGTCATAGACCCATTAAAAAACTATTTAAGGTTAAAATTGATTAAAATTTTTAAGATTTATATATATTTTGATTTGCTTTTTTGCCTTTTAATTAATAAATGTATTAATTCCCAACTACAAATTTAGATTTCAACAAAATAATAGCTTTTGTAATATGTTTTGATTTTGTATCTTTAAATTTGATATAGATTAATAGTTGAAGGTCATATTAAGTATAAATATTTTATCGATTTTATTGTATTTATGGGCAAAAAAGAAAAAAAAATTCAAATTATAGCTCATTAGTTAGTTATACATTTTTCTTTCTTTTATCTATTTTATATTTTTTGATCTACGTTATATTCAATTAATTCAAAATCAAATTAATGAAATCAAATATAGATACTTTTAAACTATAAGAATTAATGTTTTAGAATAGTCAAAGATTTATTGAAAATTATTCAAAACGTTAATTAAATTCAAAAACTTTAAAATCGTAAAAAATGGCAAAATTTTAATACTGTTTTTAACTATTAAATTTTAGATTGAAAAAAAAAACTATTTGGTTTCTGTCATATAGCAATTATACATAAAATTCCTTTTGTTTTTTTTTGTAGCTTAAGATTTAAAATATAGAACGTTACTAAAATTCAAAGAACACGTTTGATACCTTTATTAGGATTAATATCAGTTGCTGTATAATTTTCAGATGATTTTCAAAACGATTTTTTTTCATAATGCAAACTTGTAAGAGTTCGAAAGATACATATAGTTTTTAATCAATTAAAGCTTAAAAATATTACTGTCATCTTATAAATTAAAATAAATATGAATAAGAACTTAGGATTCTTTTGAAAATAGCTTTTACAAACATTAAGGGACTGCAACTCCGTACCAAATGGACTACATAAAATGTTCTTCAGCTAAATTATTTTTTTTTTCTGGACAGGCCACTTTATCCACTTTAGCAATGTGTGATACAATACGCAAATAAAAATCTTCTTCGACAATTTTTTTGACAAGATCTATATACCGTTAAAATTTAATTCTTAATTTTTAATTTATTAGTCTTCAAGCGGTTTTGTATGAACTCAATAATTGTACTAAACTCATTTTCTTAAAATTATTATTCACCATACTAAAAAGTATTGAAAATTTTATTCAAATTGCCCATCAATGGTTGTATATAGTTTTTTATTTTTATGTTAAATAATTTCTAAAAATATTATTTAAACTTTTAAAAAGAACCGATCGAGCCTCATCTCGACTGAAATTAGTAACTGCAAACATTACAATAAATAATAAATTATGATCTAGTTTTAAATGTGAAATGAGAATTTCAAAAATTAAATTAAGTAAAAGATATCTACTTAATGAGACTTAACTTTTCTAAGATATCTAAGGTAACAAAGTATCTTATTATATGATCGAGGAATGATTATTTTATTCTAGAAATTTTATATTTTAAAATATACCGATTATAATTAGAAGCTTACACTTTCGTTTATTAATTATTTAAGTATATACATATTTAAAATAATTTGATAGTTATAATTTTAATCACTATTACGTATAAATATTGGACAACATTGACTAAAGACTTTTAAAAACTTTCTTTTGAATAATTTGGATGATTCTTAAATTAATTTCGTTACATTCAATAAACTATGGATAATTGTAAACTACAAGAGAATTCACATGAGGTTCATAAATCTGGATGTTTATATTATAATATAATTGTATACGAGGTAACCTTCAGAAATTTTTATTCATAAGAAAATTCATCGCATTTTTATTAACTGTTGGTGTAACAATTATATTTTTTAAAAATTAAAATTCAACAAAATAAAATTTATAACATTATATTACACTTTTCAAATGTTTTGTTAAATAGAAAATTCGTATGAATTCGCAAAAATTGAAAATAATTTATTTTACTAGAAAGATGATAAATGCTTCTCACTTCAAAATAACCTAGTTCTAAATTTCAACAAAATACCATGAAATCAGGATATCAAGCACTTAACACTTATTTTAGATCACAAACATACCTTTAAAAAGCACATTGATTCATTTGTTAGTAAAATAAATCAAGCTATTAAAATAATGGATAGCTTGATAAATCGGAATTATTTTATATCGAAAGATAACGGTATTCGAATCTATAATTCTATACACCTCATCAGTCTAATATAATTGCATCACAACTTGACGCAACTTGATTGCGTCACTCCTGTCGAAGAAAAGATAACACAACTTAAACTAACGAACTAATTACCAAGTAAGTCTTGTGCATTATACTAATGTATTCAGACGAAATATATTTCTCTAATATAAACTTTAGTTATATAAGCATTATATCTAGGATTGCACAGTTTAATTATAAGCATTATATTTTGAAATAAGTATTTAACGTACCTAAGGTATTTAAGCTTTAATAAAAATATTTTTATGTGTTTTTGAATTGTCTCATTTTTCCATCAAAACTAAATTATATAAATCATAAAATCTATAATCATAATAATAAATTTTGATAATACATTTTGAGAAGCTAAAGATGTAAGCTAGACTATTTAAAATCTATCAACTAAACTAAACAAATAAAAATAATTCAATATAATTGGGACACTGTAAATAAAACACAAAAAAAACAACAACTATGTATTAAGAAAAAAAAAAATGATTGAAAAATTAAAAACTAATCAAAATAATGATCATTTTAGGAACATCATTACTTACTACCAACACTAAACAACAAATAATATCTAATTTTTTATTTGCAATATTTTTATAAAAAAGCTCAGACTTAAAAAAAAAAAAATAAAGATTTTGGTTATTCATATATGCAATTTTAATCCGGATTAGTAAAATTTAAAATTAAAAATTAATATTAAATATATTTTTATATATTTCAAATCGTATATAACTGTAAATTAATTTCTTTAAATATTTTATTTAAAATATTATAATTCGTTTTATAAGTTAATAAAATATAGATATAATAAAAAAAAAAAAACAAAGATCCTCCTACGTTGTCATAAATTATGTATTAATTTGAAAACAAAAAGAAAAAGATAAAAAAAAAACGAAGAACTTAAGTGAGGAACTTACCAATTTTGTTTGCAATAAAAATTTTATGATCTTCGGTTCATTTTATTTTATTATTTTGTTTTTTTTTGGTGTAATAATTTTTTTGTTTATTAATTCTACTTTAATGGATGTATAAAACTAAAGAAAACAACTATAAAAATGTTTCTTTTTTTTTATTAGTGCATTATCCGATTTAAAATTTAAACATCAACATTAAAATGTTTAAATAATAAAAAACAAATCGAATGTTCATCATTAACATTGATTTCATAATTATTATAATAAATACAAACATATTTTACATATATAATAATTCGAATAACATTCGATAATAGATTAATAAACACAAATTTTATGTCAAATTTTATTGAAAGAACATTAAAATTTTCTGAATAATTTAATGTACATTTTATTTTTTATTTATTTTGGAAATTTTTTTAGCTTAAAAAATTTCAATTGATTTTTTTATTATGGTAATTTTTATAGTTGTATGAACGAAAGTTTACGGGTATATTAAAACTGTTCCTTAGTTTGTAATATATAGAACTTAAACGTAATAAATATAAACTCAAATATACGAATCGGATTAATATTAAAAACTTAGCCAATTGAGCTGTTTATGTCTGAGCGTCTATTCCTTGGTCATGCCTCAACACTATAACTCAAAAATTAAAAAAAAGGTATAGAGTTGTGAATTTCAATAAAATTTAGAGACCGGATCGAATCTTTGGAAAGATGCCCTACAAATTTTTGGATCCTGTTTATATAACATCTTCAAAATTAATAAGATTAAGTGGTTGCAATATAAAAATAGCAGATTATGTATTTGGCAAATTTTATGCAACTCATCTTTTTACAAGATTTCAGATATCTAACTTCAATAGACACTGAGTTATTTTCATATAAAAAAGGAAGTTATATGACAGCTATACTGGATCACGCCGGCCAAACTAGCTGAATTTAAATAGTTCAGTCTATATCTAGCTCGACACTTGAGTCTATTGTTTCATATCTATAGCATTTGAGTCTATATCTAGCTCGACAACTTTCAGGTGTCAAAAACGTAATAGCAAATTTAAATATTTCTTGAAATATACATTTATATGGCAAAGTTTTAAATTATTTAGGTCTATATTTTAGAATATTTTGGGATAGATACAAAATTTTTGGAACCGGTTTAAGTAATCTCTGTTACTAACAAGTGTTGAGAATGTTTTTTTTTATATTATTATAAGCAGAGGGTTAGTTGTGTTATATGTTGAATTGTAAACACTATAATGGGTTCATATTTAGTATTTTAAAGTTGACAAGAGCAACTGTGTTCTTTTCCATTTTTTATTTAATTTAAGAAATCGAATATAAAATTTAAAGTTTCTAAATGAAAATTATAAAAATTATAAATGAGAATTATTAAAAATATTCTAATTACTGTTAAATTATTTTGGATTTGGCCAACATTTCTGGGTTGAATAAACGGCAATCTTCAAATATGTTTTTATGTAACACTGTTCTGAAAATTTTATCTACATTATGTTACAATTTGATCCGATTACTATTTAGTAGTGTTTCCGTATTTTAATTCTTTTATTTTTAGCTGAACTTTTAACGATTGCAAAAAATGGAAACACCTTACATTTTTTTTTATTAAATTGCTTTTTTAAAGCGGTTTAACGTAATTTGAATTAAAAATGAGTTGAATTCAATACTTTGTGATGGTATTCTTTGTTAGCTGAATTTAAAAATGAAGTTACGAGCATGTCCATTGAGATAATGTACTTTTCAGAAGGCCGAAAAACGAAAGAATATTTGAAAATCTTAATAAAAAATATTGTAATTATTGATAAATGGAAAATAAGAGTTCCAAGAGTTCATATTGCATTGAGTTCTATAAAAATGCATAAAACATATATTTATAAGTTATCACAAAAGGACCGTATGTTAACTGGTAATAAAAAATATTAAATTATTCATATTTTAAACTGGATATTTTCGATACTTAGTTAACATTTACAATAATAATTTATCATAAACAATAACTAATTTCTACAAGATTAAATGGAAAAATTATTTTAAATTAACAGTTGAAAGGAAAGGGTTCTCGTCTAGATTTATAATACAAAAAGATAGCGCAATTAAGATGACTGATTTATTATGATCCTTTTATACAAGGTTTATTTCAACAAGATCAAAACTTGGATGAGGGTTGCAATCTACACTGGTGATATCTCATATCTGTAAATTACAAAAAGGAAAATCCCAAAAAAGGGCATTTAATTTTTATTTTTATCCCAATAACGAATAATGATTGAATTATAAGAAATTCAACTGAATTATTGTTTAAGCAATTCTTACTAATAATTTAAATGAAACCGAAGTTTTAGTAAGTTACTAGACATTTTGTCGTCTATTCTATTTTCGTAGAATATTAAATTTTTATTTCACGTCAATATTTGCATTTCTCACCAAATTTTTTTTTTAACACAATGTGATATTTTTGAAAATAATAAAAGAAATGAGAAAAACAAAAATTACCAATAGTATAAATAAGATAAAATCCTGAGAATACCCCGATTTTTTTTTAATGCAATACATAATTATGATGACTATATGTTTTTTTTATGACTCTTCATAACAAAGTTCATTGTTTAGTAAATAAATAAAGTACCTATCAGATGTCAAAGTCAGTTCACACAAAAATAAAGACAAAAAACAAACAAAAGGGGGAAAGATAAAAAGTGATGATTCTGATGTTATACGGTATTTATGTACCGGTATATTTAAATATACTTTTGACCTACAGGTAATTTGTTAATAAGGTAAACGCGTGTCATATTTTTGTAATAGGTGTACAAAAATAACAATTTTTTTTGTAAATAGAGCGTAGTATTTCATTTGAATTTTTACTATTTCTTTGAATTTAATTACAAAGATAATATTTTTTATTTATTTTTGACTTGTAATCTAATTTTGTTAATGTAAGAAAAATTCTCATCAGGGCATCAAATATAAATAAATATAATAGTAATAGTATAAAGTTAAACATTTATGACATTCTCATAATTATAACTCTTTAAAAAGTTTTATATTTGTCGATATTTGTTTTTATAATAAGCAATAGTAATGTTAAATGCAAGTTTAATTACATAGGCAATATAATAATGGTTGATGGAGGAATCCATCGTGGACACAACGTATAGGTTATTTAAGCTCTGCGGAGTCTTCAGTAGCCTGTGACTGATGTGAAACACCAATTTGTTCTGAAATACAAAAATTATGGTGTTCATTTCATGTGTTAAATCGGATCTTCCATTCGGGAGTGAAAATTGTATAACAACACTGATAATATGAACCAATTGTAAATCCTTGTTAACTTGAATTGCATAAGAATAATGGTATGGTCTGTGTATGCATTTGGCCACAAAACTTGCAATTAAGAAATATAACAAGACGAGACCCAATATTAACAACAATAAAAAGAAAAACATGGCGCTCTCAATTGACAACACCCAGGGAAAACATGATAAAATTATGGCTAGAGAATTGGTTTTACTAGAAAATATTTTTAAGAATTAGCAATTGAAGATCGTTTTTTAATATATCTTACAACCCATTTAAAATATTTATTTATTTTTTCTTTTGACATTATTTTGTATGCAACTATATTTTATTGACAATTATGACGGTGGATATAGGCTCCTCTAAAATGATATGTTTAGAACATCACTGAGAGCTTTAAAAGGAAAATGTTTTTTTATGCCGAATGTTCAAACATGCAAAAATAAATACTACAATTTGTTTAGTTTTTTCTCCTACGTTACATATAAATCATAGTGATATGATTGAAGTTCTCTTGGCATTAATGAACGTTGATAATATAAACATTCTCCTATCATTCGCGAGGTATAAAGAAAACCCCAGCAATTTGAGATCGGTTGAGCTTTTTAATGTGTTACACCACACTCTACTAAATACGACAAATGCTAGCTAATTTATGTATATATGTTGAGGAAGACTGACTTAACGTATGAGGTCTTTTTTATCGTTAACAAATTAACACTGAAATCCAGATTTTATGAAAGCATCATTAACTCTCGTACTTTGCATGATTAATCTTACATTACAAAATATACTATAGATTCTATTTGGTTTATTTAAGGATTTTAGATTATTAGATTATTTTAACTCCCAAAATCATCAAGTAGTAACTGACAGTAGTAATAATTATCACAATTTTTAACATTTTTAGTATAGTCTCATTTACTGTTAAGAAGTAGTAGCATTTAACAGATTCTCTCGAGATTTCCATTTAAAATATTACGTATAGAATAATTTTTTTGCACCTAATCGTATCCCTCAGAAGATTTAATTTATACATTTTAGATTTTTCAATAGGTTAATACCAAATATTTTAAAATTATATCTTATAAATCTTATTAAATTAATATTATAAATAATTAAAATAAAATATTCATACATATATATATTATGTATATACAAATATACATAATAAATATTTAATATTCTGTTTTTATTATGACATTGTGAATATCGCAAAATACTAATATTTTAGTTATTCTTTCAAGAAGCCAATAAGGAAGGCAATTTTTTTTTAATTTATAATTTGTTTGAAAAAAATTTCACGTGACTGTAATGCAAAATTTTTTTATTTTTTTTTTTTATATAAATAAATTGCAAGAAATAAGTCTTCGATTATATTAAACCCCAGTTTTAAATTTGTATTCATAACATGTTCTAAAATATGTTATGCAATATAAAATATTATGGTGCGCTATCAAAGAACAAAATGTTGAAGAAAAAATAAAAATAAAAAGAGAAAAAAATTTATTCAATAATTCTAAAGAAAATTTTACTTTTTTGAAATAATTTTACTTTTGTAAACAAATTTAATAAAAATTTCGTATAATATATTAATTATACGAAACTTTAATACCATTTTATGGTAAAATTTTTTAATAAATTCGAAAATTGTTTTATTGAAAGTTTTATTAGAATAAATTAATGTAAGACATAATAACAGAGTACTGGTGCGCAGTGCGCTGCAAATGATCTCTGCAAAAGTTTTATATATCTATGAGGAAATTAACTTAACTGAAGATTTTCTTTATTTATTATATCATATCTTAAGCAAATAACGTCTTCTGTGTTTCAGAAGTAAGTCGCTTAAAAACTGTATAAGATGACCTTTTTGCAGATATATATATAAAGCTTTAAATTTAAATTTATAAAGATACGTTACGTCTTTGCCTATTGATTTAGACACTGGGGATGATTGTTCACGGGGGATGTATCATAATGTGCTGATGTCTTTCCAAGGGTAATTATTGATATATCCGATTGAGCGGATATTTCGCTTCTTAACTACCTATAAATCATCAGTGCGCTGCAAAAGTTTTATATATGTAGAGGAAATTAACTTTACTGAAGATTTTCTTTATTTTACTTTTTTTTACGAGGAACGGTTGAAAAACATCGAAAGTCACTCAAAGGAGCTGCACACGAGGTTCCTCGGGGTAGTGCTGAACTCTAACCAACCAAAAGCACCCACTTTAAAAGCAAACTTTAAGATAGTTCCTTTATTACATAATACTATATACAATTTGATTTTGGCCAAAAGGATGAGGGGAGAATTACTTGGGAAATTGGGTTTGGGATAATTAGGATTATGGATCATTTGTTATGTCATGTCTTAAGCTAATAACAGTTTCTCTCTTCCAGATGTAAGTCACTTAAAAACTGTAAAATGCACTTGATCTTTTACAGTTTTTAATTTCAATTTAAATTTAAAAATATACGTTATGTCATCACTTATTGATTTAAAGACTGGTGATGATTAATTGCAGGGGGTATCATAATATGCTGATGTCTTTCCAAGAGTAGTTATTGATATCCGATTGAGTGGATATGCCTCCTCTTACCTACCTATAAATCATCTAGAAGGGTTGTAACACTGTAACACTGCGACCTTTTAATGTAGATCTATTATGTTTCATATAAATCGCCTAAAATGCAATTTAAACCTTTTCATAAAATTACCAGAGGTTTTAGAAAGAAAGTTAAAATAGAACATAAAAGTGTAGAAGCTATTAAGCTTTTGCTGTTTTGCTTCTTTTATCAAAAGGTTAAAATTACATTGTAATAAAATATCGAAATACATATTTTATAAATTCCAATAAAATTATTTTTCCTTTTGTTTTTTTTTATATTTTGTTTTGATTAAATGCAAATCATTGATGACTTTTCAATTTTAAATAATATTTAATAAGTGTATTTAACATTAAGAGACAAATTTCCTGCAATTAACTTTTTTTCGAAAATTTTTTCTTGCATCTTGCATCATTGATCATGGTGCATTTTGTGTATACAACAGAAATAAATAACTAGAGGTTAGATAAAAATTAAAGGTCTAAAAAAAAAAAATGTTGTAATGACCAACATAAGTTGTTACATATACCTCCCTGACTGTAAGATAATAGTTTAATAGATTTTAAATTATCTTGGACAGCCGCTCATTTAGTTTTTATTTACATGATGGGAAAATAAAGAAAACTTACAATATTAAAATAAAAAAAAAAAAAATACATTTATAGCGCTACTGTTGTTTAAAGTTTCTTTCAATTCATCTAATGATAAATAAAATACTATAGTTACATTAAATAAAAAATGTTAACAATTAAATTTAATAACATTTTGTAAAATGATTGTAATTATGTTTTTTTTTTTGTTTTTTCTAGTGTACCTATACAAAACTGTTTAAGATCTGAGATTGAATCTGAAAATTCTCTAATACACAAACATTATTTTTGTTTTAAAAAATAAAAATATTAAATTCATTATTTTTCACCTAATTAACTCCAGCGAAGACCATTGTGCATCCGCATTTCATTTCAAATTTGGATTGATCTTTAGTTTTCATGAGGGTCCATATACCTCATTTTATTTTCAAAGTTCTAAATTTGGTTTCGAGAAAAGCCGAACACTTTATACTAATTATTTATCTATCACTATTTATTTTTAAGTGCAGTCGAATTAAACAAGTTTACTTTTTACTTTTATGTAAATAATAATTATAGAGTGCGGGTCAAAAATTCCTGTATTCAAAAAAAAAAAAAAAAATACAACATGAAACATAAATATGACAAGGAAATCACACAACCTTTCTGTTTCAGTCGAGTCGTTTTTCCATCCAAAAACACTTTAGAGAAGTTCAACGAGCATGAATCTTCTATGAGTGAAAGTTTTAATCCACTAAATACAACCTACGATTTTTGATCAAACTATAGGAATATAGGTTTCATGATATTTAGTACTTAATGCTTAGTGAGCAATTATCGATGGTTTCTCGTAGATTTTCCATTAGTTGTTATAGAATTATTGTTTTTACCATAAGTGCATACATATATTTATACCCGTACGATAGGATCGGGTATAATAAAATTACTCCTCCGTTTGTAACACCTCGAAATAAGCGAGCTAGATATACCTTCAAAGGTATGGATCGGATCAGAAAAAAATTCTAAGACTTTTGAGCCATGTCCGTCCGTCCGTCCGTCCGTCCGTCAGCACGCTAACTCAAAAACTAAGAAAGCTAGAATCTTGAAATTTACACAAAATATTTTGGGAGTAATTTGTAGGTTCCCTATTTTTTTTGGTTGAGTTTGGACCAAGCCTTAGGGTAGCTCTCGAACACCTAACTTTTAGATCCCCACATTTTTTTTTGCAATAGAGCTATGAAATTTTAAATACTGATAGACCTCACAAAAATATTAATTTTATTTTTAATAACTTTTTTTTGTAGCCCCACCCGTTACGGAGCTACAGCTCCCCAAAGGTTCAAAAAAGCTCTATATTTAAATTGTTATAGCACAAGTTGTATAATGTATATCTTCATTTTGAAAACGCCAAACGATTACTACTTTCATTAGCTTTAAAAGTATATATACAATAAATATATATTTTTGGCATACGTTGTCTTAATTTACCGTTATGCGAAACTCAAATTTTGCAAAATTCTCTAACCCTTCCATCTTCTAAACGGTTAAAGTTGGGAACTTGAAATTTTGACAGAAGTTAGATCTTTGAAAATTAGTATGAGTCATTTAAGAATTTTTTTTTGTATCACCCCTCGTTTAGGAGCTGTAAGGGGTCAAAAACTGAAAATTTCCTATTTTTAAACACCTGTAACTTGAACACCTGTTAAAATTTTTTTGAAGTAATACACAAAAATTAAAGCTCCAACATTATACTTTTATTTCTGTTAACAAATTTTTTTAATAATATAGGGTTACTTTATAATTGACGAAAGTGTTACTTGATTTTTTCAAATTTTCTAACAAATTTCTTTAACGAATTTTTTCCATTTTGTTTTACTCGATAATTTGAAATTGTTGAGGATATAATGCGTAATACAAAAAAATGTAAATAAATAAACAACATAACGGTTGCTTGAAGAATTTTTATTTATATGATATTGATATATATACATACTTATATAATATCATGTTTATTTACATATCGTATATGTCACTAGTGAATGAGTGATAAGAGTATATATGTATATTATATAGCGCCGTATTTTCATACATATATGTATTTTATTGTATTTATAAGAAATTATTCTGTCAGTGGAATATTTAAATATAATATAATATAATATTTAAAATTATATTTACTGTTTTGTACTTAGTAAATTTAATATACATTTACCGCTTAGTATTAAATGGTACTATAAAATATTTGAAAAAGTTTTGGATTGATAATCGTTATGTGGAAGGTTAGAATCTGCTTTTGAAGAATGTACATATAAACATATAGTTTGAATATATGTACAACCCATAGTTCTAGAAATTATAAAATTCACCCAAATTATTTTAAAATACTAAAATATTAAAAAAATAATATTGAAAGCAGAGTGACAGGCTGTGAACATAACGGTTCGTACGGGTATCTAAGAGTTGACAAAGTCAACTGTATTCTTCCTCGTTTTTTGGTAAAATAAGAAATAGACTTAATGTTTGGAAAACAATACTAGGTATTAAATATATGTTTGCTTTCAAAAAAAATTTTTGAAATTGCAATTCTCTAATTATACTAGAATCTTTCAAATGATCAAATCATTAAGGCAAAGAAATGTTTATGGTTAAATCAATAATTACAATAAAAAAGGATTTAAAATTGGTAATTTTATTATTATATTTTTGGTTCGTTTATAAGAAAAAGATTTTTAAATCACCATAAGACTGTTTATGAATAACAACTATCCGAGAAATGTCCTTCTACACTTGCTTTATTCGACATAACCAACAGAAAGGAATAAGTAAACTGAAATCGCTTTGAATCTGCAATATTTATATGAGGTATCACCTACCAATCAATATCAACTGGATTTCCGCTTCTCTGACTGGTGTAGCTACAATAGTTTTTTTAAATATTTATTTGTTGTGTGAGGGGGGGATCGCACAATAAATTAGCGAAATCGTTTACGTTTTTTATTGAAATCAATTTTTTTTTAAACATTTTCAAAGTAAATTAGATGGAAAATTAAAAAAAAAAAAATTAAAATGTGTGCGAACCAAATTTTGGCTGAATATTTGGATATATGTATAAGATACTCTTAACAAGTAAATTTAAAAATAACGGTATTTTGTTTAACATGTAAAATTATATACTTTAATTTAACCAATTTTATTTATTAATCGTTTATTTTATTGAAGCAATTTATATCTTCATAGCAAATATCAAAACCAGGAAAAGGTGTATTTTATAAAATTAAATGAAAGACAAAGATAGAAAATTCATTATATTATAATAGTTTACTATTAGCTGTAAGCAAAAAAAAAAAAAAAACAAGGCAGAATGTAAACCAACGGTTTTAAAAGCGCACATTTCCAAAAGATAATACAACCTGTTTAGAATTGTGAGTTGTATCAAAATTTGAAATTTTCGTATAAGAAAAAATGTGAAAATAGGACTTTTTTTGCATTTTGAGTGGCTGTAAATCCGGTACCCTATATAAATAAAAAAAACTCGTAATACACGTAAAAATGTATTACTGAAGCTTTAATTTTCATGTCTTATCGAAGGAAAATTTGTACAGGTACCTACAGGTATTTACAGGTGCTTAAAAATAATTTCCAATTTTTGAGCCCTAATAGCTCATAAACAGAGAGTGATCCAAAAAAAATTTGTGAGGAAACTTATATTAATTCTAAAAGTTCTTTCTTACCTTAAAAATTTCAAGTCTTTTTCTAAAAGCTTGCGGTAGAAATGAAATTAGAAAAATCATGCAAAATTTGGTTTTCACATAACGGTAAATTTAAATACTAAATTTAAAAAAAATTATATAATATTAATATTGATTTAGAAAGAAATTCCTGTCCAATGGCGTTTTCAGATTTGAAAAAATATTAAGCAGATCATGAGATATACGCATTTAAAACTAGGGCTTTTTCAAAATTTCAGGTGCTGCAGCTCCGTAATCGATCTGGCTACATGACAAAGTTGTTCTACAATATTAATTTGATGATGTAACTTACCCATGGTAAAAATTGTTTTTCTCTATCGTTAACGGTGTAAACAAACGGACGGACGGACGGACAGAGTGAAACTAATAGCCACATTTTTTAAAATTTTTTTTTGGAAATGTGCTAAAAAGAACACAGGAATAAGAACAAGTTAACTTATATGTATATTGTTTCCGTACCCCTATGGTGTTTTGTTTTTATTTCTTTTCTTCTTATTATTTTGATCATGTCTGAGTCTGATATATGTATAAATATAATTTACACATATTATATATATCACATAATTGTATCTTAAGATAATCTATTAATATTAGAAAAATAAAAATAACACTTTTACTTAAATTTTAACCAACAGTAGAAATTTGAGATACAATTACAAAATTATCGTGACTTTTTAAATGGTACATATAAACACAGTTGTTTATGTTTGAGATGTGCTAGCACGGAACTACCGTAAATGTACCTGTTGAAATATGTATATATTGTATTACTAAAAAGGAATTTATTTTGAAAATAACCTAGTAAATGATATACAATAAAAAAAATTATTCCTCTACTATTTGAAAAATGTTCTTAATAAGCGTTTAACATTTGTAGAACAGAATCGTGGTTATAAATGATGGGTTTAAATTAAGAAGAAATAAAGTTAGTTATTTTTTAACATTATTTTAAAACGAGGAAGAATACAGTTGACTTTGTCAACTCTTAGATACCCGTACGAACCGTTAGTATGTTCATAGCTTGTCGCTCTGCTTATAATATTATTCTTTTAATTTTTTAGTATTTTAAAATAATTTTGGGAGAATTTTATATTTTCTAGAACTAAGGGTTGTACATTTATTCAAACTATATGTTTATACATTCTTCAAAAGCAGATTCTAATCTTTCACATAACGATTACCAATCCAAAACTTTTTCAAATATTCTGTAATACCATTTAATACTAAGCGGTAAATGTATAATCCAAAACTTTTTCAAATATTCTGTAATACCATTTAATACTAAGCGGTAAATGTATAATAATTTATACTATACATATGTATTATATATCATTCATTCATCAGTGACATATACGATATGTAAATAAACGTGAGTTATATAAGTATGTATACTAATATGATATAAATATAAATTCTTCAAGCAACCGTTATATTTTTTATTTATTTAATTTTTTTTGTACTACGCATCATCCTCAACAATTAAATAAAAAACAAATAAATAAAAAAAAATGTGAAAAGAGGACTTTTCTGGAATTTTGAAGGGCTGTAAGTCCGGAATCTTATATAACTAAGAAAAACCGTTGACATACGTAAAAATATATTACTGAAGCTTTAATTTTTATGTCTTGCCGAAGAAAAATTTGTACAGGTACGTAAGTTACAGGTGCCTAAAAATAGCAAATTTTCAGCACTAATAGCTCTTAAACAGGGGAAGGTACAAAAAAATTGAACTTATACTAATTCTAAAAGTTCTTTCTTGTCTCAAAATTTCATCTAAAGGTTCCTATCTAAAGGCGTGCCGGAGTTATGAAAAAATAAATTTCATGCAAAATGTGGTTTTCACATAACGGTAAATTTAAATAGTAAATTACAAAATATTGCATAATTTTGATATTGCTTTATGGAGATAACAAAATTTGCGGTCTTCTAGTGTTTTTAGATTTTAAAACTACTACGCAGAGCCTGAGAAATATACATCTGAAAATAGGGCTTTTTGCAATTTTGAGAGCTGTAATTTTGGAACCCTACGCAATTAAAAAAAACATTTAACACGCTTAAAAATATATTACTGGAGCCTTAATTTTTATATCTTGCTGAAATAAAATGTGTACAGATGCCTAAGTTACAGGTGTTTTAAAATAAGGAATTTTATAGTTTTTGACCCCATACAGTTCCGAAACGGAGGGCGATATAAAAATATTTTCTGAAATGACTCATACTTATTTTCAAAGACCAAACTTCTCTCAAAATTTCAAGTTTCTAACTTAAACTGTTTGGAAGATAGAATGATTCAAGAATTTTGCAAAATTTGAGTTTTGCATAACGGTAAATTAAGACACCGTATGCCGCAAGTATATATTTATTGTATATATACTTTTAAAGCTAATAAAAGCAGTAATCGTGTGGCTTTTTCAAATTGAAGATATATCTTATACAACTTGTAATATAACAATTTAAATATAAAGCTTTTTCGAACTTTGGGGAGCTGTAGCTCCATAATAGGTGGGGCTATAGAAAAAAGTTGTTAAAAATCAAATTAATATTTTTATGATATCTATCAGCGGTTAAAATTTCATGGCTCTATTTCGAAAAAAATGTGGAGATCTAACAGTTAGGTGTTCGAGAGTTACCCGAATTTTTGGTCGGATCTCAACAAAAAAAAATAGGGAACCTACAAATTGTTACAAGAATATTTTGTGTTAATTTCAAGACTCTAACTTTTTAGTTTTTGAGTTATCTTGCTGACAGACGGACAGACGGACGAACGGACAAAGCTCAATCGATTTAGAATTTGATTCTGATCCGATCCATATACCTTTGAAGTTTATATCTAGCTAGCTTATTTCGAGGTGTTACAAACGGAGGAGCAATTTTAATGTACCTGATCCTTATCGTACTGGTGTAAACAATATACTTTATGTAACTTATTGTTGTTATATCTTCCAATTTTTTTTTTTTATTGTTTTGTTGTAAAACATTTAATGATTTGAATTAACTTTTTTGAATATAAAAACAATTTAAAATTATTTATTGCAAAAATTGAAAAATTTTTTATAACAGAAGAAAAAATATTCTATTAAATGAAAATTGGACTATAACCCTGTACGGGATACTTGGACATCTAGGTATGGGGGAAATGAGGAAGCGTAAATTAAGTAGCTGCAACTCTCTACACAGATCCCGAATCTTTCAGTGGTATAAGTACGCACATAATAAGAGATGCACTAAAAATTGAAGAGGAAAACTGCAGGAACAAACTATGGAGTGAAACATCTGGGCTCAGCCAATCTAAGATGATTCTGGGAAACTATAATCGGAATAAATCTGGAAAACTCATTGAATCCAGTAAAAAAAATGAGAATTCTAACAGGCTTTCTGTCAACACACTGTCAAGTAAACGGCAAGAAGAAAATTTGAATAGAAAATGACGGTATATTTACAAGCCGATTCGTTTAAGAAGAAGAATAGTTTTCAGACACATACTTAGAAACTGTGGAGTGTGGAGTATGCGTACCTAGACATATTGCTTTACCGAATATGAACTGTCAGTAATAATCCCTGTACAGATTTTTAGTTTTTTAGAGGCAGAGACCTGATAGAAGCAGTATAAATGGAGGCAAAATTAACAACACACAATAATAGGGACAGAAAAAATTGATCTATATCAAAATAGATCTATATCTATCAGTTCACAGTCCTAATTATATGTGTTAATAATATTAATCTAATATAAAATTAAACTCTTTATTTTTGAAACCCATACTGTTAACAATACAGTTCTTATTGAACTGACATTTTATAAAAATAAATCAATTGAACATTGTAGTTAAACCATTTATACGCTCTGTATACATAATTATAATATGAAGCTTAAAAAAATTCTATTGTGAAACAAAAAAAATGATTCGTTATTTATTCGTTATTAATATATCGCAACATACTTTATCATTATAATACACTTCCTTTGAAGCTTGGAAGAATAACACTTATGACACACAAGATATTAATAGGAATTAAACTCCATATTAATAGGAATTAAACCCTGTGGACTTTAATTCTTTTTGAATTGGAATTAAAACCATACTCCTTTTTTTTTGGTATTGCAAGAAGAAATGTATTATATAAGTATTTCCAATATTTCTGAATTAAGAGGGGTTCCGTAGTTGGGTAAAGTTAAATGACACTTAATGTCAAATGAAATACAGCCAAATGATAGTAGTACTATATTTTTCCATAAGAAGATGTATAATTTTTGTTTAAAAAGTGCTATAAAAGACGTACTATAGAGCTTTTCCTGTCTTAATGCATGGCGATTATTTTTGAAGGCCAGAGTGAAGAAGGCAATAGTCCTTACTGTCATATCTTTATAAGAAATTAATTACGAAGTTTTAAATGTTTCGTTGGGTTTGTTTAATTTGAGATTTATTTGCATAATTATTATGGTTCTTTTCCTTTTGGCGGATGGAAACATTTTTAATAATAAAATCACTCATTTTTTTATTTTTTTTTTATTCGAAGATAATACGAAAAATGTAGAAGAAAAAATATTAATAATTAATAATAATAAAATGAAAATATTAAAATAATCCGATGACTCATCTAAAACATAACAGAAACTGTTAAATAAATGAAATTTTATACGATTTTAAAGATACCCAAGGAATTTCTTCTTTATTATCAAATATACATAGGAACTATAAAAAATTGATACCTTTAATTTAATTCACAAAATCATTAGCGATGTTAAAATTAACTTTTAAAATATTATAAAATTTTTAGATTACAATTAAAAAAAAAAAAAACTCAGATAATATCACAAGCAAATATTTAAAACTGTTAAAGTGTTTACATGTATTTTCAATGAAAATAAATATTTTATCTGATTTTTACAAGTGTTAAAAATTTAAAGAATTTACGGAATGTTAAAATATGTTTTTTTTTTGGTACAACAAATTTTTAAATAAACCAGGAAATATTCTTATTTACTATTGATTTAAAATAATTCTAATAACTTTTAAAAAATTTGTTAATAAAAAAATCGTAATAAATAGACTTTGAATGCTATTTATATGTAAAACAAAAAAAAAACATTTAAAGAAATAAAAATTGTGCAATATAATGAGTTTCTATAAAATTAACCGGAAGTGTTCTTCCTTTGACTTTTTCGTCTATAATATGCAAAGATAAATAAATTTCAAGATGTTTGAGGTTAAAATTTACCTATGTACATATATATTATATACTTAATTATTTATATAAATACAATAATCATAATTTATGTATCTGTAAAATATAGTTTTTAAATGCTTAAAAATTGGTATTAAGGTAAAGGATTGGTGGTGTTAAGGAAAGAGATTCCTGATACTCTAAATTATCATTTCAAGCTATATATTTAGCAATTCTAGGTTAAGAATTTCTTTTAATAAATAGATAAATATCTTATCGAAACAATTCGAAAAATTGCTTTAACTAAACATATGAGTTTTTTATTTAAAAATGTTTAAAACGCTTTAAATCTATCAAGTTTTTTTTTTATTTTTATTTGATATAAGAGCCTCAATTACAATTTCTAGATCTGTTCAAGATTTGACTGAAAATTAAATTTTTACTATAAAATAAATATATGCTTATCAAATATCAAAAAAATACTAAGTACACATTTTATTATTTGACACATATTGTTGAATGCAGAAAAGTCCAAAACGCGGAAAATTTGACAAAAGTTGGAGGCCGAATTTTTTCGCAAGTTTAATATTCTAATATATAAATGTGAAAATTTAAAATTAATCATTGATTTACTAAGGTCTCAGACATGTGATTCTTTTCTTTTTTTGTTTTGTTTTATCCACTGCGCTGTGTAAGGAGCATACGGTTACAACTAAGTTATTTATTATTCATATTTGACTAAGCTTCAGATTCTGGAATCATTAGTTTCATTAAGCCATTAATTACTCGACTCTTCCCACAAGGTTATGAAAGTAGATATAAAGTTTGTTTTATAATTAATCTTGAACATATGATTCTTAGGCAGACATACATTTCTGAATCTATAAAAGGCACAAATTTTTAATATTATCTGCCTCGTAATTTATATGAAATCTATTTATAGTATGTATTTTAAAGTTTTCCTATAACACCATTTTTCACAAAATAAAAAAAAAATAAAAACAAATCATTTTATTAAATAACAAGACTTCTTGTATTTGAAAAAAAGATTCATGTCTTAATCGCATTTCAAGATTGTTTGAATATTTATATTTTATATCCTGTATTAATGCTTTGAAGTTTGAACGTATCTACACAAATTTATGTATATTAGATAAAATAGTAGGTGATGATATTTTAAATAAGTTCATAATAAAAAATATAATTTTTCTTATTTGATTTCATTGATGCTACTTTTCTATTGAATGCATTTTTTTCGTTCTGTGTTAATTTATATCTAAGCATTTAAATTAAATTTATCTTAGATACCTATACTATAACTGACATACATATTATATAATACCGGTTACTTTTTTTTGTTATCACGCATTTCAATTCCAATGTAACAAAATCCAAAAGAATTTGCAAATATATATTTAAATTTAAATATTTAATTATTTGCAGATGAGTACTGCAACTGTTAGAAAACGTGTTATTGGTGGTTTTTTTTTCTTCTTTTCTTGTCATATTCAATATGAAAATAATTTGACATTTTAATCTTGATAAAGATAAAGTGCGGATACCTGAAAAAAAAAACCAACATATCATATTATTATGTTATTGAAACATAAATATTCAAATAATAATTTTAACTTAATTTTAAATGTTATAAGCACCTGTAAATTAGACTAGGATAACAGATTAGATACAATATAATATACTTATGTTATAAATTTATCTGATATTTTAGATAAAATCATTAAGTAAAAGACTTCCGTATTTGAATTTTAAATTTAAGGCTGCTACAATTAGGTTGCTACTTTTTTGGTATATAGTAAAAGAAAAATGGAAAAATGAAGATATTGATTTTATATTTGACATAAATTGTTAGATTTTTTTAAAAATTTTTTAATGTACGGTTTAATCTAAATAACTGGAAAGATTAGATCAAAGAATGAATTGAAAGAAGCACAACGTTAGTTATTATAGTTAGTTATTATATACTGAAGGATAGTTGAAATGTTGAAAGTTTAAAACCTAAAAATAATGTGAGTATTGCAATAATGTGTACATATTTTGTAGCTGTCTCGAACGTCGTCATCTCGTGTTCGAATTTTTAGAATAAAGAAAAATTTGATTAGGTCGATTAGGTCGATCGAAAGACAGTAAGTATCATATAAAATTCTGATATAAAAAAAAACTTCATCTTTTTATTTTTGTATTTTCTGTAGCTTTTTTTCCACATACGAATTTTGACAGACGAGCAATGGGGGACATTTTGAGGCAATTAGAAGTTATAGTTCTAAATTAATATTAGAAAAATTATGAAAAAGTAATACTAATTTCTAAAAGGATAATAATTGCATCAAACCCCTTAAAAACTTCAAAAAAAATTTTTTATTTTCTTCATTCAAAAGAATTTTTTTACACCACATAAATGTAACAAGGAAGTTACACAAACTTTTTGTTTTAGGCGTGGCTGTACATGTAGTAAGGGAGAATTACTTTTACGAAGTGTGTGGGATTCGAACCCACACTCCCTCGATGTTTACAGCGTATTTTTATACGCTCTTACCCACTAGGATGCCCTTCAAAAGAATTGCAAACCAAATTTATAGAAGGAATAGAACTGTTTTAAAAAGTTGCAAAAGCATAGGAGAACTTATTCTACCAGAGTGGATATTAGGTTTCCCTAAATTTATTCCACAATGATATTACTCTGACAAAAAAGCTTTGAAAGCATTCCTAATTCTTGAAAAAAAAAAAACTACTGAATTAATTCTTCTTTTTTCTTGATAGAAAGGGACCGATACAGAGATTTAGCGTTAATTCCTCTGCAGAACGTAGTTAAGATTCACATGCTTACTTAATCTTCTACCTACCTTTTACCTTCTGCATGTCTACCGATAGGATAATAGACAGTAAAAACACCAGCCAATTCTTTGATTTAAGGTCTAAAAAGAGAAAGTATACATTTGAATATTTTAAAATGAAATCCGATCACAACTCTCTCGTCTTACGACACGTCCTGAAAATCACCACCTTTTGGCCAACTCAAGAAAGTTCTTAATATTTAATTTGACGATTTGTACAGATATGTTGTAAGATGAAGTATTCACAATGCTTAAATCAAACTTAGCTGAGCTTAGTTGGCTCATCCGTCAACACGTTTTCTATAATACCCTCATGTTCTGGGACTCAAATAAAGTTCATAATATTTTATACTAAGAGTATTTTCAAGCCTTCAACCACCTTAGATTTGGCTAAAGATCTGTTTGTCTCCTTGACTATAACAGTAGAATTCTGTTAACAGAAAGTTTTTCAGTCAATGCAAAGTTAGCTGCTATATGGATTACCAAAACTTCTGATTAGAAAACACTGCAAAAATAGTCAATTTTAAAAAAACACGTGTCACAAATATGTTTAAAAGCTACAAGGACAAGATGTTAAATGTGGGAGGAGGTTAAATGGTAATTTCTACATATGGGTCAGATCAACATTTATTTTTTTTGGTTTTTTGATTAAGATTCTTTATTATTGTATATTCACAATAAAATTTTTATCAAGATTTAAATGTAAAAACCAACAATTTTATAAAGATTTTAATTCCTAACTAAAATGTTTTTATTTCGCTCATATACAAAAAATAGAAAAATGTTTGTTTTAATGTAAAATGCACCACTCTATGTATAGCAAATTGAATTTTATATTCAATTTAAAAATTTAAAATATTTCGAAAATAATTTTGATATAAGCTATTAATGTAAATTTTTTTTTTTTTTTTTGTTTTAACATACGAGTACATTTCCATCTGATGATGTCAGTATTATGGAATTTATACACATATTTTGTACCTTGTAAAAGATAAATTACTGAATAATTTCATATTGTCATATATTTTTTTTTTTTATATGTAAATGATTTTAATTGAAAAAGATACAATTTAATATGTGATAAAAATCATTTTAAAATCAATTGAATTTAAAATGATATAATATGAATTTTTCATTACATTTTTGATTTTATACAATTGATATGACACAATATATATACATGCATGTAAAAAAAAATGTTATTTTTATGTTAAATGTTCATATTTAAAAATTCATAACTATTAGATGCAAATTTTTCAATATACATTTTTTTTTTTCTTATTTTTTTTTTTTTTTTTTTTTTGGTTATTGCAATTTAATTGAATTATTATTAATTTAATTTTTTAATGCTCTCAGCGTTTATATAGTCAAAACCAAAGATAAATGACTATAACATTTTATTTAACTAAAATAATTTATCACTTAATAACAAAAAAAAAAAAAAAAAAACAAACAAAAAAATTGCATTTATTAACATCGATTTTTCATTAAAAATATGAATTTTGCTTTTTATTTTTAAATATTAATTTTTTATTGCTTTAAATTTTCACGAACTGAAAAAAAAAAAAATTAACACTTCATTGGTGCAGTTTATATGCTAATGATTTTTTTTTTTGTTTTTTTTCCTATTCAAAATGACTATTTGAAAGATCGTGCTCTTGATTTTAACTCTAGCTTATTTTCTAATTCTGTTTTAATTTTTCATTTTTGGTAAAGATTTAGCTATAAGCGATTATAAGCGATCTATTAACTGGATCATGTAATTGTTCTAAATATTTAAAATTTAAACGATTTTTAGATATAATCTTTTATACTTAGTTAATTTGAAATTAAAAATTTAAATTTAATATTATGATATGAATATGAATATGAATTGTTAACAAGAATTTATGTTTCTAGGTATCGGTATTTGTTATGCTTCTTCCATCGGATAGTTTTGGACATTAATCAAACTATGTACCTCCATTAAAACTAGATGAGACTTTTAATACAAATGTTAAAATACGATCTTTAATACAAATATACTGTTTGGTTTTAAGGATATGGCAAGGAATCTTGGAGATATGGTGCTTCGGAAGGATAGGCAGCGACATATGGAGAGACATTTTAAAGAAAGATGTTAATGTTTTTTCTATTTAAATTTACCGTTATATAGAATAATAATTTTTTTTAAAATTTCCATTCTTCCAAATGAACGATTATAGATGTCAAAAATTAAAACTTAAGTATTTTTAAACATTTGTAACTTGAACTTCTGTCAAAGTTTGTCTTGATTAAAATGTATAGAGTTTGATTAAAACTAAAGAAAATGCCTTTTGATTTAATCTTCCTAGAGTTAGAAATGTTCCAAAGACACCAATAATACCCTCTTGGTAGTGTCAGATTCTACTGACTAAAAAAAAACCCAACTGGGGGTCCCTTTAAAGAATATAATGGGTTCAAAATCCTAACTGCTAATGCAATGTAGTGGTTAGATAGTATATGGATAGCAGAGGATGGGATACGGAAATATTGGATGGATTATTAGGACTGTAAGGGAACAGTGAATCAGGTTATTATAATTATTATTTTGCTATAAGTGATGATAGCCATCAACAATTACAACATGCAGTAGTATATATGCATAAAATGAAGGATTAAGATTTTAAGTTTGAAACATTTGTGTAAAATTAGTAGTCAATAAAAATATCTTGATTTTTTTCTTGAATTTTTCTTTTCATTGAATTTATTGGATAAAACACAAAATCGAGGTGCACAAAATATAACAAATCGTTTGAGTTGGAGTTTTATAGTCTTAATATGTTTTTATTATTTCTATATATTTTAAAAGAATACAAAGAAGAAATATTGATTACCCACTTAATAGTTTTACCTATAATGTTAATCGAATACATTTTGGCGCATATACCGGAGATCCTCATGCAGTCATTAGAATTTCTGATGACCTAAAACTATTTTATTCGTTTAAAAGTAGTCATTAATTAAAATTTCAGCAAATGAGCTAATTAACATATGTAGATTTGCTTCAGGTTGATACTTGCTCTCTTGCACAAAGAAATCTTAAAGATTTACTAAACAGTTTCAGAAACCGTTTAAAACTATATAAAAAATTTTATCATATAATGTTAAACAAGGCAGAATGTAAGCCAATGGTTTTTAAAGGCGCACATTTTTCAAAAGACAATACAAACTGTTTAGAATTGTGAAACACTTTCTTCAATTTTAAGGAACCCTAATAATTAATAAAACCATGAACACACGTGTAATTTAAAGGTGAAGCTTTATTTTTTGCCCTAATAGCCCTTAAACGGGAGGTAGTAAAAAAAAAAACTTTGTGAAGCAACTTGCATTAATTCTAAACGTTCTTTCTTTACTCAAAATTTCCACTTCCTATCTAAAACCGTGCCGGAGTAATGATTTTGCAAAATCTTGTCTTCTGATAAGGGTAAATTTAAATAGTAAATTACAAATTATTCTATAATTTTGATATTGTTTTATAGAGATAAGAAAATTTCCAGTCCTCTAGCGTTTTTAGATTGTAAAACTACTACGTAGAACCTGAGACATTTGCAAATAGGGGTTTTTTTTTTTGTAATTTTGAAGTGCTGTGGTAACCCTATATATGCACATAAAAATAAAAATACATTGCTGGAGTTTTAATTTTCATTATTTTAATTTCTTACCGTCGAAAAGTTTGTACAGGTACCTAAATTACAGTTGCCTAAAAATAGCAAATTTTTAAATTTAAATAGATTACCAGTCATTTAAATTCATATATTTTAGATAAAAGCTAAGGTTATGTGGGAGATGAAATGAGTTTTAGTTTACCATATTTAATAGATACATTACAAAAGAATAATTTAACTTAATGAAATTTAGTTTTCCAAAGAATTATAGGTACAGTAATTTTCATTCTTATAACTTAATTTCAAAACGTCATACACAGTTAGGTATAAATTATTAAATTTAAATTTTGCATTTTTTTTTAACTCAATCATGACATTATTAAGTTACTTATGCAATTTTAATTACAGAAATGTCAATTTAAAATTAATTGATATTCAATTTTTAATTTTGAATTTATTTTTGTAACGTTGTTGAACAGATGAGTCATAAATGGAAAAATTAATCAAATATTTCATGTGATGTCAAAAAAAATCTTTCATTCTATCAAAATACTCTTCGGGGCATGTAGTAACAATGTTCAAAAAGCGCGTTTATTTGTATGTTTGTATAGAATTTTACTATAGTTTTACCATTCGAATTTGTATAAACTAAAAAATATAATACTCGTATATGTATTTTACTGCTTTTGGCAAATAATAATTTTATGTTTTTAAACAGTTTTCAAAAAAAAAATAAAAAATTAAAAAATATTGATAGTATTTTAACTTTAACTTCAAAAGCAAGACAGAATGTAAACCAAAGATTTTTATAAGCGCACGAAAATTACAGTTTAGAATATAGTGATTTGCGTCAAAATTTTTAATGTTTCTTAGAATTTTATATATAATATTGAAAGAATGTTTACAGGTGCCTAAAATAACATTAGGTATCTGAAGATAGCAAATTTTCTTACCCCTAATAGCTCTTAAACAGGAAAAGGTACAAAAAAATTTTCTGTGGTAAGTTATTTCAAAAAATCTTTCATCTATCAAGGTTCTAACTAAAAGCGTTTCTGATATATGAAGTAGGCACATTATTGTAAAATCTTGTTTTCACATAACCATAAATTTATAACGATATAAATATAAACGATAAATTTAAATATTTATAAATATGATTAATAAATAAAAATCTCACGTCGAAATGTTAAGCAGAACCTGGAGATATAAGGCATGTTCATGGAAGTCACGCGTGCGCAAGGAAGAAGATTTTTTGTTCATGGTTGCATGTTGTCAAAAAATTTGCTTAGTTAAAAATCAGGCACTAGTGTTTATAGTTATTAGTGTTACGTCAGTGTCGGGTAGATTTTATATAATTGATATTTTAGTGCGCTTGCAATTGTTTGCATTATAAGTAAATAAAAATAAATGGCATCAGAACACATGTAACTAAAAATTAAAGTTTTATATACATAAATTGAAATAAATAAATAAAATAATATATAAAAAAAAAAAAAAAAAATGTATAACTTTCAATCTATAGAAAAATTGACAAAAACAAATTTTGCATGCGCTGCCTTTATGAACAAAAATGTACTGCACATTTTTCAGTTCATAGATGTCAGGTAAAAATATATGCCCGACGTCCGCGCATATTTTTCTGCAACTATGAATATAAGCATACACATTAGAAAATAAGGATTTGGCTTTATTACAGGTTATCGCATTGCTGATATATGGCCGATTTACGAATAAAAACTGACAAATGAATGTATGGTTGATCGTTTTAGATCCAATTTAGAACAAAGATATTTCGTTACAATGGAAGTGCTTACAGATAACTAATTTAAACGCGTAATTATATTGGCTTATTGTTGAATTCAATACTTACATAGGAAACTCGAGGTAGTCCTTGTTTTAGAGAATTTTGAGGTTTCCGACACTCCTAACTATTTTGCCAGCTCTACAGTTGTGTTAAATGTCTAGGTATTTAGCTCGAAGACCGTGACCCAGTTCAATTAAGGATGAGAAATAGCTACTGATGACCGTTGAGATCACTAAATAGTTTTAATAAATTTTTTGGGAAATTTCTGTTTCTTTCTTTTCTTTTTATTTATCTTTTAAATATATATTAATCCTATCATTAAATTAATAACACTTTTTAACTAATTCATCTAAAATATTCATAATCATATGAAAAAAACAAAGAAACAGAAAGTGAAAATAATTATTTTTTTTTTCTCTTTTACTATTGATACTTTTTTTTTTGTTTTTGTTTTTTTTTTTTATAAATTTAAAGTATTAAAATTGATGGCTCCAGGAATCAACACTTCATAATCAATAACAACCATCACAAGGAAAAAAAAAATAAATAAAAACAAAATAAAAATAAAAGTAAGTTCAATACAGATGATTTAAAATGCGGCAAATTCATAGAATTACCTTTAAGTATCTCCTAGTATCTTCCAGTCACTAAATTTAACATCCATTACAAGTAAAGGATCATTAGGTCACAGTAGTCACGATTTATTTATTTATTTTTTTGTTTTTGTTTTTTTTTTTTTTTGTTATTTTTTAATTTTCTTTTTTCCTCTCTTTGCCTTCTGATTTGCTCTATATCTTACCAGCCAGTTTACAAAATAAAAGAAAAAACAAGAAAAAAAGCCGTGCGAAATTTAACCTGACTTACAATTTGTGATTATTGAAAGAGAAACAAGAAAAGCGCAGAACCAGGAAAAAGAAAAGAAATATTATATCTTTTCATAGTGTTTTAAGTACAAAATAAAATCTAACTGCATATATATCTGTATATTACATACATATATATTTTATGTTTTTATTTTCTTTTGTTTTATTTTATAGTCATACAGTTTTAATGTTTTTTTATACCTTCAAAAAAAAAAAAGAAAAAAAACAAAACCTATAAAAAAAAATATTCAACTTGTTAACTTCAAATTGTTATTCTGTTGTGTCATTTAATATAACTAACATTTAAAATATATATATATATATATATTTTTTTATTAGTTACTTGTTTTTATAGTCAACATTATAATCGTTATAATATTTTGAATCTAATAAGTAATAACAGTAATAGAGCTAGCTTAAAATGTATCTATTTTTGTTTTTATTTTCATTTTCATTTTAAAATGAAATGTTCAGTTTATTTTAAATGGTGTTTCTATTCATCATAACACAAAATTTGTTTAAAACCCTTAATTTGGAATACTTTGAATTTTAAGTTTTCCTTTTGTTTTGTTATTAGTTTTTTTTAAGTTGCAATTTATTAAAGCTGCATTAAAACTGTACTCAAAAAAATAAAAAAAATTATATTTGATTTTAGAGATGATGAAAAACAATAGGAAATACTGAACGGTAACCTTTAACTAGAAGTTTGAAAATTTTCTATTAAAATAAATAATTGATGAGTTACTAAAGTACACTATGTGTAAACCTACACTCTACAGTAATAGTTTGCCATCTAAATCTGGAATATAATTAATTAAATAAATTTTATAACAAAAAATATAAATCATCATTATCATTATTTTATCATTTCATTAGGTATAGGTACTCATATGCTGGATTCACTGCTTCAGTCAGTACATTTGTTACTCGTACATTCGAACTCATGCGCGCTCATATTTTTTTATTTGGAAATTTGAATTCTGTCAATTTTCCAAAACGTTCAGAACATTTTTTTTCTCTCTGGAATAAAAGTTTATTTAACTTTAACTTTTGCTGTAATTTTTAATTTTTTTGACATTCCTCACATTTAAGAAAAAAATTTATTAGAAGATAGAAAGAGCAAAGTAAATATTTTTTCTGTCAAAATTTTTTATTTTGTTCGGAACAGAATGTTCTGAAGTAATCAATCGTTAGCGATATCAAGCGTTAGTTCGGAAAAAATGTACTGAAGCAGTGAATCCAGCATTAGAGTCTTGTTTTTCTTCAAGGATTTAATGATTCCAATATATGGATTTTTCATCTATTACGACTTGTAACCGATATCTTAGAACTTTGTTTGGTATTATTCGGAATATACAATTAATTTTTTTACTGTTTTTTTTAAAGAATTTTTTAAGGTGGTCATGTGTTAAGGTTTTCTCTACAAACTTTATCCGAAATTTTTCGTAATATATGTTCTTTGGACAATCCAAACTGTTTCGACGGAAACCGGCCGGTAGCTATGGTTTATGAAGGGAAGAAGCTTATTTTGGTATTTTTGTTATAAAATTGCTTATAAAAAATTATCTAGTAAGGATGGCTTATCCAATATCCTCGTTCTTTTAAACCATTTTATATTTTATAAGTACCTACTATTTTAAGCTAATTTATATATTTCAATTTCTGAGGAAACTATTTTTAAGTTTTTTTTTTCGATAAATCCGAAGAATATTGAAGTTCTTAAAATAGAGTATAGGTATATAATTTTATATAATACATTTTCAGATGCATCAGAAGTTGATTTTTTTTTTTGTTGAAGCCTGTTTATTTGAAAACTTTTACTTTCCTTTATTATAAAATTCGTTAGGATAATTTTATTGTTTTTTTTCATATGATGTTCAATATAAATACTGAAGATTAAAATCAATTGGTTGAATTATATTTTGTAAGTCAGTTAAATAATTTCAAACAATGAAATTATACATCTTATATAGTAAAATGCTATTTATATTAATAATTTATAAGAGCAATTTTTAATTCTGTAGTTGAGTTGAATATTGCTTGTCTGTATCTTTTATACTAATGATATAATATAGGGGAAATTATAGTCATACTTTCAATTTGTGAAATAAATTAGCATCATAATGTGTTACTAGTTACCCAGTACTTATAATTTGCAAAAATACAAAAAAGAACTAAACTTTTTACTTCTTAATTTCTCCTTTCCTTCCTATTTCTTAACAAATTAAGATCCCTTCCCTAGACTCATTACTTTCTCTTCCTTACTCTCTAGTCATTATATAAAATAAGGAGGTACGCTTTTTATCTCACCATTTGACTACAGGGAAATTGGAGTACTTTTATGATGAGTAAAAACAAAAAACTACCAAGGTGATTTAGGAGATCCTAGCTTCTTTTAAAGGTTACCCCATCTCTTAGGAAAAAAAAAAAATTTATTTTTTCTCGAAGGTTGTCTGTTCCGAGTGAAACTTCTACTTCTATTTTAGCGTTGTAGCAACTTTTTCAAAGTCATAGTTAACTATTATACTCAAAGAAATAATCAAATAATGAAAAGACCAGGAGGTTATAGCCGAAAAGTAGAATTCTTATATAAATCATTGTAGCAAAATGTCTAGCAATTATTGAAAAAATTAAATTAGAATAACAAAAAAATAGAAAAAAAAAATATTTATTTTTTATTTTGCAGATACAATTTTAACATCATATTTGATTTTATTTAAAAAATCGATTGCGGCGATTATAATTTAAAACATTATTAAAAGCAGGGGACATAAGTAATAAATTGAACATTGTTGCTAACAGTCAGTTTGATAACGAAATGGAAAAAAAAAAAACATTAAATATAATGGCGCCAATCAAACGTTTTTCTTCTTTAGAAACAAAGAGTATATTTTTTTAGAGCAACAGGTCGAATAAAAAGGAAAATTTTATTAAAAAATATATATATGTATATACGTACTGCACAATAACGAATTTCCCTTCCTGGTACATAGGTTTTCTTTTCTTCTTATATATTTTCTATTTTTTTTTTTTGTTCGTTTCAACTATTCCAATTTACAGATTTAGTCAATTGATATCAATTCTGACTTGTTCAATGCATTTATATGTTTCTATTTGAATTTGAATATATTCGAAATTCAAAAAATAAAAACAAAAAAAAAAAAAAACTTGATGACGTGATGATTCCAAAGATAAATTATGAATAAAAAAAAAATTAAAGGAGGTAAAATTTCAACTCCTCTTCGAATCATTGTTATTATTTAATAGAAAAGTGAAAAGTTTTTTTTTTTCTTTGTAATGAAAAGAGCAGGCATTTAAAATGTTCCTAGGTTTCTATTAAAAAAAATAATAAAATTATTATATTGTTGTGTATTACATTTGCTTTTTTTGACCTGACTTTTTGTCTAAAGGTGGCAAACTGTGTTATAAATGTTATAACAAAAATATTAAATTTAAAATATAAATAAATTGGATTGTAACGAATTATCAGATTAAACATAATATACAAATATTATATTTTTATTTTAAATATTTGTTAAGTATATCCTATTTCCGGGTTAATATTGGTAAATCTAAATTTATTAAATTTAAAATCTTATTTTTTCTACTTCTTTATCATGTCCTTTTAATTAAGATCGTTTCGTATTCAGAATAAGAGTTATGCATATTTTGGGTATAATGTGCTGAATCTGAATCAACTATGTCAATTTTAAGTGTTGTAAGATGTGGGACTATGGTATTAATCATCTTTTTAGTTGCATTTTTAAAATTACATATTTGGAAAATTTACCAAAATTCAGAGTTGATTTCAACACCAAAAAAACACAATGCTGTCTGATCTCGCGGAAAATTGCCATTGCTATTCCCAAACTATTATTTCAGGGAGAAGTTTTGCTGCATTCATAAATATAATATGCTGGGTATCGGCTTAAACCAAAAATTGACTTGGTCAAATCACAATTTTGGTATAGCTAAAGATGCAGCTAAATGTTTGGGTTTTTTGTTTCGCTGCAAAACTTACTTTTGAAGCTACATTCGGCCGAAAATGGATTATAATGCACACATTTGGGCTGCAGCCCTCAAGGCCCTGCAGCGCTGGGTTATTTAGATAATGTGCAAAACAAAGCTATTCGTCTCATCAACCACCCTAGTGTAACTTCAATGCTTACTCCACTCAGCCATCGTCGCACAGTTGGGTCACTAACTTTGTTTTACAGATAACACCTGTTCCAATGAAATAAAACAGTTAATGGCTCCACTCAAAGTTTTTACGAGAAAGAAGGAGGACTACAGAAGCTCATTCCTACCATTTAGAGTTATCAAGATGGCGAAATACAGCTTATGGAAATTTCTGTCATGCGCATGTCCCGTTTTTGGTTGGTTAAAGTCCAACACTACCCTGAGAAAGCACGTGCAGTTCCTCTTGGTGATTTTCGAGTTTTCCCCAACCCTCGTAAAAAAAAAAAAACAAAAAACAGTATTAGGATCTAAAAAAATTTAAGGTCTTTAATAGGGAACAAAGCAGTATATACCAAAACAGAATTTCAAACGCACCCATTTTCAATTGGACAATTTAAATAGGATTTATTATTGGGATTGTTTCTTTTTTGCATCAACATTTTATTTTTATTTATTTATTCATTCTTTATCTCAAATGAGCCCAATCGCTCGTACAGAGTATATAACTTCTTAATTCTAATATAATAATAGTTCAATTTTTAATTCAGTGCAACATACAAAAAAACATATTGAGTAAATATTACTTAATTTAAGACATTCATATCAATCAATAACATTTAATAACAACAAATATTAAAATTGAGAAAAAATAATATATACAGCAAAATAACAAGACAAGGTTTTTTTTTTTTTCTCTTTGCTTACTAATTTAGATTATTTCTTGAAGAAAGTGCTCATTAACAGTTTTTTTAAATTTGAATGCATTATTTATATTTTTAAGTTCAGTAGGTAATTTGTTAAAATATTGAAATCCTAAATTATATATTGTGTCATATCCATTAAATCTTGCCTTTGACGAAACAATTCTAATGTTTGCAGCTCTTCTGGTTTCATAATTATGTATATTATTGTTCAATATTAACCTTGTATTTGTATTTATACTATTTGATTGCATATTGTGTATATGAGTTACCAATCTACTTTTTGTGAGTATGTGTAGCGGTAGAATCTATGTTTACAGTGAATATTGCTAGTTGCTGCTCTTTTTCTATACCCATATAAATTTTTTATAGCTTTATTCTGAAACTTTTGCAGTTAGTTAAGGTCCTTCTTATATGCATTACCCCAAATATGTATTGAGTACGCAATTGAGCTTTGAAACAGTTCAAAAAACAGTCCCCTTTTCTGTGGTATGGCACTCTTTTACTTATTAGCTTGAATATGCCAGCAATTTTCCTGGCTTTTTTTAGCTGTATATTAATCTGGTCACTCCATTTTAATTTACTGTCTATTACTACACCTAGGTACTTATAGCTAGGAACCATTTCTAAATTAAATTGGTTAAACTAAATAATATTTTTATAGTTTATTTTGATAATGTCTGACGGTTTTTTCTTGAAAAACACATATTTACTTTTAATGATGTTTATTGTTAGTTTGTGAGTTTCCATCCAATCATTTATTATTTTTAAATCTTCATTTATTTTTTCCTCCAATTTTTGACATCCAGTTTCTGAATAAAGTATAGCAACGTCATCAGCGAACATATAGGGTTTACCATTTAGTTTTATGTTAAGTAGGCTGCTTATGTAGCAGGAAAATAAGGTCGGCGCTAACGAACTTCCCAGAATAACACCAAACTCAATATTGTTTGTTTCACTTCTTAATCCTTCACAGACACTATATTGGGATCTATTTGACAAATAATTTTTGAACCATTCATGTTCTTTACCAGTTACTCCACGTTCATATAATATTCTGAGCAATGTTTTTCTATCTACGGCATCAAATTCTTTTTTTACATCAAAGAATACAGCCACCACTTTTTTATTTTTTTCAATACCAGACTAGGTTTCAGCTACAAAATAAAATAAAGCCGCACCTGTATTAGATTTTTTTTAAAGCCGTATTGACTCTTACTTATTAGATTCTCTTTTTGTAAAAAATTTGTCAGTTGGCTATTTATATACATATGTTTCCAAAACTTTAGAGAAGGTAGTTGAAATGGAGGTTGGTCGAAAATTATTTATATCTTCGATATCACCCGATGTTTTATAAATGGAGATAACTTTATTTATTTTCATGGAACTTGGTACTATTTTTTGGTTGAGTGAAGCGTTAATTAATTGCATTATACAACTAGCCAATTCTTCTTTACACTCTTTTATTAACGATGAGGGAATCTCATCTTCACCCGCTGCTTTGGTATTGGACAAGCTGTTGATTATTTTTATTACTTCATATCGATTTATCGGTTTGAAATCAAATGCACTCTGCGTTCTTATTTTGGGTATATAAATCTTTTTTTCAAAACTTTCTGCCATAATGTTCCCTATATTACTATAAAATTGGTTGAATTGATTTATTTTTTTTCAATTTATCATTTTCACTCAGTTCTAGGTTCGAAAGAAATTCATTTGTTTTAATATACTCCCACGTTTTTTTTGGATCTCCGCCTGCTTTTTCAAATTGTTTTGAATCATATTCTTCTCTCATTTTTCTCTTGAATGTAGTATATCTATTTAACCAATACAAATATTTCATTTTAAAGTATTCTGATTCTCTGTTCTACCCATATTTTTTATACCAGTAGTTTTTTCTTTCTATTAATTCTATACATTTTTGATTAATCCATGGTGCACAGAATTTACTATTATTATTTTTTATTTTTCTAGAAACGGTAGCTCTTTTTAATATGTTTTTGACGTGTGATGTCAAATCATCATTTGTTATTTTTCATTGGATTGTTTTGTGTAGATCAAATTAACCTAAACCCCCCATTTTAAAAAAAACCCTATAAAATTAAAAAGAGTCCTTAGCACGTGTAAAAATATAATATTGAAGCATTAGTTTCTAATCTCTTACTTACATTAAATTTGAGAATTCTTTAGGTTACATATAAATGACTAAAAATAATAAATTTTTAATTCTTGACTCGTAATAGCTATATCTTAAACATATTTTAATTCTTAAAGATCTTCCCCCTCTCAGATTTAAAAGTTTTGAACAAAAGCAATCGCAAATTGTGTAAAATTATGGTTTTATAATACAAATTATGGTTTAACTTCAAAATTTCCTGTCGTTTAAAATTTTAGATTGTAAAAATGTTAAACAGAACTTGAGATATGAATTTGTATTCTCTATTTGTGGATAGAGATTCTACCAACTTAAAAGGAAATCAACTATAACTTGGTAATAGAAGGGGCAATATAACTAAGTTGATTTATATAATTAAAATTTCATTACTTCATTTCAAATGGTGTTGAAGTTTCAAAAACAACGGACAGATAAACGGACAAAGTGAAACTAATAAGCAAATTTTTCAATTTTGTTTTGGAAAATGTGCTAAAAATAAATGGTTCTACTTTATATCGTAATAATATATCGTAATTTCCTTTTATATATCTTTATTATACCTTTATGATAGGTTCAATTAGTGAAATTGAATCTTAGATTGCAATTACTTAAAAGATCTCCACATATGAATTCTGATATTAATTGTTTTAAAAATTTGTGAATTTTTTATTTTATTATTATTTCAATAAATTATTTCACATATAACATTTGAACTAAATGATTTTAATTAATTCCTAATTAACTAGAAACATTTTTAATCTTTTCTAAACATATCTACATACCTAAGTTATACTTACTTAACTTGGTTACGAGATTACACAAATCTCCTACTTTAAAATCGTTAAAA
Organism: Poecilobothrus nobilitatus; assembly: GCA_947095535.1. Classification (NCBI taxonomy): domain Eukaryota; kingdom Metazoa; phylum Arthropoda; class Insecta; order Diptera; family Dolichopodidae; genus Poecilobothrus; species Poecilobothrus nobilitatus. Next base: position 80,634,617 of record OX352774.1, on the reverse strand, counting down.
CGGTATTTCCTCCTTTTGTTTGATGTGAGGTTAAAAAAGTTAGCATTCAAACTTTAAATATTTATATGTAATTAAAAAATTTTCTTCAGTATTTATTCTTAAAATAAAAATACTATAATATTTTTAATATGGCTTTAAAATTTACACAGTAAGTTAAAGTTTCGTAATTAATTTAATCATTTGTAAAAAAAAAAAAAAAAATTTCTGGTTGTAAAATAAAAAAATTAAATACAAAATTTAAATTCAGTGTCAATTTATTGATTCTTTAAAAACTACTTGTAAAAATAATCATAATTGAAAATTACTTAATAATACATAAGTTTCAATACACTAAAATTATCTTTGATTAAAATTTACTATTTTTTCGTGCATTCAATTTTTTAATAATACTATAGAAACTTATGCTAGTTATGGTAGTCACATTCCAGTACAAATTTTGTATAAATACTACAATTTAAAATTTTTTAAAAGTTATTTATTTAATAACTTATGACTAACTTGATTAACTATAAAAAACATTTGAAACAAAGAGAAAAACTTAAATTTTGTTTAGTTTCTTTCAATCAAAACATTATTAATTTTTTATATTTCATAATAAAATTAAAATAAATTACTAACAGTTATTTCAATTTAACAATGCGCAACTTTATATTAAACCATTAATATTACCTATATATCATATAATTTTGGAAAGTTGTATATTTTCTAGATAAATTGATTAAAAAAAAAAAATGTTTAAACAAATTGACGAAACGTAACGGAACGTGAATAAACGTAAAAAGACGTGATGATAATGACTTTAGAAAATATATCTTTAAAAAAAAATATCTTTAGTATTAAAACATCTGATATAAAGTTTAAAGTATTTTGATGGAATCGGAGAGCTAAAATAACAGATATAGAAATATTTTTAATAGATCAATGTGCCGTAACGGGTTAACAGATTGCAATAAAAAAAAAAACAGTTGAAGTTTTTCATTAGGAACACTGAACAATACTTCCAAGTTCCAATCATACTTTCATAGAAAATCATCGCTTTTAAACTCTTTTTTATAGAGAACAATGAGAACAATAAGTACAAAAATTTCTGCAAAGAAAGATTGAAGTCAATTGATCAAACTATATTTATAAAATATGTTATTTAGTCTGTCATGAGAGTCGTTTAATCATCAAATATATAACTGTGGTCTTAAAGTGAGTTTATATATTCCAAATGTTTTTTTTTTTTTTTAGTTTTTTAACGGATGAGTAGGCATTGGAATTTAAACAAATAAATCGAAAATATAAATCATAAAATCTCGAAATCTCTTCTTTTCTTTTTATTAAAAATAATTTTAATTAACTCTTGTTATTAGCATTCTGCACAATCCATGTTTCATTATAGCTCCAATAGTTTTTTAATTTAATCGTTTTTAAAAAAATCGCTTAATTTTGAAAAGTTTTAAGAAAAATTACAGACTTTAATTCAAAAATAATCAAAAATAGTTTGAATGAAAAGTCAAAATTTGTAAAGGCAAAAATATATAAAATTTTTCCCAATATTTCGGGCAACGTAAAGTAATTCTGTTCGTCTATTATATTGAAAAGAACGTTTCTGCGCTTATCGAGAATCGAGAAACAGTAAGTTTTTGTGTTTGTCATATTGTGAAACCGATTGATGAATTCGATTAGATGAATGCAACCGCAACCTTTACAGAATCAATTTTAGTAGCTTGGAATGAGTTATATATATGTTATGTCGTGTTTTCTTTTATTAACTGCTTTCAGCTCGAAAGCCTGATGAAGGTATTTAGTTTGTTGCTGTGCTGCCTAAAGGGTTAATTGGTTCCAGCTTAAACAGACTGTAAAGAAGTTTAGCGTTTTGTTGGCTTGCCTAAACGGTTTAATCGATTAAGTTAAAAATATGCACAAGTGCTGCTTCTTAACGATGCATTTACGAGCTGATCCATTGCCAGCAAATAATTCAAAAAATTATAGTTTGTGATTCATATTCATATTTTCCATACGAGTTTTATAATCTTAGAAAAAATCTCTGTCATATCTTTTTACTAACATCATTATTTTAATCGGTTGCGGAACAAGAATTTTTATACAAGATGCTTATATGACAATGTATAATCTCCGCAACAGAATGTAGTTAACTTTGCGGTATATTATCCTATAATATAATTTTTGTGTATTATTTTCTTTTCGGATATGTATTCTTCGTTTTGCTTATAAAACTTTTCATAGACTCTAGACAAAAAGTTGTTCAATTTATTGTTTACAAAAAAATGCAAATTTTTCATCTTCCGAAAAATTATTTGCCAGAAACCAAAGAACGACAATAAAAAAAAGAACGCGCCTCGGTGGCCTAGTGGGTAAAAGCGTATAAAATACGCTGCAAGTGTGGGTTCGAATCCCATACACGTTGTAAAAATAATTCCCCCTTACGACATTTACAGCCAAGCCTGAAAAGGAAAGGCTGTTCAATTTAAAAAATTAATAAATTCAAAATAAAAAACAAAAACATTTGCAAATTTACTGGTCAACTTCTGGTAAACTTGCCAGTGCATAGTAAAATAAAAATGAACCACCGTATTTTTAATAAAAATTTCTATAGGTATTTATTTTAAAAGTTAAAAATATAACACAATACCTTCTTTTCTGTACATTTTTCAAATTTTTTTTTTTAAATTATGCTTATTAGTTTCATTCTGCACGTCCGTTTACAAAACTTCGTTTAAGATGGAGCAACCAAATTTTAACTATGGTGTAGTAAATGGTGATAGGTGTAGTAAAAAAAAATTCATTTTGTAGAAACATGTTTTTTTATAACAGCTTATTTTTAAATGGTTATATCTCAAGTTCTATCAAATATTTTTTCAGTCTTAAAGCGGTATAGTAAAGCTTTATAAAGCATTTTTTAGGCGAAAATCAAATTTTTAAAATTTAAGTTCTTCCGTATCTTTGAAACACTGCTAGTCAGTTGAATTTTTTGAAAGGGAAGATCTAATACAATATAAGCAAAAAACAATTTTGTACTTATCTTTGTTTAAGAGCTGATAGGGGACAAAAATTGAAAAATTGGTTTTTTAGTTTCTGAAATTTAAGCATCTTTGCCAATTTGTTTAAAGTAAAACCCAAAAATTAAAGCTCCTATACATTATATTTCTGCATATTACAGACTTTTCATAATTTTGGGCGAGGATTTTATTCATTTTGAAGAGAATTTTTCCGTTTCTAAAAAATTCTAAAAAAAAAATTAAAAATTTTGATGCAAGTTACAAATTTTTAACTGTTTTGTCTTGTTAATAAAATGTGCGCCTTTAAAAACCTTTGATTTCGTTTTATTTTTCATATTGTTTTTGTTACGTCGGGAAGTCTACAAAAAGTATTTAATTTGCAGTATTTTATTTTAATTTAGTGTTCTTGTTGTGAGGGAAGTAAAAATTAATTGGTTTGATTTAAATTTTTAGAATAAAAATTAAATTGTACTTATGAGCTTTTAAAAATTATTTTTATTAAATATCTTAATTACCATTAGATAATAATTAAATGTACATATACATATGTAATATGTATATATATATTGTATATATATGTACATATACAGGGTGTTTCCGACTCGATGGTCTTCCTTAAAATGTGTGATCGGGCATACCGAGATGAACAAAAAATTGTATTGGAGGAGGAGGTCTATTCTGGATCCTTTTCGAGATATGAGGGGTTAAAGATTTTTTAGAGACTTTTCATAAAAAAATCTACAACTTTTGAACGACTTACTATAGAGAGATAAAAAAAAATGTATATTATAGAGTAAGTTGTTAGCTACCCCAACAGCTACAAAGTTATCCAGGTTTAAAATAATTTAAAATGAAAAAATTATCTTTCAAACTCAATTTTCTTTTGAAACACCCTGTATTTGTGGTACTTTTTATAGAATATTTCGAGACAGCTTTGCAAGCCCTATAATTAGTACCTAATAACTTTTTCTCTAACCGTTTTTGAGATATGAAGAATAGAAAGGTGTAGAAACGGCTTACTATAGTAAGCCGTTCAAAAGTTGTAGATTTTTTTATGAAAAGTCTCTAAAAAATCTTTAACCCCTCATATCTCGAAAAGGTTCCAAAATAGACCCTCCCCTCCAATACAATTTTTTGTTCGTCTCGGTATACCCGATCACCCATTTCAATAAAGATCATAGAGTTGGAAACACCCTGTATATGTTAAAAAAGTACTTGTTGGCAAATTCTTGTTTGATCTGTTGGTGAGTCAGCTTTTAAAAATTATTTTAATATGTAATGTATATTGTAAAACAAATTGAAGCAACGATTAAGAAGTCACAAAACTAAATTAGATTTTTATCTAGATTACCTTGACTTTTAAGTAATTTGTTTTTTTAATTAATTATAAAAATAATCTAGCGTTAGTAAGATGACGTTAAAAAACCGAAATGTTTTCCCACGATGAGTGAAAAAGACAAAAAAAAAAAATAAATAGAATTTCTTAGAACGAATTAATTGTAACAATTTGCAGTTGAAAACTCAATTAATTATTTAATTTTATTGGAAATTTTAAAAAAAATTTATTGAAATACACTATACAAGTAATCTGTAGATATGCACGCAATCATGTTTACCGTGCATTAAAAAATTTTAACTTCGTGTTGATTTTATATACTCGCCGTAGTGTAAAAATTAGTTGTCATTCAAATTGTTATTAGATATAGAGACAAACTTGTCAGAAACTTGTCGTTTTAATATTATTTTAATTACTGTAATAAATTAAAAACAAACAGAGATTTTCCATTTATAAGTTTAATGCTTCTAATAGTTCTATTTTATTTCATCTAAAAATATGTTAATTAAATTAAAATTTTTTTATTTTAAATCTAAACCAAACGAGAAAGAGTGCGGTAGAGTAGACTGTGTCAACTCTGGGATACTCGAACGAAAGTAATATATTCTGTTTCCATAAAATTTGATCATCTTTTACAAAATTTCAGATGTTTTACTTAATTTAGTACCCAGATATATTTATGTAAATTTTTGAGTTGTATGACACTGAGTTATTTTCATTTAAAAAGGGAAGTTGTATGGCAGCTCCTCGAATCTATTGCACCTGTTCCACCTAATTTTACAGAAGTTATTGCTATTAAACTTGATAATTTTTCAAAAAATTTTAGATATCAACTTTATTGATTACCAAGTTATGGATATTTAAATTTATCTAAAGCTTATCTGTGAATCTGAACCCTAGACCAACAAAGTTTTACAAATGTTATTGGCATGTAACTCAAAATATTTTTTAGAAAATTTCAGATTCCTAGCTTCAATATAGACACTGAGTTATATTTTTATATAAAAAGAGAAGTCGTATGGCAGCTATCCGAACTTGTTGCCAACACAACCAAATTACAGAAGTTATTGCTATGCAACTTGACAACTTTTCACAAAATTTCAGATACCTAGATAGTTTTGATAAACACAAACATTTTTTTTTTAATAACAAGTAACATATTATCTTTAACACATATATATATGTATTTATAATGTATTCGTTTGTCAAAATTAGTTATAAGAATAAACTAAACATTTGGAATTAAACAAATAAAAAAATACGAGGCCTCGATTATCTAGTTAGTAAGAGCGTATAAAATACATTGTAAACACCGAGGGTGCCATTTCGAATCCCACACACGTTGTGAGAATAATCCCCACTTAGGATATTTGCAGTCACGCCTGAAAAAGGTAGGCTGTGTAATTTCCTTGTCACATTTATGTCGCAGGGGAATAAATAAAAAAAAAAATACTGATAATTTCACGCCTGTCTGCTTGGTTTGTAAGAATATCTGCAAATGTGTTGATTTCAGGTGGCGACTAAAAAATAAATTAACCAATAATCCAACAAAAGTTCACCGTGGTTGGTTTTACACTTTAAAATTTTGAAAAGATTTTTAAAACAAAAATTAATTTTATTTCCGTTTATTTTTTATTTTTCTTTTAATTAGTATTCGTAGCTTTAGGATTAGTTAGTTAGGTTAGAATAGTATATGAAGACTAACAGATTTATTACTTGCGATAATGGTGAAAACAGAATCGTTTTGGAAGAAAAGCACAATAAATTAGTTTCTATTTTTTTATTTTATTTTAATTATATATTATGACTCATATTATAATTATATATTACAGTTTTAAAATTTAAATAACAATCTCATCCCTGTAAAAATAAAAATAATATGAAAATAAATTGTAAATAAAAATTTTTAGGGTAAATTTAATAAAAACGAGGAAGAATACAGTTGCCTTTGTCAACTCTTAGATACCCGTACGAACCGTTAGTATGTTCACAGCCTGTCACTTTGCTTACAATATTATTTTTTTAATATTTTAGTATTTTAAAATAATTTGGGTGAATTTTATAATTTCTAGAACTATCGCTTGTACATATATTCAAACTATATGTTTATACATTCTTCAAAAGCAGATTTTACATTCTTCAAAAGCAAGAAGCAGATAACCTTCCACATAACGATTATCAATCCAAAACTTTTTCAAATATTCTATAGTACCATTTAATACTAAGCGGTAAATGTATATTAAATTTACTTAGTACAAAATAGTAAATATAATTTTAAATATTATATTATATTATATTTAAATATTCCACTGACAGAATGATTTCTTATAAGTAAAATAAAATACATATATGTATGTAAATACGGCACTATATAATATACATATATACTCTTATTATTCATTCACTAGTGACATATACGATACGTAAATGAACATGATATTATATAAGTATGTATATATATCAATATCATATAAATAAAAATTCTTCAAGCAACCGTTATGTTGTATATTTATTTACATTTTTATGTACTACGCATTATATCCTCAACAATTTCAAATTATCGAATAAAATAAATGCAAAAAATTTGTTGAAGAAATTTGTTAGAAAATTTGAAAAAATCAAGTAACACTTTCGTCAATTATAAAGTAACCCTATATTATTAAAAAAAGTTGTTAACAGAAATAGGAGTATAATGTTGCAGCTTTAATTTTTGTGTATTACTTCAAAAAAATTCTAACAGGTGTTCAAGTTACAGGTGTTTAAAAATAGGAAATTTTCAGTTTTTGACTCCTTACAGCTTCTAAACGGGGGGTGACACAAAAAAAATTTCTGAAATGACTCATACTTATTTTCAAAGATCTAACTTCTGTCAAAATTTCAAGTTTCCAACTGTAAGCGTTTAGAAGATAGAAGGGTTAAAGGATTTTGCAAAATTTGAGTTTCGCATAACGGTAAATTAAGACACCGTATGCCACAAATATATATTTATTGTATATATACTTTTAAAGCTAATGAAAGTAGTAATCGTTTGGCGTTTTCAAAATGAAGATATACATTATACAACTTGTGCTATAACAATTTAAATATAGAGCTTTTTTGAACCTTTGAGGAGCTGTAGCTCTGTAACGGGTGGGGCTACAAAAAAAAGTTATTAAAAATAAAATTAATATTTTTGTGAGATCTATCAGTAGTTAAAATTTCATAGCTCTATTGCAAAAAAAATGTGGGGATCTAAAAGTTAGGTGTTCGAGAGCTACCCTAAGGCTTGGTCCAAACTCAACCAAAAAAAATAGGGAACCTACAAATTACTCCCAAAATATTTTGTGTAAATTTAAAGATTCTAGCTTTCTTAGTTTTTGAGTTAGCGTGCTGACGGACGGACGGACGGACGGACGGACATGGCTCAAAAGTCTTAGAATTTTTTTCTGATCCGATCCATACCTTTGAAGGTATATCTAGCTCGCTTATTTCGAGGTGTTACAAACGGAGGAGTAATTTTATTATACCCGATCCTATCGTACGGGTATAATAAAAAAAAATATTTTTAATTAGTCAAACATTTTTTTAACTCGAAAAAAATTACATTTAAAATATTTTAACAGCACAAAATTTTAAAATTTTACTTAATTGAAGGAAAAATTATATTTTTTTATTAATTTAAACGTTTGACAGATTGTATAATTGCGATGCTGTATGAATCTGCTGTTTTTCAAAATGAATTCATTTTGAAGAAATTTAGAAATATGATTATACTAAAAATTGGTTAGGTTGGGTATGAAATCGCATTTCTCAAAATTTTAAACACAACATTTTTCAGTTTAACACAAAATCTCAAATACCAAAATCTCATACTTGCAATTTGAAGTAGTCCTCGGAAGAACCTCAAAAAATCGTCACCAAAAAACATCATAAATAATATTGTGACCTCGGTAGACTACCTAGTGGGTAACAGCGTATTAAATGCACTGTAAACATCGTGGGAATTTTACATACCTCGTAAGAATAATTCCCCTTTGCAATATTTACAGTTACGAAGGAAAAGCTGTGTAATTTCCTTATTACATTTAGGTGGTAGAGGAATAAACTAAAAAAAAATATATTACAGTATATTATCTATTTCGTTACCAACGTTATTTCAAGTCCGAAATTTCGAAAAAGGTGCTTTTAATTTTCTTAGAATTTTGTTTTATGAGTAAAATTTTCTCTCTCTTTACAGACGGAGCAAGCTAAACTAATAAACAGTTTTTTTTAAGTTCCTTTTTTTGGAAATATTCTAAAATTATAATATAATTTTAAATACATCTTTGTTCAATGACGGATTTTCTAATTTTAATTTTAAAAATTTAAAAACTTGGCGATGTCTTATCAAGAATTTTAAGACCATTTCCAAAACTGTTTTAGTTTGCAACCATATATATGTCGATCTTTATAGTAATACTCGTCTAAATATAGTTTAAAAGTATAATAATTTTGCAATTACGTTTATGACACCTTAAAGAAGGCGAGATAGATATATGAAAAAGATTACATATTCATGCTTAGGGTCAAATTCTGAATCGATTTAGTCATATATATTCGTTCGTCTGCACGATAACTCAAAAAATAATAAAGCTACATATGATTCCGAATTTTTTTTTATAAAATTGTTAGTTTCTCTTTTTTATAAAATTATTAGTTTTACGGTTGAAATTGAGCAAGTTGAACGGGTGAGTTCGATAAATTACCGTAAAACTTCGAAAAATAACTCAGTGTATATTAAAACTAGGTGTCTGAAATTACTCTAACAGAACAGTTAGTGGCGAAATTTATGTCGTCACAACACGGTAATTAATAAAGCTAAGCGTTTGAAATTATCTAAATGATGATCAAGTTTTATGGCAATAATTTCTGTGAAATTTAGTTTGTTCGAAAAAACGGGTTCTAGTATCTCCATCAGTATTATACCACTCCAAAATATATGTGAATATATCTCAGTATACTTAATTTCGTCAGATATCTCAAATTTTGAAAAAAAAAACTGATTAATTTTATGGAACCAGCATATGTTATGTTGTTACGGATATCCTAGAGTTGACATACTCTTTTTTGTTTTTAAATTATATTGATTTCAATATTGATGTTGCATATTAATTTTTCAAATTTGTCCAACTTCTAAGTTATTTTAATCGTCTCAATACCTTTATCTATTTATTGTCAATTGATTTTTTTTTTTAAATCTGATGTCTGCATACAAAATTAATTTAAATCTTGTTTTAATCAAAATGTGTTAAGAAAAAAAAAAAAAGCAAAAATTCTAAAAAAAACCATGTAGTTCTATCAATGAAACTTGTTCTACTCAATTTTTTTTTTTTTGAATTTAAAAATAAAAACAAAAATAAAATTGAATTATTCATGAGTCGTCCCAATCTGTTTTGAATGTTGTTAGATGTCACCTTCTTGACAGTTTGTCCATTAAATTACATGATATATTTATTATCAATGACCGTATAAAGAATTAAAACCAGAAAAAATTCAAAATAAAAATCTGATAGGTACATACATATACTACATAGATATTCTTTGTTATATCTTTGATTAATACTAATAGTGTGTTTGATAATTAGTAAAGACCATATTTATATAAGTTTTATTTTTTTTTAATTTTGACAAAAACTAAAATATATTAAAAACTTTTTTTTTTATTTTTTACTTTCGGAATTTTTCTTAGAATTTTAACCTAGTAAAAAGCTTAGCATCTAAGTACTTTAAATGTTTCTTATACACAATCCAATTTATATATATCCAACAAAAGTGTATAAAATAATCAATATATTTAAACAAGGTAGAATGTAAACCAAAGGTTTTTATAAGAGCACATTTCTAAAGGACAATACAAACTGTTTAGAATTGTGTCTTGCACAAAAATTTGAAACTTTTATGTATGTACATACTAAGAAAAAATGTGAAAATAGGGTTTTTCTGGAATTTTGAGGGGCTACTGTAAGTCCGGAACTCTATATGACAAAGGAAAACCGTTAACATACGCAATAATATATTACTGGAGCTTTAATTTTTATGTCTTGCCGAAGAAAAATTTCTACAGGTGCTTACGTTACAGGTGCGTAAAAATAGCAAATTTTGAATTTTTGAGCGCTAATAGCTCTTAAACAGGGGGTGATACAAAAAATTTTCTAAGAAAACTTATATATACTAATTCATAAAGTTCTTTCTTGTCTCAAAATTTCAGGTTCCTATCTAAAGTCGTGCCGGAGTTATGAAAAATGAAATTTCATACAAAATGTGGTTTTTACATAACAGTAAATTTAAATACTAAATTTTAAAAAATTGTATAATTTTGATATCAATTTACAAAAATACCTGTCGAATGGCGTTTCTAGATTGAACAAATGATAAGTAGAACATGAGATATACGCATTTAAAAATAGGGCTTTTTCAAAGTTTGAGGGGCTGTAGCTCCGTAATGCATGGAGCTAGATGAAAAAGTTGTTCCACAAAATTAATTTTTTTATGAGACGGACGGGCGGACAGAGTGAAACTAATAAGCACATTTTTTCAAATTTTTTTTTGGAAATGTGCTAAAAAGTAGAACAAATTATAAATTTTTTTTTTTATTTTTAGGAAATTTGAAGTTATAGGTGCACATCTACTGTATATATATAATATATACAGTAGATATAGCATTAATTTGTATTTTTTTTTCAAAATTGCATTAAATAAATGCTTAAACGCTTTATATACGCATATAAAAATTTCTTAACGTTCCACAAAAACAGAAAGTTTTCAAATCAAACAAAAAGTTTGATGTCCATTCAAACTTCTTTAAAATAATATTCACAAATAACACAGTATAAATTTAATTATTTTAAACCCGTTTTCCTGGATGCAGACTGGTATTGTATATTAAAGTTTAATGCGTATTTTTGTTCCATTTTGTTCAATTATTCTATTCATTTTTATGATATTCTTTAATTTAAATGGAAAAAATATAAAATTGTATAAAAAACAGATGAAAATATAATAAATTTATAATGTGTAATAGATAAAGTTTAATTCCAATGAGACCAAGTTCCAAGTCATAGATCCAATTGCAACCGAGCACATAAACATTTTTTGAAGAGGAAATTTTGATAGTTTGATTGATTAAGTTTAAAAATTTCTGTAAGAGTTGTTTCAATTGCAATCGAACTTATAAACATTTTTTGAAAAGGAAATTTTGATAGTTTGATTGATTAAGTTTGAAAATTTCCACATGAGTTGTTCCGCTCGATTTAATTGGAACCTGATAACATATTTCCTTTTGTCGGCCTGTTGCACCGAATTAATTTGCTTTACATCTGTTAGTCTAGCCCAACTAGTCGATCGAAAAATATTTGTGAACGATTGATTAATTATGTTAAAAACTTTGCACAAAAGTTATTTTGTAGCATCCATTTGGGTGAAATTTAATACATTCCATCTCGACGACCTGCTGCCCCGAATCAATATAATTGGCATCCATTAGCCTATCACTAGGTGTTAATTTACTTTCAAACTATTTGTTAGCGATATGTATTCAAATTTCTAAGCGGATTTTGTAATATTAAGGAAAGGCAGTGGTAAAGTTTTTTTAGTTCATCAAAAATATTATTGCTCTTTTAATTGTTCAGCGTAAACGATATGAATTATTAATTTTAAGCTGTGTTGTGCTTTGCTAATTCAGGTCACTGTCTCAATTTACTTATCTATCTGTTACGCCATTGTAGAACGACAGTTTTTAAAAAACTGAAATTATTTCAATTACAGAGGAAAAATTCGATGGAGTCAAAATTCCCTTTACATGTATAAAATCAACATATAAACTTTTAACTAATGAAAATTTATTTTAATAATATTATTTTCGTAAGCATGTACATAATCAATTTTTGCGGTTAATTAAATTAAAGTTTAAAATATATATTTTGTAATTACCTACAGTATCGTTCCTTAATTTCTTTTAAAACATTTTTTACCATCATTTGTTTTTAAAAGAAAATATGATTTTTTAAAGCTAAGTTTAAGTTAATTCTTTCTGATAAATTTTTCCTGTAGCGCGTATTTAGGGTAGGGTAGAACCTTACCTGAAAATAGTATATAACTAATTAGGTACGTTAACTTTTTGCAGCGAATAGGTGAAATCCATTTCAATATAAATTTAGGTATTTCAAAACTTAGTGAAAATTAGTTAATTAAATGACACCAATATATAAATCTCGATTAATCGTATTCAATGTCATCAATTAATTAAAAAAAAGTTATTCATTCATTACTAAATATTTAATTAATATTGTCTCATTAACAATCATTTTATTTTTCAAAAGAATGGATTAGTGTCATTTCATGGATTAACAAATTATTATTTTAAACAATAGATAAATTTTATTTTTCAAAAATAAAAAATCTGAAAATTAAAAACAGCCCACATATTTTTTTTTTAAATTGATCTTATAAAAGTTATTTCATACACATCGTTTAGATTTATTTAGTTGTGATAACTGGTAATGAATAAAGAAACTCATTAAAAATACATTTAATTCAATATTGTAAATGAAAAGAGTCAAATACTTAACTTAAGTTTTAAGATCGCTTACACTATTTCAAAAACTGTAAAGAGAATTAATGAAAATCTTTTGTCATAGACATTTTCTTGAAAATTTTTTTGCATATAATATCTTATAACTAATTAGGGATATGCAATTGTGTCTTTAGCTTATAAAACCAAATTAATTTTATTAATTTTGAATTTTCTTTAATTTTACATTTAAAATAGATATTAACCTAAGCCATATAAGAAATCTGGATTAGAATGCGTGCCGTTTATTTCTCTAAATTGGTGAACCACTACAATATGGAACATGCTTCCACTTAATATGTTCCTGCCTGATAGATATGATCTATTATAAATAGAATAATTTGCAACTTACTACAGTTTCGTCTCGAATTTGCCGTTCAGCTCTCCCTTGTTATTCTAATTCCCTGGAATTCCTATCGACATTATCCTAATCTATAATAACTTTCAAGAAAAGAATACTTTCCAATACAGTTTGTGTATAGTGTGTGAAAAAAAAATATTTAAATGTTTTAGATTCTATTTCGAATTTTTTTGGGGGGTCATTTTTTTTTTGTTTGTGGAAAAATTATTTTTTTTTATTTACCACACTTATGACAGAATTCCCATACATGAAGTTGAATAACTTGAGTCGAGTTAAATTTGTGTGAGTTTCAAATTTTAAAAAAATATTTAACAAATTTTTATTCTTTAAACATTTTTCATTTAACATTCTACCTATGTGAGACATACTGTCTGATAATAATTAATTTGTCAGTATTTATTTACAAACATTAATTTAATATTTTGAATAATGTAATAATAAAATTGAACAAAATAAAAATTATTTTAAGCCTACATAAGAATTAAAAAAACTTTTATATGACTTTCAACCTTCAATGCATTGCAGAAGTATAAAAATTTTCCTATATATAAAGCTTGCGAAATTAAAGTAAATTAATAAATTAAAACTTATTATTTTATTATGAAACATTCAATTTTACGCAACTTCTCATAAATACGTAGATTTTACAAAATTTTTCTTTTTACATTATTTCTACTTTATGATTTTGAATTTTAATTGTTTTATGACTCAGAACTCATGTTAGGTTTTTTATACATACTTAGACAAAAAAAAAAAAAAGAAATCTTAAGCAATCTTTTCAGATTGATGTCAACTTGATGTTAAATTGATACATATAGTAGTTTATCTCAATTAAGAGAAAATGGAAAGAAAATCTATTTCGACTATAACTTAATAGGACATTTTTAAGAAAATATATGTTATTTAAAAAAAAAAAATGTTCGAATATTTTTAGATCTAATTTATAAAATAACTATTTTATGTCAACAAATCACTCAGCATATGAATCCTGGTAAATTCTGCTTTTAAACAAAGACTAAATTAGTTTCTGTAGACAATGTGAGTTAAAAGTTATGCGGCATTTAATAAGAAAACGACTGAGAATAGATCTACCGTCACAACTCATACGATTTTTTTCTAGTTTTAGTGTCAGGAGTTACTCCTTAAATATTTGCAATTTTATTATTTCAAAAAGTTTCAAAGCATAATTTGCCTAGATGGAGGTAATTGTATTAATTTGATCTTGATCTACCCATTATATATTTATGATTTGAATAGATCTCAAATTCTTACACTTCTACAGGACCTAAAATTATTATATTCTATTACTGCAAATCATGACATCAAGCAAGTCAAAAATTTTTTAGGAACTGTAAGGATAAGAATTTTATACATTAAAAATAACAGAGAAAGAAAGAAAGAGCCAAAATGAGAAACAAAAAATTTTAAAACTCTTCTAATTTAAAATTGTGGTAGCAAAAAAAAATCTACCTATAATATAAACCCAATATTTCTTGATGTACTTACATATATAATATAAAAAGGTATTTATGTAATGTACGGAACTTTTAAAGGGATAATAAATTTCCAATAAATCATTAATTTTTAAAATGGTTTATTTTCATATTGTCTAATACAGAAAGTAAATTTTTGTTTAGTTTATCAATTTGTTACAACGATTGGGACGTATTAATACAGAATTTTCTAAGATAATTTTGAAATTTTTTATTGTTGAAAGGTCCACCAAAGTACGAAAATTTGAATACCAAAATTAAAACAAATCGCAAGAAAATGAAAAAAAAAATCAACTAGGTCCACCACAGAACCGATCGCATGAACATGAAAATTTAATATTTGTTTTTATAACAGCGTTATTTACAAAATTTGATAGATAGCTAAAAGTGGTACGCTTTTGTAATTCTAAAAGCATTACCATTGTAAATAAGTAGGTACATATTATATAACTGTAGCATAAACATTTTTTACAAAAAAAAAACTGCTCAATAAAATTTAAAAGAAATAATAAAAATGTATAGCCATATTATATAATTACATACATATATATGAAAATGAAACATGTATATACCTATATTATCTGTAAATCTGTACACTTTATAAATATATTATATTTCATACACAAAATTTTAAAATTGAATAAAAAGCTTACACAAAATAAATTTCGTATTAGTAAAAATGAAAAAAATCGTTTGAAAATGAGGCGAACCTAAAAATTTGCCAGATCAAAAAGTGTTCTATGAAAAAGTGGTTGTGCTTTGCTTGTGTAAAAATTTTCCCGAAATAACTTTTTTCATAATATTTTACTGTTTTAAAATATTCGAAAAAAATATAAAAATGGCTCTAGTAAAGTGGCACTTGGGGCTTACGGTTTTTTACCAAAAGTTTTTCAATTGGAGATATTTCCGTCAAAATCTTATAGATATGAAATTTTATCGAATTCCGTTGAGCAGTTTGTGCTGTACACGTGCCCATAAAAAGACAGACATATAGACTTAATTTTGAAAACAATTAATTCAGGTTTCTAATACATACCGGAAAAATCAATATATACAAACATCTGAGGTTTAAAAATTTGGTGCCATCACAATACCTTCCTTATACATTACATGTATGCATTCGGTATAAAGTGAAGAGATGTTATGAAGTTAATAGGTGACTTCTACTAAGGATGTACAAGAAGTTGGCAGAACATTTATTCTAAATCATGAATATATAATATTAGTATTAGTAAATTTAGTAGAAGGTACTATTAGTCAACTTACTTTTAAGCCGTAAAGGTGTTCATCAAAATGTATATACAACTAATTTTAGTACATTGTGCAGACAAGACAAGACAAGACAACTTTAAGTGTAATAGTGAAATAATGCACATATCACAAAATAAATAAATTCTTTTTAAATAAGAAACTTTTCATTGAAGTGGTCTCCTTTTGTAATTTTACTGGTGATCTATAATGCAATTTTAAAGTTGCAGTATCTTTAATTGACGTAGCACTTGAAATGTAAATGTAATGAGATTTCTTTGTAACATCAAAACTAATTTTTACAAAAAAAAAATTTATTTTCGATTTTTGTTATTTTTCTTCAGTTTTAAGTGGTTTCAATAATTACTTTGTAAACAAAGAAAAATTATGACATCAAATTGTAATAAAGGAAATAAAAATATAATACATAACAATTTTGTTTAGTACATAATTCAATAAAGATTACTTTATAAAATGGATGTCATATTTTTTGCTATATATTTATTGTTTTTATATTTTTTAACTTTTATTTCGCGTTCTTTGTAATTTTTTATCATTTTGTAAATATCTTAAAAAAAAAAAAACACAACTGTAAATATTAAATTTTATTTATTTTCCAGGTCTTTCCTGTTTAATCACTTTGATAACTTTTTTGAGTCATATTGTTTTCATCTTTTTAAATACATGTTTACCTATTAAAAACTGTTAGTGAGTGATGCATATTATAGGGAAATTTTTTTGTTTCAGTTCGCTTAAGTTTTTATTTAGATTAACTTTTGAGTTCAAACAGATCGATATGATAAGAAAATGTCAAGGTATTATTATGTTGACTCCTCTAAAATAATAACACATTTCCTATAACGTATCAAATATTTATAAATTATATCTATATAAATCTATAAAAGACATGCATAAAAATTTATTTTTAAAGTTTAAGTTATTCAGTATTTTGTAGTGATCATTGAAAAATGATTTTATTTTTGCTTACAATGAATAATTTCGAACAGCGACTGAAATGAATTGACAAAAACACATTTATTCAATGTCTTTTTTGGTTAAAAGGAATTTTTAACTTATTTTTAACTTTTATTTTAAATTTTCTCCCCACATGGACTCCTATAAAATGTTCAATTTTACAGGAGTCCATGTTGGAAATATTCTTCCAATCCCTTCCTTTTTTTAAGTAGTTCATCCCTACTTAAAAAATGTATTTCATAAATTAGACCTTATGAAGAATACTGAAATTATAAAAAAAAAACTTAAAAAAAAATTAATAGCTCCATAATCTTGATCATTCTATTATAAAAGATCTTAAATTAAAATCTGTTGTTTACCTATACAAATTTTAATTTGACAAATTTTCAAATCTTAACATTAGCTTTTTTTGGTCTAATGCCATTAACAGTCATAAAAATGTTAGAAACAAAAAAAAAAATAATAATAAAATCGCTGTTAATCTTCACAGCCTCTACCAATTTTAAAGCATTCCACTTGAAAAATTAAGTGCCCAGGTCAATTATTTCTATATAGAAATTTTCAAATGTCATCTAAAAATACAGGATCTGACAATCGAATCATAGTCTGTATGGAATGTAAAAATTCATCTATATTTCTTACCTTTTTCTTTATGTATACCTACTTCATTTTAGAAGAATGCTCTCTAATTCATAAATAACCTTTAATTCATTGTTAACTGCATGTTTAGTCCTTAATGTTAACTTTTTTTTTAACTTATTATAAAAGATATTGTGCTAAAATAAAAAAATAATATAAAATATTTTTTTTTAATTTTGTTTAACAAAATACACTTAAGTATATTAAACTTGCGCAATTAACTTTTATTTATATTTAGTATTACGCAACAATACATGACATTCACCTACAGTGTTCCAAATACTACTAATTAAATATCTGTAAAAAGAATGAATTTCACTTCAATTAAATAACAGTAAAAAAAAATAACGTAGTTATTCAAAGCACTAGAAAAAAAAAAAAAAAAATTGTAAATAAAGGAAATTTTCTATTATAAATTTTTATAACCGGTATTTTAATAGAATATTTTTTGATTTAACATGTAGTAGGAAACAAAAATCGAATTTAACAGTTGAAATTGAATTAAGTAGGAATAAAATGTAATCTAAAATTTTAAGTTATAAATGTTATGTAATCTGTTATAATCTTATATAGAAAAAGATTTTACGTATGCTGTTAAATAATAAATGAATGGTAATAAAATTTATCTATTAATTAACAACACGAGAAATGTGTTATGTTATATATGTATAACATGAGAAATATATTCTCTTAAAATTTAACACTCTAGTAGGGATTAGTTCATTAGTAATATTGCTAGATGAATTAATGAAAATTTCAATGGTCACAATTCAAAATTCATAAAATATTTGAAAAAAGTCAGAAAAAATGGTTTAATTCGAGCATATTTTTTGTTTTGTTATAATAAACAGGTTTAACTTGTAATATTCTTGTATATCTTTAATTATTAGAATTTTGGGAAGTTTACTCCTGTGTAATTTTAAAGATTTTTATATATAGAATTTCCTAATAGTAATGTAACAATAATTGGCGGTTTTATTTTTATTGCTAATTTTTTAAAACATGACTATATAATAACACTTTTAATTTCAGTAATAAAATTTTAATGATTTTAAAGATTTATCTATAAGATTTAATCGATTAATTTTAAAGGTTTAAAGCCGATTTCTACTAGAACGGTACTTCACGACATACTGACCATTTTTTTAGTTATATTATGCATTTCATATGAGTATATATATTCCCACTGCACGGGCATCGAAGGATGATGTAATGACATCGTAGTATAATTTAAAATTTCGTTCACAATTTTTTATATGTCTCTTTAGGTAGCAAAATTTCGTCATATCGTCATTGCCAATATAATGGGAATATATGAAAAAATGCTTATTATTAATAAAATTACGTCGTTGTTGTTATATAATATATGAATAGGCTAAGCAATATTATGAATAAAAAATACTTTGAAGCCACATCAAACGTCGGTATAGTGTAAATATATATATATCTGTTGTCGTCACTTTACGTTATCGTCATGACATCGATAATTTGCTTTTGTATTGAAAATACAATTTTAAAGGGGAATTTCTAATTTCTTCTTGAATCATTTTTTTTTTTTTTATTTATTTTAAAGTCTATCAATTCTAACATTTTTTTTTAAATCTATAGATCTTATTTTGCTAGTAAGTCGTGAATTTTTTTAGATTTACATAATCTGAATCTGAAAGTGTTTATCAAATGTTTTAAATTTGTCGCTTTGACTTTTATTTAGTCTCAACGTCTTCTTTTAAGTCTTTGATCGTGATTTTGTATTGTAAATATATTTGTTACCACATATATTCAATTTTTAAAATTGATTATACAGTCAAACTTGGTTAAGTGAAACCTGGATAAGTGGAAAACCTCTATAAAAAGAACTCTCACCTTGGTCCTTACATTTTAGTGATGAAAAACCTCTATAACTGAGATTTTGTGACCTCTATAATTGGATCTTAATTTCAAAATGTTTACCTCTCTAACTGAAACTTTATAATTTATACCTCCTTTAATGGCACAATTTTTTTCACTTCTTTACATTACAAAAATTTTCATTTTTTTTATTTTGCAAAATTGAAAATATTTACTTTAAAGAACCGCTATTTTTGTGTTTTTTTTGTATGAACATTTTGGATTAATATAGGTATCTATTCAGACTTCCTTACTTCCAGTTTGTTAATTGGCTAGTTATAAGCTAAAATGTAAAAAAAAATTTATTTTGCTGTAAGTGATTAAAAATTAAAAATTTTTTTAAACTTTCAAATTTCCAGAAACCTCTTTAATTGGCACAATTTACATAAAAAATCTGGCTGAGTGGAAAACTGCATAAGTGAACTACCTCTATAAGTGGAATAAAACTACTTGCCCCTAGAGGTTCCACTTATCCAGGTTTGACTTTAAATCGTATGTATAAAGTGAATTTTATATTTAAAATTAACAAAAAAAAATAAAATTCATTTAAATAAAAATTAAAAAGTAATTTTCTTCCTTAAACAAAAGTACATTACAAAGATTATTTTTTTTCTTTTTCTTACAATTAATCAATTTTATATTTTCTAATAAGATAAAGAAAGAAAAAAAAACAATAAAAGAAAAGAATAATTCACCTGTTAATCTATCCACGTGAAGATTCTAAAATTTCATTGGTTTAACGATTTACCACTCCCATTTTTTCACATTCTTATTTTTATAACGTATCTCTACAATCTACATATAGATTTACTTACATATATGCATGTATTTAGAAATGTACATATTGATTAATTAATTAATATTCGTTTATGTATAAGTTTCTAGTAATATTATGTACCTACATATGCATATATATAGGTACATCATAAAGTATGTATTTATGTATTTAGTTATTTAAATAATAAAACAAACAGAAAAATTAATCTGTTTTTTTTTTAACTATTTAAACAAATCAATTAAAAATTATTTTTTAACAGTTTAATGTTAATAATAGCAGATAATAGCAATATATGTTATAACAGACAAATATAGTTATGTTAATGTTATTTAAACAAAATAATAACATTTAATTTACTTATAACAGAAAAGTTTTTAGTTGTTATACATATTATAATAGTTTTTAGGTAGTAATGATTCGTATCACTTCTCTTTACGTAGTAATGATTCGTATCAATCTTACTGTAAACTCTTAAATAAAACTTGAGCAAAATTTAATAATGAATTAAAGAGAAAAATATTATACAAGAAATAAAGAGAATTTAAAGAGAATGGATTGAAAATACGTTGGATGGATGAAAGTAGTTAATGGATATTTTAATTATACATTTTTAAAATCAATTTTAAACATATGGCAAAATGAACAGTAGATATTATTATAAAAATGTAAGTCTTCTTTACTTATTTGTTTTTTTATTAGATTATTTTACTTACGAAAAGGGCACGAGGTTATCAAATAGGAGGAAAGATGTACTATGCTGTATATGCACAAAATATACTTGATGTGCCATTCAAAAATAATAGTTCATAATGTAACAGATTTTTTGTGTTGATGAGCATAGATTTGAGTTAGTGAATTCAGTTACCTAATTAATTTGTTTCATCTAACCATTCTAAAACAGGATCTAGTTCATTAAAGAATTAGCTATAATTAATTATTAGCCATAAGAATTAGCCATAATTAATTATTACCTTTAAATTAATCAAAGTTCATGTTTAAGTATCATTAGTTTATCATAAGTTTTGCACAAAAAAAAAACTGTATAAATAAACTAAATATTCAAATACAAAGTAAATGTTAAGTTTTTAAGTTAAGTTAGTTCCAATTTTATTATATTCATTTTACTGATAAAACAGGAGTAAAAGTTTCTAGTAAAAACAAACTATGAATTCTAACAAGCTTCCTGTCGGGATACTGCCGTCTAAAGGAGCAATTAAAAAAAATTGTAATAAAAAATGACGGTACATGTAGATTCTGTCATGAAGGAGAAGAATCTCCAGGGCACATACTCAAAAATTTGCCATTTGCGAAATTGCGAATTGGGCCTTCAGCCATACATGACTTACTGGCTATACACATCAGTAGTAAGACCCATTCTTATGTACGGAGTCCTAATATGGTGGTAGGCAATCGATAAAGAGGTCAACCGCAAGGTAATCGCTAGGGTACAAAGAACTGCCACACTATGTATTAGTGGCTCTTTAATAACAACCCCTTCTGCGACATTAGACATCGTGCTTAATCTGATGCCTGTAGAATATTATAGTACATTTGCAGCCGTAAACACAGCTGTGAGATTAAAAGCTACATCCCAGTGGATCAATTCATGAGAAGGGCACTCGGATATCATAAACCAATTCAAATCCACTCCCGCTTCGGGAAATCTCATGTGACGAGCATCCGTGCCCTGAGAGTTGGAACTCGAACACAGTGATGACCTTCGAAGGAGTACAATTCTACACGGATGGTTCAAAAATGAACAGCAGTGTAGGATGCGGGGTCTTCTCAGATAATCTGAATATCAGTCATAATTTCCGATTACCAGACCATTGTAGTGTCTTCCAAGCGGAAATTATGGCAATTGAAGAAGCCTTAATTCTACTGAATAGAAGCGTTTTGACTGTGAAGCAAGTATGTATTCTGTCAGACAGCCAGGCTGCGTTAAAATTTCTGGAATCAACATGCAGAACCTCGAAGACTGTAATAAACTGCCGAAAACTTCTTAACGAGATGGCCAGGCAGTTTAGCATTCAGCTTTGCTGGGTACCAGGTCATCGAGGTATTCCGGGAAATGAAAAAGCTGATGGATTCGCAAGAATTGGTACAACCTTATAAGTTCTGCCGGATAGGGCAGGACTAGGGGTACCTCTATCCACAAGCAAACCGTTATTTCGAAAGAATATAACTGATATGGTAAATTGCAAATGGTCAAACTTGACCTCGTGCAATACCACAAGATTGATATGGCCCAAAACCAATTTAAGACGATCCAATGATCTGCTTTCTCTCAAAAGGGGAGACATTGGAATGACAATGGTTATAATTACCGGTCACTGTCTAATAGGGAAGCATGCCAGAAGACTTGGCTTATCCGCAAACGACTATTGTAGTGTCTGCAAGGATGAAGAAGAGGAGGAAACTACTCTCCATCTCCTTTGCACATGCCCGGCCTTGTCGGCAAGAAGGAGTATCCATTTGGGGCAATATCTCTTCGACAGCCTTAGCGATAGCGGCAGGTAAAAATGTGAAGAGTATTCTTCGTTTTGCAAAAAGCTTAAATTGGTTTTAACGAGTGGGTTAGAAAAGCTTCTATGTGGTATCACAATGGAGCAAATACGGTCTAAGTGTGCCTTTTTGACAGCCACCTTAACCTAACCTAACCTATTCCGGAGGAAAATATGTTCGCCTAGGAGTATTTCGTTTTACCGAAAATAAACTTCTAACAGAAGGTAGTAGGACAGACATAAGAATTGTAAGTAGATCTACATTAAAAAGTCGTAGTGTTACTTATACGATTTTTAAATAACCTAATCTATTCTAAGTTAGTTTAGTTAGTTAAGTTTAAGCCGGCTCCCTCTTTTTATAATTTTTCATTTTATCAATCTTGATTAGCTGACTTTTATTACCTTGGTTTATATTTTCCCCGGAATTTAGCAAATTTTGTGTATATTTTTTTAGTTATATGGGAATTTTAGACCACTTTATATCTAAATTACTTAAGGACAATGTCCAAGTTATGGTGAACGTATATTTTGTCTTAAAATTATTCTTTTTAAAATTGAAATTCTTATAATATTGAAATTTCGACAAAGTAATGGCGTATACTCGTTTAGGTGCATTTATCTATATCTTATTTTGCCTAGTACTCTTTTTCAAATAATATTTTAACGCATGCAATACTTTTTATATTTTCTCAAACAATAGTCACTACTACTGTACAAGGTAGTTATTAAACAAAGTTAAATTTGTGTATATATAATTATATTTTTTCATAAAAAATAAATTGTTATGACATACAAAACACTACAAAGAATATTTTTTTATGCTATAAGTTAAATTTTATGTTACTTTTGAACCTATTTAATAATAATAATGGTTAAAAATATTTTTAATATATTCAGAGACTTCTGTATAAGATAGTTCATCAATTTATTGTGTATTTTTGTTTTTATCTAATATCAGTAGAGTTTAATCTTTCCTGCACTTGAATTCTGTATTTATTAAAAAATTATAATCTTCTTACTTTTTTTCTTTCTTTTTTTTTTTTATTTTTTTTTTTATTAAAATTACTTTGCGTAATTTTTAATAGAATGCACCCACGCCTTAACAATACTTATTATTAATGCATGTCCTTTATTCAGTTAAATTAAAATTAACTTCTTCAGAAGAAAATTACTGTGTTATGTTTTAAAATAAAAAATAAAATCATCCCTAGAGACATTTATCACATAAATTAAAAAAAAAACCAATTTGTTACTTTTAGGAGTCATTCTTAATCTAAAGAATTAATGAAGAATAAATCAAAATAAATGTATTTCATCAATATCAAAAGATTTTAAACAAAGAATCCTTTTTATTCTCTTAGGATATTAGGATATTAATATTGAAAATTTTTGAACCTTCTTGGAACTAATTTCATTTAATCTTTAAATATTATCAAACCTGTCGTTTAATACTATTTTATTATTTAGCTTCTATTTAACTTTAATGGAAATTAAACAATTATTGTTAAAAACTAAAATCTGAATTTTAATCGAAAAAAGTCAGTAATGAATTTACATATTACCTATCCCTTTATCCTTAAATTATATGTACCCGTTTTATTATTAATTACTCTGCTTCTGAAAGTGACAAAAAGTGAGGAAATTTTATAATCTTTTCATAAGCTATGAGTTAGTACCTAATCAATAAATTTTTACTGTATTTTATTCTAATCTATTTGGCAAAGTTATTTTTCGGTTGACTTTGATTTTAATGAATTAATACAATTGTAGAGGAATTGGTTATCTAGTTAAACAATTGGTTATCTAGGTTGGTTCACAATCATTTTTTCAATAGACTGGGACGCACGTAACATATAGCCTATTACAATTTTCATTCTTCAAAGAATGATCGTATGAAATAAATGATATTTACATGAATCTTATAGGCAAACAAATAAACAATCTGTTTTATGTAATAGTTTGAGTCATAGTTTTGCCTCTTGTATTAAAATAGATTTGATAGTAACTTACAGAGTAGGAAGTATGAAAACTGTGTAGTTGGAAACCTAGGATTTAACTCCAATCCAAATATTTTCTACCACAAAAAATCACAAAACAATTTAAAAAATATAACCATAAAATAATAAGAAAAATCAAATAAAATAAATGTGTAGGAATAAATGCAATAGGATACTTTCAAAGAAACTGATTCATGGACTTGGCTCTGTAGCAAATAGTAATAATAATAATAATTAATACCAATACTATAATAATAGCTACTACAAAGGAGCTGCCTTCAATTATTACCTTATGCAGGAGGTATTATTATACACTACTGCATGTTGTAACTCTTGATGACTTCGTCATTTATAGTAAAGTAGTAAAACTAATAGGTGGATTTATTGTCCCGCTCTCCAATTCAAAGTTTCTCCATCTATTACTATTTATTACTACTGTGTTAGTTGGGGTTTATTTTTATTATATTGACTGAAGGAGAAGGTGGATTAAGTTAGTTAGTTTGGAACATTACCACCCTCATTTCCACCTCACAAAATATATTTACATGGTAAAAAAAATTGTCATTTATTATGTTGTTTAGTGGGTCAGTGGGTCTCTTAGAATTGTGGGAATTAGAATTGTGTTTCTTGTAATTCTCTATAATATCTTTTAATGATTTCCACCTATCCTCGTGCTTATTGTTTTTATATACCTATTGTTTTATAAACCTACGCACTTCCTCTTCTAACTTCGGTCTCACTACGCACTTCCTCTTCTAACAAACTCGCACACCTCGGTTTCAAAGTAATATCGGTTTATTAAAGTAACGTGAACTAGTCTAGAATTTCTTAATATCTTTTAAAAGTTAATATTTAAGTAAATTTCTTAAGAAAATCCAAACTCATCTATTACAAATATTAGTAATTCTTCAGTTGACCTTTATCACTTATTTTATAAAGTAACCAATGTCAAATTAATCAAATATAAAAAAAAATTAATTACTATTTTTGTTTCCTGTTATTTTATTTTTTATTTTCATTACTTAAAATATGGGTTATTGTTATACTCGTACTATCCGTTATTTTTTCAATGCGTGCAGTTACATTAAAATTCGCAATAATTATCACAACTTTCATAAAATAAAGATCTTGTTTTTATGACTTCTATGCCTTTGGCAATTCCATTAAATTCAATTACACCAATTTAACTTTAAATGTTTTATGATGTATATAAAAGGGAAAATAAAAAACAGTTTAAGGGGGAATTTATAATATATAGCTATCTGTATAATAGTTTAATGTTCTGGTGCTCATAAAAATCATGATCTTTTTTTGTTAATTTCACTTTATAATTTTATATTTCAGAATTATTTGCATGTAATCAATTATATCATGTGATTGCAAGAATTTCATAAAAAAAGGTAGTTGGGCGGAAAATATTATTTATCTACAATATGCAATTTCAAGTTAATAGCTATCACATATGATTTTTTAAATATAATGCTCCTTCCTTCACTATAATTAAAGAGTAGGTCATGCACAATGATAATGATAACAAAATTTTTAAACTTACAATAAAATATAAACAATCCTATAACACCATAGGATTATGAATAAAACTAAAAAATGTGATATTATGGAATATAACGTCATGGTTGAAGTGAAGTCATTTTGAAGAACCTTTTTTTTTTATACGAAGATATGAAATGTGGAAGGAGACTTTAGATAAGCAATAGCGAAAGAAATTTTTAGTTTTAGCCAAAATCCATAAATTTAAATTTAGGCAAACTAAAGCATACTAGTTTTGTCCTGAGCCATTAATTCGTTCGACGTGTCGCTGGGATAAACCAGCGGCTGATAGTGTTGGGATATGAATAATAAATCGCAAGGCCTAGGTTTGAGGATAGTTGTCTATCCCTCTACCAAACAACAATAATAACATAGTATAATATTACAAAGTATACAAGTAAAAGAGGTAACCAAGCTTAGGTCATAATAATATCAAAATACAGAATATAAAAAAGGAAGCAAATTTAAATGAAAAAATTGAATATGTGAACGTCTTGTACGACCGTTAACTTAACACCTTAGAATAAAAGAAGGTCTTCTGCAATCAGTAAATTCGCAGAATATCGTGTCGGAATATAAAAGAAGTAAAATAAATAAAGTCGATATGCTAATATTCAATGGAAAATAAATTAACACATTAGAAAGAAAATGAATTCGACTGAATGACGAATTAAGGAAAAGAAGAAGAATTTGAAGCGAAAGAATGACATTACATATCGTTTGTTTAGATAAAATAAATAAGTGTTTTAAAAATTTGGCTTTTCTCTAAAATAAAGTTTAAAAGACGCTTTGTTATAATCGAAAATTTTAAATCATATGACTTGTTATAAATTTAAAATATCCACGACGGACTTTTGTGTTTGCATTTTCAACACAACCCGTTAAATTGAAAAAAAAAAATTTACAAATTTTGGTGGTCTTTTTTTTTTGCTCTTGATGCTTTGATTATTGTCTGATTTATTTCATCTTGCGTAAAATATAAATTAAATTTATTGCAGGTTTTCATAAATATTAATTTTTAATATTGTTTTTGTTTTTTATTAATTTGCTTTAGTTTAAGTGATACATAAATATACATATGATCTTTTCTTGTTCACATTTTACGTACCTAAATCAAATACATGATTGTTGTATCAGGAGCTCTTAAAATATATATGACAGAACGATGATTCCAATATTTTTAATTTATGTTTTAAAGTGATTTTATTATGTGAAATTTTATTTAAATTTTTACAGATGAACCCTATAATTTTTAATATTCATTGATAAAGTTATATGTTTATTTTAAGGTATAACGATTTTATAAATTAAATTATAGTTTTCTTTGAATCAATTTTAAATCTTGATTATGATACCTACTAAATCACAACTTTTATTTTGGAAAATAAACTTGTGATACCTTTATTTTATTTATAAGGTATAAAAATGTTGAAATTTATATAAAAATTTAAGATAGAACTAGAAGAACAAAGTGAAAGGAGTTTTTTTTTTAAATTAGAAATTAGAGTATTATAAAGTAAAATTAGACCTTTATATTGTTCAGCTTGAAAAATTAAAATTTGTAATGAATTAACTTTTACCCATAGTTTGCGATCTGTCTTAAAGTATTAATATGAATTTATTGTATTTCTTTTTGTAGAGAGGAAGTTATTTGTGTTCTTTATAAGAGCGGTAGATTATTTTGTTTCTCCAATTAACGTCTACCCTTTTAAACAATAAGTACAGATACTGCACAAATGCATTCTGACTGTATTTCATTAATGATGTAGAAGTTAAACCACCTAATGTGTAATCAAAAGGTGTCGAATTCAAATCCCGATCAGTTCATATTGAATATTAGTAATTTATATCGTAATAGTTTATATCGTAATATTAAATAAATTAAAAATATAATTGTAATAGTTCTTATATAAGATAATAGATGGCGCAAAAATTGAGAATAGCTACAGCTGTATTATAGCAAAGGCATAATGAAAATAATGATTAAAACTAAACTGAAGCTAAGTCTAATATGAATAAAAAACGAGTTTGTGAATGTCTAATAGTCCTTATAGGGGTGGAAAGGTAAAAAAAAATTGCTCAAAGGCATTTCTTAGCATTTATGTTCCTGAACTGAAATATTAAAAGAAGCCGTTTTTAAAACCTGAAGAAAAGTTTTTTTTTTTTATAAAAAATAAAGTTAAGGAACATCTTTATTTAGAAAATTATGAAACATAAAATAAAAACAACTCATTAATATTACCTATCTTTAAATTAATTACTGAAGCGATTAATCAAGGTTCCGAATTTTTTTTTTTTTTTTTTGATTTTATTATCTATAACTATATGAGAAATTATTATCAGCGGTGATTTTCGAACTGCTGATACATTATATTTTTATTCTTTTTCCTATAAGAAGCATATAGGGGTTCCACTAAATAGCTTATTAATCATATTATACTAAGATTTCGTTTCTTGAATCTTTATTATCACAAAGTCATTGATTAGTCAATTGCAGATGTTGTACAAGATTATGAAACAAAATCATTTTATTACATCATTTCATTAAATATTAAGATTTGTGCACAATCTATTACTTTATATAAAAATTTTTTTTAGTTTATTCCCCTGCCACATAAATGTAACAAGGAAATTACACAGTCTTTCCTTTTCAGACGTGGCTGTAAATGTCCTAAGGGGAAATTATACATACGACGTGTGTGGGATTCGAATTTACACTTCCTCGGTGTTTACAACGTATTTTATACGCTCTTACCCACTAGGCCACCGAGGCTCCCATTAAAATTTTTTTATTTACTTTATACTGCGAATATCTGTCGACAGTATTGGTTTATTTTTTTGTTTGTAATAAGAACAACAACAATTGGTTTGATAAAAACTTAAACAATAAAATAATTTTAAATGTATTTTGGTATTAGATAATAATGTATGCTCATGAAATCATTCTAATTAGGTAGTTTAATTTTTCTGCCATTGACTACCTTAAGTAATTTTTTTTCTTCTGGGAGTAGCTTAACACACCAAAGACATGCTGTGTTCAGTAAACTAGATTTATTTGTACAGCTACAGGTTCATCTGAGATATGAATTAAAATTTTTCTTTCGTTAACACTAGATTAAGGGACCTCGGTGGAAACTAGAGGGTAAGAGTGTCTAAAATACGCTGAAAACACTGAGGGAGTGTGGGTTCGAATCCCACACACGTCGTAAGACTTATTCCCCCTTGCGACATTTGCAGCTACGCCTGAAAAGAAAACGCTGTGTAATTTTAATGTGTAACAGAAAAGGCTGTGTAATTTTCTTTTCACATTTATGTGGCAGAGAAATGCACTAAAAAAAAAAAAACTAGATTTAATATTTCGTTAAAGCCGTAAGTTTTATAAAGTAATAGAAACTCCATCAAATGCTAGGATGTATCACAATAATAACCTTACAGAAAAACATTCTGATGATTTTAAATATTTTATGATAATTATTTTATTTTTAAATTTAATTTCAGATTTTTATCTTAAAAATGAATTAATATTCTTATATTAACATTAAACTAGGACAATCAATCGAAATTTAATATATGTATACAAAATATATATATCCTTTATTTTTTCTATATTATAACTTAATTTAAAGATAATCTTAATTTAAAAAATATCAAGTACATTTTTCAACACATTTTAACTTAATTAAAACGTAAAGCAAAAAGCATTATGGTCATAAAAAAAAAAAAAAAAACAAAAAAAAAAAATCTTTTTACAAATTACTTTTTATATTATACTCTTCTGTTATGTAAAGTGTAAATTTAAAGTCATTCGATTTCTTATCAATTTATTTGAAATTGAGGTAAAAAAAAAAAGAAAAATGGAAAGTAAAACGTTAACTCGTAACATCCTAAACTTATATACATTCGATTAATATTCAAGTGTGGTATATATTATAGTTTAATAATATTTACAAAAAAAAAAAAAAATAAATAAATGACTTAAAAAACGAAAGTAAAAAAATTTTAATTAAAAAAAAAAATATACCCCGAAAATCTTAAGCCAAATCAAACAAAACATATTGTCCGACAATGTCCCAATAATGGATGTTTATAAAAATGAGATTTTTTGTTTTCTTTCAAAAATTGGGTTACAAAGTGAAGCCCCGAAACAATAGCGAATTAAGGAATATATTTTCCATTTCATTTATGTTTTTTTTTTTTTTTTTTAAATTAACTAAAGTTTTATTTACCCAAAAAAAAAAAAAATTGGAAGGTTATTATTATTGGGTATATTGGCCTGAATATTTTAAACATAACAAATGACTTTCATTAATTTTTGACAATTGTAACATAATTTTTGAATGGAATTTTCTTAACATGTTGCAAGTGAAATCTTCATTTTATACTACAAATTTAAAAAAAACCAAGAAAAAAACAAAAAAAAAAAAAAAAATTGAATTGTATTAAAAGTCAAAGTAGATTTTTTTTTTTTTTAAATTAAAATTTTTTTTTTATCATGTAAAATTTCAGGATCGAACAATGTATATAGTTCAATAAAATTGACCCACTTATTTGTCAATGAATTATTACATAATTATGTAAGAACTTATCAATTTCATTATTACATTCTTTATTTTTTTTTTGTTTTTTTTTTTTTTTCTTAATAGCCTTTTGTTTATTTAAGGAGTGAATATACTTTCGCCAATGTTCTTTTATAATTAAAATTTTTGTTGTATATAATAAGAATTTCTTTTATACTATGTAAAAACTTATTTTATCTGATGATTGTTAATACAAGGACTTGAGGAATTTTTTAAGGTTTTTTTTAAAGGTGCGAAATTTTTTTTTTTTTTTAACCTTTTAAATTCTCATACATTATAAAGAATTTTGCCATACAAATTAACTTAAAAAATAAATTTATTGCTCTGTTATAATAATGTGTTAAAAAAGAAAACCAAATAAACCACACAATTTCCAAAAGTTTATTTGAGTTAAAATTATTTTGAAATTATATGTTTACTTTTGGTATCAACATTTTGAGATTTTCGTAGGTTTTTTTCTGAAAAGAAAATTACGAAAAATTAAAGGAGATATTTTCAATTAAAAAAACCTTATTTTGTTAATAAAAATAGTTTATAGATAGATATATGGTGACATGTAGACTTATGACATGGGGACTTATGACTCTGAGACTTATGACTCAATGGACTTATTTTTGTTCCCAATGTGACTTATGACCCTCTGTAAAAAAAAATAAAATAAGAAATTCAAAACAAATAATTAGCTCCATTATTTGTTTTCAAGGTCGCGGTCAAGGCGACGGACGCGACGCGACCTGCGACTCGACGCGCCCGCGTTATGCGATTTTTTTCGCGCCTAACTACACTTATTTGCTTACATGCTCTGCATGTACAATATAAATTATCATCAATTGTGTATATCCACATTTGGGAACTGTACGAAAAGTTCCATCTAATAAGTAATGATGATTTCCCTCTTCAATTTTTGTACTTATTACACTTATACATTTAACTGCTTCATCAATGAAATCTCGCAATGTATTAACTTTATAACAATAACATCTTTGATAGTTGAAAATATGGGCTATAAATGATATATTCTGTTTGAACACAGCTCAATTTTTGCAAAAATATCCCTTAACACCTTTATTAATTTACTATTTCACAGAAAAAGAATTAAATTAAAGTTAAATATAAAAGTTATAACCGTAATTCTTAATAAAATAGAGAATTTTAATTGGTCATAGGAATGGTCCGATCTTTTCAATAAATATAAACATTCATTAACTTAAAGGGACCTATGATCCAGTTGTTTTGGGACTTATGACATGTCACCTAGATATATGTTTGACTTTCAATTATTTGAATTTTATCTTCAAAAAAAAAAAAAAAATTTGACAGTTATCAAGTTCCTGTTGACTCAAAAATTGACAGTTTTTAGTTTTTGAATGGAGGAAAATATAATTTAAGGCAATTCATCTTCATTTAAATTCCTACTCCTTATTTTTCTTCCTAAAATTCAAGTTCAATGCATCTGGCACATATTTGAGGTATACGAGGTATAACGGTAGACTTATGTACCCAATTATATATAAAGGAATTAAATTATAAAATTTTTGCTATTTTTTCTAAAAAAATATAAAATTTAAAATAATTTACAATATATTGAATTTAACACTTTTTCCTACTCCCAACAGGTGCAACTACAGAAATAGTTAAAGGTAAGCTATATTTAAATGGTGTTGAAGTTGTATAAATTAACAGATGAACCGACGATGAACATACTCACATAAAATACATATCAAATTACGCAGTCTTATATATCTGATATCTAATATATATGACAGATATCTGACAGTCAAGAAAATTACACAGCAAGTTAAATAGACAAACAGAAAGACAGACGAACATACAGAAAACAGAATGAACAGACAAATTTAATCTAACGCGTGGTATTTTTTTTTAATAAATTGTGTTAAATGCAAGTTTTTTTTATTTTTTTTCAAGTGCGTTTTCATTAGAAGTTAAATTCATAACGGTTTTTCTTTGTAAATTACATTTATTATGAACCTAAGCTTTATATTTTGTTAGAACCTGTATACCTTAACTCTGTCCTAATTTTTTTTTCTTTTTCTCTATTATTTTAAAAACGCATTCTTTCTATATTTTTTGTTTCTAAAAATTTCTATATATATGTATACATTTTTTAATATGAAACACGCTTTTATAAGTGGTTTGGATAACTAAAAATTGACTTTAATCAATAAACCTACGCTATGCAAAATTGAATGTAAATATAATGCAAAAAATTGTTTTCCATTTTTAAAGATTTATGTTTTAACACTTTTAAACAAGAAAAGCAGATCATTTATAAAAATTTACAAGTTGAACATGAACATAAAATATAAAAATAAAAAAAAAACCAACATTAAAATTTTGTCATTCTACTTGTAATACTTTAAAATTCCCTTTTATGAAATCTTTTTGTATGAAACTGAAGAAATGCATAAAATATAAAAACTATGCCTAAATTTCAAATATTCTAAATCTCCTTACTTATAATTTTTCTACAATACAAAATATTCTAATTGTTTCGATTTAGTGTATCTTAACTCTATTTAATTCCGCTTTCCTCAAAGATTTGGCCTTGTACTTCTGCATCAAAATACCGAATTTTTTTTAGTCCATTTCTCTGACACATGAATGTGAACAGGAAATTACACAGCCTTCCCTTTACAGGCGTGGCTATAAATGTCGTAAGGGGGAATAACTCTTACGACGTGTGTGGGATTCGAACCCACATTCCCTCGGTGTTTACAGCGTATTTTATACGCTCTTACCACCTTCCACCGCTCTTACCAAGGCCACCGAGCCCCATAAAAAAATACTGAATTGACTTCTTATAGAAGAAATTTATTCGATCAAAATGTGAAATGGAAAATATATTCGTAATCTACTGCAATTTTTATCTTTTTATAAAGTCTGCCTTTCCAAATCGGATTCAATTGCCGTTCGTTCCTTTTTAAATTTAAGAATAGATGCATTTCTTGAAATTGAATATTTAACTTTATCATTTTTCATACATACATATATGTGTTGCATACACCTTATAGTAAGGACGTTAATTATTGAATGTCTAGAAAATTTACTTTATTTTTGATGCGTTAAATCAAATCCTGACTTAAATAGGATGTAAACATAGTGTAATAACATGTTATGTCACACCATATAAACGTCCAAAAAAATTTATTCAAGATTAATTTTAAATTTAAAAAAAATTATTTGATATTTTTATTGATACTATATTAGAAAAATACTTAGGTATTGAGGAAAATTGTTTAATGAGTATGAAGGTATCACATTTTTTTTATTTTAGCTTTATTTAATTGGATCGCAGTGAACTAAAAATTTTATTAATTATACTTCTTACATACAAGTTTGAAGCTTTATTTGCCTGTTTAGTTTCTGTCCCTTTCAGGAACATAGAGCTTTAACAAAACATTTCGATCGGATTGATTGTGAGCCAGTCTTTTAATCTTTCACCATTTAAGTCCACTGCTACTAATTTCTTTTTCAATCATTTTTCTTCAAGTGTTTGGTCGTTTGGTCCACCAATTATCTTTTATTACTTTACGAATTTCCATCCAGAGGTTTCGCTTAAATTTCTTCTTAAATTGGGTTTCGTCACTTAAAATTCTTTTTGGTTCTGTTAATGTTTTTAAGATATGAGGAAGGCATTTGTTGACGAAACTCTAGACGAAACTCTAAAGCCTCCACTTTTACTAGGAAGAATAATTTTCGCTCTGTTGTCGTTGAATTCTAAATGTTTTTTTGGACTATGTTTTACGAAACTGTACGAGATGTCAATGACGAGAGAGAAGTCAAATTCATGTTTTCATGAAGTAATCTTTTTCCTTAAATTCTCTAAATTTATAAATACAGTCACATCAATGCAAATATCCGTTTTATCAAGTTAACGGCTTTGTATGAAACAATTATCTTTTTTAAGGTTAATGGTAATCTTTTAAATAAAATCATAGAAGTACTTTAATATATTAAATTTTTAACCGCTAACTGCTTCCTGTTCACTGAATGGGATGAATATAGATTTAAAATTTTGTCCTGCAATATATTTGCAAATCATTTTGTTATCAAAATAACATGGATTTACGTCTCGTCGTTTGATTATAATACAAGTGTATATACTATTTCAATATAATATGATGAATGATGCACAAATAACTTAAAACCTATTTGTATTTTATAATATTATCATACAATTAACAATAGCTGCAGCCGAGTAATCAATGATTTAGTGAAAATAATTATCCATACTTAGTTTAGTATGAATACTAAACGATTTTGTGGATGTTTCACACATCTAGAAGGAGTTTAAAAGAAAAATAAGCAAAAAATTCAGCAGCCATTGAATTACAAAGATTGAAAACATTTTAGTACTACTAAGCTGTTAAAAAAAGATAGTTAAATTTGTAGCCCTTTTTAAAGGGCGTGAAAAATTATTATGAACTAAAATGTCATCAAATATTTTTGAATGTTTATGCTCACAATTTTAGAATTTTAAACGCGACATTTAGAACTACTTAAACAAATTTTCTTTAAATGTAATCTATTTAAATTTTCTAAGATTGTTGAGAAACAGGTAGTATTTATAACACTAATTGACTTATTGTACCTTCTTCTTCACTTTTCGAGAATATATTATATCATTTGTTTGAAGTTCTTTGTACAATCTCTTATTTTGCTACCGTCTTTTGCTACTCATCCTCTATATTAAGAACTGTTTAAGATATATACATAAATATCTTTTAGGGATATAACGAATATATTTCAACTTGGAAAACCTTAACACGATACAAAAAAGTTTTAAGATATAAAAAACATTTTTCTACATTAAAAATGTTTGAAGATTTAATTCTTAAATAAACAGAATAATAATTCCTAAGAATGGGAATAAAAAATAGGGAAGTGGTAAATTTGTTCTTATAATATATTATACGTGTATAATATAATTTATATCTGCTTTCGGACGTTGACATGAATCTTCACGTTATTTTGATGATAACTTTGTGTTTTTTTTTTCGTTGGTTCGTTGGGCCTTGGTTATCATTATACTTGCCCTAATTCATTGTCAAATGTTTCTCAATCATGACGTGTTTATTAAATAAGAAGAAATTCCTTCTAATTTTTCTTAATCGGAATGAGATCTGGAAATAAATTTAATATACCAAAATAATATTAATAATTTTATAAAAAAATACGAAAAGCTTAATTTAAAAAATCTGTTTGAAAAATTACGAAAAAATATTATTAACAATATTTTGAAATGTTTGAATTAAAAATGTTGTAATTCGCATAAAGCATAAAACATAAAAAAAAAATAAAAACAAAAACAAATAATGAAAAACCAAAAAAAAAAAAAAAGAAAAACAATACAACGCAATTTTCAACGCAAAGTAAAGTGAAAAAACGATTAAAGATTTAAAGCTAATAATCCGTCAATTAAAAAAATCCTGCGCAGGCGTTATTGCATTTGTGGATTTTTATTTTCTCTTGGATTAAATTATAGGTTAAAAATCAAAATAATTTTTAGTTTTTTCTTGTTTTTTTTTTTGTTTTTCTTTTTAATTTTATTTTTCTACAAAGTTCTTGTTGGCGTTTGTTTTTGTTGGCTGATATTCTTAAGTTTGTTTGATGTAATAACAATTTTCGGAAATGGGTATTACCGCTT
This sequence comes from Poecilobothrus nobilitatus, assembly GCA_947095535.1. Lineage (NCBI taxonomy): Eukaryota > Metazoa > Arthropoda > Insecta > Diptera > Dolichopodidae > Poecilobothrus > Poecilobothrus nobilitatus. Next base: position 80,598,014 of record OX352774.1, on the reverse strand, counting down.
TTTTCAATATTTTATTATTTATTTATTTTTTTATATTTATATTTATTTTCAAATTACATACTTATAACGTCTGGAAGAGTAGAGTTTATACCTTATGTAATTATAAAACAAGTCTTTTCGCCTTCACAGTTTTGTTTTTTTTTTTTTTTTTGTGTAATGTTGGTTATATTACAGTCAATTTTAATCAGAATCATTTAATAGTAAAGTCTTGTAGTGGTTTCCTGTACAGATATCATAAATGAATATGATTATGTGTTAATTTTATATATACATATGTATATTATATATTAATATTGGAAAACTTAAACAAAATTAAATTAATTAAACTTTTAAACATAAATAATAAATAATAAAAAAAAAAAAAAAATTGTGTTAAAATATTGAAAACGTTTCAAAACCCATACAATTTTAAATTTATTGCTTTTCATCTTTAATTACATTGTGTTTATCTTAACGTAATTTATTTGAGTTCTATTAAAGTAAATATGAGTATAATTAATTTGTAGATTAATATTTTTTGTTGATTAGAACAAAATAATTAATTTTTATTAACGATAACCATAGATTTTCTTAAGAGTATTTCAAAAATGTTCGGTTTCACTTCCAATTCCAAGATTTTTTCTTTTTTTTTTACGTTTTCAAATATTTTTTTTGTTTATGTTTATATTTTTTTATTCCTATTCCTATTCCTATATTATTATAATTTTTGTAATCCTATAGAATTTGAATTTAATCTTTCTGATACTACAAGATTAATATGTAACATAGTTGTTAAAAAACTTATAGTTTGTTTACAAAAATCAATACAAAAATTAATTTTGAGATAGAGTTGTTGTTTCCTTTCAAGAAAAGAAATTATGTTGTCCTGATGAAGCACTACCACTTCCGAGAAATTCTCTCAGAATCTCTCACTCAAGATTCTAAACTTTTTTTTATTCTATATAAAACAGGGTATTGGCGTAGGAAGTCTATACCTTATGCCAATATCCTCAGCACATAATAGTGTTTCCTCTTCCAATTTTTTCATCAGTTGGTCTTAACATCAGATGTTCTGTGCTGGTTTCACTGAACTGCAATCTCAGATTAATTTTCGTGTATATAAAAAATCTACAGACAAAATTCAATTTTCTCTTGAACTAATTTAGTCAGGGCTGTATTTCTTCTTACACTACCGTAATTATAAAGTAGGTTTGTGTTCGTTAAAGGAAATATATTATTTTTAATATTAAGTTTTTCTGTATGTGTATTTTCTGTATTCTGTATTTTCGATATAACGTTCAGACGACATAGCCCTATTTATGCAGACGACATAACCCTACTCGCTCACACATATAGCAAGAAAAACTTCAAGTCCTGAACATCAACGCGAAAAAAGTTGGGATGAAGATAAACATAAGAAAAACCAAATTGTTGCGGATAAATGTCACAAATAGCCAACAATTTAAGATATATGATAATACAATAGAAGATGTTTCGTGCTTCAACTATCTCGGTAGTATAATTACTACAAATGGAGGGGCAGATGAAGACATAGAAAATAGATTAAAGCAGTCAAGAATGGCATTTTGCAGATTGTGGTCTGTATGGAGATCCTCACATCTAGATAGAGACACCAAAACAAGAATTTTCAATACCTATGTTAAATCAGTCCTACTATATGGGACCAACAAGCTGCAAGCATTTGTGAATTAATGCCTAAGAACGATAGTTAAGATCTTTTGGCCTAGGCGAATTTCTAGCACAAATCTATAGTTTCTCACAAAACAAGAACCAATAGCACTTCAAATAAAAAGGAGGAAATGGAAGTGGATAGGACACACACTCAGAAAGGCACCAAACACAATAGCTCGCCAAGCATTAGAGTGGAACCCACAGGGCAAAAAAAAATAGGAAGATCACGCATGACATGGAGAAGAATAATATCGAAAGAAGTAGAAGAAAACGGTAAAACATGGGCAGAAATAAAACAAATGACCGAAAACAGAGTTTGATGGAGAAGTTATGTGGAAGCCCTTTGCTCCCCAAGGGAGTATAAGAAGAAAAACAATTTTTTAAAATAAACTTTAACTGTTATAACAGTTTCTTTAGCATTGTCGTGTTGGTTACGCCTAATAGTAGATATCATTATCTTTAAACAAATTACAATATTTTAATAATATATGTATAAAAAATCAAACCTTCTAATTCTTTAAAAAAAATTATCGGAATTTCTTAAAATTTATTTTTTGATTTCAAATAAAGTTTTAAAAAGTAAACAATGATGTAATACAAATAACATAAACTCAAATTTTAATTTATGATATAGGTTAGATAATAAGTATATAGCAAAAACTTGACACCTGAGACATGTATTTTTCTTTTTGTTTTTGTTGTTTTTTATGTTCTTTTCTTATCTTGTGAAGTTGTGATTATTTAAATATCAGAAATGTCACTGATCTTCTTAAAATACCTATATCTTGATCAGAAAATTATAAGTTTATTTTTTTTTTTGTTTAACGAACTTTTAAAATATATATATACGCATAAATTTATATATTTATGAACATACATATATTTATAAGTATACCGCACATGTATATACGTACGTATATATAAATGTATTTATAGATTTAAGTGTGTCTGAAAATAATCCCTAAATTGGATAACAATAAAAATGAAATTCCAAAAACATTTTTAAGTAATTTTAAAAATGAAAAAAAAATTAAACTTTAAAATAGGCATCTAAGAAATGATCATATTATATGTATGATGACAATCAAATGATTTCCATGGTGAATCATAAAATTGTTACATAGTAAGATACAAAAAAAAAAGTTAAATTTAACAACTTCAGTGAACAACAGCTTTAAATTTAAAGAAATTTTATGAAATTTTTATAAGGTTCATTTCAAAAATGATGTTAGTGATGGGAATTATGAATATATTTTATTTAAAAGATGTATAGTATATTATGTAATATATTTAGTTTTGCTTTGTTTCCGAAACAATGTGGCAGAAAGTTAGAAAGTTAGAAATTTAGAAATCTTTTCGACTTTCTTAAATTATCCTATAGGGTTTTATAGTAAGTTCATACGGTTCTAAAACAATTTAATTAATGTACGCTTCCGCAACTTGTTCTTGACAATTCACAAGTTTGAAGTTAATCTTAATGCATTATGTTTTGATCTTTTTGAATGTCTAATTTGACATTTCCTTTTTTTTTTTTAAATCAAAACATATTACATTTAACAATAATTTTCACGTGACTTTTACTTTTGGTCGCACAAATTGTCTTTAAAGTTAAAAATATTAATGGGTGCTATCTCTACTATACAATGAATTAAATTGTTAAAAGAGATTGACTTGTCACCGTAATTTGTTGCACACTCACGTTTTGTTATTTGGATCCTGTTTCTTCAAAAACTGCACATTGCTGTGTTCCATGAAAGTTCTTCTTTTGCCTGCTTCACTAAAGTTGTCCTAAAATTTAATTTTTTTCAGTTTTTTCCGTCTCATTTTTTATTGTTTCATAAAACTAAAAAATTGAGTGTATACACTACTTTTATATTAAATGAAGGTTTCTATACAATTTAATTACAAGTATTTTGTTTTTTGTTTTATTTTTTTTTCTAAGGACAATTTTACGATCGCGAAAAATAATCATAAAATCTATCCAATATTTACTTAAGAACAAAATATTTTTTCAAACTAAAAATTAGTAGTTTTTGAACGGATGACACTACATGATTTTTAAAGTGTGTGCAAAGATTTTTAATTAGGATCATCTGCAATTACTAAAGGAATGTTGAAAATAAAAATAAAAGTGATATTTCTACAAAAAAATTTATTAGCGAAAAAAATAATTTCTTTTTGATGACATGTTGGAATTAGTCTATAACATAGTCAGTTCCGAACGGGACAAATGTTTGTTACGTTGATACTGGTATTATTTTGCAAATTAGGCTAAAATTTTTTTTATTTTTACACGTTTCTTTTTCTAATATTTCGTTAGGGGAAAAATTTCGGTTAGTTATTTTGAAAGAAATACAAGCTTCTTGCAAAATTTGATACAATTTGTTTCCAAAAGTCAAATTGTTTGACAAATTGATTTGCTGAAAGTGTTAAAGGATTGTTAAAAACCATTTAAAACGGATGGACTTTCTGGAAAGAAACATTTTGGAATAAAAAATTGTGGGTAGTCAAAAATTCTTTAAGAAAAACTTTAAGAAGTACAGGTTAATGAAGGATAAGTAGTGCTTATATCCAGCTAGATAAATTGGACCTTCAGATAATTTTTATAAAAAGCTTCAATCTTTTGTCTTCAGTCCGCTAATGTTGTCCCTCGACTAATTTGATCATTATTTTATTTTCTATTGTTTAGGATAGTTCTCTATTAAATGTTTGGTTGTTTTTCAGACCTGAATGAGCTATTCAATTATAAATCTTTGATGTCTTTATTCGAATCTTGACGGAAATTATGATGTACAAAACTATAAAGCATTATTCGAACAAATGAATGGCTTTAATATAATATATCTTTTTGCTAACTTTTCTAATTCTTTTCGTACCTATTTGAAACTCTCAACCATAAATATATTTTTCTCTTGAAGTAAATTTGACTGCAAGTCCAATAAAATTATTCTGTTAGACCGAACTGAAAAATATATATTTTTTTTTTATTTTAATGTTATACCACTAGTTTTACCAGCATTTTTTTTTATGATGGACATTTTAAGAACATATTTTATATAGTATACCTGTTGTATATTTGTTTAACATAAGTTAAAACTATAGTGTTGAAATGAAGAGCAGAGAAGAACTGACATCACATAAAAAGAAAAAAAAAGTAAAAAAAAAAAAATTAATTTGATTGCAAAAATTTTATATTTGTTATAAATTAACTCGTTTTCAATGTCATTTGATGAATTATAAAAGTTACAATGTTGTAGAAAAATTTATACTGTATTTAATTAAGGAATATCAGACATATATAATGTTTTCTTTTTTTTTCAAGATTCACTGTAACCTAAACGAATTTATTTTTAGTTAGTTTAGTTTGTTGACGATATTTTTTCATACAACATGGTATAAAATAAACAAGAGGCCTCAGTGGTCTAGTGGGTAAGGGCGCATAAAATACGCTATAAATACCGAGGGAGTGTGGGTTCGAATCCCACACACGGCGTAAGAGTTATTCTCCCTTACGACATTTACAGCCACGCCTGAATAGAAAAACCTGTGTAATTTCCTGTCAACATTTATGTGGCAAAGAAATGCATTAAAAAGAAAAAAAATTAAAAATCACTAATAAATATTTTGGTTTTTATCTAACAAATTTGTTATTGATTTTCAACTCAAAAGGTTATGTTCTATTCAGATCAAATCGAGATATATCTTTTACTGTAAATACTATATGACTCACGAGTTTTTAGATCCGTGGTTCAAATTAATTATTGAAGAAAAATTTGTATCAAACGAATCTCGTGATAATTAATTGTAAAGTTTAATTAGATCCTAACCATACCTAACTCAAAATGGATATTATAAAAAATGGACCATAAAAATAGTCCACAACATTACATTTTCTCTACATTTTTAGAATTACTATAGTTAAAGACAATTATTTTTATAATTTAGTTAAATGACACGGGAAACAGATAATAACTAAAAATAAATCTTCAACAATTGAAATGTGAAATACCAAAATATAGAAAAATAAAATCCCGAAAGTATAAAAATCTTGAAAAAATCTATAAAAAAAATTATTTTCACAGATAAAATTACGATTTTCATAGATCTTATATAAATACATAATGGCAGAAGATCATGAAAAGTGAAAAATGTAAATACTATCAAAAGCAAAGTTACAACCGAATTGTTTTAATGCAATTTTAAAAGAATAGAAAAATTTTCAAGTGAAATATAATCTGATGAAATTTTCCAAATAATGCTAAAACCATAATTCGTGACAATTTCGAATTGTTACCAATCAGCGAGTAAGTGCGGTTACAATCAAAAAAATTGCTTTTTAGTTAAGGTTTTATTCAATTAAGGACAATGAAAAAATGCAAAAATCGACACGCTGAAACCGCTCAACGAGATTTGAGGAAAATCTGTCTATTAAAATGAGTAATTTTTCAGCGTGTCACGTCTTTGATGTTGATGTTGCGCGAAGGCGTTTTAAATTATTTGTATTTTTAGGCCTTATTTTTCTAATATTTAAGTAAAGTTTTTAAGGATCCAAAGACTTTTTAAGTTATTTGTATTTTTAGGCCTTGAAATTGAATGGTTTGGACGTAAGGGGATTTGTCAAAATACGGGTATATTGGAAATTGCAAGACAAGAACTTTAATATTCTTTATTTGTTTTGATAAATTTTAAATTAATCTTTAAAATTAAAGATAAAAATTTATTAAATAAAAAAATAAATTTAATAAATTGGGATAAAACCACCATATTAAGAAATTTAAAAAAATGTTCTAGTATTAATATATTTTAATTTAATTTAGTATAAAAAATCTTTTTCTTGTTTTGAAATTTTACATGATTAAATAAGAGGATATTTAAATTTAATTTTATAATTTAATAATTTATTCTCTTTTCTTCACTGTATATAAAACTAAAAATTATCGTATATGAATAAATGGATAAAACTATTAGATTTTTTAGATTTTATATGAATGAGAACACAAACTATGTCGGGAGAGTCAAACCTATAAAAGTTTGCAAAAATATTTTCATTTAAATTTGTTATCTTAAAATTGAAAATCAAAAATTATTTTCTTTCAATCTGATAAAATTTGTAAATATTATTTTTATACAAAAGTTTTTAACTCTTTTTAACATCTTTTTTCAATTTTCTTTTTTAGTTTTTTATTTAAATATTGTTTAAAATATCTCAAGATAGTATTAAAAAAAATCTATAATTGTGAATATTATAAAATACAATAGTGAATGAAAACCAAAAAAAAACAAAAAACCTTTGAATATCGTTACTGTTATTTAACGTATTTTAACCACGATTAAAAATCAATTTTTTTTTTGGTTGTAAACGAATGTCTTATAATTTCTTTTCCTTCAGTAGGTCAATTTTTTTCTTTGAGATAATTCTTAAAAAGGGGCCTCGGTGGCCTAGTGGGTAAGGACGTATAAATTACGCTCCAAACACCGAGGGAGTGTGGGTTCGAATCCAACACATGTCGTAAGAGTAATTCCCCATTATGGCATGTACAGCCAGCCAAAAGGAAAGACTGTGTAATTTCCTTATTATATTTATGTGGTAGGGGGTAAATGCACTAAAAAAAAAATTCTTGAAAACATATTATGTGTAAATAATAAAGGAATTATCAGTCTACTTATTCCTAGAGTCTTATGACTTGTATTTTAATAAAGATACTACTTCAGTTTGTAGTTAGTTTCAGGTTCCGCTCAAAAATTCTATAGAAACTGCATCGAGATGACAGAGAAGAAGAGGAACTGTTTTATTAGGTCTTTATTATTTTATTAAAATAATTTTTTTTTCCATACAAGAGTATTTATAAGTATGTTTACTTAGATAAAATCGGACCGCAGAATTAGAAATCACAAATGAGTAAGGCAAAGATGGATTAAATCAGTATTGGATGTGTGAATATAGAGGGGACAGATGTGCAGAGCGAACACATGCTTGTGATGTGACTGTGGATATCAGAGAGATCCAGGACAAATCAAAACAGAATACACATAAAGTGGGTATACAAAAAAATTACCGATATATCTAAGAAATATACATAGAGGTGTATTATTTAGGAGAATAAAAAATGGCAAGAAAAAACATGCTGCAAGAACACAAGAATCAAGCCCAATAAGTTGCAGAACAAAATGACAATCAAAATCTATATAAGAAAATAGACAGTCTGTCAAAAATGCAAACGCATGCAACACGCAAAAACCAGTCAAAGCAACGAAGAAAGATTACTCACAGCAACTTAAAAGAATATTATTAGATGGGAAGAATACTTTACAGAATGAAATATGCCAGGCGAAAAGTTAGATCTTCCAGAAGAATAAACATTAGAGAAGACATTACCATAAACCAGAGATCATCAATAACTGAAGAAATAGCAAACGCCATAAGAAACTCGAAAACAACAGAGCAGCTAACAACAATAAATACGTTGAAAACTGCTATTGATTAAATATGATATGAAGAACAAATACCAGATTAATGCAACACAGCAGTAATTACAAAGCTTCCAAAGAAAAGTGACCTCACAGAGTGCCGGAACTAAAAAGGAATCACACTATTAAACAACGCAATTAAAGTATTAGTTCAAATATGTATTGTACTTTAGAATAGGGGAGGCAATAGATACAATTTCCAGAAAGGATCAAGTAGCTTTTCGAAAAAATCGTGGTTCTATAGAGCTAATTTCAAATTCCTGATTGAAATCAAAAACTGATTGAAATTATAAAAGCAATAGTCAATTAGCACGTAATGGAGTATTGGAAGCAGCCCAATCATAAATTATCAAACCACTAAAAAAGTGTAAATAAAGTAATCAAGATGTGGCCGGGCCTATACAGAAAATATAAGTATAAAATAGAAAAAAGTATAGATGCTGTGTGGAGGCCCTACGTTCCCTTAAGGAATAGAAAAAAGGAAAAACAGAAAAGTAACCGGGTGGATTGGCAATGAACTAACCTGGCCTAAATGTTTAAAAATATTAGACTGCTACTTTAACCAAATTCTCTTCAATTTTCGATAAATTTTTGAATATCTTCTATGAAAAAATGAAGTTTGTTTTAAATATTTCCAAGTCGGCAAATTTCATATCAAAATTGAGAAGATTAAAATCTTTTCCTAAAAGTTTTTAAAACAATAAACAGAAATCACAACTTTGTTGTTTTTTTCAATTTGAATAATCAATAGAGGAACTCTGAAAATTAAATTTTCATTTTATCTTTTATTTATTATTTTTTTTATCTTTATTTTTAAAATTAAATTCCATCAGATTAAAATTTTAGCTATTAGAGATAAAAATTGAAAAATAAACTATGATATAAAATCCTAATTTGTTTTTCTTTCATTATTTTAATTTTTTTTTCTGTTTTTTTTTTATTTGAAAATAAAGTGGTTATTTCATGATTGTTATCATGTTGAATTAAATTATACGATATGATAATTTCATGGAGCCAATAAGATACTTTAAACAACCCAAAGGTCTAAAATTATTTTAATCAACTTTCTGTACTTTTAAATGTCTATTTTCTCTTTTATAAAAACTAAAAAAATAGCAATAAAAATTAATTAGTAAATAATAATCTTAAGGTTTTATGAACAGTACATTATCAATGTTATTACTAAACATCAATTTTATTTACTTTTCAGATACCACACAAAAGTAACCTGTCTTAAAACTTAGCTGTATATTGGTACCATAGCGGTTGTATGTAGAGCTGAAAAGAAAACATTTGAATATATTAGAGACATTTGAAATGTGTGTTACATTGAAGAACGCTGAAAATATCTTGGATCGAAAGAATAACAATAGCTGATGATCTGAACGGAATTCACACCACCCGAGAACTATTGTAAATAGTAAAAATGAGAAAGACTACTTACTTCGGCCATATTATACGTGAGCCAAAATATAAACTCCTTTAACTAATAACTCAAGCAGAAATAGAGGGAAGACGAGAAGTTAAAAGAAAACTAATGTTGTGGAATGTTCGTAATATGTTCCTCTATATGTTCGTAACGGAAATACGAACGAATAGAGAACTGGTCCATCCAGCATCAAATATAATGGAGCACAACTAAATAATAAACAACATCACATAATTAAGAGAAACATCACTGTACCACAACTAAAATCCAATAGTGGATATGCAGTTAAAGAAGATGAAATCTTTACAATGCCATTGGCCAAAAGTTAACTAATAATCTAATATGAATTTTAAAGAGAAAGAATGATGAAAGTAGACTTACAAGAACCAGAAAATATAGAATAATATGTAAATCTCACTTATTTCAGAGGATCACTTAGAGAGAGGATTTCATCAGAGAACCCTAATTATATATCCTTGGAAGAACTACATCAAGCCACATTTATATTTTAAAAATATTTATTTATTGTATTTATGATATACAGATTGTAAATAAATAATATATAGGAACATAAACATTTCAGACTTTTGAAGTACTGTACTACACAAGGATTAAAATACAATTCATGAAACAATGAATTTAATGCTGAGAATGAAAAGAAATTGTAGAATTTTATAATTCTAGCAAAAGAGCGGTCGATATACTGAAAAAACCATACTTAGGCTCCTTCATGCATTTATAGGTTGGTAGGTAGTTTGAAATTTGATAAACATTGCGAAATAATCATAAAGATTCGTTATCATTATCAATATTTGGTTAAATTATCAGATTCATTAATGAAGTCCACTTTAATACGACTGACTTAAATACTAGTATAGATGATAGCTTCTAGTAACATAGTAGAAAAACTTATAAAAGAAGTAAATCACTATCTTCAGTTTTACCTCAGCGTATTTGAAAGATTTGTATTAGCAAAAAAAAAAAATAAGAACGACGATTACTTTTTCCTAGGTCAGCATTAGACAAATTGTTCAGTAGAACATCGAATCAAAATATAACATTATATATGTCTTAAACTAATTTAATTTTTAAAATTTTAAATGATTTAATTTTTTTGCAATAACATTAAATACTTTTTTCTCCCGCAGTCTTTGTACATTCGCTTTCCATAAAGGCTTCTCGGCAAGCTTCATATACTCGCGTCCCCATATCTTGTTTACTTATTTCTATTGAAAAGTTGTTGATGTAGTTTGAAAAAATAAATTATGTATCACTGCCTAATATTAATTTTCATTAATCAAGAATTATATTAGTGCTAAAGGACATATAAAATATTGTTTAGCCATAAAAACAGGGTGATGTTTAGAGAACTAAAGTCCTATACAACCATAAAGGGCTCGTGTTTATTCCACTCCTCTATATAGTGCTTGTCAATGATTCCCACCTACCCTAGCAAAAAAGAAACTCAAAACTAAAGTTATGGTTCTATTCATTAAAAATAAATTTCATAAATAATTGGAAAGAATTCCAGAATCTGGTTTGTACGGCAGATAATATTCTCATAGTTCCTAATGGTGCTTTATAAATTTATACTATTATGGGTGAAGTAAATAAAAAAAGTAATAAGAATAAAAGGAATATTGTACATTAGGTCAGAGTTAGATAAAAATCACTGATCATCATTAAGAAAAAGAAAATTTTGCAGGATTTTCTTTCCTTCATATATACGGCACTCTTTTTATTAGAACATTGTAATTTTGAGGCCTTTTAGAATTAACATAAGTCACTCAGTGAACATTTTTTTGTAATTGTTTAAGACCTATGAGGGGCCAAACATTTTAAATTTACTATTTTGAAATAGCTGTGCAAAATGTTTCCAAATTAAATGTAAAAATTAAAGCTTCAACGTTATATTTGTACAATATGTAATAACAACAGCATTTCTTAATTATATAGGGAATTTTTAAAGTTGGAGAAGGTGCCTCTTGATTTTTCACAATTTTAAAAATCTTTGATTTTACATATACCTTCTTATTAATTTATTTGTATTAAAATTAAAATTTCTACTGTTCATATAAAGAAAATTCAAGTACAAATAGAATTATTGACGATTTAATGTTCCATTATCACACAGAATTCATTTTACTTTTTGAGTACATAAATAATTTAACCATCTTCAATCAAAGAAATCTGTTCTAATTTTACCTACTTTATTATTGATTTTTCAGTGGATTTGACAGTGGCCTCGAAATAAATAATTCTACAGTATTTAGTTAAGAATAGAATGGTATTTAGTTAAGAATTTAAATGGATGGTAAATTTAAATGAGCCGTTACTAAAAATTGCCCTGAGAGAATATCATTAAAAAACTATAGCAGATTAAAAATATTCATCATCCTACTAATGATAGAAATTAACCGTTATAGGGAAATTATAAAAATTTCAAAATCTAATAATATGTCAGGAGGGGTGAAAAAAAGAAAAACTCAATAAAATTTTAAAATACATATTAAAAACAAATAATCAAAATAACTTTTTTTAATCCCTTTTTGGTATAAATTTTTTAGTTACTCAGAGTTTTCTTTTAGTTATACTAAAAGGCTTAATTTTATTATTTTATAATAGCAGTGTACAGATTCGTAGTTTTTTTTTCTCAATTTAGAGTTACAATAATAATCCCATAGTATTATTCTTTTTGTTAAATACTCTTCAAATATATGAGATTTCTTTAACTTTTCACATTGGCATATTATAAAAAAAAAACAAGACATAAAACATAAAATATTATTATTCCAAAATTTAAAATTGAATATAAATTTGGTTGTGTGCACAAAATGCAAAAAAAAAAAAAAAAAAACGATTCATGGTTTGTGTAAAGGCGACAAAATTATGAATGCCTTATCTCTATGAGAATATTATGATGAAAACATTCTGTTAAGGTATCTTTAATGTGTGGACACATAATAATTACAGCAATTTTATATATAAAAAAATTTATGTTTATATTTTTTTCGTTTCAAAAAAAAAATTTGTGTAAACTTACATTTACGGAATTCATATGATAGTTTATCGAATTATATTTATTTCGTTTAAATATACTCATATAATAAGCACCATATTTTCAAGGTATAATCTTCTAAAACAATATTTTCTAGAATTTTAGTTTTAGTATTTGTGGTATTTGTTGAAACAAAAGTAAAGGTATTCTAAGAAAATGGACATATTATGAATAATGAAATATACCGTTATTATTCGAATTAATCCCAATTAATTCGCTTTCATTTACTATAACGTGAGACAGGTATTATCAGTACGAACTTTTAAATAAAAGGCCCAAATTCGATTTTAGATAAAAGTTTAAAACTTTTTTATATTTTTTAAATTATAATTATTAAGTTATCATTTGCCCTAGTTTCAGGTAACACTTGGATAACTCAAAGTATAAAATTTAACATTTAACTAATATAGGATTAAGGGGCTTCGGTGGCCTACTGGGTAAGAGCGTATAAAGTACGCCCCTGCAAATACCGAGAGAGTGTGGGTTCGAGCCCCACACACGTCGTGAGAGTTATTCTCCCTTACGACATCTACAGCCACGCCTGAAAAGGAAATGTTGTAAGGGGGAATTATTTTATGTTGTATGCGGGATTCGAACCCACACTCCCTCGGTGTTTACAGCGTATTTTATACGCTCTTACCCACTCGACCACCGAGGCCCCAGAAAAAGTGACTAAGTTAGAAAAATTTCCGGTTTTTTTTCTTTTCGCACTTATTTAATTTTTAATTTTTCGGACTTAGTTTATTATGAAGCAACTCTAAAGTTACTTACAAAATCATCGTTTCAATAATTTTTTTAAAAGAGCTTGGAGGCGCCATCCCTTTTCTAATTTAAATTCAAAATTACCACGATTAATCTTCGTACATTTTTGTGGCTTTTGAATTTATAAATTTTTTTTGTCGATTTTGGCTTTTGGATTTTTATTTATGGACTTCAATTTGTGAATTTGGTCACCAACCCACAAACGTACAGCCTAAAATATCATAAGTAAACAAACAATTTTAGTTATTCTAGAATCTAGACCATAGCAAAAAGTATCAAGACCTTAACCTAAAGAGATTTTAGGTTTGCAAAACTTATTAATCTCAAACTATCTAATTTATTTTTAGATTGAAGAAGACATAAAAAAATTTAAAAATAAAGTTTCCGTATCCAAATATTTGTATTAGAAAACTAAAATAATTTTATTATTAATATTGATCAGTTTTTTTAACTCTTTTATTATTTGTTTTAACGCAGTGATGAGATAAATTAATTTCTTTTTTTTTTTTCACCACCATTTCGGATCATGATATAAAAGTGCGTTAATTTCAGATGAAAGGTTTTAAAATTGATGCATAAATTCTATCCCAATTTTAGTATAAATACTATATACTCGTATGTAATTTTCGATTTTTATGTTAAACATAAAAATATTAAACGCATTTTTATTTTTTTTTGTTGGTGTAAGGAAGTAACTCCATATTGACATTAACTGCACAGGGAAATTAACTCGACTTTTGTTAGATTTAACTCGATCAAATCAAAATTAACTTAATTTCCCTTATAGTGGATTGTAATACCACTTTTTGATGAGAATAAATTACACTTAAAAAATAATTAAAAATTATTTATAAGATTTGAAATATTTACGAGATTTGAAAAATATTTTTTTTTAATGCATTTCTCTGCCACATAAATGTGAACAGGAAATTACACAGCTTTTCCTGTTCAGGCGTGGTTGTAAATATCGTAAGGAGAAATAACTCTTACGACGTGTGTTGGATTTGAACCCACACACCCTTGGTATTTACCGCGTATTTTATATGCTCTTACCCACCGAGGGTCCTTTTGAAAAATATGTAATAAGGAAAAATTTTCTAGTTGATTACAAATTCAGAGATACTCTTTGACCGTAAGATTTTCAATTACAAGACAATGAATAGTTGGTTTTCAGAAAACCTTTGATATACTATCCATATTTTGGAAAAAGGGTATAACCCTGATTTTTGAACTAAAAACTGGAATTTTTAGTAAAACTTGCTGATTGGGATACAGAAATAAATGCGCCAGAATATGTATATAAGCAAAAGAAATAAGAAAAAAAGAAAAAAAAAAAAAAAATACAATCAAATTATATACAGTCTTGTGATAATAATCCACACATATGTAGGTACATATTTTTATTATATATAATATGCATATAATAGTATAAATTAGTCAATAATATATTATGCAAACCTCATATTACAAAATTATAAGGATAAAGGGGAAACAACTATGTATTAAATGTTGTGTCAACATTGATTTGATGGCATTATTTCGCAGACCATAACTGTTTATAAATTCTCATGTGAAGTTAATGTCATGTGAAGTTATTTCCCTGATCGTTTTTTTTTCTGCTTTTAAAGCGGAATAAATAAAACGTAAAACTAATTTCGACCTTTCGCCCCCGACAGGAAGACTTCTTAATTATTATGTATTGTATATATATATAGAAGGGAACTATGGACAAAAACGTGAATATTTATTAATATGAAATATCCGCCTATTATTTATTCAGAAAATTCTTATTTTGATATTCATGGTTCTTAATAATACTTTGAAAACAATTTGTATATTAAAAAAAAAAAAAAAAAATAAAAAAAACAAATATTAGTCTTGATAAATATACAAGTATTTGGAACATTATATCTTAGATACTTTTATCTTTGTTATATCTTATATTATCAAAATTACAACAAACAATAAGTTGAATTCATTCTTTTGTTTGTTTTTCGATGGGAACTGAGGAAATTTATATATATATATATATATATATATATATATATATTATGAATAATTGAGAGATGGATGATAGAGGAGGGAAAAATGTATAAATTACAATGTTATGATGAAATTTGATCCTTTGCCATTACCATGGCGCGTGTCTTCTTCATATATGTATATATGTATATAAATTTATATAATCGATAGTATGTATATAGTATATAAATAAAGGTAGGTGTAACTATTGCAAAAAATATATACATATATAATAATAAAAATCTCATATATATATTTATTCTTAAAGATTATTTATAAAATCATCATATCCGTATGTTAATGGTGATTATTGCGATCAATAGCGATAAAAATAAAGAAAGATCATAACGATCAAAAACGATAAAGGGAATCATTATAATTGCTTAGCAAAAAATAAAATAAAACAAAACAAAATACGTATAATGACTGTAATGGAAAAGAATCTTTGTATATATTTTAAATTATGAGTATTTCCTTTGAATCTATTATTATTATTATTATTATTATTATTATGATTTTAAGAACAATATGATGCATAAAAATAAGACAATAAAAAGAAAATTTCTTTTAAAATGAATCTTTAAATGTTTTGATTTATTTTAAAATATTGTGTTGTATTCTAATTATATTTAACAATGAAAGATAAACTATTAAAATTAGTCGGAAAGAAATGTACGACATTTATACTATTGCAAAATATGTCTGTATTTTTTGTTTCAATTCATTTAAGTGGTATTTGTGAAAATTTTTAATTATTTGAAATTTGAATAGTATATAAATTTTAAGTTTCTCATATATTTCCCAGGCCGAGTGTATAAGCACATGTCTAATCAACCAAAGGAGCGCGTGTTTAAACTGTTCAATATATAAGGTAAATGCCCCTTCCGATAAATAAATTAAATATATAACATATAAACTAAATTAATAATATTTTTTTTTTTAGCGCATTTCCAAAAAATTTTTGAAAAAATGTGCTTATTAGTTTCACTCTGTCCGTCCGTCTGTTTACAAAACTTCTACACCGTTAAAGATAGAGAAAACCATAGGTAGGTCTCATAAAAAAAATAATTTTGTGGAACAACTTTTTCATGTAGCCCCCCCCATTTCGGAGCTACAGCCCCTCAAACTTTGAAAAGGCCCTATTTTTAAATGTATATATCTTATGTTCTGCTTAAGATTTTTTCAATCTGAAAACGTCATTCGACAGGTATTTCTTTTATCTTTGTAAATTAATATCAAAATTATACAATTTTTTTAAATTTAGTATTTAAATTTACCGTTATGTGAAAACCAAATTTTGCATGATTTTTCTCCTTTCATAACTCCGGCACGCTTCTAGATAGAAGCTTGAAATTTTGAGGCAAGAAAGAACTTTTAGAATTAGTATAAGTTTGCTCAGAAAGTTTTTTCGGACCACCCCCTGTTTATGAGCTATTAGGGCTTAAAAATTGAAAATTTGCTATTTTTAAACACCTGTAACTTAGGCACCTGTAAAAATTTTTCTTCGGCAAGACGTGAAAATTAAAGGTTCAATAATATATTTTTACGTGTGTTAACGACTTTTCTTAGTTATATAGGATTTTGGACTTACGGCCCCTCAAAATTTCAAAAATGTAATATTTTCACGTTTTTTTGTATTACATGAAATTTTCAAATTTTTGTGTAAGTCACACTTCTAAACAGTTTGTATTGAGTTTTGGAAATGTGCGATTTTAAAAACCGTTGGTTTACATTCTACCTTGTTTTAAATGATATACAAAGATAGCATCTTGTTTATATTTAGTATTTTTGGTCTCTAAGAACATAGTAGCCATATAGCACCAACCAACTATATACATTTTAAAGCTTAGTTAATACTTTAATAATTTCTTTAAGTCGTTAATTGAACTATTCTATAATCATATAAAGAATTATTTTCATTTCATGCTATTATGTGCATCATTAACAGGTTTGACTATCCTTTATAATACTTTTGCATATCAAATCCAAAACTTTTCTAATCATATTAAAACTCAATCAAATTTACATTCAAAATAATTTATTTACCGTTTACAAACGGTTTTATGCTGTACGTTTTTTTTACCTTAGAAAATAATTAGTACTCCAATGTGTAATTGGCGGAATCTTACGAACTGGTAAGATTAGTTAAATGTCTTCCTCTCTAACGTTATAATATAAACATAGATTCTAAATTTTGTATTTTGATATATACAGTTTGCCACATTTGCAGTTGAAATAATTTGTACGTTTATCTAATGACTTATTACATAAATTTTCCTTTCTGATTTTTATGAAACTTTTCAAAAAAATTGTCCTTGTTGCCATATATATAAAATTAACTCTATAGTCAAAAGTGTTATCTAAAAATAATTTTTTTATTTAACTGTAAATACAAAGTAAACTTACTGTTATTGCTCCTCATATGGTTTGCCAACTAGCATTATTCAAAGAAAATAATTCGTGTAGAAAATATATACATACATACAAATTTGTTTACATAATTTTTTAAATTCTGTATCATGATATGTTTCCCAATTTTTTGACAGGACAACGTACGTAGGTAGGTAGACAGGGGTTTGAGAAGTACACTTAGAAAGAAGTACAGTTTAAGCCCGTTGTGATACTGTGATTGATATACTGTGGATCAGTATTTCTCCTAATTAAACAATCAGAAAATTTTTACTTTCTTCTTTTTAGAACAAGTGCCGGGCATTCACACAACAAGTGAACGATTGATTCCTTTTTTTCTTCATCTTTGCAACTTCTGCAAAAATTATATGAGTTTATTCCTATCCTTCTGGCTTGTTTGAGGAGCAAACAGTGTCCTGTTAAAATGCCTATTAAATTACTGATGTTATGACGATTTAGGGATAAGAGTTTAGTTGATCGTTTAAGATCTAATGTAGACCAGGTTTGTTTGGCTACAGTGTAAGTATTAATTGATAACCACATGCGGTTTGTGAGAGTATTGACTTTTTGTTCAGACCATATTTATAGGTGTAATAGGAATCACCAGATTATCATATGAATTTGAAGGTTTGTACCGTTCCTAGTGAGTTTAGCAGCTTTGCAACGAAGCCACTGCTGAACGAAGTCACTGTTGTATAGGTATCCAAAAAACGGTGTATGTCGGAAACTACACCCTGTTCATTGAACGATGAAAGGAAGTTAGTGACAACCTTTGAACTAACCGAGTAGGATTTCAAGGCCTTAATAGCGGATTTACTATCCGTGAATGTAAACTCTCCTAGTGGAGACCATATTTTTTTCAGCAGATTCACTGCCTTGCTTATGGCAGCTATTTCAGATTGAAAAACGCTGCAATGGTTCGACAAGCAAAATGCCTAGATCATAGGAAAAAACTTCACCACCGACTTTGTTGTTCACGCCGGAGCCATCTGTATACATTTCAATGGTGTCTTCGTTTAGACAGAATTTGTTATCCTACTTATTCCTGAATGAGGTTTTGAAATTTTCCTTGAACGAGAGAGTAGGTAAAGCGTAAGTGAGAGAGTGTGATTTATCTTTACGAATGGAACACTCTCCTATTATTATTGGATGACGACTGATCAATGATTTCAAGCTAAAGTGAGCCATTTTTCGCCAATTGTTTGGTTAGGATATCGCGAGGTAATAAATATAACATGATTCATCCTGCTTACAGCTGTATCTAGTGCAGTCCACCATATGGTGACACCATACAACAAAACAGGCCTTGCTACCGATGGATATAGCCACTACACTACACGGGAGCTTAGAGTTCATTTCTTGCCAATGCGGTTTTTACAAAAAAAAAGAGCTATGGGAGCGTTTATTAAAGGCATTCTATGCTTCCAAGTGAATATTACCAAATCTATTTTTTGAGGGTTAGATTCAGACCGCATTATTTATCCCATTTAAAAATAGTAATGAGTGCATTTTGTATAACATAATTTATAACATATCGTATAACATTTTATAATACATAAGTATTAAGTACTTTTCAAAGACAGTAAGAAAGGACATGCTTTTTTACAATTTATAGTTCAAACGAATATGTATCAAAAAACATAAAGTAATGGTTTAATGTATTAAGGTTGAAGGAAATTAAATGTGTAGATAATGTGTATATTACAATTATCTGTTTTTTTTTTATACAATTAGTTGGTTATCCTTACGAATTTTTTAGGCGTTGACTTAATAAAATGGTTGATGTATAATTGTATGTCGTAATTTATTGTTTTCTTCCGTTTTATTTTACGATTATTACAAATTCTTATTATTTTTATGTTTGTTACTAATTTATAGGTTTATTTTAAATAAAAAATTGTATAATTTGATATTTTGAATTTAAATATAATGTAAAATACCACATATTTAGACTTATTCTCACTAATATTGTTTGGTCATATAAATATACAATATATTTAAAAAAATTAATTATTTTAAATTTTTACCATATTACGTGTATTTATATGTTTTAAAAATTTTCATATTGCACCGTGCTTGATAGCATTAGCATTAATATGGTGTTATAAATTCTATAAAAGTCTTTGGCAAATTTCCATTGTTTTTATTCTATCTGTACAAGGAATTTTGAAAAAAAAGAAATTTTGTAAGATTACATAATCTATTTTTTTTTTTTTTATTTTTATTTTTTTTATCAAGTTTTTCAAACTAATATATTGCAAAAACAAAAAAAAAAATAAATGTTTATGCAAA
The DNA here is from genome assembly GCA_947095535.1 of Poecilobothrus nobilitatus. Classification (NCBI taxonomy): domain Eukaryota; kingdom Metazoa; phylum Arthropoda; class Insecta; order Diptera; family Dolichopodidae; genus Poecilobothrus; species Poecilobothrus nobilitatus. The sequence continues at coordinate 80,577,903 of OX352774.1, read as the reverse complement.
TATTTTCTGTATTTTTAACCAAAACTTATGTATTATCATTGACACCTATTATGCATTCATAACCACTTTTAAATAGCCGCGATTTTCAATTCATTTTAAAAACAAAACAAACAATAGGAAATTTTTAAGCTTAGTAAAAAAAAAAAAAAAAAAAGAATCAAAACAAAAAGGAAGAAAGAAAAAATTATTGTACTAAACAATCAAAATACATAAAAACATAGGATCCATTGTATTTTAACAATTGTCTAATTTTAAGTATACTCAAAAGAGTCTAAAAATTACATAAGGAAACCTTGTAATTTTGTTTGTAAAATAAAACAAAAAAAAAAAACAAAAAAAAACAAAAAAAAACAACAAAAAAATATTTATTTAGAACAATTATGGAAGACCACCAAGATTAGCCCATCTATTGGACATCTAATAACTATTATATGAATTTTATATTTTAAATTTCGACTTTTATTTTAGTTAAAATTTTTTTTTTTTCTTTTTATTTTTTTAAAGAGTTTTTTTTTTCAATTGTATGAGCAAGTGGTAGATCTTATATTACTTTCGTATTACAATCTAAACAAAAAAGTAATCGCCAAAAAACAAATATACCTACATTTATCTTTTTTGTTTAACATATGATGCCACTATTAGATAGCAAATTGAAATTTTTGAATGTTTTATGCAAAATATGAATAAAAAAAAATGAAACAAAATTACAGGATGTATTTTTGTTTTGGTTTTTATGAGTACGGTAAAAAACATCGAAAATCATTTAAGCAACTGCGTTCGAAGCTCCCCTCAGTTGTATTGGACTTTACCCAACCAAAAGCACCCTTTTTTAAACGAAAATTTAGGATGACTACAATTTTAGGATCTTTTTAAAACTATAGTGATAAAATGTACATTTAGATTTTGGGGACAAGGATGTGAGAAGAGTAATTGGTAAATTCGTGTTATGAAGGATGAACGATAGACTATTTTAAAAAAAGATTATAATGTTCTCTTAAATTTCGATAAAACGTGCATATATGAATTACCAACTTTTGGGAACACATGTGCTGCCATAAGGTTTTACAAATGCGACGACGAAACGAATTTTCGAATGCTGTATTACGCCTTATTGATAGTTCGACCGTGTAGAGGTACATCTGTCGCGCTCCTCGTTTCACATTGGAAGACTTTGAGTGGATGTATTAATGTTTTATTTCTTTAGAATATTTCTTTAGTTTTTGTCCCCATAATATATCTATAAAACAAGGCAAATTACTGTGTCTGTACGGTGATGGCACAATAGAGGAAGCGTTTAAAAAGAAATTTACTAATTTTGGATATTATATATAATTAAAAAATTTTCTAATCAGATGAAATTGGAATAAGTTTTTCTTTAAATTAATCCCGTATATTTTTTTTCATGTAAAATTGGAACATATTCTAATTGTATTGTTAATTTTTTAGCATCAATGAATGAACTTTAAGCATATAATGGGAGGAATTAATTTTCTCAAGCTTAGCTCTAATAACGTTCTGAAAATTTCAATGTTTTTCAAAGAAGTGTTGTGAATCACAGTAGTCTTTGTCTTTGATTTTGCTTCCTCATCACATACAATTCACCTTTCTCTTTCAGGTATGATTGTCTTGTCGTAGAAGTAGTTAATTATAATCATATTTTTGACCTGACCGGAATGTGAATCTAAAAACTTGTAGATGAAAGACCAGCGACTTCTGCACTGCGTCATTGGTCTGATTGTTGCTTTTTTTGAAGATTATATTATAATATCAATATATAATAGTGATATCATATAGTGTTATTTATTCAACATTAAAAGGATTAATTTAAATTTTATTTTCTTATTATACTTTCATAACCAATAATATTTTTATTATAAAAACAAATCCCCCTGTTCTTTTTCTTTTCATATTTTTCTACTTAAAAAAATAAAGAAAAAAAAATTTTTTTTTTAAAACTAAAAAGTAAATTGCCCTGAAGGTGTTAAAATAAAAATTTGTCTTCACATAAAATTGAAATACACTCGCGAATTTGAATTAAATTGTAGATACCAATTTTTTTATTTTGTTTTTCCAATCCAGAAGATATCATTTTCGGTATCAACTTATGATAAGTATTTTGGCTTTTTTTTTTATTGTTCTCATTTTTTTATTTTTTATTCAAAAGTAAATTTTTTTACATATCGAAATGAAAAATTAAAAACAAAAAAAAAATACGTTTTTTTATATTTGCTTTTGTGTACACAAGAAACGCCTTCTGGTTTTAGAATCAATGCAAGACCACAAAGGTGAGAAAGTGTAAAAAAATTGAAAAGTTTCATATACTTGTATATATATGTATATAAATAATTTTGAATGAAGCAAAGAAAATGTTAAGATCACAAACCTAAGGATCTGCGAATAATTAATTTGTAATTCATTGTAAATTGTAATTGAAATAATGAAATATTTACATTTTTCCTGACTTTTCTTTTTTATTAATAACGCAGCTGGTTTTTACAGAGAGGAGCGACCAGAGATAATATTTACTACTTTTGTAAACGTATTTTCGTAAAATTTTTTGCTCAAGGTGACATCAGGTAACATCAGCTGACAGATCAGCTACTAAAAAAAAGTCATCGACAAAAGCTTTTAATTCTTAAAATTAAATTTTAATTATTATATAATATTGTTAAAGGTGTTCAACTTGGAAAACAAATCTAATGCTTTTTCAATTATTGGTGGTGCTTCCTTTAAAAATAAGTTCAGTTCCCTTTATTTAACCCATTAAAATTGTTATTGATAACTTAAAAAGTTAGGTAACGTGCTGTATGTCATATGTAGAAAACAATACATGCGCTCAAATAATTTAAATCATAAATGCCTTCTCTTAAAGAATTCCTACGTAACACAAGAAAGGCTGTAAGTGCCCATATCTATATACTATGAAAATTTGTAGGTGGTTTAAAACAGGTTATGAAAATTTATTTGTTGTGAGAACTGTTAAAATATGGGACATTCTCTCAATTGTTGGCAATACTCAATTTTTTTAATTTGTACTTATCTAAATGAACCTTTTTAAGTTCATATCCCATCTACCTTAAAATTCCTACCTTTTGTCCTAATTTCCTCTTTCACTTCCTCCCTTATTTAGCCAAAATCTAAAAATTTACAAAGGAATCCTTTCCTAGAGTAATAGTTAGCGAATAAAAAAAAGAGCTAAATTCCATTTAATTTTTTTTTTTTCAATGTTTAAATGAATTTATTAGTTCAATTTCTAAATTGTTTTGTTCGAAAATGTTTTTTAAAAGTTGACCTTTACGAATAGATTAACGACCCATGCGACCCACCCATTAATTTGGCAAAAAAATTGCTTTAGTTATGAAAAAATCCAGCCATTTTGCGGGCTGTACTATGTCGATTTGTCAAATGTAAAATCAAAAATAAAAATGTCAAAAAACTTAAGTGAGAAATGTAATATCAAGAAAAAATCAAATGAACAGTTTCTGACCTTTTAAAAATTGATGAATAGAAATAAGTATGGACCTATCATTATTTCTTTTTGTTTTTTTTTTTAATTTGCTCTTAACACTCAAGTACACGTATATAATATAAGAATAATCGCAAAAATATTGAAAACAATCATATAACCAAAATAAAAAAAAACATTTTAGGATAATTGTAAGCAAAAACCCAAAAAGTAAAAAGTCATTGAAACAGGAAGAAAGACACGAAATAAAAATAAAATAAGAACATTAAAATCACACAATACTCCATTTCTGGCAATTGCGAATTTTGTAAATTTTTAAATAATAATAAAAAAAAAAAAAAAAAAACAAAATAAAAAAAAATATGAAAAGCAGAAAACAAAATGAATTTATGAATTCAATAAAACTCGATAAAGAAATTAAGATAGCAAATAAAAAAAAAAACAATAATAATAATAATAATAAAAAAATTGAATAAAGAACAATAAGAAATAAAAAAATACATACATATGTACATATACAAATATTTAAATTTATAATATTATATATACTTTTGATAAATATGAAGTACATACTTACATACATATATACATACATATGTGTGTAAATTTATTTTTAATTCACATAATATCGTTAGTGTCATTTTTAGAACAGAAAATATTTTTACTAATTTAATTGTTTTGTCTTCTTATTCATTTTGCTTTTAAAATATTTAATTTTTTTTTTTTTTTTTTTGGTTTTTGGCTTAGTATCTTTTTTTTTTAACCTAAAATTATACTAAAGATATTTAAGTTTGTAAATTCCTTTTTTTTTTTTTTTTGATTTTTATGATTTGATTTTTTGTTGAAAAATAACCAAAAATAAGGTCAAAATATTTCGTATTTTTGGAAGAGTTTTATATTTTAGTGGTGTGAAATTAATAAAAGACAAAAAATTTTAATCTAAATAAAAAAAAAAAAAAAAAAAAAAAATTAATAAAAAAAGTAAAATGTATTTTTTCGGAAAACAACTAATTTTTTAAACTTTTATTGGTTGTAATAAACATACTCCTTATTAAGAATTTATTTTAAGTATTTTTTTTTTTTTTTATTTAACAGCAGTGGTGGTAAATAAGGATTACATTATTTTAAAACGTTTTAAACATTATTTTACAGTAAGTTTTTTTTTTATTTTTTAATATTTTTTTAATATGAATAGTTAAAAAAAGTAAAATAACAAGTAGGTTTATCAAAATGATAAGTAGATTAATTTTGCAGATTTTCTTTTTTTAAAAGGAGATTTTTTTTTTTTTTTTTTTGAAGAAATAAGCTATCATTACCAGATAAACCAATTTTGATTATATAAAATGGAATAATTTTAAGAAATTATGTAGGTACATTAATTTTTTTTTAAAAATTTTGAAAAATAAAAAACTATATGAACATATTACTAAACTATATATATACCATTTCCAATTTAAGTACATCTTCTTTAAATTTTAAGTTTAATTTTTTCTAATTTAAGTGCACTTTTGCACTTTGAATTTAAGTGAATATTCTTCCCTATTTAAATGCATTCTTTGCCATTTGAAGTCGAATTTTTTAATTTTAAATGAACTTTAATTTTTGAAGGTTCCAATATTGATTTAAAATCTTTAAAAATTGGCTGGAAATGGTAGAAAAATCGATTTACATACAATAAAATTTGGCTACGAGTTTCCGATTTCGTTTTTATATTTAAAAATATGATCCCTCAACACATTAACTTTTTTTTCAGCTGAAAATTCCTATTTTTAAGGAAAATATTCAGGTTAAACTGAAACAGGAAAATTGATATGAAAATATCATTAAAATCTTTAAAAAGTGGCTGGAAGTTGTAGAAATATCGATTCAAAGATTTGGTAATTTTAAAATCCACTTACAGACAATAAAAGTTAGCTACAAGTTTCGAAATTGGTTTTTATATTTGGAAATATGGCCCTCTACACAATAATTTTTTTCCAGCTGAAAGTTCCAATTTTTAAGGGAAATATTCAGGTTTAACTGAAACAGCAAAATTGATATGAAAATATCATTAAAATCTTTAAAAAGTGGTTGGAAATAGTAGAAAATTCGATTCAAAGATTTGGTAATTTCAAAATGCCTTTACATACTATAAAATTTAGTGACGATTTTCGGATATCGTTTTTATATTTGGAAATGTGGTCCTCTACACAATAACTTTTTTCTCAGCTGAAAATTCCAATTTTTAAGAGAAATATTCAGGTTAAACTGAAACAGCAAAATTGATATGAAAATATCGTTAACATCTTTAAAAAGTGGCTGGAAGTTGAAGAAAAATCGATTCAAAGATTTGGTAATTTTAAAATCCATTTACAGACGATAAAATTTAGCTACGAGTTTCGGATTTTATTTTTATGGCATTTTCATATGGCCCTCTACACAGTAACTCTTTTTCCAGCTTAAGTATGTATTAGTCTGAATCTCTAAAACGAACAAGCACAAAAAAAACCTAATAATAGTATTTTTAAAAATAAAAAAAGCTCACTTAAAGGTGAAAAATTTAACTTCAAATGGGAAAAAATGCACTTAAAAAAGAACAAGATAGAATGCTAAAAAATCAAACCAAAGGTTTTTGAAGGTGGACATTTTCTAAAAACTTGTGATTTGCATCAAAATTTGTAAATATTCTTAAAATTTTATAATAAGAAAAAATTGTGAAAAATCAAGAAATTATCATTTTCTTTAATAATTATAAGGAAAACCTATATATAATTAAGAGAAGCTGTTAACACATGTACAAATATAATCTAGGAACTATAATTTTTCTATTTTAGATTGGAAAAATCTATACAAGTGCATATCTATAAATAGCAAATTTTTATTTTTTGGACTTTAATAGCTTTTAACAGGATGTGATGAAAAAAAAGGTAACTGAGTGTCTAACTTATAAATGAACACTTATGTTGAAAGTTCTTTCTTCTCTCAAAATTTCCATAATTTTAAAAATTGATAATAATTCAAGCAAACAAAATTGTCCTAGCATTTGGCTGGTGTGTGTGTTTGAAAATAGAAAATTTTCAGTTTTTGATCACTTACCGCTCGTAAACGGTGAGCGATACAGAAAAAATTTCTGAAATTACTCATACTTATTTTCAAAGATCTAACTCTTCTCAAAGTATAGAAGATAGAAAGGTTAAAAATTTTTGGAATAGTTCAGTTTCGCATAACGGTAAGTTAAGACACCGTATGGCACAAGTATACATATTTGTAAAGCTCATACTTGTAGCTATGGTTTGGGATTTTCAGATTTAAGATATACCTACCTTATAAAACTTGTGTTATATATAACAATTTAAATATAGAGCTTTTTCGGATTTTGGAGGGCTGTTTAGCTCCATAACGGGTGGGGCTACAGAAAAAAGTTCCGTATCCGTCTTACTTCAAAATATGTAGAAATTCTGGAAAATTTGTATAAAAATGTGGAGATCAAAAAGTTAGTTGTTCGATAGCTATATACCGAAGTTTTGATCGGATCTCAGCCAAAAAAAATAGGGAAGCTACAAATTGATCCAAAAATATTTTGTGTTAATTTCAATACTCTAGCTTTCTTAGTTTTTGAGTTAACGTGCGAATGAACGGGCAGACGGACGGACGGAGAATTTGATTCTGATCCGATCCATATGTTTGAAGGTATATCTGCTTAATTAAATCTTCGATTAAACTTCGATCAAATGTTATTTAATATAGATAAATGACTTTTAGTATGACTTAGACATACATACATATGTATTATAATACACTAATGATTTAATGAAGTCTAATATTGTAACTAATTCCCATAATATCTAATTTTATTTTGAATTGCAAATTTTACTTAGTTTTTTTTTTTTTTTTTGTGTTTTGCAAACTGCAAAAATAACAAATTAAAATTCCTATATTCAACATTTTCTGCGTATAAAGACTATACATAAATAACAACATACAATACAATTTAATAAAATAAATTACAAATAACAAAGCAAAAATATTTTCAATTGTTTTGTTTTTGTCTTTAAAGTTAAAAAATATCTTATAAATGTTTTACATATTATGTATTTTTTAAATAATTTTTTCAACAGATGTCTTTTCAATTGGTAAAACTTTTAGTTTTTTCCTTTTTTGTTTTTTTTTTTTCAGTTGACATTAAGGTTTCAAATTACATACCAAATCAAATCATAGACCAAGACAAATCACTGTACAAACATCAATTATAAATTCAGAATAAATTCAAAAAAATACGAGTTATAAAATAATTTCCAAAGAAATTATGCCATTTGATTTGTTTTTGGTATCCATAAAATAGGAAGAAGTTTTTCAACTCTTTCATTTAATACCATCAATTATAATAACCTTAACAAAGCCTTTTATGTGTAATACAAACTCCAGCAAAGCACGATGGAAGTTATCATCAGTTCCGGTTCTGTTCCATTACTTTTTGTTCATGACGACTATAAAGCGATTATAATGACTAATGACTCGATCCAGAAAATTCAGGGAAATTATATTAATCAACGCGGATTTTTAAAAGTTTGATAAAAATAATAAAAATAATTCAAATAGTAGTAAATTTGTAAATTTTACATCCCTAGTAAAAAGTTGATGCTGTTCTATTTGAAAGGTCGAATGAGTAATTTATAATCAATTAAACCAATAGATTGGGGTTAAATAACTGGGAAAAGGCAGAGAATTACCGATATCTTCGGAAAAAATATTCAAATATCTATAAATAAATAAGGAAGGTTGAAAGGCTTACTATTAAAGAACACCTCTATACATCAGCCATCGATTGCAAAATATTAGACTATTTTTAATTAAAATAACCGTCAACTCAATTCATTTTTTTTTTCTATAGCATTCCTATAAGGAGAAAGGGCTTCAATTAAATAATTTATTTTTTATATTTGATTAAGCACCAATTTTTGTAATCAGCAGTTTCACTAAGTCGGTTGATTACTCGGCTGTAGCTGTACTACAAAGGTTATTGAACGCATATAAAAATTTTTATTTGTGCGCCATCTATTATCTTATACAGGAATTATTTTATTTTTATTTTATTATAGCTTTCGATGACCCAGCCGCGGTTTAAATAAAAGCAGGATTTGGATTTTGTTTATTGGGATTCAGAATCTACAAAATGTGAACTGTTGAGTTTTTATTTCATTTGCATGAATTTCAATATTTTTATCAAAATATTTTCGATGGATTGAAATATTTAATTCAATGTTACATCTTAATCTATCACCGGTAATTTTTTAGTAACTTTTTTCAAAACACCCATTTTCAAAATAACTTTTTTTACATTGTAAAAGAAAAACTATATTGTACCATATTTTTTACTCCACCTTATGATTCATTGCAGAAAAATTACAAGAATATGACCTAAATATAAACTACCCTGAACTGATTTTGTTTATTATTGACTCAGTGACTGGACTATTACATTTATTAAAATGGTTAAAAGTTTAATTTTTTTTTTTTCCATTTATTACATTTCTATTTATTTAAAATATGTACCAACGGACAATAAGAAGTCAAAATGTTGAATTGCAAAACAATGTTTCAGTTTAACTGGTGATCTAAATCAATCACAGAATCATTCCTTAGATTTGTCATAGATAATAAAATAATAATGAAAAATGTTAACCAGGTGGAGATTTCTTTACAATGAATTGTACCAGTTATCAAAAATATTGAAATCTTACATATACGTTTATTTGGTTACGGTACAGTTAACCAAATTTACAATTGCAAAACACAATTTCATCTAATTTTTTTTAGTGAAACGGATTTTTAGCATATTTTTATTTAACATAGTTAGTTATTTTGGATTTGGCATAAAGAGACACTTTGTAAAAATTCTTTTTTTTTTCCCCCCTAAGGGAGGTGGGAATCTTCCAAAGACACCAAGAATGTCCTCCTTGGTAGTGTCAGATTCTTACTGACTAAACCCACCTGCCCCTTTAGTCAATATAATGGGATGAAACCCTTACCTGCGAACGCAGCATATTGGCTAGGGAATAGGGATAGGAAAGGATAGAAAATGGATACGGAAACATTGAATTGGGAGTGGGACTATAAGGAAACAATGAATCCGCCTATTATTATTACTACTATTTTGCTAACAGTGACTAAAGCCGTCATAACAGTTACAACATGTAGTAGTAGTATATAGTAACTACATGAGGTAATTATTGAAGGCAACTCCCACTGTCACTGTAGCGGTTACTATTATTGGTATTAGTATTCTTATTAATATTATTATTATTTTACTACAGAGCCAGCGCCATCAGTGGATTACAACGTGCAGCAGTATATAACACCTTACTTGCATGATATAACCAAAGATAACTCCACTGTAGTAGCTATTATTATTATTATTATTACTATTATTATTATTATAATTATTGTTATTATTACTATTACTTTTATTATTATTATTATTAATATTATTACTATTATTACTATAATTATTTTACTATTATTATTTTTATTGTTATTATTGTTATTATTTTACTACAGAGTCAGCGCCATCAGTGGATTACAACGTCCAGTAGTATATAATCGTTTTTGAAACCATTAAAATAAAAATAAAAGACTGCATAAAACATAATGTAATATAAATTAGAATGGAAAATGGGGAAACTACGTTTTTTAGAACGGAAAATATCAATAGTGAGGTGTTTTTTAGCTAACTACATTAATTATCAACAACACTCTACAGTCTACATGAACTACTGGTTTTGTGTAGATTTTTACATCATCTAATGGTAACATTGTTTCTAAACAATACTTATACAAGAATCTTTCCCACGAATATTAGTTCTTTGTTACTACAACTATTAAACGTTGTAAATTAAATAATTTACTCTGATGATATGAACGCTTTTTAACTAACTATTAAATATTATTGATAATGTGATATCTTCAAGACAATTTATATTCCTTTTGGAATTGGTTCATATTAAATAATCTCAGTTTAAATGTTGGTAAATTGGTTTGAATTACTTATATAATTTCTGTAGCATTTGTTCAATTCATAACAGTTGTCTGTTTAATGGAAGATTATCACTTATTGCTGCTTTAGTGATTTTGGAATTATCTTTGATTACAAATTTATATTTACAGATTATATAAATGTTATCATAATAAAGCCAACTCTACGTTAAATTTTATCAAAAGACGGTATAAGAATTCAATGATATTATATTCATGATCACTTTCTTCATCTCCTTCATCATTTAAATCATTTCTTTAGTTCATCCCAAGCTAGAATATGCTATAGTTGTGTTTGGTTTTCATATATAATTTATATATTCAGAGAATTTAAAGTGCTCAAAAACTATAAAATACGCTGTAAACATCGAGGGAGTGTGGGTTCGATTCCCACACACGTCGTAAGAGTTATTCCCCCTTACGACATTTACAGCCACGCCTCAACAGGAAAGGCTGTGTAATTTCCTGTCCACTTTATGTGGCAGAGAAATCCATAAAAAAAAAAAAAATTTTTTTTTATTGTACTTTTCAAAAGGACAAGAAAAACAGTGATAAGGAGAAATCCGTTAACCTAAACTTGGTTTTTGTTTTATATTAAAATAGGATAAATAGGATTAAAAAAAATTGGGTTTTACGAAAAGGAATTTATATGTCCCAAATTAAGACAAGTATAGCATTAGATAAAATAGCAATATAACATATTATTATATATTTCGAGAATTCACCAATACCCATTTATTTTTATTACTATATTATATAAAAAGTATTTAAAAATAATTGAAAATTATGAAGTGATCAGTTTATTACCTATTTTTAACATGTTCTGTATTTTAATTATAAAAATAAAACAAGTAATTAAATATTTCCTCAAATGTGACAATTAAAAAAAAAATAAAATTGTGGGGTGAATACATTGTTATTTTATTTAAAAAGGACTATGCAGTATGCTTTCTTTTGTTAGTCATAATTTTGTTAAACTATTTAGTTAGACTGTTAGACTTAGACAACTGTGTACTAGAAAAATATGACACAACTTTAAAGCGTACAAGTTTGTATCTATTACCTTGTAGTATGATGATAGTTTTTATTGGTTATTTGTTACAATTTATGGTTCTTATTATTTAACAAATATTATTTAATTTTTATAATTATGAGACGAAAGGAATAGCCTTTAATTGAAGCTTTAAGCAATTTTGTAACATAATTTATATTTTTGTTCCAGTATACATTTTTCCATCCCTTTTCTTACATTCTGATTATTTCTGACATTTACATCTGACATTTTCTTACATTCATATTAAATATGCTATATATGATGACCAAGGTGTATTCTATGATAAATATATTAGATTATGTAAATGTTTTACTAAGATAAATATTATCTGTTTTTTAAATTCTTACTGCTCTTGAAGCATAGAGCCTCCACTAAACGTTTTCATCAAAATAGTTTCGCAGCTATTATTCCAGCTATTATTACACCTTCTACTGTCATGCGAGTTTCATTCAATTCTTATTATGTTTTCTGGCTGTTTTCTAAGTGTATGTTCCAACCATCTTCATTTTCATTGAATTATTTGTTTCATAACAGATTCCTGTTCCTCACTTGTTATATTTCACAAAGTTTTGTTATTATTATGTTCGGCCATATTTCTACTAAGTTTTATATTAGGAAATTGAAGTTGAAATGATCAAAAATGTAAAATTAAATAACAAACAAGGTAAAATATAAAATAAAAGGTTTTTTTAAGGCTCACAAAAATTTGTACAGGTGTCTAATTTACAGGTCCCTAAAAATAGTAAATTCTCAATTTTTTATTCCTCATAATAACTTTTAAACAGGGAAAGGTATGCAAAAACAAATTTTTGAGTCAATTTACGGTAATTGTCAAAAATCTCTCTTATTTCAAGATTCTATCTAGGAGTGTTGTGGAGCTATGCAAGAAGCAAAATTTTCTTTTCACATAACGGTAAATTTAAATACTAAGTTACAAAAAATTTCAAATCTTCAATATTGATTTACTACACTAAAAAATCTTTTGTCGTTTGGAATTTTTTGATTAAAAAAATGTGAAGGAAAAATTGAAAATAGGATTTTCTTCCAACTTTGAGGGGATGTAGCTCCATAACGAATGGGACTACATAGGTACATAAAAAAATTCTATAACATTAATTTTTTTAAGAGACCTATCCATGGTTAAAATTTCATTACTTTAGTGTTTCATTGCTTTAATGGTGTATAAATTTGTAAACAGATGTATGAAATTCTTATGAAACTGTATTTTTATATATTAGTTATATCTAATAAGGTGTTATATTTTAGAAAGTTATTAAAATTTAAATTATCATTGATGTTATATAAATTATTATTCATTTATTATTGCATTTTAAGATAAATTTTTATATTAATTATGATTTTATAAAGTGAATGTTATAAAACATTTTCTTATCATATATCTTAGAAAAAAGAAGAACTTTAATTTTGTTAGATTTTAAGATACATTTATAATGCTTTAAGCATTTCAATTCCCACCAATAATACGGAATTACAGTATTATATTATAGTAAAAACAATTTTAACAATGGGACGTCTTGTCAGATAAAATTATGTTTTCTTGTCAAAATAAAAAACAAAAAAAAACTAAAAACATTTTTTTACCTTGAAGTGTTTGTGTTATAATATTTTTGTTTGTTGTACAAGTACTGTTTTTTTTTTTTATAAGTGATCATGTTTACACTTTTAATAATTCATATATGTTAGAGACTTACATTTAAGTGTAACTTTAAAATATATTAAAGAAATAATATTTTAGATATTATTAATTAATTTGAAAGTTTATAATGTTGTCAAAGAAATTATTAAGGTATTTTAGTATCATCTTATGTCATCTCCAGATTCACAAGGTTATATATCGAAAAATATTTGAATAATTAAAATAATTATTTCTATTTGCTACCTGAAATTTTTAGTATTCCTTAAGGTTTTAAAAACTTTTCTCTTTATCTTTTTAAAGGATATAACGGCAGCATCGCAGTCTTAAATTTTAACGATGTAGTATTAATAGTATAGTTTCATAATCGCAGATAAAATATCATAACATTATTTCAAATAAAAACGGAACTTAATAATTATCGTTAATGTATCTATATTCATCATTTTCTGTATAACTGATGTCGTTGTACCAAGAGTGTGATAACATAATAAATTGAAAAGTTTATGCACTTTACTTACCAAAATGATTAATTTTGATTTTTTGTTGCCGTTGTTCGTTTATCACTTGCTATTTTTTTTCAAAAATTAAATTCCATATTTGGCCGACCTTCGAATCGGTTAGAGTGATGAATTAAGAAATTTATATTATTCATATACGTTATCTCCGTGCTTTCTTTTGTTACAAAATTGATTAATATTTCATTTTTATTTGTCTTACTCGTTTATCTCTTGCTTTCCTGTCAAAAATTAAGTTCTCCAATTTCCCCATCTTTGCGAAGATTTAGGTAATTAAATATGAGCTAAATATTGATTTTTTTTATCTTCACTAGTATAGTATAAGCTTTGTATAAAGTTGGTAAATTGGTGTGATAATCTGATAAACATTAATCTGGTATGATTTTAAATACCAACTTAGCACTAACCTTAAAATCAATTTTTAGACGATAAGTATAATGTTGATCAGTTGACTAGAATTATACTGATTCAAAAATAGCCGCTTACTTATATTGAGTTCTTTTGGTTTTCGTTATAAGAATTCCATATTATTGTGTAAAAAAAAAATAAAATCCTAATGTTGTTATTATGTTAAAATAAAGTACTGTTTATTTGAATGTTATGATATGAAAAATTGTACCCACTTTGATACAATATAATGTTATGTCATATGATATTAATACAAACGTCAAAAAAAAAAGCATTATATGAGCTAAATTTAATTATTGTAAAAAAAATATTAAAACTTAAAATTAACATTGAAAAAAAGGAAAAAAAAATACGGAAATAAAAAAGTGAAAATCGAAAAATTTCGATTACTCATTATTTGAAGAAAAAGACAAAAGAATTTGACTTATTAATTAAAATTTAAAAATATAAATATTAAAATCAAAAAAAATAATTTTAGAGAAAGTAATAAATTTCTAATTTCGGAAATATTTTAATAATTTTTTACTTTTGTCTTTATAACAAGAAAACGCTCCATGATAATTGTTAAATTTTTCCTCTTACGTGTAGTACACATTTGGTAAAAACAAAAAAAAAACTCAAAATTTGATATTAATATGGAGAAACTTTCATTCATCATCCCCTTAAAGAAACAAAACAAAAAACATTTATCTAGTCATTTAAAAATATCAAAAGAATGAATTTTGATTGAGCAATAATTAATATTGTATAGTCAATAGTTTATTTATTAAATTTAAAAAAGAGAAAGTTTTTGATTGATTTGTTATCAAATTATCAAAAATTTTATTTTTTCATAACAATTAATTTCATTTATATATGTACAATATTTAATTGTGTAGGTTTTAATTATTCAATTGTAAAAGTTTTCTTTTATACTATAATTTACATAAAAAAAAAAACAAAAATAATTTCTATCAGTTAAATATTTGATGAAAAAAATATTAAATTAATTTATTAAATTAAAAAGAAGAGCTTGATTTTCGGTGGCCTAGTTGGTAAGAGGCTGTAAATACGTTATAAACACCGAGAGAGTGTGGGTTCGAATTTCACACACGTCCTAAGAATAATTCCTCTTTAGGACATACCTGGAAAGGAAAGGCTGTGTAAGTTCCTTCTAACATTTAAGTGACAGGGCAATAAAATACAAAAAAAAAGGAAAAAAAGAAAAGAAGAAGACAATCAGACTGAAGAATTTATTTACGGGAACACAAATTTTCAAATTTTTTGGTTGGGGTATAAATATAATGACCGCCCGTATAATCATAAAGCAAGGTAAAGCACAATTATATAAATGTAAAACCATCGAGTTTTTAAGGACGGACAAGAAAAATTATGCGAAATTAAGAAATACTAATTTAATTAGGTAATAGAAAACTTTATATATAAATAAAAACCGATTAAAATGTTGGCTAGATAAATTTTTTATAATTTTATGGGCAAAGCTTATATATTTGCAACTGTAAAAAGTAACTGAACGCTACGTAACCAAAAAGTAATTAAATTTTATTCTTGTAATATTAACAATATTTCAATAACAAAACATAATAAGGGTGCGGGGCCTTGGTGACCTAGTGGGTAAGAGCGTATAAAATAGGCTGTAAACACCGAGGTTGTGTGGGTTCGAATCTCACCCACTTCGTTAGAATTATTCCACCTTACGACATTTGAAGCTACGGCTGAACAGGAAAGGCTGCGTAATTTGCTATTCACATTTGCCACAAAGCAGAGAAATGCATTAAAAAAAAAATAAAAATAAAATAATAATAAGAGTGCATAAAACTCTCCTTAAACAAATTATTGGAACTCTGATTTTAAGCCCAACTGTGAAATCCCTCCTAATTATTGTTTTACATACACATTATAAAAATGTTTAATCAAAACATTTGTTTCAAAAAATGGACGCTACCGCCATCAACACTCTGCTAAACAAATTATTAAAACCCTGATTTTGTAGCCAAGTATAAAATTAAAGTGACACATAATATATTTATTAAAATATTGATTTTGTAATCGACTTTAAAATCATTCTTAAATCCGAATCTTTGCATATACAATTACATATACATATTCTGAAAAAGGATAACCCTGATTTTGTATATTCATCTATAAAATATCTCTCAATTATTTTTTAACATACAATTCAACTGAAAGAAATTATTATTAATTACAGTCAAATAAAATCAAATTGGAAGGTAATATAGACAAATGAAATGCAGTCAAATGATAATAATCAGGAAACATGCAAAAATGGAGACAAATGCCAGTCCAGCTAAATAAATTATAGGTTAAATTAACTCTCGTGCAACAGATGTGGAAGATTAGGAAGTTTTGAAATTTTGGGAATTTCTAAACTTAACCAGTGAGAAAAATAGATTATAAGAATAAGAATGCTTATATAGTAGAGGAAAAATTCTTTATTGTGTATTAAAATTTTCAAAAATACAGTCACATTACACTACGGGCAAATGACACTTCAAGGCATATGACACACTCCCGTAAAAATTGATTGCAATAAGTTTTAAAATTATTTTGAATAAAACAAAAAAATTGGGCTGTATACTAAAAACAAACAAAACGAAGTTAAACGTTCTATAGATAGAAAAACATTCAGTAAAATGTCTATATGGTCTACTTTTAAATAATCAAGAAGGGTAGGGCGGTAACTCCTCAAACAATAGATATGTGCTCCCATCCATTTTATTTGAATTTTGTTCAAGCATTTGTATTTTATGGTTTTTTAATAACATGGGCGCTATTACAGCAACCACTTATCACTAATCAAATAAATAAATAATCCTTTTTTGATAAGTGATAGTTTTTTACTAATCCAAACTTTATTGAGTTATTACAAAATATGGTTTTGGTGCTACAAAAACTTATAAAAAATGTGATTATTTGATTAATGATAAGTGGTTGATGCAATAGGGGTGGGATTAATACTTACAATTTTTACATAGGAAACTTACTTAGATCTAGTCTCAAAATGTTAAGAATAAAATTTTATATCAGTGAAATAATATTTTAGTATTCTTTGTTATTTTATTTAAAATTTAATTTAAATTTAATTTAACCAAAAACTTAAAAGAAAAAAAGAGTTTTTTTTAAATATATTTTTTGCTAAACTTAAAAATTTTTCTCCTATACAAGCATTTTATTGTATTTTCGTTTACATATAATTTTTTAGCTTCAAAAAATTTTAACGAATTATTTTTTATTTTTTTTATTTTTTTATTTTAATTATTGAAGAAAATTAACTCTTGTTTTAAAAGACTAAAAGACTTTAATACCGCCAATGGAAATAAAAGATTTTAATTTTTATTTATTTTTGCTCGACAGGTAAAGGAAATGAGTGTTCACAAACAAACTTTATAACCTGTGTTTTAAACAAAAAAAAAAAAAACAAAGAAAATAAGAATTACCAATTGTTACAATTGTTTCATCACTTCAAAAGGCTTTTAAACCGTTTCCTTATGTCTGATTTTTAAAACACCCACACGATTCTGACTTTTTTTTTCTTGTATAATGGTTTTTATTAGGCAAAAAACTGAATCGAAGACAAATAAGAAGAGTTAATGTTCTTAAAAACGCATCAGTACAGACATGGTCTATTTATTTTACAAAGCAATAAGAATTTAAAAAAATATGCCTTTTAATATTCCTTTACAACACTTGATAAGTAGAAGTCGAATAACATTGGATGATTTTTCTTCTTCGAATCTCTTTTGTCTTTCAGTAAAATATTTGTGATATCTCGCTTACTTTATTTTGAAAAAAAGAATTAAACAACTTAATCT
This sequence comes from Poecilobothrus nobilitatus, assembly GCA_947095535.1. Lineage (NCBI taxonomy): Eukaryota > Metazoa > Arthropoda > Insecta > Diptera > Dolichopodidae > Poecilobothrus > Poecilobothrus nobilitatus. The sequence goes on along the minus strand of OX352774.1, from coordinate 80,559,959 downwards.
TAAAAGTTTCTGCTGGTGAACTAATGTCTTATTTTTTCTATTCAGTTGTTTTTAGAAAATATCAGACTGCCACCAAATCTCATAGCATGATTTAATAGAATAATAATATAAAACTGAAGTGATATCACTATTAAACAAAAACTCTAATTTTGATAGATCTGTTTAGCTGTAAACAAGCTCATTGAATCTGTTTTTTCATTTATGATGAACGCACCTTTTTCAAAAAATATACTAGGTTCGCTTGATATGTTTGAAGCATCCTAAGGAAGGTAGGGTGTGTGAGGAAGGGAAAATTAAGCTTTTTTGTTTTGATAACTCGAATTGAATAAAAATTTTGAAAAAAATAACTTTTTAAAATTTGGCAAATTTCATGAATAGGAGAACACAAAGGATGATAGCTAAGATTAGCTATAAATGTTTTACAATAATTAAAAGGTACGTTTCTATGAAAGATTTTCTATATATATTTAAGGATATTATTTTTAGAAAAATAGGGGCGATCTTTCACTTCAATTAAAAATATAAAAAAAATTCGGTCCCTTAATTTGGTTTAATGATTTTAACATTTATGATCTTTTATATAACATTCATTGATAACGTAAACCTATATAGAGTCACGAACACCTATTATAGGTTCATCTTACTAAAGCTTAAATTTTTGCTAATCTTAAAGAATATGTATATTGGTATAGGTCTTTTATGGTGTCTATTATAAAAAAGTTTTGAGAAAAAAAAATTTTGAGAGTATTTATACCACCGGTATTTATTACAAATTTTCGGTAGATTTGTAAGGCGGTTTTTGCAAAAATTTTACTACATACTTAAATTAAATCTACTTGCTAAAATTGATTTAACTGAATGCTTTGATGGAATACTCTTTTTACTATGGAATTATGTTTGGAAAATTTATATGTAGATAGGTATTGAACAATACAGACAATGGAATTTTCTTCTTCAAAGATTATCTCTATAAAGTCTAATTTCATGTTTTATAATTGAATTAAAATAAATTTGAACTGCAAAAAAAAATTTTTTAAAGCTCTTTATTAGGAATTTTAATAATTTGTGAATTTAATAATACAATAAATTGGTTTTTCTTGCGCTATTGAATCTCTATAATATACCATACAAATTGTTTTACAATTTAAATTGTTATCTTTGTAAGTAATATGTTAATTTATTGTTTTATCGCATAAAAATTAGAGAATAAAAGAGAGAAAGCAAAAAAAAAAAAAACAAAGATAAAAAAAGCATAAAAAAAACATAATCTTTCATCAGCATCAATTCGTATATCTTTGACATACATTTAAACATACATATATAGGTACATATATGTATCTTTATTTCGACTATATCTAAGTCTATATATTTTAATGTGAAAAAAAAACAAAACAAAACAAAACAACTAAAAAAAAGGAAAAAAAAAAAATTAAACTAGATTCAAAGTTTCTTGCTAACAAAACAAAGCCATATCCTATACTTTGTAAATACATAGTTCCGATTTAAGTTTATTTTATTTTTATTCATAGCTATAAAGTCTTTAAATAAAAAAAAATATGATTTACTATAAATTGAAATTTATCTGGTACTCATATTTTACCTTTGTATCATACATCTATACTCTTATTAAATAAATTTTTTTCAATATAACATATGTATATATGTATGTATGTAGTTTTGTAAAAATTTAAGAACAATCAAAAAAAAAATAAAAAAATTGTTTATTTTTTGTTTTCTTTCTTTTCTATAAAAATCAGTTTAGTGGTGGTCTTTTATATCAGATGGTTACTTCCCGCGCCTAAGGCTAACCATTCAAATTTTCTTCACTTCAATTCATAATACATACAATAATTATTTATATTGTATAGGTATGTATATATACATATTACATATGCATGTATTTACAAAAATTTTTTTTTTGATCACAATTCACAATGCGTTTAAAAATAAAATTGAAATGAAAAATATTTTTAAAAGAGTTAAAAGGAATATTTTTTCGTTCTAATAATCCACAAGTTATTTTTTAATAAATTATTGATGGCAGATACATTTTTGTAATCAAACGACATCAAAAATAATTGTAAAAAAAAAAAAAACAACAACAAAATTAGAAAAGATAATAAAAAACATATAACAAAAAAAAAAATCAGTCTAAATCATTCGTAGATTCGTGATTTTAATCTATCATACAGTATCCGTATAATTTATATACAGTATCTATATATTAAATATATAATGATACTTTTTTTTTTTTTTTTCCTATAATCTATAGGTAACGTGTAGGTAAAATCAACATTTTCCGGATTATCTGATAGAACATGAGTATTTAAAGTCAATTCTATGTGATTAATTTAATGTAATGTAACATACATATTAGACATAATTGGTTGATTGGAATAATTTTAAAATACATACATACATATAAAAATTGACATTTATATGTTTTAAGGTCTATCATATTATATAAATTTTAGAATATAAAACAAGAATTATAGAGAAAAGAAAAAAAACAATTTTAAAACAGTTTATAACTTATTAGTCTAAACTTAGAGAAAAATATACATTTTTGTTAAAATGTTTGGCATATTATGTAGATATATGTACATAAGGTCGTCTCTTTTTATCATATTGTGTTATTTTTTGTGTTATTTGACATTTTTACTGGTAATAATGAATACTTATTAGGTTAAGGAAATGATTTTTTGAGAAGTAAAATCATAAATTCACAGTTTAGGTCCGAATGACAATAATATTAATATAGTTCTACCAAAAAGCACAAGAACGGAATGGAATTTTATTAGCTATCCCTATAAAATTGGCTGTTGCTATTAGAAATTTTGAAAAAAATTTAAAATCATAAAAAATAATAAAAATTTTTGAAAATTTCTTTTTTACAATTCTTTTTTGTATTCATTTATTTAACTCAATTTTTTTTTTAATTTATGTAAGTATTTTAAATTTATAATTTACATGAAAAGTGTCTAGCTTAACGCAAAGTGTATATTTATAATTGCAGCATACTATATGCCTGTATTTCATTTGGCGGCATTTTTGCAAGCTACCTGGATTATTATTTGAGAATATTTCATTTGCCTATATCATCCTTTAATGTTTCCATAAAAGTTGATAATTTTTTACAAAATTTGAGATATATCTATCTAGCTTCGACAGATACTGAGTGAGTTTCATTTAAAACGAAAGAGTGCAGTAGAGCAGACTGTCTCAACTCTGGGATACCCGTATGAACGTTTATATCCTGTTTATATAAAACTTGCTCATCTTCTGTAAAATTTCAGACGCTTAGCTTCATATAGTTCCAAGAGGTGCAAAAGCAAGTCATGCCAAAAACTTTTGTAAAATTTGGTTAGTCTAGAGCAGCCGATTCATTCTTCATCTAGAGCAGCCGATTCATTTCATTAGTCTAGAGCAGCCGATTTAGGTTTCTTGCACCTCTTCGTACTTAATGAAGCTAGGCTTGTAACTGCCATACAATTTTTCTTTTTAAATGAGAATAATTCCGAGTCTATTGAAGTTAAATATTTGTAATTTTATAAAAAGACGTCGAATTCCATGCTAACAATTTCTGTAAAATTTGGTTGGGTTAGAGCAGTAGGTTCAGACTTTTGCACCTCTTGGAACTATATGAAGCTAAGCGTCTGAACTCCACTAAATTTCAGATAACTAGCTTCAATAGGCACTAAGTTATTGCATTTAAAAAGAGAAGTTGTATGACAGCTACTCGAACCTGTCATACTAGCACAAACAAATTTTACAGATATTGTTGGCCTGTAACTCGACACCATTTTGCAATTTCACCAATTTCATATACCTATCTCTAACAGATATTAAGTTATTCCCATCTAAGGAAAGAAGTTGTGTGGCAGCTAATTGAATTCTGCGGCACTATATCTAGCTATTGACACTATATCTAGCTCGACTCCTTTAAGGTGTAACAAACATAATACCAAATTTATTATACTCTTGAACATAGTTCATACTTGTATAAAGAGAAGTTGTATGGCAGTTATTCGAACCTGATGCACCAGTAGAACCATATGTTACAGAAATTATTGCCATAAATCTTGATCACTTTTCACAAGCCTTTTCAAATTCCTATCTTAATAAAGTTCCAAGTGAACCAGTTGGGCCAGAGAAAACAAACTTGATAGAAGTTATTGTGATTAAACATGATAATTTTTTAAAAAATTTCAGATGTCTAGTATTATTAAGTACCAAGTTATGAGAATATAAATAATGCTTAAAAAAAGAAGTCAGCTGCTCTTGACTAATTAAATTTAATAAAAGTTTTCTGCATGCAACTTGACATATAGTTATAGTATATTTATGATCAATTGATATGTTATGTAATTTCAATATGATATGATAATATAATTTATATTGTTTCTTTATGATACGATAGATAAAATCACAATCTTGTAACTATAATAATAGTCAACATAACAAATCATTTGAAAAATGTCATATTACTAAGGATTATAGGCGTATAAGCGTATATGATTTGCACGCGCACTATATTCCTGTTGTATAGGTACTAATGACTTGATAAATGTTTTTTAAATGACAACGAATGATTGTTATGGTTAGTTACATGAAATGTGATGCAATCGTACAAAAATCATATGATATCATATGATATTTAATGATTATTATAGTTAGGGGTATTGTCATATTTACCTTGGAATTTTCCAATAGTTCTACCACTTTATGAATTTAGGATTAAATTAATTTACCTTAATTAATTTACCTCAGCAATTTAACACATGGGATTGGGTGGGATTGCTCATTCGACATTTATCGCAATTAGCATAAAAATGATGAAATAAATAAATAGCTTAAATTTATACTGTTTTATAATTTATTCTTAGTTTTAGTAATTTTATATAAGATAAGAGCCATAACTTATAAGTTATTAATAACATTATGAAATAATGTTATAATACTTTTGAAGAGATCGGATTTTTTTGTAATCAGAAAATAAATTATTACAGTTTTTCAATACGTAGATCTAACGAAAAAAAAAATCTTAATTTGTAATTGTTAATTTTTTATGTTTTACCTTTCTAATTTTGCTCAAACAAATATTTAATAAATTTCTTTGAAAGGAAAAAAGATTACCATTAAATCGTACAAAATATCTCATCAAATCTTTTTCATATGCATTTTTAAATAAATTAATTTTTCTATTGTTTAAATTAATAATACAATCATTAAATCTCAAAAATTTATTTGTACTTTAATTGAAATAATATTTCAATTTATTTTGTATCAATACGTAATTAAAATTTGATTTATTGAATTTCAAATAAGTTGTTTTGATTTTCCTCAGTAAAATTTTTTAATTAAAGATCTTTCAAAAAACAAAATATTTTAATTAATATAACATTGTTTTAATGTAGAAATTGATAGACGAATAATTCTAATAAAGGGAAAAATATTACTATTATATTAAGATATAAGATGAGATGATATTAACAAACATTAGATGAAACTTGCATATGCATTTATATTCATTTAGATTATATTATTTTAAAATGATTGTAAGTAATACTACAAACTTCCGATTAGATGTATAATTATGGTCCCCCTATTCTGTTATGGTTTTTGGCCTCCGCTTATAATACTTCTATTGAGCTCTATTGATTTTAAGAAACTGAAGATCTGTAGAGAGTTTATTGCTGGAAGTTCATCATCGGCAAAGCAGCATGTTCCTAGGTGCATATATCTTGCTCGAAATAAAACTGCGCAATTTTGGAGTAATTATATTCTATTTTTCTGGATATTTTTTTTTCTTCTTGACCGAATCTGCATGTTCTATCATTCTCTATTTCAAATTTTCGGCTAAACTATCGTGTTCTGACGGCAAATCTATTAGAATTTCAGTTTGTTTTTTTCATACCTTCTCCTGTTATAGCTTACAAAAAACTCCATAGATTCTCTGAGATCCTTCTTATTAATTTGCTCCTACAGTTTTCCTCTTCTATTTTTAATGTTCTCTTATTTTCTGTTAACCCATGCCACAAAAAAGTTTTAGAGCTTATAAAAGTAGTTGTTTGTACCTAAGCGGTTTATTTTCGCTAACCACTCCTAAACTAAATGGAGGTTTAATTGCTTGCGAGTTTGCTGTCTTTATGGTTGCTTGAATGCCTGATAGTTATTTCTCTATTTGCATATCCTCTGTCGAAGTTGCATTGTACGCATAGTTCGATTGCATTTCGGCTTGAAAATACTATAACAAATTTCCTCAATAATTCTGAGTATTTAATGTCTGTACAAGTAGTCCAAAGTTGCTTTCTTCTGGGGGTTTTCAATCATCTGTAAATAATTTTAATATATGTTGGTCAAGAGGATTACCTGCAAAGCCTTTACTTTACTCCCTCTTATTACTTAGTTTTATTGAGAAAGTTTTTATAAAACTGTATTTAGTAATCATTCATTCTGAGAAAGTTTAATCAGGCGAGGCGAGGCGATGTTGGTTTAATTTCTGTAATCTATGCATTTTCCTTTGCCAAATATTTCTTGATTATTTTGTAAAAAGGCTAGTGAGTCCTAGAGTTCTAGTAATAGGCAAAAATAAGCAATATTATAAACAAGTTAAGCTTAAATTAAATCAAAAAAATAATTTCCAAATTAATTGGCAAATGAATTTTCGACCGATAGTCCGATCATACAAAAATTTAAATTTTTTAACAACATTATAGATATTACCTTTTTTAAGCTCTCTATATTACAGTTAAGTATTCCCAGAAGATGATTTGTATCCTGAAAATAAGGTAAAGTTATTATATAAATTATATACTTTGTACAGAATATTTTAACTTAACCCAAATTTTGTTTTTCTACTTCTATAAAGAGCATACACATAAGCATAGATAAGGAATTCACTAAGTCATTTATTATTCACATTTGACGCACTACACTATTGATGTAAGCTATTAAATTAAACTGTTTAATTATATTGTACTAATTAGTAATTCCATTCCAAAGACAGGTCTCTTAATCACTACACCATTGTCTGTATGAGGAAAATGTAACACTTCACAGTTTTATCTGCCATCCTTGCTCAAGAGGCATGCTAATCTTCACTGTATCATTCCAATTTTAGTATATGGTTTGCCGAAGCAAGATTTAACCAATTCAATATTTTAAAAACTAAAAAAAAAAGTTGGCTGGAATTATTTATTAATATTTTTCACACAATAATTCTATTTTTTTTAGCATAAATTAACAATTTCACTTTAATAATTTTTTTTTACTTTTTTCATAACTTAAATTTTGGGAACATTTCTAATTACAATTAATTTTAATTTATGATTAAGGTAACAATCGTCAAAAATATTAAAATAATTATTCCGATTATACATATGTATATTATACAATTAAACAGTGTTGTAATTCAAAGAGAAATTAACATTAAATAGCTAGTGAATGAGATCTGTAATTACTCCATTTGAAAATAATTATAAATTATGGTAAAGAATTATCTAAGAACCGAAATATGTTAGTTTAAAATAAGTTTCTGAGCTATATTCATTTAACTAGAGAATAAGGTCTTAGACTTATCATTGAGGCGATTAAAAAATGTATAGCGAGCGTCACGTCTATTTAAAAATGTATTTGTCTAAGAAGACTTAAAAATGTTCAAATTGCGAAAATACACAATTTTTTTTTGTTTTTTTAAACCTTGAAATTTTGAGACAAGAAACATCTTTCAGAATTAACGAATAAGTTAGCTCAGAAATTATTGTGTATCTTCCGCTGTTTAAGAGCCAATAATTGAAAATTTGTTACTTTTTGAAATAAATACGCAAACATTAAAGCTTCATCATTATATTTTTACATGGATTAACAACTTTTCTTAGTAACGATTAACAGTTAATGTACCTACAGTCTCTCAACGTTGGAAATTATGGACCTACAGTCCTTCTACTTATATTCAAATGGATACATTTTAGTTTCTGTTTAACACGTTTTCAATCTAAAAATCCCAAACGTCATAAATTTTTTGACTTTTATACACATATATCAAAATTATACAATTTTGTGCAATTTTGTATTTGAATTTACCGTTATGTAAAAACAAAATTTTGTAAGATTTTGCTACCTTCATATATCCAGAACGCTTTTAGTTAAAACCTTGAAATTTTTGAGAGAAGAAAGATTTCGTCTAAGAAACTTTTTTTGAACCACCTCCTGTTTAAAAATCAAAAATGAAAATTTGGGATTTATAATCATTTGTAACTTAAGCCCATTTGCAGATTTTTTAATAAAATATAAAATGTGAGTATTAAAACTCCAATATTAAATTTTAGCATGTGTTAACAGTTTTTTAATATTTTTTTTATAATAAAGGGTTTTCTTAAAACTGAAGAAAGTGTGTATAGATTTTGGAAAATTTTTCTTACAAATACAATTCCATTCTAAGAAAAATTACAAATTTTGCTGTAAAAGTCAGAATTCAAAAAAATGTTTATAGTCATTTCGAAAATTTTAACGTACAATAATTTTGTTGCTTAAATATAATATCAGATAATTATAGAGTTTACTGTTTTTAAAACATTTTACTGTTTAAAAAAAAAAAAAAAAAAAAAAAAACCTTTAGTCCAAACTTTGTCTTCTTTTCCTCAAAATGTCAATATTGAAAATTCTCAATAGAAATGCAATATAATATCTATAAGTACCTAAATTAAATTTTAACTAAACTCTATAATTATCTGATATTATATTTAAGCAACAAAATTATTGTATCTATGTTAAAATTGGAGATGCTTATGAAATGAAAATAGTAATGAAAAAGAAAATGGTTTTGGAAAAATCGTACTATAGCTTTGTTAGAAAAACAAAATAAACTAAGTTTGCAATTTCTTTACGGTATTTTGATTATAAAACTTCAGTTATAAATTTTCATTATAAAGAAAAATTTATTGTCAGACTATTCTGACTATATATCGGTGATTGGACTGTGTATAATAAGACTGGCTATAAAATATAAATTTATATTTATAAAAGTGACATTATTAAAAGTATCAGTGTGCTACCTGTAGTTAACAATCTTTAAGCTATTTAACGTTATTTGGAGATCTTATTATTTAAAATTTTGAATTTAAAATCTAAACTATTAGGTCGTCAATTAAACTGTCAATTTATAGTGCGAAGTACGATCATTTCGTTGTGGTTAGCAGAATACTAAATATTTGAGAAATAATTTAGTATTAGTGCAATAAATTTCGGACAACATTTGGTACTATTCGGAGTTTTTCGGAAAAAATTTAGATTAGCTAGTTTTTAGTGTGAAGAACGATAGTTTCGGACACGGCCTTAGTTAGATTTTTAAAAACTGATTACAATACTTCGTTTCTTTAAAATGAACGGCAACATTAAAAAAATATGAAGTACAGTTGTTTTGTTTTTTATTTGGTTTAATTCTTATGACATTAAAAAAGAGTTGAAAAACTCAAATGTAAGTTCAAAAAAAAACAAGTAATGGAAAAAACCAAGGATTTTCAAAAAACGCACATTTCCAAAATTAAAAAATATTCCATAATAAGCTTAGAGTAAAAAGTAGATATGTATGTACATATGTATATTGAAAAATAAATTTTGATAGAAATTGGGTTTTGTTTGATTTCTTTTTTGACACGAAAAAATTGAGACAAATCGAATCACGCTTTCGTCAATTATAAGGTAACTCTATATTATTAAGAAAAATTATTAACAGAAACAAAAATGTCGGAGCTTTAATTTTTGTATATTAGTTCATAAAAAAGTGAACCGGTGCTGAAGTTACAGATGTTTAAAAATAGAGAATTTTCAATTTTTGACCCCTTACAGCTTCTAAATGGGAGGCGACACAAAAAAATTTTCTGAAATCAGTTATACTGATTTCATAAGATCTAACTGCTGTCATTTCAAGCTTCTAAGTTAAACTGTTTGAAATATAAAAGGGGTTCAAATTTTTGCAAAAATTCATTTTTGCATAACGGTATATTAAAATATCGCATGGCAAAATTACATATTTATTTTATATATATTTATAAAGTTTATAAAACCAGCTATCATTTTACGTTTTCAGATTGAAAACATACCATATAAAATCTGTATTGTAACAATTTAAAAATAGGATTTTTTCGAACATTGTAGGGTTATAGCTCCGGAACAGGTGGGGCTACCGAAAAAAGTTGTTACAGAAAATTAGTTTTTTGGCGATCCGCAGTTAAAATTTCATTGCCTTATTTCAAACGGTGTAGAAGTTTTGTAAACACCCATACGGATGGACGGACAGACGGACAAAGTGAAACTATTAAGCACATTTTTTGAAAATTTTTTGAAAATGTGCTAAAAAACAGAAAAAAAATATTAATAAAAATTGTAAATAGAATTAAAAAATTATTCATGATATTTTTTTGATTATTTTTTTTTTTTACAATTAAAGTACAGTTAAAAAATTATGCTTTTTTACACATAACGGCATAAAAAAATATTTAAATAAAAACAAAAAATGAAAACAAAAAATAAAAAAGAATTTGTTTTCGATTGTCTCCACGTTCAATTTTTTTTAATGCAGCTTAAGTTTTTAAGTTAAAAACAAAAAAAAAATAAAAAAGAAATGAACAGTGATCTCCCAGGTAAAAACTATATAATATTCAAATTCATTCAGATATACGTGGGTGGAATAACAGTTAAAAAAAATATATATATATGTACCTATATGTAATAATAAAAAACAAAGAAAAATAAAAAAAAAACAAATAAAAGATATAAAAAAGTAATTTTCTTATCCCCAATATAAATTTTAACATTAAAATATTATAGATTATAAAAGAAATCTCGCTTAATCGCTTGTACGCTGACATACCACCACATCGGTTATAAACAGCATTCAATTCATAAATTCCAATTTTTTTTTTTTGTTTTTATTTGTAATTTGAAATAAGTATATTTTACTTTTTTTTTCATTTTAAAATTTTAAGATTATAAATTAAAAGAATAAGCAAATCAAGAAATAACAAGTGGTATTTTACTGTGATCATGATAACTAACTGATAATAAATTTTTACAATTATTATCTTTAAAATTATATAGTATACACTATCATTAGAATGATAGTGACTTCTTTTACCGATGTTCTTTGTTTTTTTTTAATGTAAATTACTCTTCTCCTCCTCTAACCGTTCTATAGATTTTTTTATATTAGACTTCTTTTACTGATGGTCTTTGTTTTTTTTTAAGTAATTTCTCTACTCCTCTTCTCCTCTAAGCGTTCTATAGATTTCTTTGCATTATTCGCTTAGTTTAGGTAAATTTATAAAACAAAATTAGGCTCATATTCGCATTTGAAAAATGAGCAGTTTACAGAAGGATCGTGTTGTGTTTTTTGAAAAGGATTAAATATAACTAAAATTTCAATGAAGCACAAGATGCGATTAAAAAATACCATAAAAATGATTAAAACATAAATTATAGTTATGATTTTAATAAGTTAGAAAATGTGTTGGTAATAACACGTTTTTATGGAAAAATTATAGAAATTAAAAAAAAAACATTGAAAAAACCAATATTTTTCGGTTTTAAAAGCTAATAACTATATTCAGCTATTAATGCTAGGAAAAAGATATTAGTACAAAAGCTCATAGGTTCCGCTGTGTATTAATCTCGCAACGAATCTTCTATGTTCTATAGGGACTAAGATATTTTTATATTTTTCAAAACTTAATAAAAATATTTTGAACGCTGTTATGACGGAAACTGTGAAGAATAGATCCATCCCTTTCAGAGTAATGTTTTTAATGTTTCAAGCTTCCCAATCGCCTTCTTTCTTCGGGATTTCCACTGCCGACTGTATGTATAGTTTATTTTTGTAATGCCTAACCTATATACCAGTTCCCTTGTAGTTAAGTTAACAAGTTAACTTACCATAAATAGTAGATATATATTTAACATCATTTACTTAATAGTAACCCATGTAAATTAGGAGTTAATTAGTTAATATGATAGTTCACTAAAATCAACATTATAATTCTTGCTTGTATTGAACAAAAATTTCTGACACAATACAATAAAACTTTTAAAATTGAAACCGAGAGATTTTACAACAGCCTAGTTGACAGCCAACAGCCTTAGTGACTATACAAACCATAATTATTATAAATTCATAGTTATATAGTAAGGTATAGGTATTTATTAAACGGTAAGTCGATTATTAACTTTAGATGGGATGGTATTAAATTGACAGATGGGATTATATTAAAGTTTTCTCATGTTTGCTTATCAAACGTAATTAACTTAATCATAATCATTTAGATGGCGAAATACAGCTTATGGAAATTGTTTTGTCATGCGCACGTCCCGTCTGTGGAACTATATACCATCGCATGTGTTCTCTAAAGTTGGTAATTCTTATGTGTACGATTTACTTAAGTTTAAGAAGAACATTAACATCTTTCTTCAAAATGTCCCTCCAAATTTTCCTACCTATCCACAATAATCCAAATTTCCCAATTCCGATTTTCCCAATTATCTTTCCCACATCCCTATCCCCAAAACCAAACTGTACATTCGTATTAAAGGTTCCATCCTAAAGTTTGGTTTTAAAAGGGGGGTGGTTTTGGTTGGTTAAAGTCCACTACCCTGAGGAAGCACGTGCAGTTCCTCTTGGTGACTTTCGAGTTTTCCATCAACCCTCGTTAAAAAAAAAAAAAAAAAAACGTAATTAACTACAATTGAAGGCCCATTGTGCTCCGGCTTTGCTATGGTTTTAAAAATAAAGATTAATCACGATACTCAGTAACACTAAAATTATGAACAATGAACTTCAAGTGACGATTTGATGTAATTATGAACGTTGTTGATGATGATATTCAAAAAACTCCGTTTCCTTTACAGAAAATATTTTCAACTAAAATCATCCTAAACTTTGATTTAAATTTAAAAGCTATTTATTCTTAGGCCATAATAAAATTATTTTGTGAATATAAAAAAAAAATTATGTTACGGACTCAAAAAAAATGTTTAAAGTTTTTTGAGTTTTACAAAACTAATCAAATATTGAATGACAATCATACAAAACTCTTTCATTTCTTAAAGCTATAGGGAAACTAAAGTTAAGTATTTCAATTAAGACGATTTTTATTCTTTCTTCGGTTTAAAAAAAAAATTTTTTTTAATTTCATCATTTAATTTTTAACAGATTCCGCTTTAAGATTCATTATTAATATTATGCATTAATGCAGTAAGGACAAATATCATTGTCTTTATACCCGTATGAACTATGTTCAAGGGTATAAAGACAATGACAATGTCGAGCTAGATATAGTGTCAAAGGTATGGATCAGCTCAGAATCGAAATTTTAGTCGAATAAGCCATGTACGCCCGTCCGTCCGCACGATAACTTCAAAAATAAAGGAGCTAGGAGGCTAAACATTTGTTTACGTCACTTTTGCAAAATTGTTAGTTCTGCTATTTAAATCTAGCTTTTTGAACCGCCGGGTTCGAGCTTTATGAACCGCAATACAACTTCTTTCTTTGTTTGGAAATAACTCAGTATCTCAGTTTCAAATTTCGCAAAATCGTGTCGAGCTGCTATACAACTTCTCATTTTTAATGTAAATAATTCAATGTCTATTAAAGCTAGATATCTGAAATTTTGTGAAGCGGTGTCGAGTTACATGCCAAAAATTTTTGTAAATTTTGGTAGGCGTCTGAAATCTTACAAATGATGATCAAGTTTTATGGCAACAACTTCTGTAAAATTTGGTTGTCGTGGTGCGACTGGTTCGGGTAGTGCGGCCATAAAACTTATCTGTTTAAATGAAAATGACACTGAGTTGAGTGATAATAACTTCTGCAAAATTTGGTTGTGCTGATGCAATAGATTTTGTTAGATATCATACAACTCCATAATTTACATAAATATATCTTGGTAGTTATAACGTCGGTACTAGAACATCTGAAATTGTTTAAAAGATTATCAAGTTATATAGAAACAGGATATATTACGTTCATACGGGTATCCCAGAGTTGACATAGAGCACTCTTTCTCGTTTCTTTTATGTAACTGTTATCACTTGATTTATAATTAAAATTCTTCTACAAAATGTATGGTGGATTTAGAAGTGTGTGTGATTAATTTATTTTGTATGTAAAATTTCTTTTCCGATAGTTTAACACTCTATTGATTACTCTTACCGTTATATTACGTTCATACGGGTATCCCAGAGTTGACATAGAGCACTCTTTCTCGTTTCTTTTATGTAACTGTTATCACTTGATTTATAATTAAAATTCTTCTACAAAATGTATGGTGGATTTAGAAGTGTGTGTGATTCATTTATTTTGTATGTAAAATTTCTTTTCCGATAGTTTAACACTCTATTGATTACTCTTACCGTTATTTTCAGCTTCTTACAATAATTTATCATACAATAAAAATTATTTAATTATTTATAATTTACTTCCGAAAACTTTTTATAATGTACGTATATTCCACTAGTCCAATCAGAATGGTTATAATTCATTATTAAGTTCTTTTCTTTTTGATTTTTAAGGACAATATCTGAATTCCTTTAAAATTTTTTTTGTTTTTATTTTCTTAAATTTAGATTTTATTTTTATATAAAATACTTTTATAAAAACTTGATATTTTTTATATTCTTTTAACAAATTATTGTCGATATCTATACATTGATCGATTTTTTGTTGTTATTAGAATCGATCCTTTTAATAGCGGTAAGAAAAAAAACTGTCAATTTTATATCTTTAATCATTTGTAAATGCTATTCAAAAATTTAAATGCTTCTGAATTTTTTTTTTTTATGTGTTAGAAAATTTTTTTTAGCTTCTAATAATAAATTCCTAATTAAAATTTTCAGGTTTGTTTTTTTTTTACCTCTAAGTCAAAGCAAATCTCTAAGTAATGAAATCAATATATTATTTTTTTTTTTTACATAAAAAATGAAAAAAACTAAAAATAAACTTTGTTAAAATGAATAAATTATCAATGAATTGAAATAATTTTGACTGATAGAAAAATAAAATAAGAATTTTTTAAGAAAAAGATAAACTAAACTTAATTTTATTTAACACTACACACTGTCCAGTCTCTATACTGTCTGTTCATTAAATTAACTGTTATAATTCTTAGCCAATTTTTTTGATGATTGATTAGACTGTAATTATTGGACTCTCTTAATTTAAATTCTTATAAAATATGTTAACTTCAACTCTCAATTAAAAATAACAAGTTTGTAACTCCCACCATACATTTCCTTCCTTCCTCTTATGTTGTATTCTCGTTGTTTTTTATTCTTTTTTAAATTAGTAGGGTCTATGAGAGGTTTCATTGTTCCAGAGATCCTTTTAAACTAAAGTCAATTAGCACTGGGATTTTCGATTTTGCTATCTTATTTTTGTAATTAGTAGTATTAGAGAAACTTAGATTTCAAATCATTATTGGTTCCAAAATAAGATCTTCAAAATTACTCAACAGTTCGAAATCATACTAAGTGGCTTGTTGCTTGCTCCTCTCTAGTTATCTCCTAAAATTTTATTTTTTTTTATTTTAGAGATACTTTAAAATCGCTGGACAACGAATTTGACTAGAGTTGGTGTTAAGTTTCTCTAGACTTATGCCATAATCTTACCACTCTGACGAAAAAACTTTGAAAACTTCTTAGATATATGTTAGAGAGTACTGCTAAATCTTAGAAAAAGAAACTATCGGGATATTCTGTTTTTTTTAACAGACTGAAACAGGTACAGAGAAAATGCTCTGCAAAATCTTAAGTTAAAATCTACGCATACCTAATCATTGAGCATGTTTTTTGATAATAGAAAAGTCAGTAATAATCTCAATCAATTGTCAATATTTCAGGTCTAGAGAGAAAAAGTATATACATTTGGATATTTTTAAACTAAACTGTTTGTATTGCAAGTTGTACCTGCAAGCCTCCACTGTCTACCAAATCAAAGAAGTTCTTCGTAATATTGAATTTTTTTTTTTTTTTTACGAGGATTGGTGGAAAACTCGAAAGTCACCAAGGAACTGCACGTGGTTCCTCAGGGTAGTGTTGGACCAAATCAAAGAAGTTCTTCGTAATATTAAATTGGGGCTATTTCTCCTATAAGGTACTTTCTGCCTATTTTTGACCAACTTCTTTGTCTATTGGATTTTAAGACTTCACTTAGTATAAATTTTCATTTATTAAAGTAAAATAAATCAATCAATAATTAAAACTTTTTATTTTAAAATTATTTATTACGTCAACTTATATTGTAGTAACGGTTAAAATACTTATTTGTTCTTAATACAGGTAAAGAAAAATAAAGCGTGTGTTTATTTATCATTGTTATGACAGGTTAATGGACTTTTCTGGATACGGTATTTATGACAGTGAAAGAAGAATCGAAATAATTCAAATTTTTGTTTTTAATGTAGCAACAGAAAAGAGTGAAAAACTGAAGATACAATTTTTTATTTTTTTTATATTTTTTATATATTTTTTTAATTGTTGTTTTTTTTTTTTATTTTTATTTTAATTTGTACCTGAGAAAATTTAAAAAAAAAAAAAAGAAGTAATAAAAAAAAAATAATAATTAATTGTTTCTTTTAATTTTATATAAAAATATTTATTGAATATTAATTATGTTATTTAATATTTTATTTAATGTTCAATTATGTAAGTTAAAACTTTATGAATAACGGATAAAGTAACTTTATAATTTACTGTGTAATTTTTTAATGATTGTTTTTTTATTCTCAAAACGTAGAATTAATTAATTGTTAGTCATATTATGGAAAAAATTTAAATATTGTTTTCAACAATTGATTTATTCAATTTTTTATTATTTAATAGAATTTTTGAAACTTTATGTAAATTGTATATTTATGGAATTAAAAAATAATTCTGTTATAGTTATATATTTGTACACTTGCATATATATTTAAAGTACATATGTATTTTCACTTTAAATTTGCTTAGAACCAAATCTCATTAATTTAGATTTGAATAAGTGAAGTGCAAAGTTAAGTATTACACTACAAGGTCTACTCATTTGGTTTGATCGTAACTTAAGATTGTAAGCTTTAAACAATAAACTTAGATTAAATAAATGAATACTGGTGAAACTGTATCCCATCATAAAGCGATTCCATACTTTAAATTTTGCTTTCTATGTAGACAATTAGGCGACATGAACTGTTGGCAGACAAATATTATTTAAAGTTCTTGATACAAGTTTTTATATTAGGATTCACATTTTATATGAGATTTATTAAGGAGTGAGACCCAAAATTTTTGAGAAAATTTTTTCGATAGGGTTAATTACTAACAAATTAAATATTTCATCATTAATATAAATATTCTATTAGTCTCAGATATCATGTTGATACATTTTATGATATCGGTATATTCCGTTCCTTAACATTCATTTTAAGTTTTTTTTAGACTGTCTTTTTCTTGGTTCTTGCAGTGTGTTCTGGGGCCTAGTGTGCCGTATAAATTACTTTTCAATTGCTCCGCTTGTAAGATGTTCTTTCACACGGTCTTAGTTTTTAAAAAAATTGTATTTGAAGGTGTTGACAGGAATGGGTTGCGCTAATCTAATTTCTTATTTTAAAGCTGTGTTTAGACAGAGTTTGTCTGTGTTTACGTTCGAGTTACTTCCATATTAAATAAAAATTTCGATATTCTTCTTATATTCTTAGTAGATTTATTAGTCAGTTTATTCTGTAGTTTTAAGTTATATCCAATACCAATAAAACTATCACCAGTAGAAAAAAGAAGACCTTAACAGAGGTATTAATATTTAACAGGATTTTTATATATATCATATTTATTATCATATTGAATTATTTACAGAAGATACTGCACAATTGATGATGATACAAGATTTAGGGGGGTGTACGGAAATAATGCGCCAAAAAAAATAACACTGAATCTGCTTTGTTTCCTTTTAAAAGTTGTAAGTCGAAATATCGATTTTTTTAGATTCGGTCTACTTTAAAGATGAAATAAAATGGAATCAGTCTTATTTCGGATTTCAAAATATGTATTATGTTTTTTATTTTTGTGTTTGTTTTGCATTCAAAACTTGTTGCTTGTTACCTTTATTGGAGAAAATTTCTTTGTCGTTTTTCGAAAGCTGTTAAAAATACATGTCTGGTTTCGTTAGTCGCTATAGTCAACCATATTTCTTTTTTATAGAAATACTTAAAATAATTACTAGAGATACTTATATTTGGTAAAATATGTATATGTCAGAAAAATAATTAGGATAGATTTTATGATTGTTTACAAAATCAGGATTATATATTTTTTACAAAATTAATTACCAAATCAGAGTTTCAGTAAATTATTTAGTGGTGGTTTGAAAACAGTGTCTTCTACTATTGTGATTTTTTTTTTTTTAGGTTATTCCCCTACCACATAAATTTAACAAGGAAATTAAACAGCCCTTCTTTTTCAGGCATGGCTATAAATGTTGTAAGGGGGAATTACTTTTACGACGTGTGTGGGATTCGAACCCACATTCCCTCGGTAAATTCACCGAGACCCGCTACTATTGTGATAATGCTGAATTTGAAAAAGTCGCTTCGACCTTATTTCTTATAAAAAGTAAAAATAAATTCAAAATATTAACACAACTAATATTATTTTTAGTATAGATATTTTTTCTTTTAATTTAAACAAATGTTTGACACGTTAACTTTGTTTTAAAAAAAAAAATAATTTGTTTAGAATTAGAAAATATATACAGTAAATACTTAAAATAAAATAAAAAAAAAAAATATATTTTCTCACAAAATAAATTAATTTTATCATAAGAACCATAATTTAAAAAATTTATTAAACCATTTTTGATGAGATAAAGAAACAATAAAAAAAAAAGCAAAAACAGAGCGACCCATTTTACCGCTTTGATTGAAAATTGATTTGTTTTCTTTTCTACGTTCAAATAAATTTTATTTTAGCTTTTTGAAATTAATTTAAATGACTTTCAGTTTATTGTTATTCAAATTTTTTATGTTCTAAAGTATCAATTTTTGGTTGATATCATTTTTCTTTTTGTTTGATAATTTAAAGAATAAAAACAAAAAAACCTTCCTAAAGGTATCTTTTAAAATGAATTATGTATACATAACGTAAGTATGCTATAGCAATACGGTAATCTTCAACGATTGTAAACGCTATTGATAAAAAGTTTGGGACATATATGTAAGCTAAAAAAATAATACATAATATAAAATCTTTGTAGAATTAAAAGAATTTTAAACACTTATATAAAGTATATTTTAAGATAAATATCTTCAATAGCACGTGGAAAATTAAATCTTGGAATCTGAAACATTCCAAACCAAGTTTATAGCAATTGTATACATTAAGAAAGTCAAAATTATGAATTAATTCGATTTTCTAACCACACTTTCAGTATTAAATTGTAAGCGTTTCAACTGTGATATGTATATAAAAGTTAGGTTAAATAATTCATAAAAATATGTAATAATATTGTGTTCACATTATAACAGCTTGAAACTTTTAAAAAATTTTAAAGATAAAAAGTAATGTTCGTACAAGGAAACTTATTTATAATCAGATATAAGGGCCTTTCTGAACCATCACGCTAGCACTTGACACTAGTACTTCGCACTTGAAATTTCCGAAAATACTTGATTATCGCACTAAATTTCTGTCCGGATTACAAATTTATTAAACAGTACAGACAGTTAAAAAATTTTTAGGAGTAGAATCAGTCTTACCTTAATGTATATTTTCATAGCATTTTTATGTCAAATTTATTTTGACAAATGCAAAAAAGCATTTTATTCTAGCATTATTGAACTATATTTAGAATTATTTATGATCACTATGGCAATATTGAGTAAATTTTGAATGCACATATTATTATTAATTGTTAGTTGCTATTATTTTAATTTTCAAATTTTTTGTGAAAAGAAGAAATATGGAAGCTGTATTATATAAGTTAGATAGGTATAAATTTTCTACATTAATTAAATTATTACAATAACCAAAAATTAACTTACAATTCTATTATTTTCCAAAAAAGTTGTATCATTTAATAATAAAGAAATATTATTTAGCAGAATAGTATTTATTATCTTCCTTCTTCTTTTATTTTTTGCATTATTATTCATTTTTATATTCAGTAGATATACTTTTAAGGAAAACAAAAAAGAATGATTTTTAATGCAAGTGCGATCATTTAGTGTGATTTTCAAAACACTAATTTTTGACAGATAATCAAGTGTTAAGTGTGATGAATTCCGGACAGCACTTGGTACTATTCGATGTTTTCAGATAAAAAAATAGTGCGATAAAATAGTATTTAATGCGAATTGCGATGTTTAGTGTGATGGTTCGGAAAGGCCCTAATTAAGAAAAATATTTGAAAAGTATAAAATATGTATATATTAAAAAATTAATTTTTTTTTAAAATATCCTTTTTAATTTTTGCGTTGTTCAGAAAATTTTGAATTTAAAAACGACGGCTAAGTTATTGTTTTATGTTTTCAATAATATGAAATCTATATGGCAAACAAATTTTTGAGATTGTCCTGATTCTGAGTTTTAATTTTGATAAAATTTCTACGCTTAATAACATATAATAAAAACATTGATGAAATTTCTACGAAGAGTAGCCGATAAAATTTTGTACACTTTCGCCAATAAGTAATTGTCCATGAAATTTAGTTCTGTCAAATAACCAATTTCTTAAATCAAATTTAAAATATCAAATTGGCACTATCTTGTTACTTAAATAAATAATGTATGTTAATAAATTTTTCTACTTTTAAACTGTGTTCTATTTTAAAACCATTCATTTATGACTTGATTATATAAATTATGATCTTTTCTTAAATCTGAGTGCCAAGAGCTTATAGTTTACTTCATACCATGTTCAGATTGTGTTCTACGTACTACGTATGGGGTACGGTAGAACATAATAAATTGACCGCCTGTGTGACAAAGAAAAGTCAACGTGTATTAAAAAATTTGTCTTTGTTTATTGACAAAAATAAAAATGACAGTTTAAGTCTGACAGAGCACTTTGAGCAAAAAAAAACGCCTAATGTCGGAAATTTAAATTTTAAAAAAATTTAAATCTCAAAACGAGAAGAGGGCGTTCTTTTTTCTAGGTAAAATACCAAAAAAAAATTTTTAATTCATATATAAAATATGGAATAAATAAATGTTGAGCATTTTATTTAAATTGATATACGTATATTTTGTTTTAATTGTTTTGGAATTTTTTGGAATTCATTTTTCCAATTTTTTTTTTTTTTGTGACAGTGAAAAAATGCATTGTTGTAAATACCAAAATTGAAAATCGGCTGAAATCCATAGTAATTCTGTTTTTAAAGAAATTAAAACTGAAATCAAAAATATTTATTTTAATTGCAAAATTATCAAAACACTACAAACATTTTTTTTTTTTCTAATTCGATTATCTGTCTTATAACGTTTTAACATTTCAGACATAAACAAATTTTTATTCATTTATTTTCAATTTTTTCTTTCTTCCTACTCCTTTGATGTTTTGCGTTACAACAAGTGTCTTTATAAGTGTCTTTCTTAGGAAGTCTATCATATCTATCTATATTAAATATATTTTAAAATTTTTATTTTTAAACTTTCATTTTAATTGTCATAACTGTAGCCAATTTTTTTTTTACTAAACGACATTCGAATAGCACATAACCAAGTTGCCCATATGTATGTTAAATTTTAAAGATCTTGATAAATTTGAATGATTTTTATCGCATCTTAAGGGTTATAGTAATTGTGGACAAAACAAATGAATTTTTGCTATTTTGAAAATTTCAATAATAAATCTGAAAAAATATATTTCTTTTAATATTTAAATAATCTTCCTAAAAAGATTTTACAGATAAACAGAAAAATATTAAATTATAAAACAATTAATTACTTTTTTTTTTTGTGGTATTGTTAAAATTTAATGACATAATCTTTAGGATAATCTTCCTTAAATTATATTTTCTTTGCATAATTTTAAGAAAAGTTATTAATTTTTTTTTTATTATTAGCACTTGTTTTCCTTCTAATAGAAATAAATATTCATTTTTATTTTATTTCTAAGATTAAAAATAAAATTACTGACAAATTTAAGATAAGCATCTTTTAAATCTTTGCAATTCTCAACTAATTTTTATGTAATATTATGGCAATTTAAATATAGGGTGTATATAGAGTGGAAAAGTATATAGGAAAAAAACTTTACAGTATAACGATAGTCTACTTAAAACACAAACCAAAAAACTCTATGAAAAAGAAACTATGTAAAATTTTATAGAATAGTTCGAACAAAAACTCGTGAAACCGTTCTTTCACTATAGGTATTCACAACTCAAATGCTCACTAAGTAGTCACTATAATATTTTCACTATCACTTCTTTTTATTTTCGATTTTTTTTTTTAAATTTCATTAACCTTTAGGTACAAATTCAAAAAAATTGTTTTCTATGCTTAAAATATGAACATTTTTAAACAAAAGAGTGTGGTTTATTTAAAAACAAAAAAAAAACGGGGTATTCCCCATTCCCATTAGTGTAATATCTCTTCTTATCATATAATAAAAATAAAATACTCTCAAGAAAGGAGATAACCATATGTGAACTAGAATAAATGTTATAAGAATTCTATAAAGAAAATCACCAATATTTGGTGTTTGGCGAAAGGTAAATTTTAATTTTAAATACAAAGCAAAACATAAAAATTTGCAGCAGTCAAATTAGAGAAGTATAAGAGCACGTCATCTTCAAATTTTTTTTTTTAAATTTAAATAAATGATAAATAATAGAGACATTAGATCGAATGCATAAAACTGACCTTGAACTGAAATCTCACTTTTTCCAAAAAAAAGTCTACATACACCTCGTAGTTTTTGTTTGAAAATGTGAGTGAGTTCTCAGTTATGAAGAAGTGAGTTGCTCAGTTATATGCATTCGAACCATTAATTGCAGAAAATATATATTCTTATTTTTATATTCTACAAAAAACTTAATTTAAAGTACCTACTTCTGTTCTTAGAAATAGCTGACAAACTATTGATACATTTAGAAAGAAGTCCTCATTAATCTATAATATCGTATAATATAATTGAAGGTGCTTTGAAAACTTTAAGATATGTATATGCAGAATGTAAAGCAACGGTTGTATATATGCAGAATGTAAACCAACGGTTTTAAAAGCGCATATTTCTATTAGATAATACAAAATGTTTAGAATTATGACTCTGCACCAAAATTTGAAAATTTCAGATAATAAGAAAAAATGTGAAAATGGGACTTTTTTGAAATTTTGAGGGGCTGTATTCGGAACCCTATATAACTAAGAAAAAGCGTCAACAACCGTAAAAATATATTATTGAAGCTTTAAGTTTTATGTCTTGTCGAAGAAAAATTTGTACAGGTGCCTAAGTTACAGATGTTAAAAAATAGCAAATGTTAAATTTTTGAGCCCTAATAGTTCTTAAACTAAATTTAAAAAGATTGTATAATTTTTATACTGATTTATAAATGTAAAAAAAAAATCCTTTCGAATGGCGTTTTCAGATTGAAAAAATTTCAAGCCGAACATGCGATATACGCATTTAAAAATAAGGCTTTACAAAGTTTTTTAACGGTGTATAGAAGTTTTGTAAACAAACGGACGGACAGACGGATGGAAAGAGTGAAACTAATTGGCACATTTTTTCAAAATTTTGAAAAAATCTGACGTAAGGTTAATGTGATTTAGACTCTGTACCAAAGTACATTAATAATTGAATATTATTTAAAATTGAAAAATAAAGTGGACTTAACAAAATTTTCAAACATGTCAAACTAATTTTTTACAATTAAAAATATATTTAAATCACTTGCAAAGAAAGTTATAATCTTCTCCAAACTTTTTTGTACGAAAATGAAAAAAGAATTAAAATAGTGAAAAATTCAGATGAAAATCTTTTTAAGCTTAGTTTAATGAAATTCAATATTATGGTTTTGAAACTTAAACTTAGTTTACTGCCAATTTTTTGGATCAGATTTAACATTGGAGAATGGGGTTTTTCATATAAAATCAGTGTTTACAAAAAGAATATGACATTTCGACAAAATCAAAAGAATACAAGAATCGTAATTCAATCTGAGCACTACAATTTCTGTAGAATAGAATGCAATAGAATGCAATAGAAAAAGTAGATAAAGAAGGAAATATATTTAACAAAGCATATCAGGTAGTGGCGTACGCTGATGATGTTGATATCCTATCTAGAAGCTAAAGAAACATGGTTGAAGCGTTCACTGAAATTGAACGAGAAATAAAAAAAATTGGCTTGGAAATAAACGTAACAAAGACAAAATACTTAAAAATGGCAAGAGAAGAACACAGAAGAAGTCGCCAAAATATAACAATCGGCGAGTACAATTTTGAAAAGGTTTCAAGCTTCGCGTATCTAGGCGCAACAGTAAATAGCAACAAAACTATGCATCTCTCCATATGTGAGAGAATAAGGCTGGTAATAGCAGCTGGATGAATTTATTAAACAAGAAGATATCGTCAGATTTGCCAAGGTACAAAGACTACAATGGGCCGGGCATATGATGCGAATGACTGAAAGCCAGTCACAAAAGAGAGCTTTCAATACCAAGTCTGATCTAAGAAAAACAAGAGGCAGGCCACATATGAAATGGCTCGATAATATTCAAAACGATGCTCTACATAAAACAATCTTTAAAAGCTGAACCCTATGAGATAAAAAGGGTAAAACAAGTACTAGGTGGTATTATATTCAAAACGTTGGAAAAAAAAAAAATAACGGACATAAAAAAAACGTTATGTTAATATCGTTATTTTTTTAACAAAGAGACAGTCAAAAGGAGAACACTTTCTAGTTATTTATAATTTTATTTAAATTTCTTATCATTCATTTAAACAAACAAATAAACAAACTTCTATGGAATGTGCTTTTAATTCCAAAGTTGGGTCCATTATATTACATAATTCTAATTAAAATCAACTTTTTAAAAGATAAATTGAATTTTTTTCCAGATAAATTTTTCAAAATTCCTATCTATAAGCTTTGAAATTTTTTAGAATCCTTTAATCTTTTTCATTTTAAAAAATTTTAGAATTTTAATCATTTATAAAAGTTCTATAAAGTTTTGAAGCTCAGTCATGTTCTGCGAATTACTGTCTCTTGAAATTAATTTTTTCATTTATTTAGAATTAAAAAAAAAAAGACAAAAAACTTAAAAAGTTTTCAAAACAATAAAAACTACAGTCAATTTACAAAAATGATTAATTGTTAAGTTTTTTAAGAGCATAAACGAAGATGTCGTCAGTAAAAATACATATTAAAAGCAGTGTAGTAGCGAATTCTGAAAATTTCGGAAGATTTTAGAAGATTCATTAATAATGTCAACCGTGCATGATTAAAGACTTTAATTCTTATAAAGACGATATGATGAATTATTAAAAAACAATACGGTAAGAATTTTATATTGTATTTTATTTTGTGTCGTCTGATTTATTACAAGAAAAAAATATGGTGACTTCAGTACCTATAATAAAACAATTTTTGTAAAAAATTTTCGCTCATAAAAATTATTGCAACTTTTAGTCAATTGTAGAATCAACGTATATTCGTAACGTTAAAGTTTTAAATTAAAGATTAGTTATTTTTAAGTCAACATTTTAAAACTAATATGACAGTTCAATTAATAAGTATTTATTTTGATTATTATGAATTTAAATTTTTTAATTGAGGATTGAGGATTTTATAGACTTCTTCATTCTAGGTTTGTTAATTTGTAAGGGTGTTAGATTTGTTATAAGGTACCCTTGATAGTTTTCAGTAAGATGTTTTGATTAAATAAATTTAGCAATTCGAATCAATTAGATTTCTCTTATTTCTTTTAATTTGGTTTAATGGCTAACTGAATACAGATCCCAGTCCTCAAATCTAACTTAAGTGTAAAAATTAGAAATTGTTAAAGAGATCCCTTTAAACATATACGGTGGCCGGTGGTATTTACTATCAGAATTTTAACCAAACATTAGGTTAGGTACACTTTAATCAATATAATAAATAGTATCTAACTTCGGTTGATATTTTTTAAGTACATAAAGCTATTAAATATGTTTGATAGTAGTTTGAAAAATCATTAATATTTTGAAACACTGTGGGTTGTTAAAATTTTTAACAAATGCAAAGTATTAAAATATTTTTTTTTATTGTAATTATATCGTTTCTTTTTTTAATGTATTTCTGTGCCACATAAATGTGGACAGGAAATTACACAGCCTTTCCTGTTCAGGCGTGGCTGTAAATGTCGTAAGGAGGAATAACTCTTACGACGTGTGTGGGATTCGAAGCCACACTCCCTCGGTGTTTGCAGCGTATTTTATACGCTCTTACCTACTAGGCCACCGAGGCCCCAGTTAACTTTTAGACCTATGTCGTTATAGGTCCAATTTTTATAAAATACCTTATATATATAATAACTAATAAGTTTAGAAGAAATAACAAGAATTCAATAAATCCAATTCTATAGCAAACGCTATTACAAATTCGTGAATTTCTCTATTTCTTCCCTTTATTTTTCTCTGTCTTAGGTTGAATCTCTTCGTTCCATGATGTCTTTACCTATATACAGTTTAAATTAAGTAATTTATGGTTACCACATTCATTTTTGCTACGCTACTATAGAAATGCTTTCATCTATATCTAATTTTTGTTTTAGTTATGTAAATTAAAATTTTAGTCAAATTAAATTAAACGAGGCGATATACAAACCAATTATGGTTTTTAAAGACGTGTAATTTCAAAAAGATAATTAAAAACCTTATGGAATTGTGACTATTTTTGGATCAACATTTGTAAATTTCCTTTTATTTAAAATTTTTCTTATAAGACAAAATTATGTAATGTCAAAAGGCATTTTCTTTAATTTTAAGGAAATTCAGTATAGTTATGAAAGGACGTTAACACATGTGAAAATATAATATTGAAGGTTTAAGTTTTATGTGCTATTTACATCAACTTTACACAGGTATCTTAAACAGAAGGAAGTAGAATCAAGGAAGGAAGTAGTTTCTTATATAGGCAACTTATTTAACTTAGGCTAATTCTTGCATATCTTGAAGATCTCTTTCAAGATTTTAACTCAAACCGTCCCAGAGGTACAGAAAGATAAAATTTTGCAAAATTATGGTATTACATATAAGAAAAATTGAAATACCAAATATCAAAAAATTATACATTTTTCTTTTATTGATTTATAAGGTTTGTAGCTAAATAATTTTATTGATTACAAGGTTAAAGCTAAAAAATACTTTGTCGTTTGACGTTTGCAGTTTGAAAAAATTTTACGTAGAATTTGAGAATTAAACATTCAAAATTTAGCGGCTGTATCTCCATAATGAAGGGGAGACATAAAAAAGTTGTACCACAACATGAATTGTCTTTTGAGTTCTATCCATAGTTACAATCCCATTGCTGAATTTGAAACTTATAAGGAAGTATTGTAAACAGGCAAAGTAACAGACGGACAAAGTAAAAACTAATCAGCAATTTTTTGGTAAATGTGCTAAAAGTTCATAAAATATGTATATTTTGGTATTTAATGAAATTAATTCTTTACCAAATTTATTTTTAAACTGAAAAACAAATAAAATTTAAGAAAAAACACAAAAACAATACTTAATTTACAAAACCTTAAGAAATTTTTAATTTAAAGTTTTCAAAAACTTATTTAGCATTTTTTTTTTTTAATTTTTGTTATTAAATTGCCTCTCTATTATATACGCGTGTAATAAATAAAATCTATTTTTATTTTATCATTTTTAGCACATTTCCAAAAAAAATTTTGAAAAAATGTGCTTATAAGTTTCACTCTGTCCATCCGTCCGTCTGTTTACAAAACTTCTACACCGTTAAAGATAGAGAAAAAAATTTTAATCATGGGTAGGTATCATAAAAAAATTTATTTTCTGGAACAACTTCTTCATATAGCCCCATCCATTACGGAGCTATATCCCCTCAAACTTTGCATATATCTCATGTTCAGCTCTTAAACAGCCCTATTTTTAAATGCATATATCTCATGTTCTGTTTAAGATTTTTTCAATCTGAAAACGTCATTCAACAGGTATTTTTTCAACTTTGTAAATTAATATCAAAATTATACAATTTTTTGAACTTTAGTATTTAAATTTACCGTTATGTGAAAATCAAATTTTGCAAGATTTTTCTACTTTCATAACTCCAGAATGCTTTTAGATAGGGACTTTGAGGATAAAAATAACTTTTAGAATTAGTATAAGTTTGCTCAGAAATTTTGTTGGACCACTCCCCGTTTATGAGCTATTATGTTTCAAAAATTGAAAATTTGCTATTTTTAAACACCTGTAACTTAAGCACCTGTACATATTTTATTTCGACAAGATATAAAAATTAAAGCTACAGTAACATATTTTTACGTGTGTTAAAGGTTTATTTGTATAGGATTCCACAGTTACAGCCACTCAAAATTGCAAAAAAAGGCCCATTTTCAGATGTATATATCTCAGGCTCTGCATAATAGTTTTACAATCTAAAACCGCCAGAAGACCGAACATTTTATTATCTCCATAAGGTAATATAAAAATTATGAAATATTTTGTAATTTACTATTTAAATTTTCCGTTATGTGAAAACTACATTTGGCTAGAAATTTTTTTTTTCATAACTCCGGCACGTCTTTAGATAGGAACCTAAGACAAGAAAGAACTTTTACAATTAGTATAAGTTTCCTTAAAAAATTTTTTTGCATAACCTCCCCCTCTGTTTAAGAGCTATTAGGGCTGAAAAATTTAATATTTGCTATTTTTAGGCACTTGTAACTTAAGCACCTGTACAAATTTTTCTTCGGCATGACATAAAAATTAAAGCACCAGTATTATATTTTTACGTTTGTTAACAGTTTTTCTTAGTTATATAACGTTCCGGACTTACAGCCCCTCAAAATTCCAGAAAAGTCATATTTTCAAGTTTTTTCTTATTACTAAAAAATTTCTTAATATGAATTTTCAAATTTTTGTGCAAGTCACAATTCTAAACAGTTTGTATTGTCTTGTGAGAATGTGCGCTTTTAAAAACCGTTGATTTACATTCTACCTTGTTTTTTTTGTTTTTATTTTTAAATTTGATTGAAAGTTTTTAATTTAGTCAAATTTTTGATTGGATTTGATGAATGTAGAGCTAGAGTATTGATTTTGAATTGCCTAATTAATATCAGAAAGTGTTAGAAACAGGTTCATAACAACTTTTTAAAAAAAACTTAAAAAATTTTTATGGAATTTCATTACATTTTATTTTTTTTTTGTAACATAAAAAGATAATATCGTCATTTTATGTCAATATAGTTTTATATTTCATTAAACCAGTTATATATGTATGTTGGTTGCTCCAAATTTATTAAAAAAATTTTAGACAAAATGTTGGTTTTTTTTTTTTTTTGGTAAAAAATATTAAATTTAACGAGAATTAAATTAATCAATTGTCAATATGCTAATCATTTGTATTAAAATTTTATTTTTTTTTTTTAATACAGATATAATTAAAAATAACATTTTAATTTAAGTAATTATTATATTTTTTTTTACTTAAATTAAAATCTCATAAATTATTTAAAAAAAAAAAAAAACACGAAGATTCATTAAGTTTTACTTGTTGTAGCAACGATTAGTCATTGTTTGCGTAATATTAGTTTTTAGAAATTAACACCCAATATATAGCGTCAGTCTCTATCACACAATTCATATAGGATCTTGATGAACGGTTGAAAGGATGTTGTGTCGTGCAGACATGTATTACAGTTATATGATATTGAACGAAATTGTTTGTGATCAAGTATGTGTTCGATGCTATTTAAAATTCAACGACCAATCGGATTTTAATTGTGAAAGAATTGTGCAGGTCTCTAGAGATATAGTTTTTATTACTTATTTAAGGTTGGTGATAGATATCAGCTACATACAAAGTTTGTTTGGTATCTAAATGTAGTTTTATGTGAATTTCCTTTAAAGCTGTTTTATATTGTAGTTGGAAAAAGCATACTTCTTCTTAAACTTCTTCTGTAAATCCAAAACTATAATTTTTAAAGTTATATAAAATAAACTTAATTAAACTACAATATTCCGGTAAAATGAATTGTAGTCTTGATATTTTTTTTATTTTTTTCAAAAGTCTACAATATTGATTATTAGATAATGAAAATTTTGAAATAAAACATTAATTATTTGTAAATGTCAATCAATATATGTATTACCTTAAGCAAACCAAAGCATAAGTAAAAATCAGGATAATGAAACTAAAAGTTAATTTTAAGATATAAACTTTGTCGGTACAGTCTAATCTATCAGTGGTAGGTTAAGCTGAGAAAAAAAACGAAAATTGTATACCCATTACTGCGAATTGTACAGCAGTAATGGGTATAGCACAGAAAAATAGATGAATAAACCTAAAAAGTTGTTTTCCTTCTTTTTCTTTTGTTTCTCTCGATTAATTTTTTTTTTTAAATTGCTTTTTTTTCATTTGAAATACGAGCTTTTTTAAAAAATAAAAAAATTTCTACTTAATATGTATAAAACAGATGAAATTTGTAGAAAAATCAATTTAAAGAACTTGAGGAAGCTTTAAATGTTAAATATTATAGGGGCAGGATGAGAGTGAACATGAGCATAGTGAAAAGTTTATAAATATAATTTTTCCAGAAATTCATTAATTGCCCCTCTGTGAAGAAGAAGGTATTATTCGCGAAAATCATCTAAGTCATCATCCCTCCTGAATAAAAATTAATTTAATAAGAAATATGAGATATCTTTCATTTTATTATTTGTTGTTCCAAGAAATAGCATAGAAAGATTTAAGTTGATCAGTGGAAATTTGTTCCATGGAACTTATGTTCACTTTAAATGGACTTAAATTCCATGGAAGCTGACCAGGAAGCTATTCCCTTCCCTTTGTAAATGGTCTTAAGTTTCATGGAAGCTATTCCCTTCTGACCTTTTTTTGTTGAAACTTTTATATACATATTCATAAGGCATTTAAAATTTAGTCATTTGTTTGCGGCGTTTGCGTAACGTGTTTCGATCGCCGCGTTCACTTAACGCGCTTTACTGCCGATCTTCGACCTCTTCTTTAATGTATAAAATAAATGTATACTTCTATTATAGGAGGGATTTTACAGTTGGAATCAAAATCAGGGTATTCCCTTTTTCAGAATATTTATATAAATATATATAAGTGAGATTCTGAATTAGGAGGTATTTTAGAATTGGATTCCCTTCTAATTCAGAATGTCACATATACTTATACATTCTAAAATAGGAGGGTTTTTAGAGTTGGATTCAAAATCAGGGTGTTCCCTTTTTCCAGAATATTTATATCCTAATTCAGAATTCGGCATATACAAATATTCATTTACATATTCCTGGCAAAATAGTATTTCTCTAAAATAACTATTTGCCTAAAATATAATTTTCATTAAACTCACAAAACATATTTTTTTAGTTTTGATGCCATGAAACTTATGTCTTCAAGCAAATGGGTCATAAGTTCCATTTAAATTATGTTTTCAAGCAAATTGGTCATAAATTCGATGGAAGTTTTGTCCATATTTTAATGGAACTTAGGATCATTTAAAGTGGACATAAATTCGATGGAACTTATGTCAATTGAAGTTAAGTCATCCCTCCTATTATATATTATATACTGTAACGCGATTTTATTACAATAATTTGATATTTAAATCTTCTCGTCACTTTTATAATGAAATTGTAATCAGTAACACTTTCCGTTTATTTTATTACAACAACTCCGTGCAGAGCCTATCATAATTATAATTTAATTTTGTTAAAAAATTCCTAGATTATTACAAATTTTTAATTTTGTCAGGAATGTCATGTTATCTTTCAAAAGTTATTCATATAGTTATTAATAATTGCTTCAATAATATAAAGATAAAACATTTTATTTTTAAAGTATTTATATTATAGTCACATTAACAATTATTAAACTTTTGATTATTTGATAATTTATTCAAATTGATTGGGTAATAACTGAAATATATTAAATTTTGTTTTTTTTTTATAAGATCCTTATATATAAAATTATGCAAATTTTTAAAGATTGATTTAATTATAGAATAATTACCTTTAAATATCTAAAGAAATTTTATGAAATTATGCAAAAATTTCATATTATTTATAATATACATTAATAATAACTATTATAATTTCAGTTATTTTATGGATTTTTTCTTGTTTTGCGATTTATTTTTTAACAAAAATTATGAAACATTAAATTAACATAAGTTCCAACGTAATTACATATTAATGTCATAAAGAAAAAGGTTATGTGTTTTTTTTTTTTTTGTATAATTGGATAGAAAAGCCTAAAAATGAATTTTATTTAAGACTAAACTGGATTTGGCTGTCTATTTATTCTCTTAAACATCTGGATTATGTTAAATAGACTGTGTATACAATATTAATAATAGTTTAACACAGAGTGGTTTAAAATTTTTATAATGAATTTCTGTGGACATGGACAGAGATTTTCTTAAGTTTTTTCGTTCAGATTCAGAATCGTTATTTCTAGAAATCAAAAATTTCATCTGTATTTATGGAATAAAGAACTTTGAGTACCTAGCTTATAAAAAATTTGAAGTACAGCTAGGAATCATCAAAAAACGCTATAAAGTAGTGAAATTAACACAGCTTGTGAAACAGTAATTCACTAAATATCATCTTCAATTTTTTACCAAAAAATGGATTAAAAACTCTTTGGTGTTACAATTCTACTGTTGGGATTTCTCAATAAAGGGTAAAATGGAACAATTCATTTAATAAACGATCCCAATGTCACCCATCGCCCTCTGTACTAGATCTCCGACGTTTAGTAGATTGTCTTACTCTGTTTTACAGAAATTTAATAGGAATGGGAACTTATTCCGTCGAAATAAAAGGTCTAATAACAAAATTCTTCCCTTCCCTTCCCTTCCAAATGAGTTTGTTCTGCTATAATTTTAATATCTTAGGAAAATAGTTTTTATCCTATGATACTATATAAGATCTATTCTACGAATTGTAAACGTTTTGACAAATAATAGAAAACAAATTAAATATTTCACACAATTATAAAATTTGAAAATATAATAACATTTTTTACAATTCTTAAAGTAATTTTTTATTTTACTTTATTTCTGGTGAACTCACATATGATCGTGTTTAAATATTATATTTACTTATAAAAAGAAAAATTTTACAGGAAAAGAATGTGTAGGTGAAGTATAATTTTTATTTCTCTAAGGTAAAAAAAAATAAATTTGTACTCTTAAGATTTTTTTACAGAAAAAAAAAACAAATTTTTTTTTAGCGAATAGCGACATAACAAATTATAAAAATAGAAAATTCCTTAATTTGTTAATAACTGCAGTTTCAAAATAACATTAATATCAAATAGTACCATATTATCCTTATTATATAATAGAAAATTGGACGTAAATTATATTCTAAATAATAATTTTATGTTTAGTATCAGTTTAACGATATTCAGTAATAAGCGTTTTTTAAAGAATTTTTACATACAGTTACTATGATGACATTTAAAAGTCTGACTCATGGCGTAGTTTTTAATTTGCACAGATTGGAAAATCGGAGAATCGTAAATTCAAACTCCACTCTTGCGTTCAAACCACACTCAAGTTATATAAAAAAAATAATAATATTGATACCAATATTAACAATAATAACTGCTACAGTGAAGCAGTAGCAGTTCCTAGCAGTAGTGGAGCAGTGGAGCAGTAGCAGTGGTTTGATTACATCATGCAGAAAGGTGTAATATACTATAAATTGCAATCCACTGATGATGCTGATTCTGTAGTAAATAATAATAATTAATACTAACACCAAAAATAATAGCTCCAGTGACAGAGGATTTGCTCCTTCAATTATTATCATATTGAAGAAGGTGTTATTGGTGTTACTATTTTGCTATCAGGTGTTACTGTGCTTTTGATGGCTTCGTCACTGTAGCAAAATAATAATAATAATATTTCTATTCATTGTTCTTTTTAGTTTCTCTTACCAATTCAAAGTTTTCGTATCTCTGTTCTATCCTCTCCTATCTCTACCCTTCTAGTCAATATACTACGTTATCAGTTTAGGAGGGATTGATCACATTATATTGGCTAAAGGGGAAGGTGATTTGTTTAGTAAATAAGAATCTGACATTACCAAGAGGATATTCTTGAGGTGTCTTTGTTAGCATTCCCCTTCTCTTGGTGGAAAAAAAGTTAAACAGAAGCTCATTTTTTTTCATTACAAATTATAAAAAATTTTAATATTTCCTCAATCGCTCTTGACACTTCAATACTATCTAATCCAATTTATTTTATTCCAAATTTTATTTATAATATTTTGTATCCGGAATCTAGACTTCATCTTATATACTTATATTATTAGTTAATATTGCATTTGATTAACTGAAATATTCAATTAACTAACTATACAACATTAGTTTTTTTTTTTTTTTTAATGAATTTCTCTGCCACATAAACGTGGACAGGAAATTACACAGTCTTTCCTGTTCAGGTGTGGCTGTAAATGTCGTAAGGGGGAAAAACACTTACGACGTGTGTGGGACTCGAATCCACACTCCCTCGGTGTTTACAGCGTATTTTATACGCACTCACCCACTAGGCTACCGAGGCCCCCATTAGGTATTTGTAAAATAAAAATAAGACATAATATGTATTTTAAAAATTGAAAGATACCTTAAATAAATAATAAGCCGGGATTATATATTTAAAAATTTTCAGGAAAAACAGCTGTGTAAAATGCAAGTGTGAAGTATTGTTTGGATACCTGCAGAAACACTCTTACACAAACTACAAGACTAAGATACATATACAAATACTTTGATTACGAAAATTTAATTTTAATTTTATTAAAAACTGAAGATGATTATCTATATCCAGCATTGATCAGATATTTATTTATTATTATCTTCTATTAGACAGAAAAAGAAAGAAAATAAATTATTTGTCTAAAGTCAAAAAACACATTTTTAAAAGATACAATTCAGTTTAGTAAACTAACTAAAATACTATATCTTATCCCAAAACTTGTAATATTTTGGAAATTTTTAAGTAAATTAATCCTTAAGAATGAAGATTTTTAATTCCCTCCGCAGTACTTAATATACTGTTCAAGTTACTTGATGATCATGACCTAGAAAGTAAATCCCGCTGAAAATAGCGTGGTAAGCAGACTATGTGATAAATAAATGGTAATGTTTTTAAATTAAATCTGTATATTCAAATTTTATAAATTATAGGTACACTAATTTCAATCCTTTTGAATATTTTATTTTTCATTACTTCCCCTTCTCATTAAACCATATGATGATTGAACTTGAACTTAAAAGGCATCAATAGTACCACTATTTTAAGCCAACAATATTTTTATGTGTCATATCCTTACCACCCCACCTTCACCCTAAGATGTGCTACAGATATCTTACTCACAAATTATTTGTCTACCAATATAATAAGACATATTTGTACAATAAGTTTGGTTGAAATTTCTTCATGAGTTACAAAATCTGTTAGCACACACAAACATACATCCCTTTTTCATATATTTAAAAAATTACCAAACATTCATACCATTTTTTTTTTCCATACATTTTTATTTAAGAAAATCAATTTACACGTAACCTAAAATTTCCTTATTTACTTTTACAATAAAATTCGAATGAAATTTTTCCAAAAAAAAACAAAACAAAAAAAAAATATTATAATGCACCTTTCTCTCAATAATGCAACATGCATTAAGTTGAGCTAAAAAAAAAAAACACAAAATTATAATAATTGAATAAAATGATTAATTGAAATGAAAAAAGCCACTCAAAACAAAACATACCACGTACAACATGTAACGCTTTCAAGGAAATTTTTTGACGTCATTATTAAAGGGATCGCTTTTTTTTTTCGTGTTCTTGTTTTTCTTTTTAATGCTCCTAAAAATGAAATAAAAATTTCACATAATAAAAAATCACTTTCAAATATAAATTATACAAAAACTAAATGTATAATCGAAAGAGTCCAAGTACGCCTTTTTTAAATTTAAATTGTAAATAAAAATATTATAATGTGTAGAAAAAAAAAAAAAAAATAAAAAAATACTGAATTATATGTTATAATATCGTGTAGTATTGTGTAAAAAAATCTGTAGTACCATAATATAATACAATCAAAATAAATGAATAAATGAACGTCCTTTAGCATAAAAATAATAAAAAATTAAAAAAAATTAAACGCAAAAAGAATGCACAATTAAATTAATATTTATGAAAACCCATAATTAATTAAATTTATATTTATATGAGAAAAAGTTAAGAAAACAATAATCAAAGTGAGAGACCACCAAAAATTTGTAAATTTGAACGCATTTAAATGCGCTCCACATAAAAAAACAAAAAAAAAAACCAAAAAAAAAAAACAAAAATATTAAATTAAAAAAAGAAAAAAACAAGTTAAGGATTTTTGAATTGAATTTTTAAATTCAGTTATAATATTGTTTTTAAGTTTTAAGTTCATGATGTAAAGAAGAATCTTAAGATATTCTAAAATCTATATATTGAGGTTTACATCCAAAATAAAATATTTATTAAACTTATTCAAAGATTGGTAGTAAATTGTGCTATTCATGATTTGATATTTAATACAAAACCATGTATAATCCGATTGAATTTCTTTGCACTAGGTCTATAGTCATAAATACTAACCCCTTTTGGCATTTAAATTATTGACATTTGAAGCTGTCAAAAAAAAAAAAATTATATGTATGCATACACTCAAAAAGGGTCTGAAATATTCCGAAGCACTTGATTGATGAGTCGGAAATATGTGCAGAGAAAGCACTTGATTGATACCGGTAAATTCCAAGAAAACGAGAGTGCACCAGAAACCCTTGGAAAAGTTTTCTTTCAAAACGTAAATTGTCATATTCACGATGACATGTGAAGTATTGGAAAAGTTTTCAATCAAACCGAAAATTGTCATATTCACAATGATGTAAAGTGAAGGATGGGTTTAAGCATCTTTGCTTCAGAAGAAGCTATAGAAATTAATAATATTAATCATCATCTATAAAAATACCTTTATTTATTAACTTTTACTTTTTCTTATTTAACTGCATTTTGAAGAACATGAAACGTTTTTTTCTATTATTTTTCTCCTTTGGCACAAATGGTGGTTGAAGTCTTTCAGCTGTTAAGAAAACTTATGCTCTGGAAGATTTTTAAAATAAATTCCACTCTTTTCTCTACATTTAAATGCTATCGGTTTCTAAACTTTTAATAAAGTGACATAATAAAAATTTTGTGGTAAAAAATATCATATCGAAATAGTAAAATTTGCCTATAGTATCCTATAGTATTCTGTAATAATCATGGTTATCATTAAACTGTCATTAAAATAAAAGATGCTTTATTTATTTTACATAAAACTTTCTTTAAAGACAATAATAATTGATTAACTGGCAAGCCTGTCATTAAAAGTCCCTTTAAGTACCAAATTATAGAGTAAAAAATTAAAAAAAAAAAAACACACAAAAAAAAAAAAATAATTTTATTAATAATTTAATTTGATACTTTTTTTTAAAGTTTACGGATCCGCAAGAAAAAAAACAAAAATTTTTAAAATGTAAATGTGAAAATTTATTAATTACAGATTTTTATAAATTTCAAGTTTTCATGATTTTTGTTTTTCAATTCATAAAAAACAATTAAAGGCAAATAAATTTATTATAAGTTGCTCTGTCAAAAATGAGAAGGGATTTCAGAAAATTTTTGTCAATTTAGTTAAATAAGTAGTTTGGGAAACTGTTGATAAATGAATTGATTTAAAAAAAAAAAAAAAAAAAACAACAAAATATAATTTCAGTGTAATTTGATTTCTTTTAACTTATCCAATGGATTTTTCATCTTTTTTTTCTGAATCAATGGTTTTTTGTAGCAAAATTTATAAATTATAGATTTTAATTTTAATATTATATTTCAAATAATCCCTAAAGCTATAATACAGATTAGCAACAATGTTGCATTTTAAAAAAAATCTTAAAAGATTTTATCGGAGATACACTGGGATGTGGACACAAAAAAATTTTCTTTGTACTTACAGAACCGATTATTTAGTGGGACTGAACATGTTAAATATATTGAACTGCCGCTGCCATAGAATATTGAAGTATATTTTTCTAACAAAGATTTTAATGAGTTTTTATCCTATTTTGATGATTAGAAAGTTTGTTTTGATATTAAGTGGCAATAGAACATTAAATGATAAAAACTAAAAGTGGTCGACACAAAAATAATGTTCCTATTATTTAATTAAACGTTAAACCAATTTACAAGACGGCATTTTATTTTGTGTTATTTTAAACCAAATAATGACTCCCTAGTGGGAGACGGTGATTTGTACAGGCAAATAATTCTTTTATTTTTAAACTTCTTTGTCATCGTTTTCGCCAATATCTTTCCTATAACGTCTCTTATTTAAATTAATATTTGATAGAATATTAGGTTATTATTATTTTTAGTTTTTTACTATTGGCCTGTTTTCTATGTTTAATATGGTAAATATGGTTTAATACTTTCCGGTAACCGGTAACTTTCTTTTTTGGGGTTAAGATTGTGAGAATCATTAAAAGATACTGTACTGACTACAGATATATTTAACTAATATATTGATTCAATTGCAGGAGCCTAGTTCCTTTAGTCGTCTATTGGCATTTTCGGAATGTAGACGTTTTTAAGCTTCTATATAATTATGTATCTTTATACCCGTA
This sequence comes from Poecilobothrus nobilitatus, assembly GCA_947095535.1. Taxonomy (NCBI): domain Eukaryota; kingdom Metazoa; phylum Arthropoda; class Insecta; order Diptera; family Dolichopodidae; genus Poecilobothrus; species Poecilobothrus nobilitatus. Next base: position 80,521,028 of record OX352774.1, on the reverse strand, counting down.
TGAACTATGTTCAAGGGTATAATAAATTTGCCATTACGTTTGTGACACCTTAAAGGAGTCGAGCTAGATATAGTGTCAAAGGTATGGATCGGCTTAGAATCGAATTCTGAGTCGATTAAGCCATGTACGTCCGCCCTTCCGCACGATAACTCAAAAAATAAAGGAGCTAGAAGGCTGAAATTTTTTTTACGTCACTTTTACAAAATTGTTAGTTTTGCTATTTAAATCCAACATTTTCGGTCGGCGGGTTCGAGTAGCTGCCATACAACTTCTATCTTTATATAGAAATAACTCAGTATCTATTCAAGCTAGGTTTCTGAAATTTTGCAAATGATGATCAAGTTTTATGGCAACAACTTCCGTAAAATTTGGTTGTGGTGGTGCGACGGGTTCGGGTAGCTGCCATACAACTTATCCGTTTAAACGAGAATAACTCAGTGTCTATTGAAGCTAGGAACCTGAAATTTAGTAAAGAGGATTTTAGAAATCTCTAGTGGACTTAAATATTAGGTATATTACATTCTTTTGACATTCTAGAGTTCCGATCTAGGAATCAATACATTTATATACTATATTTAAATATATTTAAATTCAATAAATATATAATACTATATTTAAATTCAAGTTAGACTTTCTTCTTTTTAATGTGCTCTTTTCATATACTTTAACTTGCTATTTAATGTCATTTTATACTATTCTTCCTAGTTTTCTTGACGAATTAATTTTACGGCTAGAAGATTTTGATATTTATTTGATAATGTAAAATCTATAAAACTTCTATTAAAAAATGTGCGCTCTTAATTTACTATAATTGAATACAACTATTCCAGTGTAATTACTTCTTTATCGACGAAATCTTAGATATAATAAAATCAGTTAGATACTTTGGTATTTACTTTGACAAATTTTTAAGTTTCAAAATACACAATAATAATAGTAGTAAAAAGGAAAGGCAATGATTAGAGTTATTAAAGGTTTGTTAAAAGAATTTGATGATCCATTATATATGAACTAAAATTTTCATACATGGCTGCATTGTGCAACCATAAAAAAAGTTTTGAAGATTTACTTTACTGAATTTGTCCTGGTGTTCAAACCCTTGTCAAACTGTGTTACCGCCTTATGAATCTATATGATAAAATATATCTATCACTACACTCTAACTTAGATATCAATACGGTAATATGAATATCCAATCAACTTTGGAGTTTACTTTAGTATTTCTTCCCGATTCAGATTTTCTTTAATCTTTTCTCTCCTAGCCTTAAGAACGAAAACATATTTTTGTTAAATAAACAAAGAAAATTTTAAAGATTGTTATAAAATTATATCTATATTTGTTTTCTAGAAAATTTTACCTTTTTTTTTATCATAGGTTTTTTTTTGTTTTTATGATTAATATAAAAATATTAAAAAAAGGTGTGATTTTATTATGACCTTTTTCTTTTTATTGAGAATGAAATTTTTTTATTTTTGTGTTATAAAATAATCGTGAAAATTTTACTTTTTTTTTCGCGGTTTTAGCTGACTCCAGTGGCATTTACAAAACTAAAAAACAAGATTATCTCAATAGGAACAACAAAATAAGCATTATTTGCTAAATAATTATTGGTTATAAAATTTTATAAAAATGTTAAAGATTTTATATCGAACAATAGATTGAATTGAAAATAATTTTTTTTTATAAGATTAGATGACATTTGTATATAAAAATCCATTTTATGTATGTATACAAATATATGTTTATATATATATGTTAATAGATGATGAATACCAATTTTAATAAATACTTTATCAAAATAGTCTGTAATTTTCTTTAAATACTTAATTAAGGCTTTAATAATGGATATGAATCGAAAATTTTCATAAACTACAATTCATATTTTTTTATGTCAACGTAAAGTTGTAGTTTAATCTCATTTTTCTTTTTGGGAACTTACAAAATCTGTGCCAATTCCAATAATATCGAATTAAAATAAAACGTATATGAAATAGCTTAAAAAAACCTGCTTAGATATCATATGCTTGCAAAAAACCTGCTTACATATCATAAGGGAAGGATTTCCCTCATATGACTTTTGAAGAAGCTGCAAAGATGAAAAACAAATGGAATCAAATTTGACATATTGCTTAAATGTCCGGCAATTCTTTTAAGAGGATGTTTCTTAGAAAATCCTTCTTAAATGACCTTTTCGCTTTGTTTGAGATGAACTTAATCAATTTACAGCGCTTTGCTCCCAATGCTTCAATTAAGAAGCCCTCAATGATTTAATTAGAAGAAAATTGATCCTAGGTATCACAATAATAACTCCCTAAACTCCCCTTCTAATTACCTACATATCTAATTGTAAGGTTAATTTTGTTTTCAGTAAATTTAAGCTTTTATTTGATAACGATCTAAACTAAATTTTAAAATTGTCGTCTAGCAAAACCTTTACATTGTCGTCGTTTTGAAATAAATTAAAGTCTTTTCTAAAGTTAAATCCACTTATATTTACCGTTAAGCAGTAATTTAGCTTAACTTAGCTCAAATACTGTTTGTTTCTTGAACAATCTCTTGCGCTGGAGATGAAAAAGCCAAAGAAGTTTTATAGCTGATAAAGAATTGCCGAATGGTTGATGTATTTTGTGTATGTATTGAAATGGAAATGGAATGGATTTTCTTTCTCTTTAAATTGATGATTTGAAAATTTTTTCTTTCCGAGTATTATAAAATCGAAAATCGAATTTTTTCTTTACATAATCTTACATACATAAAAGTAAATGCTATATTCAACCTCTAATGATAATTTAATATTGATTAATAACTTATATAAAATTTATTACTTAATATTACAAAAATAAATCAAAAAATTAGCATTAAAAATTAATTGTCAATTATAAAAATTGGTTTTATTTTATAAAAAAAAAAAAAAAAATAGTCTAATCGATAATCGATTAAAATTTATATCAATTTATGATTTTGTATGGCGCATATATTTATAGTTTCTTTAATATTTTACGTAATCAAAGATGGTATTTTTCAATTTCTTTTGTGGTCTTATGCATTTTTTTGTTTTTTTTTCTTGTATTTTTCCTTTTATTAGTAGTAATAGAAATAAAAAGTTTATTTAGCGTAATATTTTTTTTTGTTAAATAAAATAAAAAAAAAAAACCTCAAGTTAATTCTGAATAATTTACTATCTATATTGTAAAAATTAGTTTTGCTCTATACTTTTTGCACGAATTACATTTTATTTTAAGCTTTTTGGTGTTTTACCGCAGACCAAATCCCGACAATTTTAATGATTTTTATAAGCTTGTTTTCTTATTTTCTTTTGTATTATATTTTTCATGATATTAGTATTTATCTTAACTTAAGTATTAAACTATTAAATTATATATATTTAAAATGTTTGGTTATAAAAAGAAAAAACAAAAACAAAACTAAATTTAAGCTTTATTTAATATAATATTTAAAGGTATTCAGAATTAGTTTTTCCGTTTAAAAAATTTTAAAAGGGCCTCAGTGGCCTAGCGGCTAAGAGCGTATAAAATACGCTGTAAACACCGAGGGATTATGGGCTCAAATCTCATCCCGACATTCGAATCCCCTAACGACTTCTACAGCCACGTCTGAACCAGAAAGGCTGTGTAATATCCTGTCCTCATTTATGTGGCAGAGAAATGCATTAAAAAAAAAAATATTTTAATTTTTTAAAACTTGAACTAGTAAGCAATCTTTATATATAAAATTTTGTATATTTTAGTATAACGGCTTAAATTGAAGAGCATCATTGAATAGTGCTTTAAAAATTTAAACTATAACAAATTAATCTATCAGCAGAAAAATATCTATCTCTAGAATCAAAATTAATACAATTGAAGCTCTTCTTTTCTTCATGTATATTATATCTGTTATATACTAATCTTAGATATCATCATTGAGATTTTTAGCTTGTCGTTTGTCGAAATTTACTTTTAACACTTAATACTTTTTTAGATGACGATCTATTATCAAAACATTTAAATTTTCTTATTCGCCATCTATTCAAAATTTTTTCGTTTATATTTAATAAATTTTCCTTCATTTTTCATTCTTCTATTCTTCTTGTTTAGCTTTTTTTCATTTTTGTATTTTTTACCAGGATATAGGTGCGATTGCGGAACGATTAATTGCGCATCACTAAAGCGTAGTGGAACGAGCATGATTTTCCTATGAATGTGAGCGAGTTTAACTCTTGCTCTGTTTTTTAACCAAACAATAGGTCATATGAATTTTAGTACGAATATACTTCTTGGTGGAGAAGATGAAAATATGATGTGCAAGATGATTCCAAATTCGTATATCACAACCTCAAATTTCAATATTCATATCACAAACAAATTTTCGTAAGACGGAATATGTCATCTGCGAATTTTAAATATATATAGGGATGAACTATATGTATGAACTAGGGCAGAAGCCCTTTTTGTTTTTTTTTTCGAGCTTAGGTTCAATTGTCCTTTATTTATAATTCTTCTAATTTTTTTTTAAGCGGCATTATTGTATTGCTGAAAATATTTACCAATATATATTACCAATTCCAGTTTCAATACATACATAGTTTAGATTTAGATTGATCAAAAGATTATAACGTTTTCAATTTCAGTAATGTGACTTCAAAGTTCTTTCAATATTTTAAGTTGAACTTTTGAAATCTAATAATACCTTATACTAATATTAATAATATCCTATATTCAACTTGAATACCTAAAAACATAAATATAAGATTGTGCCATATAATTTTCAAAATGGAATGTTTTTAACACCAAAAATCAAATTAAAAAACAAAATTGATTTCACTTGTATTAAATTTTTGTTATGGTTACCTATTTTTTGAAAATCGAGACTTTAAATTTAATGAGCACAAATTTTTCTAAGAAAATCAAAATAAAAAATAAAATAAATCTGATTTTGTTTTTATTCACTTGAAGTTATGCAATCTAGAAATGGTTAAATTGATTAAAACTAAAAAAAAATTCGTGAAAATTTTACTAAAAGAAAATTAACCAAAAAATTGAACAAAGACAAAATTTAATTAAATTTTTTTTAGCACTGTCTGTGGTTTTAAATGTAGGATAGACTGTAATTTTTGCCCTTAAATTTTCTACAAACAAAGGATAAGTCCAAGATGTGATGAGAAAGAAAATTTTATTTAGATAATTTTCAATAAAATAAATAATTTTATAAGAATATAATACTCGTATGTCCCGACTGAGTGATGGAGAAAATAAGTATCAAAAAATTGTTTTGACGAATATTCCACCTTATTAAATATTGTTAAGCTACAAACAAAATATAAAAATTTTTTTATAGTATATCATGATAAAATGGAAAAAATAAGAACAAAAAACAACCAAATAATATACCGAGTATGAGATCCGTTAGTGAAAAAAGTTGAACGATAGCAATTTACTACAAAAAACCATGTATTAACATAACATACAATAAAACTATGGAGCTAAATCTGACATGAATGATAAGTGACTTAAGCACGGTACACATATCAGTTCAGTCGTCAATTAATCAGCCATCAATTTTACGACGGAATTGATAATGTGTACTTGTAAAACTGTCAGTTTTCATTAAAAGAGCGAACATTTTTGTCATTCATTAGTTCATCAAACAGGTGACTGTGTACCGTTGCCAATGCGGTATCAAACTGGTGACTGAACATGAAATGTGTACATTACTATAAATGCGTTATTATCCTTATAGGGGAGGGAAACAGACAAAAAAAAATTATTTCCAATTTCTTTTTTCAAAACTGAAAAATCTTCATTCTTCCAATGTATAGATTAAAGATATAGAGAATAGTCGTTTCACTTTAAAATAGTTTAACAAGTTTATATTAAATTATTGCTTAATCACATTTTATTTTAGTATAAATTACTTAAAAATAAGTATACAGTAGGAAAATAACAATCAAAACAATAAACAATAAGAAATAGAAAGAAACAATCAATTTTACGAAAACACAAATTTTAACAAGTAACTGAGGAACTTTACTGTTATTTTCCAACTGTACTTATTTTCAAATAGATGAAAAACTTCCAAATTTCGAAATTTGATTTTTATAATTTGAGCATAATCTTCTACACAAAAAATAATCCCTTGTACGAACGATAGTCATGGGTATATTAAAATTGCTTTTCCGTTTGTGAATTATCTAATTCTAAACGATTTCGGAGAGATAGTTCCGAATGAGGAAGGTTTGAGATTATATAATCATTTAAATTTTCCAGATTTGTAAATAATTTATGTGCTGCAGTATAACAGTTAGACCAATATTATACTCTGAATTCTGACCAATTATATATTACATGGAAAATTTTATTAATACATATATTATTCTAACTTAATAAATGATTAATTTATCTCTTTTGTTATACGTTTAAAATTGTAATAAAAAATGTATTTCAGAATGGAAATTAGTAAGAGTAAATTGCGACCTAGTTCGCAAAATCTATATGTCAATCCCCCATTTTGTCTAATACATTAATTGTGAAGTAAGTAATAATTATGCTAAGAAGAAGAATGACATTAAACCGAGTTTTTCAATTAGTAGGTTCCCGATAATATCATTAAGATTTCATTACATTAAAAATATATGAATATAAAAATATAATTTATCCATATGTTTTCTAGAAATATATGATTACTAGATTTTTATGTTTTTTCAGAAAATTGTAAAATTTATGATATAATTCATATTTTTAAGTTTTTATAAATTTCTGCAGCTCTGAACAAGGCTGCAGAATGATATTTCGCAAAATATATGTGTATTTAGAAAATAGATTTTTCTGCAGTACTTCTTCATGCCTATGAAATGAACCGCTTGCGAAATAACTAATTATACCAAATGGATAAATTGTTATATATGTACCTTTTGTCGAAGATCATTAGGTGAAATGGCATTTTGCAATTTGTGATTCGGCTAACTGTATCAGACTCCAGTAAACTGTAATAAACAAAAATAGAAAAATATTTATTTTAAATATAATTGTAGTTGCGTATATATAGATAATAATTTGTTGGAAATTTCAACTGTTATACGATTTAAATAAATTATTTTTTTATAAATTATTAAAAAATTAAAAAGTTTTATCACTTTTCAATACTTTTTAAAATATTATTTAGTGCTACATTGAAAAAAAACATTGTACTTCAGCTCTTTTACATTCTTATCAGTTTAACGATTAATTTCTTACCTAAAAATTTTCATCTTAAGATTTTTATAAGACTCATTTTTTATTTTTTTCTTTTTTTTTTTTTTTACTTTATAAATCCACTAAAAAAAGAAATTAAATAATTTGGAACAAAAGCATTTTTAAATATTAACATTTTTTTTTTTTCTTTTTTAGTGAAAAACTGCTGTATCTCTGAAATTCCTAGAAAAATTACATTTATTTTATTTTATTTTTTTTATCATTAAAGTAATAAATTCTCTTAAGATTACCACCAAAAAAATATGCGACACACCTTTTACTGCTGAATTTCATTCTTTTATTAATTTTCAATAAAAAAAAAAAAAAAAATAAAATTAAAAAAAAAAAAAACAAATAGGTATCTCTACCATTTATTGTTACAAATAATCGAATGACATTTCAAGAAACAAAAATGATACAAAACTCAATATTGTTATATCCTCTGGTGTATTTTCACTACTATTTGACTACTATAAGTAGTTACATTCATCAAAATCTGTCATAAAGATCTAAAGTCTCATTACAAAAAAAAAAAAAAATCCCAACCAAACAATATCAATATTACTGATATTCAAATTAGCCTTTAATTCAAAAAATTTCGATATCGATATTACTCTAATTGAATCTGATTGATATTGAATGAGAATCTGAATGTGGAACCACCACCGCGCATGCCACTATTTACAATTTTTTTTGTTTGGTTTTTTTTTTCTATACACAATATCCACTATATAGATATCTCATATATATTATGTAATATGTATGTAGTTATAAATGTACGCATATGTATACAAATGCATTGTAAATGCGTTAAATTGAAAACTCATCGTTTTAATTCCAAAGTTAATCCAATGTTCACTTCATTCATCTTCGTTCAATGTCGATTTGAAATCAAATCAGCAGAAAAAATGTGAAGTTAAGTATAAGTCCGCAATTTGATTTATGAATTATCCATTTTAAGTTTATCTTCGATCGAAAGAGAGAAAAATAAGAAACAAAAAAAAAAAAAATAAAAATAAAAAAAGAAAAAGAAAAAGGAAAAGGAAGATAAAACATAAATGAAGATTGAATTAAAAAATAAATTTAAATGGTTTGTAGACGACAGGTTTTTTTTTTTTTTACGTGGAATTCAGTAGCATACAATATGTTAACTCTTCGGAAATTTTTATAAGTGAAGAAAATCTTTAATTTAAAATTTTTTTTTTTTTATTCTGGAAGATATAAAGAAGTTTTTTTGTTTGTTTTTGTGTTTCTTGATTTTCAAGTGTGTACAAGTGTGTATTTAATCTTAGAAATAGTTTCTGACACATTTTGCATTGTTTTTTTAGGTACCTATACTGAAATTTTTAAACTTAAGTTACAATTTTCGCGCTTATGTTGTGAAAAATGGAGTAAAACTAGAAATTTGATAAAATGCAAAAAAAGCATTTTTATCACATATTTCTCTATATATTGAAAAAAAAAAATATATATCTTTACGTGTTTGTTTAATCTTCACAATCTCAATAAACTTCTCCATAATTTTCTTCAATAGCCTCAATCTTATAATTACTTTTTTAAATTTTTACTTGCTCTCCGTACCTATATACCGTACAATGCATACCACCTTAAACCACCTGCCGTTAAGAGAAAATTCAACTGAACGGGTGGATGTTTAAAAGAAAGAGGGGAGGGAATAGAGGAATTCTTTTTAGTTTGTTCCTCCAAAAATTTTTTTCCAACATAAAATTTTATTCTACAGTGTAATGGGGTGATAGGAATAGAAAAAATTTTGTCAAACAATTATATGATGATAATTTGATAATAAGTTAGCTGTTAATATATCATATAAATTTGCATAAGTTGTAAATCGGAAAATGATAATTTTTTGAAGCTAATCTAATGTCCTAGATTTTCGGCGACGAAATGCTATACTTTTAATCAAAAATAATCATGTATATTGTTTTGCATCTAATGATAAATGATTTCATGTAGAAAAAAAAAGATTATTTGAAGCATCTTTAGTGATTTTTTTGCAAAAATCTATTCTAATAATTGATTACCTACTTATCTCGGCAACTTATTTAAATAAGAAAAAGGAAATATTATAAAGGATATCAAAGAAGTCAAAAAATGAAGGTCTCAACGAGATTATCAATAAGATAAATATGCTACTTTAAGATATTATCGATGTAACTGAAACAATCTAATGAACCTTCGCTACATGTAGTTGTTTAAATATATAGTAGGTCTTACAAAAGAAAAAAAAAAAATTAAAATCGGCTGATTTAAAAAATTCTGTTCGTAGGTATTTTTTTTTTTTAAATCTATCTGCACACTTAAAATGAAAATTTTCAATATTCATAATTATGTTATAATATGGCATTTAATTATGTGATCTTTTGTTTTCACTGTTACCTGTGCTGGAGTCATTGTGACACATAGCCGATTATCTGACTGTTGGTGCGGTGGTGCTGAATTTTGTAACCATTGATAGCTTCGTCAATGTCAGCAAAATAGCAATAATAATAGACTGGTTCCCAATTCCTTTACAGTCCCACTACTTGATTCAAAGTTTCTGCACCCCTATTTTATCCCTTCTCTCTTTCTACTTTCCTACTCCAACTACTACTACCTAACCAATATACTGCGTGAACAGTTAAAGATTTCATCCCATTATATTATCTAAAGTGGGAGGTGGGTTTAGTCAGTAAAAATCTAAGACTGCCAAAGGAGCTTTGTCTTTGAAAGATTCTTGCCTCTCTCAGCGAGTAATAAGAAACATATTTCATTGCTTATCCTAAAAATTATTTTACAAACCATTTACATAATTACAAATCAACAACTTTTTTAGATAAAAGATAATATCGTTCTAATAAAATATCGCATTAATAAATGATCTCAAGTTACTCTAATAAACATAATATCTTTAAATTCTAAACAAATTCCAAAGGAAAACAACCAAATAGTTTTAAATCGTTTTAACAAGTTTAATATTATATGAAACTAAATCAATTTTAGTTTTACCTATAAATTTTACATGAAATGGCAAATCAATTCATTTCATATTTTCATTTTCGTTTAATATTATAGAAATTAGGCAACGTTTAAAATAACGTTATTAATATTACAAATTTAATCATACCCTTAAAACAATTTTTTTTTCCTAAGGGAGGTAAGAATTTTCCAAAAACACCAAGAATACCTTTTTGATAGTGTCAGATTCTTGCTGACTAAACTCAGCTCCCGCTTTAACTAATATAAAGGTATGAAAATCGTAACATCTAATGCAGTATATTGGTAATAATGTAGCGATTTGGGAGAATAGGACAAGGAAGCGGGAATTTTTAATTAGTCAGCAAACAGTTACAACATGGAGAATTATAATAACATCTTCCTGCAAGAGGTAATCTTTTTAGACAGCTCCACTGTGACTGTAGCAGTTATTATTTTAGTAGTAGTATTAGCTACAGAGTCACGGCTATCAGTCAAGACCATATGCTCTATGATAATACTTTATAGTATGTATTATTACATTCACGTGAGATTTTCTTGCCTGACCTATAATTGACTATGTGTCATTTCTTACACAAGTACTTCTCTTCTTACCCTTCATAAATATACTACCATAACAAAAGAATGAAGTGTTAATCAAACTATCAAACTAATATAATAGTATACTAAAGAAAAAGACCAATTGCGATAATTACATTAACTTTCTAGTATTTGAAGAAATATTATTGATATCTAATAAAGGAAAATTAACCATTCATATTGCTTTGTATTGCATTTTTTCTTTTAATAGTTGCATGGAATAACCAAAAAAAATTATTTTAAAATATTTTATCAATCGAATTCAATCTCTTGTAATATTATGTTACAAGATTTTATATAGCGAATTTTGAACTCGACAAATAAGTTTTTCAAAATGAGATATATTTGATTTCGCTTGAAATCAAGGTAACTTATAAGAATCACATTCAATCAAATTCATAAAATCTGACAACCGGCAGCAGCTCATGTAAGTTAAGAGCTACTTTTTTCAAGTTAATTTAAATTCAGTATAACAACTAAAAATATACATGTAAGGATATCAGCAAAAATATACAAATATCTACATAGGTACATACATTATGAAAGATTTACAAATTAATTGAATACAAAAATTGAGGAAATACTTCCGAAAATGCTCTCCCCTCCTACTAAAATGTTTATAGTTTATATAAAAATTTATATCTAATAATTGTTTTGAGTAATTTCTGTTTCTAGTAACAGACAGATCATTAAGACCAAAGATATTGAAAAACTATATGATATTCACTGAATATGATATTCACTTAACCATAAATTAAATAAAAAATTAATGGTGAAATAAGCTTTAAAGAATGGTATATAATCGGGTATATAATCGATCATAATTAGACTTAATTTTGGGATAAAAATACCCTTTTACTTTATTTTAATATCACTTATGCACTAGATAGAAACTGGGAGAAGACTACACTAGATAGAAACTGTGAGAGTACATAACTGAAGAACTGTTGTCAAAAATATTGTATTGGAAGATAATGAAGTAAAAAAGGACATTAGGAAGCAATTAGAATGTAAACAGACTAGGAACTTCTTGACATTTGACTAATTACAAAAGGTCATCATTTGTGCCGTTATAAATTTTTATAATCAGTTTAAAGCATGAGAGAATTAGGAAACGTGTGCAATTTTCCATTGATTTGTACATCCTCCAATTGATAATGGTATTGAAAAACGATTGCGTACAGTATATATATCAAGTATACCGTTTGAAGAATTTTAATCTCTGTAGGATTAACTCAACCTTTGTTTATAAAGAAATTTTTGATAATTGATGGTTGTCTTGCAATTGTCATCAATATAATAAAATTATTTTCTTTTATAAAATGAAAATTTTATCAATTCTATAAGTTTTATTAAACTCTTAAAATCCTAAAACAACACTTTTCGGAAGTTATACCTATCATATTTTTTTTTTTTTTTTTAAGTATATTCATTTCTATTTTAGTTGAAAAAATACACAGTGGGTGACACTATTTTTAATATGAGATACAACAAGAAAGAAAAGTTCTGTTTTAATACTGAATTGATGATGATTAATTGATTCACTGTGACAATTCTGATGTAAAACCATAAAAAAAAAAAATTATAAGTATATAAAATTTACTTTATTAATTTCCAGAAAAAATGCGAGAAAAGAACTTCATTAAATATAAGTGCAACATTATATCAAAAAGATAAGATCATATTATCACACAAACTTTCAAACTGTATTATCCAGAATTTAGCAATTGCAATAACAATAAGAATGAATTTTGGGTACACACACATTAGCATACTTTCAAAACATGATAAGACATGGAACTATAAAATTGACGACAAGGCAATCAGACTTTTAATATAGCAATGGTGATGTTCCAGTTAAAACTCAATGGTATCAGAAAATATTTTAAAGACCTTAATTCGATTTTTTACTCTTTGTTTTTGAAATTTTCAGTATATTAGATAGATAAGTAAACATGAAACATCAATGAAAGTAAAATCTCTCATCGCTAATTTAAATTTGTCTTCAAATTCTGTTTAATTTGTCTTCCAGTTCTGTTTAATTTGTCTTCAACTTATGTTTATTTTATCCTCAAGTTCTGTTTAATTTATCTTCAAGTTCTGTTTAATTTATCTTCAAGTTATGTTTAACTTGTCTTCAAGTTATGTTTAATTTATCTTCAAGTTATGTTTAACTTGTCTTCAAGTTATTTTTAATTTGTCTTCAAGTTAAATTTATTCTCAATAAATGCTTGAATTAATTTCATTATATTGTTTTGCTTTTTCAGTTAGCAGTTCTGTAGTTGAGATCAACTCTATTATATACAAAGGTGCTTAAATTTAAGATCCCTCGGGTCAATAGTTCTAAATTTCCGAAAAAAAACTGTAGATCTTCTTCAATGTTAGAAATCCCAAATTTCTTAGAAATTATTCATATTTAAAAATTTAAAACCACTGATTTCAATTAAAATTAATATAATATTATGTAGTTATATACAATCTAAACATTTTTAATGTTCATTGAATACTCATAAACATTTTAATAGGATTATAATCCTAAATAAAAATAAACATAGTATTAGTAAAGACATCATATAATATAAGTGATGCTGAAAAAGGAAGAAAGAAAAATTTTTTATACAAAACACTAAAAAAAAAAAACAGCAACATGGGAAAAGAACAGAAGATATTATGATACAGAAAAGCTGAATTAAAAAATGAAAGAAGTAACAAAAAATAAAAAAAGGAAAATTTCAAAACAAAAATAAATGATTTTTTTTTTTTAAGAATATCATCAAAATAATTTTTAACTGCAGATGCTTACAGAAGATTAGAGGTGATCATATAATATACATTTTGGGCATACAACTATACCATTTTTAGCAAAAAATAAAAAAAATAAAACATACTATACATTATAAATAAATGTATAGGTATGCATAGGTATATACGAAAATAAAAAATCGATCACAAAAATTCATGTCACTTGTTTGTCTATCTAAAAATTATATATGGTTATTATGGTTATACGGTTTGTTAGTTAACGTTCGATTAAATTAAAAAATTTCCGTTTTCGAAATTTATATATATATGTATGTACGGATTAAAAAAATTTGATAAGATGTTGACTTCTTTGGAAATGATAAAAAACAAAAAAAAAAAAGAAAAATTAATAATTCGATTTGATTTTGATTCGATTTCATCCTCATAAATGGAAATATCATGCGACTGATGTCAACTTCAGGTATAAAAATTTAATTTAATATAATTTTTTTATAATTTTAATACATATACATAATATTATATAATTATAATAAAAAAATATAAAAAATTTTTTTGAAGCGTTTGTATATGTGTGGGTATATATATTTTAAATATTGCAACTATAACACAATTGTACTGTTTTATTAGCGAAATAAAATTGACTTGAAATGATGAATTTGAGGTTATGTTTTTTTTTTTTTTTTTTTATTAATGACTTTTTGGTAGGATTTATAGATTTTTAATGGATTTTTATTTTTAATAGTACATATTATTATTTATATAGAAATGATATTTTTTGTTGATTGTAAAGTATGATAGTTTTGATAAAAAAAATTTTTTTTTTTTGTTTTTTCTGTTTTGTTTTATGGTTTATATTATATTGTATAAAAATTTTTAATGTTAAAATTCTAAGAAAGTTAAGGCAAAAACAAAAAAAAATAAAAATACCATTTATAAACGTAACCTATGGGATTTCTTTGTTTTTTTTTTTGATTTTTGTTATTCTTTTATTTAAGGGTAATATTTTTGATGGAATGAATTTTGAATGATTTTTGATTTATTTCTGTAAAAAACAAAAAAAAAAAAAAAAGTGAAGATTGAACATTTATAATATGAAAATATTAAATTCCCTTTTGATTTTAAAATGAAATTTATTTTTAAAGTGATGGAAGTAATAAACTATTGTTATACCTCACAAGATGCTTCATTTTTGCATAATTTTTTAATTTTGTTTTTTATTATTTTTGATTATACAAGTGCACAGTTTTATAAATAGGATATAAATTATAAAAAAAAAAGAAAAAAAAAACAAAAAAAAAAATTGAGTATTGTTAAAGTACATATTATATTATAGGTACAATATAAAGCTATAATATTATGTAGGATGTTCTTACCTTTTCAGTTGAAATTTTATGGTGATTTGTTATTATTTTTCTTTTTTTGTTTTTTTTTTTTTTTAATTTAAAACCATTTTAAACACTATAAAAAAAATGTTTTTTTTTTTATCTATAATATACAAAAGTTATTGTAATTCAAATTAATTTTTTTGTTTTTTTTGTTGTGATTTAAGATAAAATTGTAAATTAATTTCGGAAATTGTTAATTTATCTATATAATATAATCATATAAGCAAGACAATTAGTAAGGAGCAAGTTATGTAAAGGTATGTATAATAATTTGTAAAAATATTTGAGAAAAATTCTAAGTATTGAAAATTTAAATAATTATTTAATTAATCTTTAATGCTAATTTTATAAAATATATTATATATACCTATTTACCGGTGTAGTGATAGAACACCCGCGGAAATAAAACCCATGGGCTTTAAATCCTTTTCAAAAAAGAATTAAAGCCCACTACTGAGTAACACAAAGGTTACTATCATTAATCTGTATTTCATTTGACTGGATTTTATTAGGTGACATGTCAGAAGTCTCATGGTCAGATGTTCCATTGGGACTTTTGACTTACTATAATGAACCAAAAGTCCTATGTGACTTTTGTCTCATTGTTAAGGCCTCAGAGATTTTGAAAGGGATTTTAGAATTGCATTCAAAATTAGGATTATACGCCTTTTACAGAATATTAAGATAAATGCATATGCGCGAGTTTCTGAAATAGGAGAGATTTTAGAGTTGGTTACAAAATAAGGGTTATACGCTTTTTTCAGAATATGTATATCCTAATTCAAATTACATATGCATATATCTAAATATTCTGTAAAAGGCGTATAATCCTGATTTTGAATTTAATTCCCTGAAAATAGGAGTATTACTTAAATATAATTATTTTGGAAAATCATATAACCCTGATTTTGTAACCAGCTCTAAAATCCCTTCAATTCAGAATCTCGCACATATACATATTAGTATCTTTTAATTATGAGCTTTAATTCCAATTTAAAAAGGAATTAAAGCCCGCGTGTTTTATTTCCTTGGGCGTTCTGTCACTGCACCCAAGTTATTAAGAGGTGATTTTATTAAAATAAAATATTTTTTTTTTTCTTAAGTATCTATATCGATTTAATCGACAGATATTTATAATAGATTATCATAATTTTAACATGAATTATATTAGATATAAAAATAAAATTTGACATATTAAAATAATGTTCAACATTTAAAAAAGAACATAAACAATTAAAATATGTTCAATAGTTTTTTTTATTTCTATATATATATGTATATATATATATATATATATATATATCAATCTATAGTTATATAAATATATATAACTATATATTGATTTTAAATTAAGCTAATGGTAAATTTAAATACACATATTTCACATAACGTTAAATTTAAATATTAAATTTTAAAAAATGTATAAAATTTATATTAATTTATAAAGGTAACAAAAAGTCCTGCCGAATGGCGTTTTTAAATTGAAAAAAATGTTAAGCAGAACTTGAGATATACATACATTTAAAAATAGGGATTTTTCAAAGTTTGAGGTTTAATCGGATGTAGACACGTAGCTCCGTAATGGATAGGGCTACATGAAAAAGGTGTTTTACAACATACATTTTTTTATTAGACTTACCCATATGGTTAAAATTTGATTGCTCTATCGTTAACGATGTATAAGTTTTGTAAACAGACTGACGGACAGACGGACAGAGCGGAACTAATAGGCACTTTTTTTTTAAATTTTTTGGAAATGTACTAAAAATGTTTAGCAGAACTTGAGATATACAAAATTAAAAATAGAGATTTTTCAAAGTTTGAGGAGCTGTAGCTCCGTAATGAATGGGGCTACATGAAAAAGTTGTTCTACAATATTAATTTTTTTATGAAACCTACTCATGCGGTTAAAATTTCATTGTTCTATCTTAAATGGTGGAAAAGTTTTGTAAACAGACGGACGGACAGAGTGAAACTAATAGGCACATTTTGGAAATATGCTAAAAAGATACCATAGTGTAGTATAATGTTGAAAATGGAGTATAGACTGGTACCAGGGCTGAACTGGGATTGAATTTAGGACCGGGAAAGTTAAACATTTCGGTCCTAATATATTGTATAACATGTATTGAAATCATTTTTTTAAAAAAAGTTTTTTTTTTTGCTTTAAACATTAATTATTTTTTTCTTTAATAATACTCTTTTTCATCAATTTATGAGATAAATCAAAGTGCATCAAAATTGCAAATTTGTTTTTTAATTTATTGTTATGCTTTTTATGATTAAACATTGAATATGATAGAAAATACAAAAATGAACTTAATATAAAATAAATGAAAATTAAATTACATTAACAAAAAAAGCATTCAATAAATTCCATTTTTATTTCCAATTTTTAATTACAAATTTCTTATTTTTAATAATAAGTTGATTATATACTATATATATTTTTTTTAAGTTAATAATTTTTTCAAGAGACTACTTTTTTCTTTTAAAATATCAATAACTTCATCGTTTTTAATGACATATAGTATATTTTTAAATAATAATATTTTTAATTTTTTAACTTTTTTAAAATCACAAACAATCCTAATTGAATGAAAGTCTTCAGCAAACTATTGAAAATTTTGTAGGCGAGATTTATGATATTTAAATGAAATTGTAGTAGGCTATGAAGTATTCTTGTTTAAATTTTATTTACGATTTTTGATACTTCAAATTTAAATTTTAAATGATATTACAGTTGGCTATGAAGTATTCTTGTTTACTTAACACATTGATTTTAAGAAAATTTGAAATTACTACTGTTTTTATTTGAAAATTTGTAAAAATTGTTATTTTTATTTTTCTGTGGGAGCATTTTAATTTTTTATGGAAAATTTTCTCAATCTTAAAAAAAATTATTAAAAGGAAACATTTTTGATTTAGACAACGGCCCATTTCGGCACGGCCCACCGGGAAACTCCCGGTAGCTTGGTAGGCCAGTCCAGCTTTGCTGGTACCTCCCAAGCAGCGCTTTGATATTTCGATAATGTTCAAAACAGTGTTATTTGACTAATTAGCGATTCCAGTGTAACCTTATACCTCACACAACTCAACTAGCGCCATACAGTTGGATCATTGACTTTGTTTTATAGATTTCTTGTATAGGGATAAAAACCTGTTTAAAAAAAAAATAATATATGCTTCCACTTAAACTTCTTCTACGAGAAACAATAAGGAATGCGACAAATATTTATCCCTATACATTGTAGAACTTGTAGATGGCGTAACACAGCCTACATGGAATTTTGTTTGTTATATGCGAACGTCACTTATATGGAACCATATTCCATATCATGTATTCAGTAAAGTTGATAACTCATATGTATAAGATGTATAGTAAAGTTTAGAAATAACATTAACATCTTCCTTCAAAATTTCCCTTCAAATTTCTCTTCCCAAACTTCATAATTCTAAATTTCTTAAAACCTATTTCCGCAAAAATCCTTCCCATATCCTTACCTTAAAACCAAAGCGTATACTTGTATTAATATTCCCATCTAGTCCAATCTAGTTTTAAAAAGGATGGTTTTGGTTGTTTATACTCCAACACTATCCGGACGACGACGTCCAATTGCTTTGAGTGACTTTTGAAGTTTTCCACCAATTCTTCTAAAAAAAAAAACTGTGGAAGTAATTTTTATTTTACAAAAGTCAAATGAATGCTTTAGTTCGTTTAATTTATCAAATCTTAGAACAATAAAAAACATTACAAATAGATATCTAAATATTAAACAAACAATTTTCATTATTCCTTATAGACCTATATAACTCAAATATAGAAATTAATATAAAATATCAGCAAATTGAATTATCAACACATTATACCGATTATTCAATTTAAGCAATTCTATTATGTGATAAAACTTTGTACTGGTCTTACGAAATAATTTATTCCGAAGTAATTGAAATTTATTATAATTTGTAATAATAAGAATATAATATCATAGCTCTTCTTCCAAACATATGGATTTAAGAGGCTGAATAGTGATTTACAGCCTGGTTTATGTTAAACCTATAACAGTTAAACTATATCATAGTACATATACATATATAATATTCCATTTTATTATCGTTCAAAATTTTATACAATTGAACAAATTCTTATACCCCTTAGAAATTTCGACTTGGGAGAGTTCCATTTTTACTTTACTTTTTTTTAAAAAAAATAAATAATGAATTTTATTTAAATATAAAAAAAAAAAACAAATAAAAAAAAGATTAATCTACTATTTACCGGTCATCAAACTCAAAACTTTGAATAATATCAAATTATTAGGTACTCAAAACTTTAAAATAAAATAATATAAAAATTTTCTCTTAAATATTTTTTTTTAAAATAAAATTTCTCTTATATTGTAAAATTATAAGAGTTTTTATTTTGTAGTTCTCTGTGGCTTCGTTGGCAAAGTGGTAAAAAAGCTCAACTGCATAACATATAAAGTACCTATTTTTTTTTTTTTAATTTTTATCCAATTCATTTTTATAAAAGTTTTTATACCATTAACAACAACTTTATTATTATTATTAGATACCGTTGCTTTTTTTTTTTTTTTTAATTATTATTATGTATTATTATTTATTTATTTTTTTTTCTTTCGATTTTTTATCTCTTTTTTTCTGCTATTCGTTTCGTTTTTTTTTTTCTCATTGTTTTATTAAAGTAATTTGAATATTTTCCGCCTTTTTTTTTTTTTTTTTTTGCCATTATCTATTCTCGATGATTCGTTTGTTAATTTATAATCAGTTATAATTTTTTTTATAACTATGGCTGTACATACACATATTCACATTATATTATAAACAATTTTTGCATATACAAACAATATAATATAGCTGAGAATTTAAAAAAAAAAAACTAACAAAAGACACTCACACACACATAAAGATTTAAATATAAAATTTCTATATATAAAAAAAAAAAATAAAGAAATGAAAGTGAAAGAAAAGGAAAACGAAAGATAAAATGGAAAAAAAAAAAAAAGCATGAAAAATGATTATGGGTGTGGTTCGGTCTGTTAACCAATGAAATTATTGTATCTTCACGTGGATAGTTGAATTAACAGGTGAATGAATGTTTTCTTTCTTTTTCTTTAGTTTTGTTTTTTTTTTTCGTTTTCATTTTTGTTTGTTTTGTTTTAAAAATTAGAAAAAAATAATCAAACAAAGAAAATTTATTTACATTTTGAAATAAAACAAAATAAAAAAAAAAAAAAATGGACGACGGAAAACATTTTTTTTTTTTTGTAAAATTAATCTTATGCAGTACCTATATGAAAGTGCTAAAGCGTTTATATAATTATAATTAATTAAAATTTTTCTAGATAGACCTACTCTATATTTTATGTTTTTTTTTTTAGATTTTCCATACTGTAAAGCTTAAAATTAAGTGAAAAGTTACTGAGAATCATGTTTTATATTTTTGTTATAGGTAATTTTGAAATCTGGCTTATGTAATAATGCGTTGAACTGATTTGATAACGTTCAATATTATGTTATGATATGTATAAAATGACTGAAGGTGGGTGGTATTTTCTTTTAAATTTGAATTTATTATCTTGAAACATAATATGTATGTGTGCAATCTGTGATAATATTATATCCTATAATATAATACCTTGTATTTAAATCATTTCCCTCTTGATTATGGACTATCTATTCCTATATCTTTCCTTCTGAATGTGAACCATCTATTATTGTTAATTTAAGTTGTTCCATTTAAAAAATTCATCATAACGCAAGGCATATTTTATTTTGAAATTATTTTGTTCAGTAATTATCTTTGCTATATATAAAACCCATATACAAAACGCTTTTTTGCCCTCATTTAGATATCGAGAAGACATTTTTGTTTTTTAAATAAATTATCTTATGCGCAATAACAAAATTTATCGCAAAATCATATATTCATTTGAAATTTGTGATTTGAAGAAGTGCGGTTAGCATAAAGTCAAAAATATTGAATTAAAATTACAATAATTTAGTTAAGCTATACTATTGAGGCTGTTGAAGTGACATAAAATAAATAATTAGATAACCTAAATATATAAAAAGAAATTTTTATTTAATATGACATACATACATATATATTAGGTCTTATATGTATAATTTCCAAAATCAATGTATTTTAAATGATTTTCCTTTGGATAAAAATGGAAGTAATTATAGGTACATGTTCTGGAATTAAATAAAATAGATTGCTAATGCGCATGTACACATATTCTATGCACACTATACCATTTTCTGATTAAAAATATAAATCTTATAGTTAGATATAAGAATTCGCCATTATTTATTTTTTTTACAATATATGAATTTTTAGGACATTATATAAGAAATTGAAAATTTCTCATGTTTCCTACAATGATATAAAAGGAATTTACGATAATATTATAATTATCTATGATTTTAAAACTAAAAATAAATATTTAGTACGAAAACTAAAATCTGTTAATTGTCACTGGAGAACCAAAATTAATATATAATATAATTATAATACTAATATATAATAACACTAAAATCAATATGGACCTATTATACAAACATCAATATTGTAAAATGCCAGAAACGAGATCGCAGGGTGCACGCATACAAAAATTTTGAAAAGATTTCAAAAAGAAAATTAACAAAAGAGCAAATATCCAATATAATACGTAATAATAATTTGGCCCTGATTTCGATATAGTCATATCACTTTCATTTTTTATGAAAAATAAAATTTTTGATTTCGATAGTCATAAAAAATGAAAAAAAATCATAAAAATTAAAAAAAGCTGATTTTGATAGTCGTTATTTATGAATATACTCATTTAAAACGTCAAATTTTCTCATTTTGAAATTGTTAAATGAGTTCTGGTAAAAATGAATTTAGGAAAAAATTATGAAGTATTTTATTTATATTTATGTGAATATAGGCATTTTTATAAGCAACCTATGACTATACGAAAGCCCACTATTTTGTGAATTAGAAGTCTTTCCGACATGATTTAAAAAAAGAAATTTATGTAAATATCATAAAAGAAAATAAAAATGTTCAACTTTTGAGCCCGCCCCAAAAACAAGAATCCAAAAACTAAGGAGCCACTTTTCGGAACTTTTTTTAATTTTTTTACTTTTTTTCTATTTACAGTATTGGGAACTACATTTTTTAAATCATATTGGTCTGAATTTTTGTTCCCAAGATACGAAGCCTTCTTCAAAATAACAGCAGATATTTTTAGAAGTCAGTACTTTTTGTTCTCATTATGCACACGATATTATTTAATAATTTACGAGCACTTAATTTTTTACTTAGCTTTTCTTTTTTTTGTATAGCCAAAATCTCAAAATAAGAAAGTATTGCTCGTTTAAAAAAAAAATATATAAATCATTTTAATTTTAAATTCCATATCATTTTCCCCGACTATCGAAATCGCGAAAAATTATTAGAATAAAATGAAAATTTTCATTTTTATGAAATGACTATCGAAATCATCAGGATCTTTGTTTTTAATGTTATAATGAAAAATGAATTCTAAATCTCAAATGAAGTGACATAAGATATATATAAGGGACTTATTGAATTTTCATCGTATTATTATATAGTTTAATTTATATAGCCTTCTGAGAAAACCCAAAAGAATTATACAAAGGAAATATGTTCAGCAAAAAATATAATCAATATAATGTTTAATTTAAAGTATAATTTTGTAACTTAGAGTAAGAAATAATAGATACAAATGTAGAAACGGGTATGATATACTTTATTAAAATATATATCGCAAAAATATTTTTCATCGTTCCACAAAAAAAACCGCCCTTTTCACATTTAAGTGATCACCGATTTCAAAAACGAGAACAATATATTTTTGAAAAATTGTTGTTATTTTGCTTTTTGTATTTTATAATGCATTTTTTCTTACTACTTTTTTATGTGCGCGTCTATATATTACTTAATTCAAGTACATACATACAATTTTGTTTATTAAGAACCAACGTACTTTAAAAGGGCTTGATCTATAAAATCATCCAATTAAAAAAATATATATAGATAAAAGTCATTAATCAAAATATAGATCAATGTGTCCTACGATATGGATCGGTGGTTATATGGCATGATTTATTCTTTTATCAGACTTCTGTCATATATCTCTTATATACTTAAATGGCATTTTGTAAATTTTGGTAATGATTTTTTGTTTTTTTCAATGCCCAAAATACCGTTGAACGTCGCAATAAATTTGACTATTTATTACAAAAAAAAAAAGAATTTATTTCTTGTCTAACCGCAACATAAACTCATCAAATTTTTTTTCAATTTTTCATCAATTTTTTATTCATCGTAATACACATTATATGACTAATATGGTTAAAATTGAACAAAATGTTAAATATACTATTTAAATTATTTATATACTATATAGCCTTATTAACGTTTCAATTTTTAAATTTTTTCTATTATGAATCATTTAAACATGGATGAAAAACTTTGATGGCCTTAATTCCTTTAATTTTATTATTTTAATTATATTCGAATCGAGTCGTCCTTTATATGTTATGCCTTTTTAAGGATTAAAAGAAAAATTAAAATAGTTAAATTGCATTTCAATCTAAAATATATCAAATCTTTTAAAAATATGTACCTTTAATATATATGTACATATGTACCGTTATCCTTTCCTTTTATTTAATTGAGCTATGTAATTGCAATTTTTCTACCTTAATTTATAAAAAGTATGTGCAGTGAATAAAATTCATGGAAAATCCAAAGAAAAAGAAAAGTTTACATACTTGGATTTCAAAATATCTTTTGTTGTTCTGATAAGAAAACTAAACTATACTATAATATCAATAAAAATAGATACTTAACATAAAATATTTATAGTTAACAACTAAAAAGTTTATTTTTTAAAAGGATTTATAAAAATCTGTTAATTTAAATAAAAATGATAGAAAAAAAAATCCCATTTATAGATAATCTCTAAACAATTTTGTAGAAAAACTAAAAAAATAATCTCCAATATAGTTTTGAAAAATATTTTACAAATTTTTTTTTTCCATATACTTTTAAAACTTTTATACAGAAACAGAACTTTAAATATTATTTTTACAGATAGTTTTTTTTTTTAATTCTCATTTTTTGCTCTCTCGCACTCTCTTTTTTTTTTTCTCCTTTTTTTTTTTATTTTTATATTATCTTTTCCTAATATTATAAGAGCGATCATTTGTTATATTGTTTGTAAACTAAAGGTGTTTGTTTTACTCAGGTAAAAAACTGTTAAAAAAAAAAATTTTTTTTTTCTTTTTCTTTTTTGTACTTTTTTTTTTAACATTTTTCTTTTATACCAAAATATTATACTTATATGGTATAACAGAAACTGTTAACAGTAAAATAGTGATATTTTTTACCTTTTGACAATATTAAAATTTTTCATTTTTTGTTTTTTTTAATTTTTTTTTTTTTTAATTTTTTTATTTTCTTCATTTTTTGTTAGGTTGATATTCGGTTTGCGGCAAACTATCCAATCAGTATCGTTCAGGATATTGAAATGTAAGTGTGACTGCATTAATTCGTGACAAAAAAGATAATTCGCGCGTGTCTTTAACGGTTTATAATATCTTGTTGTATAATTTTTTTTTTTTTTTTTGATTTTTTAAAAATTTTCTATATTTATTTAAATCTATAGATGAAAAAAATAAATATATAAGTATATATATGTTTTTAATTATACATATAATAAAACAAAAAAAAAAAAATAAATAAAAATTATATTTATATATTATTATTATAACATATACGGATTATATGCACATTATTTACATATAAGATTATGCAAAAAAAAAAAAGAAAATAATAAATAAATATTAAATAAAAATTTATAATGATTTCTTTAATTTTTTTTTATTACATACCTATTATATATAATATGAAAAGTGATAATATAATAATAATAATTGTAAAACGATTTTAAAATTTAACAAGAAATTAATAAAAAAAAAAAAAAAAAATTATACATTTAATTAAAAACAAGTAAAAAAGAAATTTTTTTTAATGTTAATTAAGTTAAAAAATATATATATATATAAAAATTTATTTTCAAATAAAATTTATATATTAAATAAATAAATAAATATACATATAGTATATATAAAAATATATAAAACGCATATAAAAAAAAATTTAAAAAGGTTACAGTAATGAAAAAGAAGTACCTATAGTAATATATATATAAATATATATATGTATATTATATATATATATATATATTATATGTATATATATATATATATATCTATAAATAATTATTTAATGTTAATTGAAGATTAGTGAATATTCGACGACGAAGGAAGAAAAAAAAAAAAAAAATCATAAAATTAAATATTTACATGTATTTTAGAAAAGTTAGTTAATAACTTAACATGGATTAATTAAAAAAAAAAAGTAAAAAAAAAAAAGAAAATATTTAAATTATAAACAAAATATAAAAAATAATAAAATTAAAAAAGAATATTAAGCTGATTATATTAAATATATATATATTGTAAAGTAAATTATTAATTTTGTATTCTATATAAATAAATTTATAACAATATCTATAGATATGTACATATATATATAACTAAATAATGAAAGATATAAAAATAAAGATATTAATTTATATATATTAAAACTAAAATATATATATTATAGTGAAAATGATTAGTTTGTAAATAATGATTATAGTGAATGAAAAATATATATATAATATATAATACTTTGGATAGAAATATTTATATTTTAATTAGAATTTTATATTTTTAAAGTTTTGTAACAAAAACAAAAGAAAAAATTTTTTTTTTTTACCTTTATATAAAAAAAAAAAAGAAAAAAAAAACCAGAAGAAAGTTTATTATTTTGAAAGAAAAGGGATAAGGATCAAAAAAACAAAAAAAAAAAAAAAACACAAAAACAGGGAGAGAAATTATTTTTTTAAATATTAAGTTTACTCTAAATGTATTTGGATATAGAAGGTGATCAAATTGTGCCATCACCAAGTTCGTGGGTAATGCAGGTGAGATTTTTTTTTTTTCTTTTTGTCATTTTGAATTTTATAATAATATTGTAATAAATAAATTTAAAATAAGATTTTGAAATTATTTTTTAAGAATTAAAGGAAATATTCAACTATATCTATGTATTTTTAATAATAAATTTTATATGTATTACCTATGACTAATGTTTATTTTTATTTTGTTTTTTTTTTTTTTAATGAGAATGAATGGGAATTTTAATATATAGGTATATAGGTATAGGTAATATAGGTATATAGGTATTTTGAATGATATAAATACCATTTCATACAGTGCAAAATTTTATATAATGATTACTTATGATTTTAATGGTATACAAGTGCATATACATAAGTATATTGATGAATAACTGGGATTAAAATTAAAAGGTTTGGTAACAGTTTCAATCTTTATAGTTATAGAGATCACTTTAATTTTGAATGCAGAAGTTTTGATAGGTATAGTAATAGGTATATTATATTTGTTTTTTTATTTATTCAAAAATAAATTCAATAATGAAAAATATTTAAATTTTAACCTTTTTCTATGTATATTCTTAATTATGTATACGTTACATACATATTATTACATAATATTTAAATTATTTGGTTTAAATTAATATCGTAATTGGGATTAGGTTATGGCTAATAGAGTTTACCTTTTTAAATAATTTATTTTTCATTTTAAAAATTGTTGCGAATAAATTACAGGATTTGAAACCACATTTTTGTGGTTGATATACGCCAAATAATCTAAAAACTATCAAGAACTAATCTAAGTATATATTACATAAACCAAAGTATATGTAATATATGAAATATGTATTTGTTTTTTGGAAATAATTAATTTAAAAAAAATGCAAATATTTATAATTTTTTTTATATATTATTTAATTTTTAATTGTACGATTTTTTTTTTTTAATTTTTTAATCGTTTTGCTTTCATTTTTATTATTTAACTACTGTTTAATTTTTTAATATTAAATAGGTACATAGAAAACGTTTTTGTTAATTTAAATTAGTTCTGTTTCCGCAGCAAAAATTAATTTTATTTCATTTGTATAAGTACATAATATATGCATGTTATTAGGAAAAAGGTTAAATTTTACTGCAATATCGAACAACGAATCTTTTTAGCATATCTTAAAAATTTTTTTTTAATTTTCTTATTAGTTTTACTTTGTCGCCTGTCCTCCTGTTCACGCAAACTTTTTACACGCAGTTTATAATGGACGAATGGAATTTTAATCATAGTCCTCAAGGGTAGTCCTCACACAAAATTACTTTTGTGGAAAAATTTCTTTTTCTCTAGCCCTACACATTATGAAGCTTTTCACTATAAGGGCACGTTTTATTTGCAAATCATAAACCAAGTTTTGTTTAATATTTTTTCAATCTGAAAATGCCAAAAGTCAAGAAAATGCCAAAACAAATTTTTAAAGCTTTTTATATCAGTATAAAATTATATAATTTTTTCAATTTAGCATTTAAATTAACCGTTTATTGTATGGTTCATTGAAATTTTGAGAGAATGAAGACCTTTTGAATTTAGCATACACTATGCCAGAAAACATTTTTATACGTTTTCCTATATTTAAGAAATATTAGTGCAGTCAAAAATTGAAAATTCGTTATTTTCAGATTAATGTAAGATATAAAACTTAAACCTCCAATATTGTATTTTTAGATATGTTTTAACAACTTTCCTTAATTATACACGGTGATTCTATAGGTTTTCCGCAATTTTTTTTAAAAAAAAACTAAAAAAAAAAAAATTTAAATTTTGATAGAAAAGTAGTCACAATTTCGGACACAATTTGAAGGAATCATGCCAGTTTACCTAAATACATTTCTTAAAAGAATATTTCATTTCTTAAAAGGACATATGGCATTTCATAAAAAAAAGAGGCTTATAACAAAAATACTTTTTACAAAATAGCATTTAAAAAACATAACATACTTTATACATGTATGTTTCAAAAATATAATTTAGATGTGATTTTAGAGTTGGTTACAAAATCAGGGCTTTTTTCAGAATATATATAAATAATATTTGCAAGGCATCTATGTTTGACAAGCAATTTTTTGCGAAATATCTGATTGTGGCAAATGAAAAGTTACTTTAAGTTAATATTGCCCAAAGCGTAACATAAACCCTTTTTGATAATATGAGTCTTTAAAAAGCTTTAGATTTACCTACTCTGGTTTTTTACCTATACTTTCCTGTGGTTTTTTATGATTAGATTTTTCCGTCGGTATTTTTGTTTTATTTTCAAATTTTTCAAAACCTTTAAATTCAAATTTAAAATTAAACCATTCATTTTGTTTTTGTATAGATTATCTTTTTATAATAAAGTTTCATTAAACTGCAGTAAAAAGACGATTCTTCAACTGAAATTCAATTACTATATTATATACACTTAAATACGAAGTATTTCTAAAGTATAAAACTTTTTCTAAACAAAAATAAAATTTGTTTCTCAATGAGAAGGGGAAAACTAGGAAAAATTTAACATTTTCGAAAAAAAGTTATTTTACTTTTTGATACACAATTTCTAAATTGTTATCCATTAAAAAATCGGATTAGTCTTATTCTATAAATTGTTGAACTATTGTTAAAAACAAATATCAATTATTATGCCATAATATACAAATAAATTATAAAAATTAAAAACTTAACTAAATGCAGTCAATTATGTAGGTTGAAACTTAATTTTGCAAAATTATTTTTTAAAAAGGTTTTAAAAGGTTAACATAATATATTAATAAATTTATATATTAGTTTTATATTAAAATTAATAAATAACGTGTACTTATACATATATGTATAATATATAATAGAAAAGCTAATATTATAAGTTTAAAAAAAAAGAAGCTGAACACAGTAAAAACTGTTTTAAACGGCATCGCTTAAAACAGAAAAAATTCATATCCCCTTTGGGCATTAGCAGAAATTGCATGTACTTAAATTCATGTACTTGTTTACATCGATATCGCGTAGTACGATTTTTATACGTCAGGACTATACTTTATACGTCATATTAAAAAGAAAAAAGTATTTTTTTTAGACTTCTTTTCATTTTGTACTTCAAAAGGTGAGCATTATAGACAATAAAAATGACGTTGTTTCAATTGACAAAAATATCATACCACCTGAATAATTAACATTTTATCAAATTTTTAAGTAAGACATTATTACAGAAGAAGATTTTAGGAACATATAGTCAAGTCAACACAACACCCTTCCTCGGTTTTTTTTTATAATAATATGAAAAATTAGGAAATCTTTTATAACATTAACCGCTGAATCAAATTTTGATGATCCCTTCAATGTCTTTTTAAGCAGTTTTTCGCAGTAGTTAGACTATTTTATCTTATTTGGTAAAAGTCAAATTTTTTAGAATTAATTTTTACTTTAAAAATAAATGATTGTTTTAAGTAACTTTTTACTTATTTATAGTTTTGTAAAGTGTGGGAACTAGATGTTTTAACAAAATATAGGAAAACATTTATTATCAATGCCTTTATTAACGTTTTTTTTAAAATTCTTAATAAAACTTTATAAATTCTTTTTCATTCACAAAAACTAAACTATGGTTACGATTAAATAACTTTTAAAATTTTTTTTTTATAATAATTTTAAGAAAAATAACTAATAATAAACATTTTCCCGCCTGCCGGTAAATGATTCAGCACAATACAAATTAGATATTAAATTTGATAAAATTTAATTAGTTATTATTATTTTTTTTTTTTCTTTTACCAGCCAAACAGTCTGAAATGAAATTATTTTTAAAAGCGTTATTATATCTTTCTCTTTTCAATTTGTATTCAGCTAAAAAGCATATAAAAATATACGTACATATATATAAAACAAAAATATAAACTATAAAAGTATCTACTAATTAAAGTGATTTTTTAATAATAATAAAAAATAAAAAACAAAACAGAAAAAATAGAAATAAAAATAATTTAATATTTAATAATTATTTTTTATCAGTTAAAAAACAACAAAAAAAAAAAAATTGATAAAAAAAAAATGAATATCTTGTAGGGCGGGAGGGAAATAAATTGAAGAAAAATAAAAAAAAGTAATACAGCAAAATGGCGGTTAAATATTAAAAAAGTAAATATAACGGAATTTATTGTATATTTTTTTTGAAATAACTTTTTTTTTTAAAAATAAAACGATTACAAAATAAATAAATAAGTAATTAAGACTTTTTTTTTTCTATTTATGTTTTATTAGTCATTTGTAACAATTATGTTCTTTGTACTTAATATGTTTAAGTATATATTATTTAATAGTTATCTTGGCGTAACTACAGAATAATAATTATAATTATGTACTTGATTTTTGATATTACTTATGTATATTGCATAATTTCGATATTTTTTGCCTTTTATTATTTAGATTTGAAATACCTTTATACAGTTTGGGCAATAAGTTAGCTGATTTGTATTAATTATTTTGTCTACTACTACTTTCTCTAGAAAGAAATTTTATTTTAAAATAAGAGTATAACAGCTTTCTTCTTTAAATGTCATATCCCTTATTGTATTTAAGCGGTCATGTTGGTCATCTTAATTTTGTCGATTGCTGCTCTGAATGAAGATTTGGTTGACGCTTTGAACCCATGTTTTGAGATATTTTTCCGCCAAGATATTCTTCTTCTTCCTGACTCTAATATTACTAAAAGTGAAAGCAATTAAAAAAAGAAAATTCCAAGGAACTTAGATGGTCGAGTAATTAACTAATAGGGTTATTATCCGAGAAAGTATGGTGGTTAATATTGTGAGATCTC
This sequence comes from Poecilobothrus nobilitatus, assembly GCA_947095535.1. NCBI lineage: Eukaryota > Metazoa > Arthropoda > Insecta > Diptera > Dolichopodidae > Poecilobothrus > Poecilobothrus nobilitatus. The sequence continues at coordinate 80,490,203 of OX352774.1, read as the reverse complement.
ATTGCGAGAAAGCGATTATTACAAATGATCAATAAAAAGTAATATTTTCTTAATGGATTAATTATAGCCAATAAAAGCTAACCCATTAAAACAATAAAAGAATTTGAACTTATATTTAGCGATGGGACAATATTTAAATTACAATATATAATATATTAACAGTTATAAATAGGAATCACTGGCTGTCATTTTAGGAATCACTGGCTGGAAATTTTTCAGCAATTACTATCGATTGACTAATAATAATGGCAACATTAGTACCGTAGGAATTTGTATTCCAAACCTCGCGAAAGGCGTAAAAAATTGAACTTTAATTTAGAATAAAATTGCTACAACCGAGTAATTAACGGCTTAGTGAAATTAATGATTACCGAAACTGAAGCTTAGTCAAATATGAATAATAAATTACTTAGTGGATGCCCTATGCTTCTGGCATGATGCCCTAGGCAAGAAAAAGAAAAATTTAGTACATTTATTTTTTTCATTTTAAATTACCTATGTTACATTATATATTATATAAAAATATCTTAACTTAAAGTAAAAAGTATTCACTTAAAATTAAAATGTTTTCACTTAAAGAAAAAAATATTCACTTAAAGTAAAAAAGTAACTGAGGACTTAAAAAAGGTATATATATATAAGGAGAAGTAGAAAAGATATAGCTATAACGAGGTGGAAATTAAATTAATATATGAAAGATACTAAGAATTAAGAAACGATTCAAAAGCGAATACAAAAAAACCACAATGATTTCAAAGTAACATAATGACTATGTGTGACATAACAGTTATTTTGAAAATTACCTCTTTTTTTCCTCCCTATACTTATACATATTTTTAGCTCACTTATTTAATAAGTCAGTATATTTTGCACATTTTATCCTTATAAGTTAGTGTTAAAGTTTATTAAAAAAAATTAAAAACGAAAATTTGTTAAATGTCAAAGAAAAAAAAAAGAAAGTAAATATATTTTTTGGTTAATTAAAGTTATTAAATTTGATCTGTCAAAAAAAAAACAAAATACTAGTAATATATATTTAAATAACTTCCTTATTTTTGTCAAATCCCAAAACTTATAACAACTATGCCTATTCATTAACATTAAATTGACATCAATTTTACCAATAATTTGTTAAAAATTATTTAAAAAAAAACAGATAAGTATATATTTTTTGTAGATACCTATATGTATATATATATATACATATATTATGTATATATACTTTAAAAATTTTCTTTTATTTTTAATTTCCGTATATATATATTTATATAAATTTAACTACTTTAAGATGATGCTTTACAAGTAATTAATATATTTTTATTTCATTTTTAATGTTATTGAACAAGCAAGCGCCATCTGTATTTAAATAAAAAAAAAAAAGTTAAAAATGAAAAATATTTACTTAAAGTTTTCTCTTTAATTATCCATAATTTTCATCTTATTTTCATTTGTTTACTCAGTCTCATATTATACATAAATATCCTACTTAAGTATAAACAGATTTACATTCATTTATGTGTATAGATAGTTTCATTTTAATATTACCATAAAATTTCTGTATAAAAAAAAATTGGAAAATCTGCAAAAAAAAAAAAAATATATATTTTTTTAATATCGAATTTTATCAATTATTCTGCACAAATTGTCATTTTCATTGATTTTGTTTTGTTTTGTTGTTTTTTTTTTTCTTTTTGTTTTGCTTTTGTCTCATCTTTTTTCACTCGTTTTTTTTTGTTTTTTTTTTGTTTTTTTTGTTTTTAATTTAATTTTTTTTTATATATATATTTTACATAAATATAAATTTATTGTAATTACAATAATGTTATTGGATAATAAAATAAGATACATCTAGAGATATTAAAAAATATATATATTTATATATATATATATATACATATATGTACATTATATGGATATGTAAAATAAAAAAAAAATCAATAAAAATGTTTGTCAAGATGTCAACAAAATCTTATCACTTATACGCAAAATAAAAAATAAAAAAACAAAACCAAAACCAAAAAAAAAACAAAAAAACTTAAAGAAACCTAAGAAAGTTGTGAATTTTATGGTTTAATGTACATTAATTTTTTTTTTTTCTCTCGTTAATATTTTAAATCCATATGTATGCATTTATAGTATGAATATATTATGTATATTATATAGGTAGGTAAGGTATTACTGAAATATAAAACTGCATTATATTTTTAAATATACTTATATATACATACATATAATATTTATATATTTTGTACCAATAACTGCAAACATACTGCAAAAAAAAAATGAAGTGTTGTTATTTTTTTTTTTTTTTTTTTTTTAGGTTTTTTAATAGCTTTTCATTTGAAACTTAATACTTCGTCGTTCATATATATATATCGTATATATGCACATTCGGATAAAACAAACATCAATGGGTCATGAAATGGAAATTTTATTACTGGACTTCTAATTTAACTTTTATTGAAGAATTTTTATATTTTATCATAAATTATATTTTGAATACCAAAAAAATTAAAAAGAAAATGAATCTTAATAAAAACAAAATAAAAAAAAATGTTTAATGACAATTATAGGATGGCAAAAATTAATATATAAAAATTCTCTAATTAAAATTATAATATTTGGATATTATAAAATTAATTTAACGTATATATAATAATATGTTAATTTAAATATGTTTTAATTTGAAATCATATTCTTATTATTATATAGTAGTGGTATTGCCTTCTATTTAATTTCATCCACTTCTGATAATATTCTTCTGACACTATAAAATTGATATCCTATACGGAACTTATATAGTAAAAATGAAAGTTAGGGCAAACTTTAAGATAATTAACATTTTTTGGGGCCTCGGTGGCCTAGTGGGTAAGAGCGTATAAAATGCGCTGTAAACACAGAGGGTAGTTTGGGTTCGAATCCCACACACGTTGTAAGAGTTATTCCCACTTACGACATTTACCGCCACTCCTGAACAGGAAAGACTGCGTAACTTCCTGTCCAGATTTATGTGGCAGATAAATGCATTAAAAATAAAAAAAAAAAATAACATTTTTTTTTCATTAGGTACTTATTTTGTTGATACCCAAATATCCGTTATAATATAAAACTTCTTTAATTTCTTTATATTTTTTTTATCCTGCAACTCTTTATTTTCGTTGCAGCATGTTGCCAACTTCTTTCATCTTTTTCTGCTTTATTTCTTTTGGTCAATATCATTTTAATTTAGGTCAAGGTTTATCTACAGTCTATATGTCTTCGTCAAGTATTCAATATGTTTAATTTAATGTCAATTTATTCGATGTCATTTGTGATTATCGATTTTTAGGAGTTAATTTTTTTTTTTTAAATAAAGAAAAATGTCAAAAGTCGTCATTTAGATAGCAAAAAGCAGCAGAAAATAGGTACCAAATTGGGGTGATATAGTAAGGTATGAGTAGTAAATCGGATAGTGAAGGTAACAGATATCTTAGGCTCCTCACTCAAATCGATAAAAACAGCTACGGCATGAACAAATTAACTATAGTATATTGAATGTAGATTAAATATTTTTAAATTGTTTGAAATTGTCAGTTTTACTTTCATAATTTTGATTAATTTTTAGTACCTACCATTTTTAGTACTAAATATATAATAAAATATCTAGGAATCTAAATTTATACCTTTTGTAATTTTTAAAAATATAAGTTTTTTTGTTATCTTAAATTATATTATTAAAAACTCAAATTAACTTGAAATTACAATTCGCGAAAGTAACTTTTATTAAAAGTATTATAAACGATTTTTAGTATATAAAATTTTCATTTTTTAATCAAAAAATAATTTATTTTAAATAAAAATTTAATTATTCTCATTCGTATTTTAATGTCTTTTGGCAAAAAAAAAAAAAAAAAGAACTAAAAACAAAAAAAGGTACATATACTCTACACAATTTGAGTGGGGTTGCACAGTCTCATGCAGTTTTTTTTTTTTTTTGTTTCAATTCAATTTTAGTTTTTTTTTATTTATTTTTTTTTTGTTTTTTGAAAAGAAATAAAATTTAAACCAACAATATTAAATTTATGTTTTTATAATAAAATAAAAAAAAAAAAATTTTAAATCAGAAATGCGGCGTTATGAACAATTCGACATTTTAAATTTATATAAAATTATTTATACATTTATGTACATTACATATGTATATTATAAATAAAAATATTTATATAATATTTGCACTTAAAATATCTTATTACAAGGAAGTGCTTAGTATTTATTTAGGTCTCTTATTAATAACTATAAAAAAAAAAAATGAAAATAAATTAAATTAAATTAATAAAATTAAAAAGAATTCTTTTTGCATTTCCATTTTTTTTTTTTTTGTTTTTTATTATATTTTTTTTAAGTAATGAGTAATATTAAAATCTGAATATAAAATAAGATATCTACAATTTTATTAATTGTATTTGTATATTACATATAATGTTTGTTAATTTATTACATTACAGTAGAATCAAAATATATTAAATTTTAAAATGTACTGCGTTATAGTTTAATTTGATTGATTTGATATACCCTATTATGGGAATTTTTTGATTTAGAGCGTTTACGAATCTATTGCACTTCCCACTAAATACTAGCCAATTACACTTAATTAATTCGGGAAACTCCAAAAAAAAAATTGAAATGAAAGAAGTGTCAAGTGCCTAGAGTGCAGTGCCAGTGTAATAAGTTCGGAAATGCTCTTAATTTTTTTTGATATTTTCTAAGGTTGTTTTAAACATTATGATGATTGTAAGCGCCCATCTAAGTTTTTATCTTATTCTTAGGTTGTTGTATTTTTTAAATTTTTTTTTAAATCTTTATGCCCTTTCTTTTTTTTAGCACATTTTCAAAGAAATTTGAAAAAATGTATTTATTAGTTTCACTCTGTTCGTCCGTCTGGCTGTTTACAAAACTCCTACATCATTTAAAATAATGAAAACTCCTACATCAATGAAATTTTAACTACGGATAGGCATCGCCAAAAAACGAATTTTTTGGAACAACTTTTTTTGATAACTTCAAGGAGCTACAGCCCTACAAAGTTCGAAAAAGCCGTATCTTTAAATTGTTATAGCACAGGTTCTATAAGTCATCTGGAAATGCCAAACGAAAGCTAGTTTTATAAACTTTATCAATATATATAAAATGAATATCTGCCTTTGCTATGCGGTATTTTAATATACCGTTATGTGAAACTGAATTTTTGCAAAAATTTGGACCCCTTCTATTTTTCAAATGGTTTAACTTAGATGCTTGTTTTTTTTTAAGGAATTAGATCTTTCGAAATCAGTATGAGTTATTTTAGTATTCTTTTCTGTCGTACCCCGTTTAGGAGCTGTAAGGGGTCAAAAACGGAAAATTCTATATTTTTAAGCACCTGTAACTTGGGAAGTAATATACAAAAATTAAAGCTCCAACTTTATATTTTTGTTTGTGTCAATAATTTTTCTTCATAATGTACGGTTAACATATAATTGACGAAAGTGTGATTCGATTTTCCTCAATTTTTTCGTACCAAAAAAAAAATCAAAAAAACCAATTTCTTATCAAAATTTATTTTCAATATGATGACGATTATATGTATGAGTATGTATCTACTTTTAACTCTAGGCTTATTATGGAATATTTTTTAATTTTGGAAATGTGCATTTTTGAAAACCCTTCCCTTTTTCCATTACTTGTTTTGTTTTATTTATAAATCATAATCTAGGAATATGTTTCTTTGTACAAGAAATAGTTGTGACGGGATGGGATAAGGAAGGGAAATATGCAAATAAAGGAGAGTTGGGTGGCAAGTGAATAATGAATCTGTTTAAATTTATCTTGAATTAGTGCAAATTGTAAATCAAGAAATCACTAGATTTTGGGAATACATTGGATGTTAATAGGTTCCATATTTTTGCAGTCCTCACAACAAACGAATTACTATAACTAGTTGAGTACCAATTAGATAGTACCACGTAGTATAGGAATGAAGAACTGCAGTACGTTGGAATTGTTTAAGAGAAGGCAACTGTGATTTAATTTCATCCAAGCAAGTGTCTTTACCTATACAAGATATCTTTAAAAAAGAGAAAGAGATTCGGGTGTCAAGAAAAATGGGAGTATTAGTCTCAACGGGGTGTCATCAATGAGATCAATGGCGCGTTTTTGGTAGTAGCTAGGTAGTTCAAGGAAATAAATGAGGCGGCACCGCATATATGTGAATTGTATTCCATCTTAGGTCGTATGTAAGCTTTATAAATATTAATCAGAAACTTGGACGAGAAATATGAATGGCATCTATACAGAAAGTTAGTCTTTTACTGACACTGACAACAGAGTAACAATAAAATTTTTGTACTGTAGGTATATGAAAAAAAAAACGAGGTTTTCTGATTCTTTAAATAATTTTATATATCAAATTGTCAATATTTTCAAAAAAAAAAAAAAAACAACCCATTGGAAATATAGTTACATACATATTATATACATTATAATATATTATAGGCGCTCTTCAATTTGTAGTTATTAAATTACATTTTAATATTATTTATCAGACGATTGCTTAGATCAAGTATTATAATTTTATATCATATATAAAATAAATATATATATAGTATATGGTAACTTTACATGAATTTCTCTATTTCATAAATTTACTATATAAGTACGAGTATATGTATATATATATTCGTTATTTTCTTTTATTACACTGATAATGATTTGCTATAAATATATTTAATAATAAATAAATAAAATAAATCAGGAAATAATTTTAATAGATTAAAAAATTTGTCTAAAAATAAAATTCAATTTTAATTGGTTATACAACTAACAAACGTTATAAATAAATAATTTTTTTTTTTTTATTAAATGTAATAATAAAGAAATTACACATAAATTATAAAATACATACATACCTACCTATTAAAAATATTAAATGATAGGTATTTAAAGAAGTTAGGCGCCATTATTTGTCGTCTTTTATTTTAAAACCTCGGAAATATCATATAGAATTTCTATCTTTAATTGATTCTTAAATAATCAATTTCATATTAACCATAATACCAATTTGACAAATTTTATGTTCATGTTTTCCCCTTTGGATTACTGTACCTATAGCCGAGTCTCTTAAAATAGTTTATATCAATTATAAAAGGTATAATACCCATTGGTTTTATTTATTTTTATGCTTGATTAATGTTTTGTATTTTATATATGTAGTTGAGGTTATGTATAAATATGAGATTTTTTGCATATATATTATTTTTGTAATTTTATAGTTATAGGTTAAACATCTTTTACGTTTTGTTATTATCAATTTTAATTCTATTTGTCCTACTGCCGAACTCGTTAAAAGTTTTAAATAACGCAAGTTGAAGAAAGCTTTAATGGCTTATTAAGAGGGGCACAGGCAACGCATATTTAATTTACTAATGACATATGATTAATAATTGGCACAAAGTAAAAAAAAAAGAAAGAATAACGGTTTTGTAGTGTGATTGCGAGAGTAGGTGAAAATCATTGAAATTGACACTAAAGAGGAGTGAAAGGAGCATGCACCTTCAATTACTATGTATATAGTGTACTTTAATTCATTAAACATCAGATCTATTTCTTTTTTTTTTCAAAGGGAAGTGGGAATCTTTCAAAGACACAAAGAATTCCCGCTTTGGTAGTTTCAGATTCTTACTGACTGAAGACTAAACCCACCTCCTGCTTTAGCCAAGAAATAAGGATAGGGAAGATAGGATAATGATGCAGGAATGTTGAATTTTGGGAGTGGGACTGTAAGGCAACTATGAATCCGCCTATTATTATTATTACTATTTTGGTATGAGTGACTCTAGCCATTAACAGTTACAACATGCAATTATATATAACACTTTCGTGTATAAGGTAATAATTGAAGGCAATTCCACACTGTCAGTGTAGCAAATATTATTATCGGTATTAGTATTAATTATTAATATTATTATTATTTAATAAAGAGTTCTACAATAAAGTATCCTATTTAATAAAGAGTCACGACTTTCAATGGATTACAACGTGCAATAGTATATAACACCTTCCTGCATAATTCAACCAAGGTAGCTCCACTGTATCATTATCATTATTATTATTATATTATTATTATCAAACACCTTCATAACTAATATGTATTCGATAAGTGACTGTGATGATTATGTATATTGTTAAGATTAACGTTATGAAATTGAAATTATTTTTTGATTGTTGTAGGAACATTGTAAACAAAATATTGTTTATTTTGTAAGAAAATATTATTAATTTAATAATGTTTGACTTAAAAAGAAAATAAAATTACACGAAAATATGATATGTCAATAGAGAGGGACTAAGTAAGAGTTATTTGATATAACATATTGTAAGGTGCAAAAAATTATGTAATAAATTATTTTATATTTTCGAAAAACCTAAAGATTTTGATTAAAAATTAAAATACACAGAGTATGTTTTCCATTTACAAATATTATGGCACTGGTATAGTTGTAGTAAATTACAAAATTACATACATAATTCATTTCAATATAACTTTCAAAAAATTTTCATAAATTTTTAAAAATTTATGTAAATTTTTCCAAACAAAGTATTTGCGAAACTTTTTGAGTTTTATTTAAAAAACAACTCAAAAAAGAAGAAAAATGAGTAAAAATACAGATACCTCTATTTTGCAAATTTTTAGAAATAAAATTTTGATTTTAAAATTTTAATGAAAAAAGGAAAGTTTTGTTTTTCGCCATTTTATCAAATTTTAAATTTAAACAAAGGAGTATATTTTTTATTTAAAAGATTTTGGAAATGTATTTCTTTAAAATAGGTTATTTTACTTTAAAAGTTAAAAACAGTACAATATTTATTTAGATTTTTGAAATATTCTTATATTTAAATATTCTTATTTATTTAATGTATTTTTTAAACTTGCTTTCTTTATAGTTAACAACATGGTATAAATAAAATTTTTGTAGTTTAAAAAAAAAACTATTTGAGTACTTTTTTGTCAAATGACAGAATTTGTTACAATAATCACTATAATCAATAATTTAGAATTCTCATTCGTTAATTTTGTAAATAAAAGTACGCGAACAAACCTACTATTAATTCTGAAAAAAAAGGATTAATTAGGTACATTCCTACCTACTAATTATAAAAATTACACTCACTTCGTTTCACTCAATTTACAAACATATCTCTTTTTAAAATATATATTTTTCAAAATCAATTCTAATAAAAAATTGAATTATTTTTGAATATTTATTCAATTTTCTTAGTTATTTGTGATAAATTAAAAACACACACATAAACCTATGTATTTTTCCATATCACTATAAAACTGTACAAATTATAACTCTCATAAATTTATATGAGTAAAATAATTAAATTCTGACATTCACTCATTTTTATCACTCAAATCATATTAAATAAGATTTTCTTAAATAATTTTTTTGTTTGTACTATGATAAATAAATTTGTATAAATTGATTCAAAAAATTTACTAAAAAAGAAATGTTTTTACAATATATGAAATTTAAACAAACATAATATTAAAAATTTAGAACAATACTGTTTGTTTTCTCAAGAAAATGAAAGAAATTCTTTTGTGGGAAATGAAAACATTTTTAAATTGGAGTAAAGATATGAATTCTATTGTAATGTTTGTAGATTGATAAATTTCATTCAAAAATTTTCATTGACAAAAAAACAAAACAGAAAAAAAAAAATTCCAAGTAATTGTAATAATCTTAAAAAAAAGAAAATAAAAAAAAAAAAATAACTATAGGTAATAAAGAAAATGTGTGTATTTAAGATAAAAGAAGAAAGTAATTTTTTTTTATTTTTCATTAGAAATTTTTACGGAAAAAATCAAATAATTCATTTATTATATTTTTATTATATAGAATTATTTCATTTTTCATTATATACTTCCTAGAAATTAAAAACATAATTTCAAATGAATTTAAAATATATATGTACGTACCTATGTATTAAACAATATTTATGATTTTTTTTTTTTTAATTTTAATCAAGAATATTTAAATAATGATATCATATTCATGATTTAAAAGAAATGTTTAATGTTTTATATTTATTGGTATTTTATTTATTGTTTTGTTTTTTTTTAATTTTAAATTAATTGTTTTGTTAATTGACGTAAATCTTAACTCAATTAATATACCAGTTCACTCTTAAATTATGCATGTATATTTTATTTTTATTTTGTTTTAAAACGCTTAAATCTGTTCTATATACGATCACTTATATGTCAAAATATAATAACGTATATTTCTTGTTATAATTGATGATTTTTTGTTTTATTTATTTTTTTCTTTACAAGTATATATTAGCAATTAATAATAAGTATATATTTATTTTGTATAGAATATATTTATTTTTACCTCCATGTATAACTTTTAATCACCTATAATAGTGAAACATATTTTTATGTTATACTTCTACTTCCTTCCTTTGAAACCCCAGGTTGAATTTTTATGCTTTTAGTTTTTAGTTTTAATGTTAAATTTTTTAAAATTGCCCTAAGCATTTTTTGTATATTGTCAATACATCTTGTTTTTAATATATTTTTTTTATCTTGATAGTGTTTATTATCTTTCATATTAATTAAAAATAAATAAAAAATGAAAAAAAAAAACTAAAGCTTCAATGAACTCTTTAAAAAAAAAAAAAAATAATAATTTTATTATATAAATAATGTTATAAAATTATTTAAAAGATTCATTTTAAATAATTATCTTGACCTCTAATAGTTTTCATTAATATTATTTTCAAATATGTATCTTTAAAATACAACATCTATATTTTTTTAACCGTATAAACGAAATAGTTTTATAAATGAAGCATATATACACTAAATAATTACAGAAAAAGATATTAAATCAATGTTACAAATTGTCTAGATATTACAAATCTTCTATATAAAGTTTTAAAATTTAAAATACATACTTATTAATATCCTAATGATCGATTGATTAAATTTTAAAGAGGATCATTTATGATCAAAATATCAATAATCGAGTCGATATCAACAAATTAATAACTAATTATTTACGTATGGCGCGATTTTGACATTTCTTAATTAAGTAAATACCGTTATTAATTTTTTTTAGTTGCGTTATAATAAAAACCTTATAGGAAACCTTATAGCTTTAGAATTACATTAACAGAGAAGAGTTTTAAAAGAGAAGAGTTATTTGAAGAGTTTCTTATAAGATACATATTATAATGTTTGTGTCCCTTTTACAGAGTTAACTACTCTTTTCTACTCCCAACTACCCCAACCTTCGAAAAAGAGTAGATAGGAGTAAATACGATTATATTAAATTTATAGTGTTCCATTTACCAAATACTTCCAACTACTCTCAACTATTCTTTTTGTGTAAAAGGAACGCAAACATTATTGGGTAAAGTAAAGCCTCCTAATGAAAGAGTATACAAAAAAATTGTGTTAAACATTGGTGTTTGATGTTTACTGCAATGTTAAGCATCAACATATAAAAGATGCTTACGTAAAAGTCTATAATTAAGAATTTCCAATGTTTTTAATTTTTCTCTCAAAATCTATAGAGAAAGCTAAAATAGATAGATACATACAATATAGATACATAGCAATAATTATGTATTGTGATTTTCAATTCAATTTTCAAATTTCATTAAATTTATTCGTATTTTATTATTAAGACATTCAATATGTCAATTTTCACTAAGTATTCTGGAAATTCTTTATATACTTTTGTAAGAATATATTTTATCCATATCTTTCAATTAAAAATAAATAAATAAATAAATAAATAAACCGACAGCGACGAGTTAATATAAAAGCATATAATTAGGTCAATTCTAAATGTCATTTGTATTGCTAACGCACTGTTAAAGACATATTTATCCGTTAAAAAAATATGGTTTCCAATGACATTTGACACTTGTATAGATACGTATAAAATTTTTTATATGTATGTATGTTATAATATATATGTAAGTATAATATGTAAGTATGGAAAAAATTTTTGGAAATTTATATTTCATTTATGAAAATGTACAAAACAGTGTTTTGGACAATTTGTTTATCGCATCTTTATCGCCATCATTAGAAACAAATATTTCATTAAACATAAATCAAATTACTTTTAAATGGTAGATAGAAACTTCATTTAAAAACTTTTGTTTAAAATTGAAATAATTTTTAGACTATCCATCAAAATCTAGGCATTTGTAATGTACTTCATCGTTTGAAATATCCATTATAATTTTGTTTTCATTGAAAATTTCCACTTTTGCCATTTTATATTTGTGATTGTGTAATTTTGGCATTTTAAAATTTTGGATTATGATTTTAATTTTTTGGGATTTTGTAACTTTGGCGATTTCGAGACGTTGCCTTTTATAACACTCAATAACACTTTTTAAAACAACTTGCTCCAAATTGATGGCACCATATGGCACTATTTAAAAATCTTTAAAGTAGGAAAATTTTTATTAAAGAACTATTTTTTAAACAAGCTGAATACATCCTATTTAACTATTTTTATTTTAATAATAACATAATATTCTTTAACTTTTAAGGTAAAAATTACTAAAAAAAATTTTAGAATTAAGACGAAAAACAAACAAAACAATAATAACACTAAAACTGTCAAAGTTCAATGTACTTAAACATATCATAGAGTTTTTTTTTTTTTTTCGAAAAACACATAAAAAAAAAAATATGTCGAATACCTGTCAAATTTTAAATATTATTAATAATTTATTTTTGTTATTTGTTCCTAATTTTTGTTAAGCTCAGGGCAATTCATAAATAAAAATAAAATAAAAATTCTTTTAAACGACATTTGCGACATCTACATACATTAATTCATATAGGCATAGGTATATAGACAAAAAATATTTACATGTACCTACCATAGATATTCATAATATATTTGTATGTACATATATAATCAATAAGTTTATAACAAAATTTAAAAAATAATATGTAAACGTATAGATAGGACATAACAAAAAGCAAATTTATTCAATTATCCGAATCAAATATAAATATGCAATAACCAAAATCAACTTTTTCCCTCCAAAAATAAAAACAAAAAAAAAAAAAAAAAGGGAAAAACCAAAAATATAATTTTAAAATATTAAAATATTTTCATCTTAAATAATAAAAACAAAAAAATGTGAATGTGTAAATGTATTTAAAAACTCGTGTAATCTAAAATATCTGAAATAAAAATAAATTTGAATTTATAAAACTTTGAACTCACAAAATATTTTTTATATATAATACATATATATATGTATGTATCGTATATAACTATTATAAGAACTTCAGTAAATGGTGAATTTATTTCTTTTAGCATTCATACTTATCTTTCAAACAAATCTATGATTCACTTGACATTTTTAACTTTTATATTTGTCATAATTTTGTTTTTTTTTTTTTTTATTTTAAATTTTTGCTTTATGAATGCTCGTAGTCGTAGAGTAATTCAAGTCTATATTTCTTAAGTGTACATTTTGATTAGGTACCACTAAAATATAATATTGGAAAACATTGTAATCGATTCTGTCTTTTCTTTTTTTTTTTTTATATTTATAAGTGAGTAAGTGACTCTTACTTATAATATAGTTTGAGTGAGTTTAAAATCTTTTATACCATACCATACCATATTATAATAATGTAAGCGATCCATAATTTAGATTAAAATAAAATTTGCTCAAATTTGTTTTAAAAAAATGATCGATTATGAGTGATTCTATCATAAATAGTAAAAAGTGAATTTTATTAAAATTTTTATTTTTAACAGTATATTTTTAACATACAAACATATTATGTAAGTATAAAAATTAAATAAATAAAAGAAAAATGTAATATATACAAACAACTAAAATTAATATTTATTTTAACATTAAATTTGACATTATGTATTATGTTTGACATTAACAATCTGGACTGAAGGCATTTTAAAATTTTCTTTTTTAATAGCTGATGCGGTTTTCATTTATAAAATTTGTGTATGCACTTTTTCTCACACGAACTGTTAACTGAATACTGACCTATAAAGAAAGGTTGGAATATTAAAATATTAAATATATAAAACAACAAAAAAAAAAAAAAAAAGAAATATGAAATAACAGAGGTTCAAGACCCCTTAATATACCCAAAAAATTTTTAAATTTAAAATGTATAGGAAAAACTTATACATAATGCATATAATTATAACAAACATTCAAAATAACTACAACATAATATGTATATATACATGGAAAAACAAATAGAAGTTAAAATTAGATGAAAAACAAATAAATAAAATATTTTGAAGAAAATTGAAATGGAAATCCATTTGTTGAGTATTTATTTGTACATTTTTAAGTAATAGCCGAAGGCAATTTAATAAATATTATCCATATTGTGTATTTTTATGAAAATAAAAATTCTTCAAAAATTGCATATATTAAGTTGATGACTATACGACTGTAATATGATGACGGACGACAACCTCAATGATATGACGATTATATATACATATGTATGAGAAATAACAGTTATATGGTATTTGTTACAAAGTTAATGTAGATCAATTCTTATATATCTAATATACAACTGTAAATTTATAGAGGAAAATCTAACAACAGACTGTGGCTCTCCCCGCCATCTTCAAAATCAAGAAATGGTACATACATACATCTATATTAAGATGAGAATAAATATTTTTTTTTATATATTTATTTATTTAATTTTAACTTCGATATACACTTAAGATCGGCTAGTTTTTTAAGTGTGTACCAAGATAGTTACAGAAATAGAAAGGCTATTATACAAAAATAACACTAAAAATTAATTATAAATCTTAAAAATTAAATGAAAAATGTTTTTTTGTGAAGCAAATGTATTTATATTTTAGGAAATTTTTGAAGATAAGACCAAGTATATAGTCTCGAATGCTTTATATTTTTGAATGCTATTTATTAGTGACGAAATGTGTGCAAGCATTAAATGCTTCAATATTCTACATCGACAACACCAATTTTCAAAGCTCAAATCGGCTGATATTAGTTGTAATATAAGCCTATGTCTCTTTTTCATATTTTTTTTGTCAAGGATGTCCGTTTGAGTTCTAAAAGGAGCATAGGGCATCCTTAGAAGTCGCTTATTATTTATAATAGATTTTAGTTTCTTTTAACTAAACTGTTAAATACTCGGCATCATACGTATTGTGGAAAATTATGTATATACAATGTGCATGATAATATGTTATGTATTTTTATATTACGATGTACACTATTACGATATAAATAATTAATATTTGATATATTCTGACGTCATAGGTCAAATAT
Source organism: Poecilobothrus nobilitatus (assembly GCA_947095535.1). Classification (NCBI taxonomy): domain Eukaryota; kingdom Metazoa; phylum Arthropoda; class Insecta; order Diptera; family Dolichopodidae; genus Poecilobothrus; species Poecilobothrus nobilitatus. The sequence goes on along the minus strand of OX352774.1, from coordinate 80,474,840 downwards.
GGCATAGTTGTATATATTATATCCTTTTGATGATATGTACATAATAATATATATTATATTTCATAGTATATACCTACCTAATATAATAATATATGTATGTATATTTTGTAATACAATTTTTTAATTAAAATAAAAATGATTTATGTCATATATAATTATCATAATTTTAACTGACAACTAAAGAAGTTATTATAAAAGTAAAGATATTGATCTTGTTTCTAAAAGTTAATAAATTTCAAATTTATTGTTTGCGTTCCTTCTATACACGAAGAGAATAGTTGGGATTAGTTGGTAAATAGAACGCTAATTTTTGGTTCAAAATTTTAATTAACGCCATCTGCAGAAAAAGTTTTGCATATTAACTACTATCATCTACTTTTTTTTAAAGAGTGTGGCAGTTGGAAAAAGAAAAGTTTAGTTTACGCTGTATAAAAGGAATGCAAATATCATAAATTTCTACCTTATTTACATTTCCCAGTTATAACAACATTCAGTAAAAGCTAAAACTAATTCTTCGTTAAAGAACAGTTTTTCGAATTTCTTATAACGCAAATAAAAAATTGTGAGTTTACGTAAAGTTAGTACAAAAACAACAATTGACGGTTCCTTAAAAAATAGTCGATTAACCAATTTTATATCAATAAAAAAGAAAATTAAATTAAAATTGTTAGGACCAACAAAAAAGAAATAGAATTCTAAAGGTGAGACGGTCATTTTTAAAGAACATGAAGAACATTTAAGTTTCTTTGATATTTACGATTTCTACTCAATTAACCCATCTATTTGAAAAATAAATGGTATGTAATTACTCAGTTATGTAACGGTTAAAACGAGTATTGAAGAAAAAGATTTTAAGGTTATGACACCATGAGTAATAAAGGGTCTTTTACATTGAGTTTTCAAAAGTAGGCGCCTGTGTAACACACTACAAACATTGAACCCATATTATATGTCATTTTGACAGTTGAAGGTTTGCCATTTATAAAAATGGAGTTGTATACATTACAACAACGTGTTGAAATTATTGAATTATTTTATGAAATATATGTCGTTCTGTAAGAAATGTATCTTGCAAATTACGCGATGTTTATGGTCGACATAATCGTCCAACTGAGCAAAAAATTGGTAATATTGTGCGGAAATTTCAAGAAACTGGCGCAGCCGGTCGTTCACAAAAAAATATTGGTGCTGTGAGTGATAGTGTTACAGCTATGTCAATTTCCCAACGTTCAATTTCCCGACGTTTACAACAATTTGGACTTTCTGAGTCCACTGTATGGCGTATTATGCACAAAGATTTAACGTTGAAGGCCTACAAAGTTCAATTGACACAAGAATTGCTGCCACAAGATCATTCCATGCAGTGGGGCTTTGCCAATTGGATACTGGAACAAAACGACGATTTTTCAAAAAAAATCATCTTTTCGGATGAAGCAAATTTCGAGATCGGTGGCTACGTTAATAAACAAAACTACCGTATTTGGGGAGAGGAAAACCCTTGCGTGATCCAAGATAAGCCAACGCATTCACAAAGAGTCACTGTTTGGTGCGCATTGTGGTCTGGTGTTGTGATTGGTCCGTATTTTTTCGAAAATGATGCTGGACGCCATAACCGTTATCGGTACCAGATATCGCGGCATGATCACAACTTTTTTATGGCCAAAACTGGAAAATATTGATATTGAGGACATGTGGTTTCAACAAGATGGGGCTACGTGTCACACAACCAGAGAAACACTGCAATTACTGCATACAAAGTTTCCAGACCGTTTTATTTTCAGATTCGGTGACGTGAATTGGCCTTCAAGATCCTGCGATTTGATACCGTTAGACTTCTTTCTCTGGGGTTATGTGAAAGACAGGTCTACAAGGTCTACAATGATAATCCACGAAACGTTGAAGCATTGAAAGCAGAAATTATTCGAGTTATTGGTGAGATAAAGCCGTAACTATGCCAGAATGTGACCGAAAATTTTGATAAAAAAATTAGGTACTGTAGAGACGAAAGAGGTGATCACATGGGAGATATCATTTTCAGAGTATAAATGACAAACATTGTACTTCAAAAATAAATAAAAACTTTTCCAGTTTCAATTCAAATTATATGTCTTTTAATTATTTACTTTTGAAAATCCTATTTCAAAGACCCTTTAGAAGTACCTAATAATTAAAATTATTTAAACTAAGAGAAAATAAACGTTCATGTGTTATATACATATATGTAACTCCGTAGTTATTTATAAGATATTAAAAATAATTTTCCTATAAGAAATGAAAGAGTAAAAATATCACTTTTTATTTTTTTTTTTGTTTTTATATTAATACAATTTAATTCAAATTTATTTTACATATATTTGAAGAATTTCCAAGTTAAATTTCCAATTTTAAAGTACCTCTAGTCAAAGGGTAAAAAATTGTTTTTATTTTCGGAAAATTTTATTATCAGATACATATGTACATAGTATCTATGCCTGATTTTCATCAATATAAAAATGCCTACATTATTACTTTACAATACGTGTGAATATATTTACTAAGAATAACAGTAAAATTCCTTTTTCGTCTCCAATAATGGTAATAATAATAATAATAATAGGTAGACATTGCGGTAATAATAATGTCAGTCAGCTACAAAAAAAAAAAAAAAATAAAAACAAATTCTTCGGGTGTTGTTAGCCTTAAGTCACAACTAGAAAAAAAAAATCACATTATTGCGCAATTGATGATTTTTTTTTCTCTTTTTTTTTTTTTTTAAAGCTTTTGCTTGTTGTTTTGAGATCGGAATAAATTTTTCATACAAATTTATTGTAATTCTTTTCGAAGAAAAAAAAAATTTAAATTAGAAGAATATTAGATACATATATTTAATATTATATAGTACTGAAGAATCTATATATATATTATAAATGTAGATTAACATGTTGTACTCGTATAAATAAATTATATTTTTATATATATGTGGTATATACATATATATATATATATATTGTTACAAATAAAAGTTATGTTAGAAGCAAATTAAATATTTAAGGTTTGTTCGAATGTTAAGCTTATATACCTTGTTTTTTAAAATTATTCATTATATTTATATATATGTATGTAATATATTATATTTATATATGAATGTGAATATAATATAATAAGTCCCTGTTATATGTTACTTTTTAATTCAATCGTAACTATGAGTAATATATTAAGAATTTTTTAAGAAAAAAAAACTGTTGTTTTTTGTTTTACTTATTTTTACTTACATATATGTATGTATGTATTATAAAAAAAAAGGTTAAATGCTTTGCCTTTTTATTTTTTTTTAATATTTATTCAATTAAAAATTTTATAAATTGTTTTAGAACTATCTAGCTTTTTAAAAGAATTTTCGAAAAGGTTTTGTAAAGAGGTGTCATGCGAAATACGGATATAGGAATGTACGAACAGCTGTAGAAATTAAGTATAGGAACTGATACTACTACAGGAATTGATATTGGATCGAATCCATAAAACTGAGCTTGAACTTAAATCTTATTTTTTCAAACAAAATCACACATTTCAAGCGTAGTTTTTGTTTAATACAGTTTTATGCATTCGACTCATTGACTCTTGCTTATTTGAATTATTTTATTATACCTTAAGCCTAATGTATAGATATTGTATATTAACTTTGGTATGGTGTTTGTAACCACCAAAAGGAAGCAATTTAGATATGGAGAGCATTATTAACCAGTGTCAGTTCCTGAGTCGATTTAACGATGTCCGTCTGTCCGTCCGTTCGTACGATAACTCAAAAATTAATAAAGCTATCTTGATGAAATTTATATAGTATAGGTTATCAATTACTAATGGGTTCGGTCCATGGTTTTGGATTTTGAAAGATTCCGAACGAGTCCAAAAGCAAACGAATCCAAGAACAAACGAGCATATTTCCAAAACCAATAAAGATAGAACATTTAAATTTGGTTCAAGCAAGTTTCTGTAATATTTCCTCTACATCCCTGAAATTTGAGATGAATTGGAGTGGTGATTCGAGTAGTTGACACACGCCTTCCAAAGCCTTACAAGCCTATCTTCGAAATTAATAAAGATAGAAGCTTGACATTTTGTAGAAGGGTGTTTTAATTTGAATTTTTCAGGTGTAGGATATTATTAATTAGTCGGTTACATTTACTTGTTTTAAATTAAATATTAATATTATTCTCTAAAATGGTGATTAGATAACTATAGTTATTCTCTATAGTAGATTTAATAATTCTGGCCAATTTTTTTTGAAATCTTGAAAAATTTACCTATTATTTTCACGTTACCTATCCGTCCTTCATCACAGAAGTTCATCCGTCCGTTTTTTTTTACAAAACTTCGACACCGTTTAAGATTGATCAATAAATTTATAAACATGGGTATAGATTCCATTAAAAAATAAATGTTCTGGAACAATAGTTTTTTATGTAGTCCCACCTAATCTGAAGAATAGCCCTTTAAAGTTGGAAAAAGTTATATTTTTAAATGTTTATAACTCAAATATACTGCGTTAGCAGGTAAGGGTTTCATCCCATTATATTGGTTAAAAGGGGGAGGTGGGTTTAGTCAGTAATAATCTGACACTATAGCAAGGAGAAATTCTTGGTGTCTATGGAAGATCCCAATCTCCCTTAGGAAACAAAAATAAAAAAAATTTTGTTCAATATTTTTTCAATGTATATAAAAACGTCAAATGATAGACAGAAATTTTTAAGCTTTATAAAATCAATATAAAAATTATATAATTTTCTGCAGCTTAACGTTAAAAATTTGCACTTTACCGTTACCTATGTGAAAACAATATTTTGCAAGATTTTAGTTTCTCCGCATCTCCAAAACGCTTTTAATCATTTAACAGCATTTAAAAATTTCCTATTTTTAGACCCCTATTATAGTAACTTGGTTCTCCTTGCAAATTTATCATAAGTGGGTATGACATAAAAAGTAACACTCCAATATTATAATATATTTTTACAAGACGTGTCAACGGCTTTTACAGAAAAAATTTATTATAGAAAAAATTGTGTGAAAAATTAAAAATGTTATAGACAGGTAAAAGATGATCATCTTATTTTGGACAAATGTTTTGCCAAAATTTTTTAAATCTTAAGATATTATGCTATTCAAAAATTAAAATTATGTACTGAAATAATTTAATTTCACTATTTAATATGCATTTTAATGAAATGAAAACAGTTTTGAAGTACTAATTCTTAACACAGTTTATATTATAGGCAAAAGATATATTTACAATATATCCATAATACATGTATGTTTCTATAATGATTTACAAATTAAAGAAAAATTATAAAATATAAATTTCGATATTAAATCAAAAATCAGTTTGTAATATTTAATTTAAAACAAGAAAAGTATTTAATTTGATTAATTCATGTGTTTTTTTTTTTTTTTTTTTTTTAAATTAGATAACATATTATTGAAAAAAGTATCTACTATTTAACTTTTTAATAAAAAAATATATATTTGTATAATAAAAACAAAAACAAAATTAAATTCAAAATTAAAACACCTACACTTTTTAAATTTTGAAAAAAAAAAATCATTTTAAATATTTTTAAGTTCAGGTGTTCAGCAGGTACACTTGTAAAATTAAATTTAAAATTTTGTTTTTTTTTTTTTACAAATTTTTTCTTTTATTGTTTTTGTTTTTTTAACTTTACAATTTTTTTTTTATTTAACAGCTAAATAATTCACCTTAAACTATGCTATTAAATGTCTCTTAAAAGCAATAACTTTTATAATAGTATTCGGTATATCTAAAATAACTATCTATTTTTAAAACGAAAAAAAAAAAGGCGTAAAATTTATTTGATTTTGCAAATTTGGTATGATTTTGTGTTTTTGTGTTGCATAAAGTTTCGTAATTCCTGGAAAATGAAGTTCTGGGAAGTTTTTCTTTTTTTTTTTTTTCGATTAATCACAAAAACAAAAAAAAAATAACAAATTATTCTGCTTTTTATTATAACAAAATAATAAAATATATAAAGTACGTACATACCTGTTATATCTTATATATAATATAATATGTATTATAATATAAACACTTCTAAATGATTTTAATTTGTATTGAAGGTGCAAATAATAATATTAATAATATGGTAATAATGTGACGTAATATTTTATTTTATTTTAATAAAAAAAAAAAAAAAAAAAAAATTTATGCATTATATAAATATGAAAAAAAAAAAAAATACAATTTTTAACATTTGACTTACACTCTTAAGATCAAATATGATCGACCTACATTAAAATAATCAAATATGGTAAATATATAAATATAATATAATAAATAAAAAAAAAAAAATTAAATAAATAAATAAAATAAACATAAATAATTATTTATTTATTACCTCTGTTCAAATTAATATTAAAATTCGCACCTTATATAAATATTATGTTAAATATACGAGTATAATTGAAAATTATTTAAATAAATAAATTTTTAAATTAAATTAAACTTCAAGATTTTAATATATTACTTGTATATTAAATTAAATTATTAAATTATAATTAAATTAATTATTTATTAGATTTGGATATATACGTATATATGTATATTTTGTATTGTTAAAAATATATGAAAATATACCTTGAAAAATTAAATTTATATACTGAAACTTCTGTTTTAATCTATAAAATTTATATTTACTATAATTAACTTTAAGTACTTTGTAAAAGGATATCTTTTTTTAAAATATGGTTCAATAAACAAAACAAAAAATAAAACATTTTTATTTACATAATTTTAAGGTGATTAATTGCCATGAATGTATTGTGATTTTTCACATTTTTTTCATCTACCTAATGATATAGTGGTTAAAACATCACCTTTTCATTCAAAGGGCTTCAAGTTTATCATATATTATATTAATAGAAAAGAATATACGTATTTTTTTGGGGTCACCACCGATATGTTAAAAACTAAAACATTTCAAGACAAAATCTTGAAAACTAAAATTTTTTTGGTCTTAAAATCGTGAAACAAAAACTTCAATTGAATTTTTTGTTTAAAACATTCTCCAAAATTAAGTAATTCAAAATTAATATTTTCTATGCATCTGGGTACGAAAAGTTCACATTTTTAATCAAGCTTTTTCAAAATGCCTCTTTCCAAAATCCCGCCAAGACAAAATCCCAGGCAATAAACTATTGAAACTTTGATTATAATCATTTTATATAATCACATAATTAAACAACAAAGCAATTAAAATATTGGGGGCTGCCTCCCCAAACCCTCCTTAAATAAATTATTAAAACCTTGATTTTGTAACCAACTCTAAAATCCCTCCTAAATCATATCTGGACATATACGACACGCTCTGAAAAAAGCATATCCTGATTTTGAAATCATCTCCAAAATTCTTCTCAATAAATTTTGTTTACACAAATATTTCAACAACAAAACATATAAAACAGTGGGGATAGCCACCCCTAAACCCATGCTAAACAAATTATCTATTGAAAGTCTAATTTTGTAACTAATTCAAAAATTCTTCTTAATATGATTTTGTATCTACAGCAACTATAGATTAACATCAAAGTTAAAAAATTTTCCAAAATGATGATACGTTAATAATACGCTTGAGGGAGAAAATTTTAAACTATAATAAAAAAAAAGAGGATAATTTTATTGTTCAGAAGTTATGCTGCTACCATAAAATTTAATTTAATTTTATAAAATTTTAGATGTTTAATTTTAATTAAGTCTCAAAATATTACAGATACACTAACCCGTTCCTCCTAACCAACCAAATATCATGGAAGTTATTGCCATAAAAGTTTATCATCAACTAACATTATTAATTACCGAGATATATGAGGATATAAATATAACTAAATCTGCACCTTTACACTTGTGAAATCTTGCAGAAGTCTTTGGCATAAAACTAAAATTCTTTTTTTATTTTATTTCAAAATTTTAGATACCTGTAGCTGTAATTTCGATTCTGACAATGAATATCTGTAGTTTGCCATATTTATATCATCTCCTTTAAGGTGCCACAAACGTTACGGTAAATTTATTATACTCTGAGGAGAATTACGTTCGTACAGATATAAAAATGTTAAAACTTGATGATTTTTTCAAATTTATTTTTTTCATTTAATTGCACTTTTTCAAGCAGATGTAGGTGACACATGAAAATATATTGTGTAGAAAAATGAAATATAGATTCATTTCAATCGTGTGCACAATTTATGATTTGTTTTCGTTGTCTTTGAAATATAAGTAAATTATAAATAAACACTAAAAAAAATTTAGGCTCTCTTATCCCAGAACCACTCACTCAATAAAACCACTCATCCACAGCGATTTTTAGTCCGTTTTGCCTTCGAAATACACCCTATTATTTAAAGCAAAGAATCACTCTGTATATATATATATTTTTTTTTTCATGCATTTCTCTGCCACATTATAATGTGGATAGGAAATTACACAGCCTTTCCTGTTTAGGCGTGGCTGTATATGTCATAAAGGAGAATAACTCTTACGACATGTGTAAGATTCAAACCCACACTCCCTCAGTGTTTACAGCGTATTTTAGACGCTCTTACCTACTAGGCCACCGAGACCCCTCCACCCTGTATATTGAATATTGTACACATATACAAGTTGTTCTACAAAATTATTATTTTTTTTTTATGAAGTCTTGCATTCTTAAAACTTCATTCGGTATAAATGGTTCTGTAAACAAGAATGAAGGAGACAGTATCAATTTTTTTTTGAAAATGTGGTAAAAATAGACCTCTACCAAAAAAAAAATTCCCAAAAATCTATTTTATCTATATAAAAGAGAATATTTATAACAAAATTGTAAAAAAACAAAAATTAGGAATTTAATGAAATTAAAAATTCATTTCGCAATATAGATACCTATTTTATTGCACATAAGAAACAACATAATATGCATAATAAATATAAGAAAAAATAAAACAATTGGGTTTTTCTTTTTAAAGAAACATATATATATATACAATGTAAATACATAATAATAATATTAATAATAATAGTAATGTTTTTCAAATAGACAAGATTTTTAATCTTTTTAGCAACTTCAAAAAAAAAAAAAAAAAAAATTCATGTATTTATTAAGTATATATGTATAGAAATAAAAAAAAGGTTTCTAAAGTCTCCAAATATGGACAAAATATATATATACATATTATATTGCAAAATAATATAATAATAAATAAAAGTTAAGAGATCATATCATTTCCATATGTACATAATATTATTACATAATACATGTTAAATTTCATAACAATACCTTATAATAACTCCATTTATTTTATTTGCTTGTACTTTTTTGTTTTTTCTTTTTCTTGTTTTTTTTTTTTTTTTATGTTGTGATTCAAAGTTCTATAATCGCATCTAAATTGCCTCAAATAAAACAACTAAAAGTTACAATATTTAACGTTATTTTTATGTGGGGGCTTCTTGAATTTACAATATTTTTTTTTGTTGTTTCAGATACAAAAAAAAAAAAAGAAACTGCAAAGAGAATGAACGATTTATAAAAAAGAAGAAAAAAAATTAAAATCAATGTTGTCTGGTATAATTTATTAAAATAAATGTTGCATATTATATAAAATTCATATCTTAGATACAAGATGTATCAAATGAATGATGATATTTGCAATACAAAATTCTATATACGGAATTATAAATTGAAAATATATCGTCCCACCTTGATGGGATGTAATTAATTAATATTTAATATTATTTAATTTGTCTTATAAATTTTTTTTGTTTTTTTTTTTTTTTGTTGGTACAATGGTGTAACACCCGATGTTTTATATATACATATGTATATGTATATAGATACATAATGTTAATTAAATTTAAGCTATTAAAGGGAGATTAAAATTAATTAATTCAAATAATATACGAGATCGGTATTATTATAGTATTTGACATAATATACATATATGTATGTATATGTATATTTACTAACTACCGTTATAAGATTTGAATTTCGATACTGAAAGTTTAATATTTTAGGAGCATCAAACATTATGTTTACATCAACCTGTAATATGTACAAATATATTTTTTATTTTTATTAGTCATCATCAGTTTCTATAGAATACATACCTATTATACTAAATGTTCTATAGATACTTTTTGTTCTTAATTTAGATTACAGATTTTTGATTAATCATCACCTTAAGAAATATTATAAAATTGTTAATGTTTTTACTAATATAAATTGAGTTTTCTTGTCTCTATGATAATGAATACCACATGTATTTCGTTTCCTTGGTTATTCCTCTCGGTAATTTGAAAATCAAACACCGAATATTCTGATGAAATTTACTTCATTTGGACATTTTTCTTGACAAAGAATATTAAAAGGATTAACATAAAGGATGTTTAATTATGATTAGATCACATAGAAAGGAGATGATAAATCGGTGCAGTAAATTTTATATTGTGACAAGAATTGATACAAATGGTCCCCCTTTTTATCCTTCTTCTATTGTTTTCCATACAATTCTTCTTGATTTTATACATTTATGGATACGTTATATATATTGATAATATCCACACGAAGTTTTATATAATTAATAAATTATTGATTGTCTTTCTTTAATTATAACCTAAATTAAAAAACAAAATGTAAAATCAAAGGTTTTTAAAGATGCACATTTTTATAAAAGACGATAAGAACAATTTAGATAACAACTATAATTTACACTACAGATAACAACTATAATTTGCACTAAAATTTTATAAATTTTCTAAGAATTTTTATTTTTTATGTAAATTTGAAAGATAGTTATTTCCTCCCACAAAATTCCAATATTTTATCTATAAAAGTGTTCCGAAGATATTAAAAAAAGAAAAATCTTGCAAAATTTTGTTTTTATATAACGGTAAATTTAAATATTAAATATAAAAAAATTGTATAATACTGATTTATAAAGGTAAAAGAAGCCCTAAAATAAACTAAAAAGATTAGGCACAATAATTTTTCATTATTATACAATTTTTTTTTTTAATGCATTTCTCTGCCAGATGTGAACAGGAAATTACATAGCCTTTCCTTTACAGGCGTGGCTGTAAATGTTGTAAGAGGGAATAACTCTTACGACGTGTGTGGGGTTCGAACCCACACTCCCTCGGTGTTCACAGCGTATTTTATACGCTCTTACCCACTAGGCCACCAAGGCCCCTATTATAGAATTAATGCAAACTTGATGATAAACTAAATGATAAATTAATAATTAAGTTAATTTTTGCATGTACACTTTTTTACAGAGAAAATAAGCCTTTACTAAACCTTTCAACATGATTTCTGTTTTTTGAATATCGTATACCAGATACCAATATATTTAAAAATTTATTTATTGTTTTAAATTATCATTTTATTCATTTTTCGATCTAATTTTAATTTTCTATTTGGCCTCCAATAAAAATCTCCATCCCTACTCATCTTTTAGATCATACATATATACTGGGTGTTTTGCATAAAAGTACAAATATTCTAGAGAATAGTTTATAAGGTTAAAACTAGAAAAAAAAAATATAAGATGGTGGATGGGGCTATTCTCGTAGTTTTTTTTCAAGATTCTTGACTTACATTCTCTACAGAAACTAACTTAATCTTGTTTGGAAGGTTATTCTACAAGGTTTAATGGTAATTACTTTTTATATTATTGCTAAATACATATTCGAATATTTTTTATATTTTTTAAATATACTGTAAAATACGAACTCATTTTACTGGAACATACTGAAAATAGTAATAAAATACTGATTTGTTATTCTGAGAATTTCAACACGCCGTTTTCGCCGCCGTTTTCTACGAAGAAATACAGCAATAAAGTAATTTTTTAAAAGCTGTCAATAAATGAACTTAAATATCTATAATCATACTTAGGTTAGGTTAAGGTGGCTGCCAAAAAGACACACTTAGACCGTATTTGGTCCATTGTGATACCACATAGAAACTTTTCTATCCCACTCGTTAAAACCAATTTGAGCTTTTTGCAAAGCGAAGAATACTCTTCACATTTTTACCTGACAGATCCGCTTAATCACAGATTACGCAAAACAAAATTTAAAAATTCTACCAAATTTAATTCATATTTCGCATATTTCCAAAACACAATACAAACTGTTTAGAATTGTGATTGGGCACAAAAATTTGAAAATTTAAGAAATTTTTTGTAATAAGAAAATATGTGAAAATATGACTTTTCTGGAATTTTTAAGAGCTGTAAGTCCACAACCCTTTATAATTAAGAAAAACCGTTGCGGACTTACAGCTCAAAAACCACACGTAAAAATGTATTACTGGAGCTTTAATTTTTATGTTTTGCCGAAGAAAAATTTGTACAGGTGCTTAAGTTACAGATACCTAAAAATAGCACATTTTCAATTTTTCAGCCCAAATACCTCTTAAACAGGGAGTGGTGCAAAAAAATTTTCTAAGAAAACTTATACTCATTTTAAAAGTTTTTCTTGTCTCAAAATTTCTGGTTCCTATCGAAAGGTGTGCCGGAGTTATGAAAAAAGAAATTTCATGCAAAATGTTGTTTTCACATAACGGTAAATTTAAATAGTAAATTTCAAAATATGTAGATAATAAAATTTTCGGTCTTCTGGCGGTTTTAGATTGCAAAACTATTACGCAGAGTCTGAGATATATATAATATAATATAATAGGGGGGAGATAGATATATATAATATAATAGGGGGTGGCCCAAAAAAATTTTCTGAGCAAACTTATAGTAATTCTAAAAGTTCTTTTTTGCCTCAAAATTTCAAGCCTCTATCTAAAAGCGTGCCGGAGTTATGAAAGTAGAAAAATAACGCAAAATTTTATTTTCACGTAACGGTAAATTTAAATACTAAATTTAAAAAAATTGTATAATTTTGATATTAATTTACAAAGTTAAAAAACAAAATACCTGTCGCATAACGTTTTTAGGTTGAAAAAATCTTAAGCAGAACATAAGATATGTATATATGCATTTAAATATTCAAGGCTTTTTCAAAGTTTGGGGGGCTGTAGCTCCGTAGACCGTAATGGATATGGGGCTACATGAAAAAGTTGTTCCACAAAATATGAGACCTACCCATGATTAAATTTTTTTAACGATGTAGAAGTTTTGTAAACAGACGGACGGATGCACAGAGTGAAACTAATAAGCACATTTTTTCAAAATTTTATTGGAAATGTGCTAAAAATTGTATATGTATACATATATAAATAGTTTTGCAATATTCAACAAGTTACTTATATACATATATACATATATATATATATATATATATATTATATATGTTTATTTTTAAGGTAATAAATACTCATTTACAATCTTTCAAAAACTTTTAATTTATTCGATTTGAAGGAATCATTGAAACGTATCCGGTCCCCTCTTTTCCATCACTTATTAGATTTTTTTTTTTTGTTACTTCCTTTTAAGTTAATTTTTTTGTTTTTTATTTTTTTATTTGAAAATCATTTTTCATGCTCAATGAACTTTGAAAAATTATTTTATTTATAAAAGATTTTCTATTTTTTTGTTTTATTGGTCTTCTATATTAGCAATAAAAATTTATGTAAGTATCTATACATTATATCTATAGTATGTAAATGTTTATAATTTATTTGACTAATTTCTGAAAATATGTATAAGGAAATGAACTAAAATAGTAATTTGTTATAAATAAATTTATAATTGAAAACTTATATATGTATGTGTACATAACCATTAATGTCCAGTTAAATAAGAAACTATTATTATCCCTAATTATATTTTACAAAATATTTAAAATTGACTGACGGTCAATTCTTTTATTAAGAGGAAATTACTTCAACAAAAAAAAAGTTTTATTTTTTTCATGGGAGATTGATTTTATAATCAAATTATTTGATCATTGTTTTAAGAAAGGGAATCAATTTTAAATTATTAATGTGAAAGAATAATTAAAAAAAAAGAATAATTTTAGCCCTTTTTTAAGGGTAAAATTTTAATATAAAGGATTTTTTCCCAAGTCTTTTAACTGTAGATTTAGCGAATCTTTTATTTCAAACCTTAAAGAGGTTTGTTATAGTTATAGTTTGAGTTAAGTTAATATCTTCTTCTTCTTTATGCGCCGTATCCGTTATCAAAAGTTGATTATCATTTTGAAGGTCGTATAGCTTTGTCCACTGATGCTCTGGATAAAGATTTTTTTGATGCATTGAACCCTATACATACATTTATGTTGATTGGTTTAATATGTAAACGGTAAAATTATCTATTAGTTGAAAATAAACATAAGTTTTAAATTAGTATTGACTTAAACATCAAAAAATATAAAATATTATAATGGAATATTTAAAAATGCATATAATAAGATACCTATACCTTTTTTTACTTTAAGAAAATATATTTCCAGTTTTTTATATTTAGGGCAAATTTCCTTTTGAACCACTCAACAAATGAATTCCAACAAATGATTATTAACTGAACGTTATTTTAATAAAAGTTTTGTCTGATTGAAAGTGTATTGTTTTAAATTATTTAAAGAAAAAAACTATGTACATAATGTTTTGTCAACCTCGCAAGTTTAGCATATTCATCATAAGTACATTGATGAGCTCATCATGCGTAATAAATTGAAAATGGTAATGAAATCTATTCTGGCGGCTGGACTAAACTCATTTATGTACTTCAGTTGTATATAATGAAGTGATTCTATGACTGATTACTGATAGTATGCAGTACAATCATTAATGAAATATACGTTCTAAAATCATCAGTAATGTATTGAAAATTAATGTAAATTCAAAACTCATCAATGAACTCATTAGTTTTAAAGGTTTCTTATAGGCTTACGTACAATACAAATTTATTATACCCGTATAAATTATGTTCAAGGGTATATTAAATTTGCCATTACGTTTGTGACCCCTTAAAGGAGTCGAGCTAGATGCAGTGCCAAAGGTATGGATCGGCTCAGAATCGATTAAGCCATGTACATATGTCTGTCCGTTCGTTTGCACGATAACTCAAAAAATAAAGGAGCTAGGAGGCTGAAATTTTTTTTACGTCACTTTTGAAAAATTGTTAGTTTTGCTATTTAAATCCAGCATTTTCGGCCGCCGAGTTCGAGTAGCTCCCATACACCGTTTTTGTTTATATGGAAATAACTCAGTATCTATTCAAGCTAGGTATCTGAAATTTTGCAGATAATAATCAAGTTTTATGGTAACAACTTCTCTAAAATTTGGTTGTGATGGTACGACAGGTTCGGGTAGCTGCCATACAACTTCTTTCTTTATATGGAAATAACTCAGTGTCTCCTGAAGCTAGGAATCTGAAATTTAGTAAAGAGATGTCAAGTTACATGACAAGTACATTTGTAAAATTTGGTTGGTCTGAAGTAGCCGGTTCAGGCTTCTTGCACTTCTTGGAACTTAATGAAGCTAGGCGCCTGAAATTTTACAAATGATGATCAAGTTTTATGGCAACAACTTCTGTAAAATTTAGTTCTGCTGGTGCAACATGTTCGGGTAGCTGCCATACAACTTCTCTTTTTAAATGGAAATAACTCAGTGTCTATTGAAGCTAAGTATCTGAAATTTAGTAAAGAAATGTCGAGTTACATGCCAAGTACATTTGTAAAATTTGATTGGTCTAAAGCAGCCGGTTCAGGCTTCTTACACCTCTTGGAACTTAATGAATCTAGGCGCCTGAAATCTTACAAATGATGATCAAGTTTTATGGCAACAACTTCTATAAAATTTGGTTGTGCTTGTGCAATTTTGTGGTTGTGATTCGGGTAGCTGTCATACAACTCCACAATTTACATAAATATATCTCTGTAGTTAAGGTCGGTACTAAAACATCTGAAAGTTTTTAAAAGATGATCAAGTTTTATAGAAACAGGGTATATTACGTTCATACGGGTATCCCAGAGTTGACATACTCTACTACACTCTTCCTCGTTTTTAATTTAAAATTGGATTCGTGTTAGTTTTTACATCAAATTAATCAAAAATATTAAAAAAGCGATGAGGATTGGTTACTATAGGGCTATTAGAAAAATTTTTAAAGAATAATATACACATATGTATACGTAATTATATATTTCTATATTAAAACTTGTGTAAAAAGTTTCAGTATTAATTTAATCTAATTTAAATGGATTATATAACATTAAATATAAATTCTATGTAACATGATTTGAATCAAAATTCTTAATATTACTATAAACATTTAAAAAAAAAAAAAAAATTCAAACTATAAATTATTGTTAAACTATAGATAGATTGTTAATGACGATACTTTTCAAACGATATTAAAGGAAAAATTATATATATATATATATATATATATATATACTTTAAATTCTTAAATAAAAGAGTACCATTAAAAGAAATATTTGAATAGAAATAATATATTGTAAAACTATGAATCAAATAAATATATACCAAAAACACAATTCTTTAAAAAAAAATAAAAAAACCTAAAATTATCAACCTGAAACATTTTAAAAATCTATAGAAGTTCTTTACAATTAAAATATTTTATACAACTATACCTAGATTTAATAGTTTCTATACATAATTGAATAGAAAAAAAAAAACCAGTAGTTCTTTTATATTTTTATAACATTTTCTTATCCGTATATACTTTAAGCTTTTGTCAATGTGTTAACATAAGGTTTTATTTAAAATGTACACTTAGAGACTTACAATTCTTTAACAAAAAAAAAAAATAAAAAAAAAAAAATCCTAAATAAAAGATAAATAAATAAATTTTTCAATGATCTTATTCCATAAATATCATAATAAAACGACTTAAAAAAAAAATAAATAAGAGTTAAAACAAATTTTTTTTCTTTTTTTTTTTTTTTGAAAACTGTATCTTTCTTTTTAATTTTTAGTTTTAATTTTTCTTTTTTTTTTTTTTAAAGTACAGTAGTAAATTTCCATTCAAATGAGTTGAAAAATTTTAGGAAAATAAATTTTTCATTCAATTGAAATTTAACAAAATAAAAAAAAAAAAAACATTATAAAAAATAATACAAAAAAAAAATCCATTCTGTATCTTAAAGATAGATTTTTGTTTATATTTCTTAAAAAAAATTAGACTTTAAATCTCCCCCATCTCTAAAAGTTAATTTTTAAAGTTCTTTATTATTTTATATAAAAAAAAAAAAAACCAAAAAAAAAAAATATGTAATAATAACAAAAAGTAACTGGTATTCCTATTTATTATTATTATTTGAATGTAATCATAATAGTTAATATTATATGAAGAGAATCCATAAGATTTTTCATATATAATACTCGTATAATGAAAAGTAATTCAGTACAATTTTTTTTTTTTTTTGTTTTTTTTTTTTTTTTTATTATTCTGTTTTGAATAAATTGAATTAGCAGCACAAGCCATCATAAGTATTTAAATATAATATAAAATATATATATATACATATATGTAAATAACATAATATACATATATATATATAGTTAGTTAGTATATGTTATTTTAATAGTAAGTATAATCTGCTGAAAGTAAGTAAAACACTGTTGAAATAATCTGCAATAACAACAAGAACAAAAAAAAAATAAATCTTTAAATGCTTTAAAAGTTTCAAAAGAAAAAAAACATTTTTTTCTTTTTTTTTTTTTTAATAAATGCAAAACTTAAGAAAAACGAATTTACCAATAATATAGTAACCACACAAGGAGTTAATCGCTTTTAATAATATTTTATTTTGATTTTAATTCAACTTTATATGTACATAAATATATATATATATATATATATATATATATATATATATTATATAGGTATATTTTATAGATATTTTAGTTAAATCTTAAGATTTTATATATTAAAGAAAATATTTTGTTTTTTTTCCTTACTGTTCTTTAATGCCGTTCTATTGTATGCAAAGTGAATTTTTAGTTTTGGTTTTTATAAAAAACAAAAAAAAAAACAAAAAAAAAAAAAAAAAAAAACCTAGGTTAAAAATGAAATAAAATGAAATGAGAAGAATAAAAAGAAAAAAAAGAAAAATAAAAAAAATAAGAAAAAATCTCAATGAAAATTAAGTTTATGGAAGCTGAGATTATTATTTTTCATTTTGTTTTTTTTTGTTTTTGTTTTTTTTTTTTTGATTTTTGTTTTTTCAATAATACACTGAGAAAAGTAATAATGTATGATTAGTATTAAAGACAAATTGTTAATTTCAGATGACTCAGATGAAATAAAAACAAAAATACTAATAAAAAAAGGAAAAGAAAAAAAAAAAACAAAATGCACAGCCTGAAAAAGTCAGGAAAATAAAATGATGATATGTTCAGTAATAAGAGTATTTAATTTTTTTTTTTTTTTTTTGTTTTTCATTTTTCAAAATTAAATCCATGACACCTAATAAAATTTTTGAGAAATTAGATCATTAATTTTGTAGGTTTATGATAATGGTTTTAACCTTGTTTTTTTGTTTCTTTTTTTTTTTTTTTGAATAAAAGTCAACTAGAAGGAAATTGCAATAACTGTTTTTGTTTTTTTTTTTTTTTCTAAAAATATAAATTTAATCATCATTTTTTTATTTTTAAGAAATTTTTGTGTATTCTTTTGAAGATAAAAAAAAAAGGATATCAAGAATATTTTCGAGAATCATTAACAGATTCAATAATATGAACTAAAAAGTTTTATATAATTTTTATATTTAATATTTGACAAATTCGTATACTTATTTATTTATATTTTAATGATCTGTAATTTTTGCTGCCATTTTCTAGCTCATTTTTTAGGTCATTTGTATATGTGCTTTAATTCTTTTGTGTATAAGTTTTGGTGTTTCATTTTTTCAATCTTTTGAATTTTATGTTTAAAGGTATATTCTGAATGTTTTAATAATAATAAGTAATAATAATATTCCACGACCAGTTACCCCTCCCTGACCGCACACGGTGAGTCACAATTTCTCATTATTATTCTTTTTTTGTTTGTAACAAGTTGTATGATGACCCTATATTATAGTCTTACACTCTCCAGACCATATACGGAGAGGTAAGAGTGTAAGACTATAATGTAGGGTCATCATACAAGTTGTTGTAAGAAAATAAAATAAAAATAGCGAATTATAAATACGTATTTCAATAATTGATTATAAAGAATTAACAATTTGAACTTGAAATTAAATATAGTAAACAATATATGTACATGCATGCAGTAAAAAATTAATAATATACCTTTAGCAAGTCAATGTAAATGTAAAAAATTCGTCAAGTTCAACTAACACAACATTACATCGTATACTTTAAATACGTCGGTACATAGTTGAGGTGTCAGTAAAAAAAAAAAAAAAAAAAAAAAAAAATAAATATATAAATCATAAAACGTAAATAATTAAAATGATATGCAATAAATGTAATATGTACTATGTACAATAGTTAATGAGGCATACTAAATTAATATTAGTAAATTGTCTTGATGACTCAACTAGTAACTTTTTTTGATGAATCTTAGTAAACTCAAACTTTAAACTTTGAACAATCTCCTCTAATTCTAGAAATAAAATTTGACAGTTTGATACAAAATACAGTTATATCAGTGTTATTTACATTTGAATAAAGTAGGTAAGTTCATAGTAGAAATTATATAGGATGTAAATTATGTAAATTATAATGGAACCGACATTTTTTTAATAATTTTGCATTTTAAATTAAAGTCAAACAATTTTAAATATATTTATTAGATTTCATATTAAAAGATAGTAAAGATTTCTAATAGTAATCGATTTGTAATCAATATATGCGATTTCAATACCACATTCTTATATCAAAATGTGTATAAACAAATGTTTACAAACATGTGTATTATTAAATTTTTGATGTATAGTGAACCAATAATTATGTGAATATTGTCATGTACAGATGTTAGTGTAAAACGATGTTTAAAGTTTTGGACGAGTCATTTTAAAAACTTTATCCAAAATTCTTTGCACATACACCATTATTTTCAGAAAATCATCACCTTCACCTTCTGAATCATTTTCCGCAAAAAGCAATTTAAAACGTATAAAATATATTAAACGCAATTACAAAAATGCTATGTTATTTAAATAAATCTGATCGCACTTATTGCATTATTTGCATGTTATTTTTTTTATAAATCTGATCGCACTTTGTGCATGCTTTGCTCAGTGCATTCCAGTTTTAGTCAGAGCGTGCTCAAATCTTTTCTTTGATTAAAAAAAAAAAAAAAACAGTTCTAAAGTAAAAGTTTTACACATTTTAACATAGAGCAGAACAGAATATACCAGATATGGATTAAGTATTATAATTTTTTTCGCTATTAATTTTCACAGTCTAAATTAAAATTTCCGGAATTCATTTAAAAATCCGATATTATGTCAATGATGACACTTAAAACTTCAAATGATCTTAAATTACAGTTACTTAGTGAAATTTAATTTGATATTTTAAGAAATTTTTTTGGAAGAGGGAACTAAATAGAATAAAACCTTTAAATAGAATATTAAATTATCAAAAGAAATGTGTTATATAAATTGGTATTTTACCCTATAAAATAAAATTACATACAATCTCAAATTTAATTATTTTTCTAGGTGTGTATTTAAAAACAAATAAATATTATTTAAATAAATGATATTGATAATGATTGATCAAAAAAAAAAAAAAAAAAAAATGATGATAATCCAGGTTGACAATAGATCGTATGGCAGAATATATTATAAATATAAAAATACAAAATTATTCTACTAAGTAATATTTAAAAAAAAAAAAAAAAAAAAAAGAAAAAAAAAACAAACAAACAAAATGAAAAACTTAAGATTATCAAAGTATATATGTATGTATGTACTTCTTTAGTCCTAAACTTTACTAAAGGTCTTTTTTATTTTGTTTTTGTCTGTATATAATATAATATCAAAAGGGGTGCTCTTACTGTGCCATAAATTTTAAGCACTTTCATTGAATTCAAGAACACTTTAAAAAAAAAAAAAAAGAAAAAAAAAACAGAACAATATGAAAGTAGTTTTCAAATTTATATCATTTAACAACAATATAAAGTAAATTTTTAATAATTCAATTGGTTAAGAAAGAGAGTTATTTTTTTAAATAAAACTTTTTTTTTTTTTTTTTTTTTTTTGTTCTTTAAATTTTATTTTAATTCCAAATATTATTACAAAAATATTCAAATCAAGTAATTTTATCTTATTTTAAGATTTTTTTTTTTTTTCTTCTTCTTATTGAAAAAGAGGAGATGACTATGAGAGTCAAAAACAAAAAAAAAAAAACCAAAAAGAAAACAAGGAATGCAAGATAATGCATATATACGTATCTAAATATAAGAAAGAAAAAAAAAAAAAATGAAGTTAAAAATAGATGAAAATAACTCTTCTATACCTATAAAGAAAAGAAATTGTTATATTTTTTTTTTTTTTCTTCTCTTTAAGTATAGTTTATTAATTTCAAATTTTTTAAGCATTTCCGGTTACCTCCTATCAATATTGTGGCATATAAAACATAGGCCACAAAAAAAAAAAAAAAAAATTTTTTTTTTAAGATCGCATACATAATGTATTTTTTTTGTTTTTTTTTCTATATAATGTTCTAAATAATTCTATAGATTATATTTGTTTAGGTCTAAGAATAATACAGATATACATTGGATTATGATCGGAACTATAAATTATCAATGAATTGAATATATGAATTTCTTTTTATTTTGACTTGTTGTATAGTTAGTTATTTTGTTGATTGTGTATCTATGAAAATTCCATTACATACGTATGCATATATGCTTTTATAACAATTATTGCGGATGTTGAAAACAAATAGAATTTAATATACATACATATACCTAAAGTGAAATAGAATGAAATTTGGATAATCAGGTTTTTTTTTTTGAAGAGAAAAGAAAAGCCGCCAAAATTTTTGTTGTTGCGTTAGTTGTTTTTTTTTGTTTTTTTTTTTTTTTTGTTTTAATAGTGTTTAAAGTCAAGTTAAATATTGTTTTTTGTTGAAAGGTGTTAAACTGATTAATAATGATAATAAAAAACAAAATGTGGTTTTGTTTGGATTTTTTTTTTTTTTTGAAGAGTATATACTCGTATACTTAGGTATTTTTTTCAAGTCATTAAAATAGAGTACAATCTAAAAATTGAATTACAATTAGGTATTTAATATTTATATATAGTTAAAGGTAATGAATGAGTAATGAGAACTAAATGACTTAAGAATTTTTATTATATGTATGAAGATGGTTATATTAAGATTAAAAAAAGATTTACCAAAAAAATACTATGGTATATATAATGATCTATAAAAATCAAATGACTTTTGTATCTCAAATCTTTTAAAATCAAGAATAAAACAAAAAAAAAACAAATAGCAGGACTAAATATGTACCTATATCTAGAATTGAATTATAATATTTTCTTCTTTAAAGAGTTTTTTTTTTTCCCTTTCTATTTCTACAAGAAGGAGCACTTAGCATAAATCATTCACTAAGTCTTTTATTATTAACATTTTTGTAACTTATAGCTTCAGTTTCGGCAATATCTTTAGTTTCTCTAAATCGTTGATAACTCAGCTATATTAAACAGTAATTTGCTCTTAAATAATTTAAGGGGTTATGGTAATTTAAGTTTGATTTGACAACTATACAAGGTCTCCAAATTTGTTTTTTTTTTTTTTTTTTGTAATAATAATTTTTTTTTTTTAATGCAGTTTTTAGTATTTGATCATATTTTTGTTGTAAAGTTTAACATGTTATGGTTGTATTAATTTTTTGATTAAAATAAATGTTCCTTTTTTGTCATTTAAAGAAGTTCATTTTATTTTCCAAGACGTTAACAGAAGTCTATGAAATTTTCTATTTTTACATTTTTTTTTAAGAACTTTTCTTTTATGACATTTAAAACTTCACTGTACATTTATTTTTCCTGTTAAAATCTGAGCAATTTAAGGTGGATTTTGACATGATTTACATTCAATATTGTTATCCAGAATATTTTATTTTTCTTTCACATTTGTCCAGGTAAAATACAAGAACTATCTATTACAATCCTTGTTTAGTCTTTGTATATCTTTAGGATTATATTTAATAATGTCTATCTTGTCGATAATAATGTTATTTGTTGTAAATACCTATCTTCTTTATTTAAGTTTTGTTTACTTTGATAATTCCAACAAAGTTGAACAGCTTTAATAAGTAATGACATAATACACCTTTTATGGGTTAGCTATGGACCATCATTCATACGTATCTCAAAATATCGTTTTTTCTTGTTTTTAAAAATTTCGTTTTTCTTTTTTTATTTAATTATTTAAATGAAATTGTAAAAAAAAAAAAAAAATTGTTTAATTTCTTAAATTAAATCTGGCTGAATTTTACATTATACATATTTAAATCTACATATATACATATTCTGAAAAAATTCGTATGACCCTGATTTTGTAACCATAATTATAATTTCCTTCCTTTTTACATACAACGAAAAGCATTTAAAATAATTTCCAAAAAAAAAAAAAACGTTTAAAAAAGGGGGGCTGCCAAAATCAAAAGCTCGCTAACAAATTATTAAAACCCCGATTTTGTAATCAACTTTATGAAATACCTAGAAATTTTCTCACCGCATATACATATATAAATATAATTTCTACATATTCTGGAAAAGTGTATATCACCCTGATACTCTAACCAACTATACCCCTTCAAATTATTGTTTTACGAAATATATGTAACGGGTTCAGTACCACTGCTCGTATTTCATAATCACGTTTGTTTTATTTTTTCAGTATTTTCTAAAAAAAAAAGAAAAGATTTAATGAGATTGTTTAAAAAACGAGATTTTGAAAAAAAACGTATTGAAAATGACGAGATTTGAAAAAAGGAGATTTGGCATACGAACATCCAGTCCCTATTTTTGATTGTTTCTATGCACATTAATTTGGATTTTTCACTGCCATAACGAATAATAATTTATTAAAGTTTAAAATATTACTGCTCTTAATTTATAAGATTCGATCAATTTATAAGATTCGATTTAAATTAAAAAAATGTATTTATAAGTTTCGACGAAGTGATTGATTATTTTGTAAGTTTACTTATGATCTAAACCTAGATTTGTCCCTATCCCTTAAACAAAACTGATCATTTGTATTAAAGGGCTCAACTTAAAGTTTGATTTAAAAGGAGATGGTTTTAATTGGTTTAAAATCCAATACTAATCGGAAAGAATTACGTTACTTTTAAAGTTTCCCACCCACCCTCATAAAAAAATAAAAAATTAAGTTTAAATTCGATTAATCTAACATAACTTTTTTTTTTATTAGATTCGAATAAAATATAAACTCTTTTAACTTAAGATATGAAATTTATTTGAAATTTCATAACATTTCAATAAAATAAAGTAAAAATTTAAGTTTTTTTTTTTTAATTTATAACTGTAAATTAAAATAATATCTATAAAGTTTTGCAGAAACACGAAAGATCCATTATAAACAAAGTTTTATACATTATAACTATAATTCATTATATTGTATCTTAAGTATAATATATAAGTAATTTATATTTATTAAATTAAAAATAATTATTAATTCAAATAAAATGAATTATAGTTATTAGTCTTCGAAATAAACATTTTATAATATCCATTTTGTAATAACAATAAATAAATAAATATTTTGCGGACATTCATAAAATAAAAAGTTCAAATATCAAATGGTATAACAAATATTATTTAAAAAAAAAAAAAATTCAATTTAAATTCATTAAAAAACCAAAGAAAAAAAAAAACAAAAGTTAAAAATTATTGAATATCAGTCTTAAATTAAAAAAATATGCAAATAATATGACTTAAAAAAACGATTTTGAAATACTTATATTAGGCACATATTTTTAAATTTTATAAATTTGTAGTATTTTTTTTTTTACAACGTTTTCAAAAGCTTTTTTAAGTAAGAGTCTCCCTAGATACTAGTGATGTATTCAAAGTTTAGTTTTTCTTAAAAAATTTATGTTTAATTCTTAAGATGATGACCCAATGCTTGCGTCGCTTCTCGCCTTGCTTTGACGTGTAAATAGAATACATATATTTAAATACGACTTGCGAAGCGCTGCAAAGAACCGACGTTAGAGTAGAGCAACTTTGTACTTTTAGTCGCGTGGACAATCAATT
The DNA here is from genome assembly GCA_947095535.1 of Poecilobothrus nobilitatus. NCBI lineage: Eukaryota > Metazoa > Arthropoda > Insecta > Diptera > Dolichopodidae > Poecilobothrus > Poecilobothrus nobilitatus. The sequence continues at coordinate 80,449,645 of OX352774.1, read as the reverse complement.
TCTTGTTATTTTTTTTTTTTTTATATTTTATATTGGTTGTCGGTTGTCATGACAATATAATTTTCATAACTTGTCATGACAATCAACACAATTTAATTTGTTTCATAAAGCGACGGTAACATATGGTCATCATTTTATTTAAAAAGCAGGGCTCTATCTAGTAGTGACGCTAGAAGCGATGCACGAGGCTAATCGAGCACTGGGTCATCATCTTAACTGTTTTATAATAACAGATTAAAACTTTCCATTATAAAATTTTTAAGAAATCATTGGCAATGAAAAGAAATCATAGTCAATTACCTCTTCCTTAGACTGATTCTTTACCTTGGTCTATCTTTCAGTAATGTTTAATTATTCTGGCTATTGTTATATATATTTTACCAATTCCTAAGTTGAATTAATTTTGTTAATTTTTTAATATGTAGATCATATATTTTAGACCATTCTTCCGATTTCCTCTTGCAACTCTTATAACAACCCTTGTTTGATTGATGATTCATGGCTCTAATATTCCAAATTTGCTCTCTGGACTTATAACAATCATTATTAAAATCATTATTAAAAAACTTGGCTTGTGTTGTTCTTCAACAATAATAAATGCCCAATTCCATTATCTCTATAATTGATTCATATGGAACAGTTGTTTATTATTATTTTGTAATTTCTATGGCATACGGTATATTGACAAGATATTAATTCTCAATTGGTAAATATTTTCGCTTATTACGGCTGTCTAAAAAAAAAAACATTTACTCAGTACTTAGTTTGGTCAAAATTCATTAATCTCTTACGAAAATCTTAAAACTTTAAGATGACGATCCAAAGCTAAGAGAATTTTTATGAAATGAGATTTATAAAAGCTTGAGATTTTGTGATTTTTTTCAATTCGAAATTTTTTTTTTTACCAAATAATGGCGTGATGCCAAAATTTGTACTATAGATTTAATGAATCAAAAGACACTAAACTAAAAATTTGATGTTTGTATTTTATTCATATTATTTTATTATCAAATCAGACAAAAATTTAAATTTCTATATTATATTCATTTTATTTTTGTATTATATAAAGACAATCTTATAGTATTGAAGAATTATTTTTATATTTTATATTTTTCCTTATATTTCAGTACATTTTTCTGTCATGTGGTGCATTATGCTAAACTGTACTATGGCGCTGCAAATTTTTAATAACAAAAAAAACAAAAAAAAAACAGAAAAAAGAAAAGAATTTTAATGCATAAATTAAACCCGGCTGACATAGCCGCGTTAGATAATCACATGTATTTTACCTATGTTTAAAAACATTTAAAACATGTCAGCCATAATCAGTAAAAAAGATGAAGAAAAAACAAAAACTTATTTATAATTTTAAATTCAACAAAAATATTTATTTATTTTTTTTTATATTTTTAATTTTTTGAACTTTTGCAAATTTTTTTTTTTTATTTCATTAAAGATAATTTTTAATGAAGTTGTCAGCAGAATTTGTTCGTCCTTTTATTCCTAATATTTCACAACATGATGTATTAAATGGGAATATACCGTATTAATGTGTGGTCTAAAGAGTTGTAATATAGATTAGTCTTTTAGACTCAGTTTTCTAATTTTCAGAAGCTGTTCCAGTTTTTTTTCGGTTTAAAAGCTATTGCTTTTTTAGTAGGAACTCATGAGTGTATAATTCGGCCTAATAGTTATATTTGTTTTTTAGTAGGAACTCATGAGTGTATAAAATAGATTTTATTTAATCAATTTCTGTTTTGGTCACTTTTTAGGCAATTTAGGATTGTTATGTAAAATTTTAGTTTTTTGTATCATATTTTTTTTTTTTTTTTTTGATAACAGAATAATTTCAAAATTCTAAAATAAATTTTAAGACCATTAATCAAAACTTTTGTTGTTTTAAGATTTAAAAAAATCATTGGTGGTTTTTCTGTGGGTTTTATCTCCCCAATGTTAGTTACAATCTTTAATAAAATTAACTCTTAATTTTTTTTTTTTTTTTTTATATAAATATTATATGTATATTTTTATGTCATATGAAATTTTATACTTAAATTTAGCTTAAATTGTGAATTTAAGTTTTTGTTTTTTTATTTTTATATTTTTATTTATAATAAAAGTTTGAACCTTTGTCCATTGAACTTACCATTATTTTTAAAATTTATTCACACATTTAAATGAATTATATCATGAGAATTGAATGAATTTTTAAGTTTTTTTTTTTTTTTTTTTTGTCTCTTTAAAATTAGTTACAAATTTAAATAATATATTTGTATAGTTTTAAATTATTTTGTGATTTTGATGCCATTAAAATGATTGAAGAATAAAATAAGAACGGCCCGCTTTAAATTGTTATTTTCACTCAACATAATTGAGTGATTTATTGATATTGTTTAAATTTCAACTCTTTTTTTTTTTGTTTTTTTTTTTGTTTCTTGTTTTATTGTTGCAGTCAATATGTTCAATATGTCACATAATAATAATATATGTATGTATGTATTTTTTTTTAATATTCATTGTGAAAAATTAATACGACCGATCTGTTGTTGATTGATGAAAAAGAAATATAATATTAAAAAGAAAAAAAATTAGTAATGATGACTATAATATTATATAGTAATAAAATGAGTTTTATAAAATTTGGTTATTTTTTGTTTAAAAAACTGGCAATACTAGTAGCTATTAAAAATTAGGTAAAAATATAAAATAGATTTGATTTGATTTTTTTTTTGAAATATACTCGTAAAATTGAGATTGCCTTCTTTGTATTTGAACATAATATATAGGAAATATAATAACAAAGAAATTGATTTTTAAATGCGTATAGGTATAACTCTGTATTACAGTTACAATATAATAATAAAATAATAATAATAAATATAAAATGGGTTATCTTAAGAAAACACTTTCACGGTCACTAACATTTTAAATTTCACTCATGATGTACATTTATTTTTATGACTATTATAATATAAAGTGTATACATATAGGCATAGGCATATACATAAAACAATAAAACGTTTAAAAAGCATTTTATATTTTAGGAGTTTAAGTAAATGCAAATAAAGCGTCATAAGACGTAAATTGTTTTCTGTTCAAATTCAAAAGCAATGTTTTGTTCAAAATGTTTTAAATTGAAAAGCAATTATTGAAAAATTTTAAAATTTACTTGTCAGATTAACATTTGAAAAATGTTTCTTTGACTCTGGTACTGTTTTCCCAACTATAAGACTTTTTTCCTCTTGCCGCGTTTATACCGTACCTAATTTAACTAGAGCTACTAACGTCAAAACGAGTTTGATAATTGTAGCAAGAGTTCTTACAGTACTTAGCTACAAATGTCAAAATAGTAATTTGATAAGAAAACATATAAATATATGTACATATATTTTGAAAAATTATTTTATTAAGAAATAAAAGTTATTATTAATATTAAAATTATTAATATTATTAAACAAAAAAATTATTTTTAAAGAACTTATTTTAATTTGGATTCCACAGCCAATAAGCAAATTTCAAAAATGTCATTTGTAGCATCAATTATGATATTTGTAGCAATAATGTGATGTATATATCGTTGCTACGTAACTCTACCATATTTAGCTTGAGCTAAATACCTTCAGCTAATTTAGTGGTGTTTATACCGCTACTACAAACGTCAAACCATTTAGCTCTAGCTAAATTAGCTGTGGTATAAATGCGGCATCTGTCATGTATTGTTTGACTCAAATAACTTTCTTCTTTTAAATGATTAGGTTCATATAATGATTTGAATTTATATTTTGATTTACATTAGATACGTTTAAAAACTCCTTTGCAAGGAATTTTTATTTCTAAATGGAATTATGTATTATTATATAACCTTAAATAATTAATTTCTGTATTCATATGTATCTAGAAGAAAAGTAATCTGAAACTGATGTTGGTTTATATAAGATTTTTTTTTTCTTTCGATAAGAATGTTAAGAATCATCAAAAGATAATATTATCAGCACAGTATTTTGACTCATTAAATCAATAAGTGCATCCAAAAACACCGCCCCCGTCTTAAAAAATTAATACTAGTCTAAAATACTGACCATTTTGTTGCTATAATCCTTATTGATTTACTGGAACTACAGACTATCGCGAAGATTATGTTTATTGCTTACTATAGATCACGTTATGTTTAATTCTATAGGGATCCACTCCGTTTAAATCTTCTGTTGGCATTTTAAGAATGTAAGAGTTTTAATGCTTGTTAATTTCATTATAAGTATCATCTTATATGTGTCTTATGTTTTATTACATTTACATACATCTCTATTTATTTTCTTCACTTACACTATAGGAATCTTTAGATACCTATATAAATTATAATTTCGAATATATACCACAACTCTAGATGCATATACTTCAATATATAGATACCGTACAATCAAATAAGCTCAATTATACATGATTATACATGTAATAAAATTTTATATTCTATTGACAATCTATATTTCGACATAGGAATTAATATACTAACTCTCTCTTTATATTTAAATTTATTATAGGTACCTACTTTAAGTTTTTTTCTTTTTGACATGTTCTTTCCAACTAAAGATTGACATTTAAATGTCATTTCTATATGTATTATTCTTTTTATCTTTGAAGTTTGCCAGCCAGCGAATTAAATGTCATTTCAATATGTATTATACTTTTATTCTTAAAGTTTGCCAACGACTAGTCTAATATAATATAAATCTGAAATTAGTTTAATTTTTATTTATTATTTATCAAAAAATTAAAAAAATTTAACATACACAACTTTTATGCTCTAATTTTCTTTCATATATGCGCCATTTTAAAATTATCTATAGTTTATTAATAATTTTCTCTGACCATTATTGAAGTACACATAGCTTCAAGTAAAAGTAGAAAATATAATTGAAAACATGTACTTTTATAAACTTCTAGCAATAAATATTAATCGTTTATAAGATCTATACTGCGTGTACACGTGTTAAATTAAAAAATAAAAATTAATTCCTTAGATAAATTTTAAATTTTATATACGTACTCATTCTTAAAATCTTTGATATGTAAGTGAAAGTTTTTATTATTTATCAAAAAAAAAAATAAATAAATAAAAAATAAAACAATTTTATCTTAAATTCTATTTTTTTTTTCTTTTTTCTCTTTTAAATTCACCTCAATGTTTTGATTAATAATTGATAAAAAAAAATATTAAAGTACTTTCTATACTTTTTGTTTAAATTTATGTTCCGAGTTTTTTTTTTTTTACATGCACTCCAATATTATATTTAAAAGTGATAATTTTTTTTCTTTTCACTTGATTATAATTTAATGACTTTTGTCACTTGAACATTTCTTACTTTTGTTTATTCTATTTTTTGTTATATTTTTTTTGTTTTTTTTTTTTTTTTGGTTTTTTAATTTATCCCGAAATTTGAACAATTCAATATTTTTGTTACCCTGGAGGTTTTTTTTTTTTTGAAGTCGAAAAATGAAATAATTTTTTTTTTTTTTTTTTTTAATCTTCAATATATTCATCGTCGTGAATTCAATCAAACATTAAATAAAAAGTTATAACTATTGTTAACAAATAACAATACTCAAATACCCGCGAATTAATTTCGATGAACTGTCAATATCAGGGGATATAAAAAAAAAGAAAAAAAAAAAAACAAAAACAAATAAAATTCAATAATTCATGATATTAATTCGAAAGCCTTTAGCTATTTAAAAATGTTGAAATTGGATCAACAAAGTAATTTTTTTTATTTTAACTATTATTTTGTTTTTTTTGTTTTTTTGTTTTTTTTTTTTTTGTTGCTACTTCAAATAAAAACTGTTGTTGAATTATATTTGAAATGATGAATGAGGCTCGTGCCTCAAAATACATTTTTTTTTTGCTTTTTTTCTTTTACAATATTTTCTTTTTTATAAATAGATAGTAAATACGGTCTTAGAAAAGAAAATTCTATATATACCTAGTTAATTGGATATATATGTATATATACCTACATATATGTATGTATGTACACCATTAATAAGTGTAAGTTTTAATTGGCTGCTGCTGTGATTAACAAAACAATATTTTTGATACAATTTTGGTATTTTTTGACTTAAAAAATGGTTTAATTTAATAAAAAAAGCACAAATGATCTGCTATCATTCAATAACCACAAATAAAAAAAAAAAAAAACCGCATAAAAAAAAAAAAAAGAAAAAAAAAAAAAAGAATGACTTCAAAGTTAATTCATAAATTCAAATATTTGATTATTGTGTCTATCTTTTGTATTATTATGAAATAAATACAAAAAAAAAAAAAAAATGTTTAATTTTTTAATGAAATATTCAATCAATTCGTTTTTTATTATTTTATTAAAAAAGTGCACCTTATGGCAACGAATTCATAAAAAACAAAAAACGAAAAAAAAAAAAATAATAAAAATGATACCTACTTAATTCGAAAATCTTCAGATTCTTTAAGACTTTTTAATGTAATTTTATTACGTTACGATCAATGGATATTATATCTACATAGTCATATCAAAATTATGCTGTTTATAATGCATAAATGTGTATTTCTTACAAAATATATCTGTAGATATATAAATCATATATGTATATGTATAGATAGAATAGATATGTATATGTATTAAAGTGTTGAAAAAATAAAAAAAACCAAATCATTCATAAATATTATTAACTTTAAATTATTTACACGTCCAACATGACTCATATGAGTACTAATAAATTAAAGATAACAGCGAACTGTTTTGTTGTTGATTGATTCCATCCCATCCCAACCCAACAAATTGATTTTGTTTTATTATGAATGAATCTTTAAATTATTATGATTCTTAAAAAAAAATTAATTTTGATGATGGTGATGATGATATGTAATATATTAGATATAGGTATATTATATATTTTATATATATGTACATGTCCACGTTGAATGTAGGTATATAAGTTGAAGCTTCTATTAATTTTAAGATATTTTTTTTTTTCTTTATTAATTTAAGAAAAAATGTTTTTGCAGTTTTTTAAATATTTTTTGGTAAGATAAGAATATAAATACACCTATGTATTAAGGATGTCTCGTAATTAAGTACACTGCTATATGTCATAATTTAGACTTTTAGTATAGTAAGCAAACATTTTTGTATGGAATCGATGTACAGGCTTCAATGATTTCCCAGGATATTGGTGCTTGAAGGATATTTTTAGATTATTTTTTTTTTCTAGAAAATTGTCTTGTAAATATGTTTGTGGACAGGATATCGAGATGATTAAAACGTGTTCGAAAGTAATCATCTAAAGGTTTGTGATAGTAAATCCTTCTTGTTAATGCAGCATTTTTAACAGCATGTTTTATTTTGTATGCAATATACCAAAATATACGTATAGTCAATTATCTTTAAATTTATTTTGAAAAAAATAAATAATACTTAATTAAAATTCACTTTTCAATCTTTTACGTTCAATAGATTTAAAAGCCCGTCATTTTAAAACTATAAAAGTTAGATAATAGTTAGATACTTCTTTCCTTTAGTTTTCGTATATACATGGTCTAGAAACACAGTTAGATGTCAATTTATTACAAAAACAAGTAAATGTAACAGTAAGTCGATGCAACCGACTTATTAATACGCTACACCTGAATAATTCGAATTAAATTAACAATCCATAAGTGTTTTTGGCAGTGCTTGAACTTCTTCCCTTTTCTGTCTTATTCAACTCGAATTTCAAGAACGTAAAAGAGGCATCCGCTTGGGATATTCTTGACACCCACACCTTGTATAAAATTTTAAGTTTCTATCTTAATTATTTTCGAAGATTGGTAGTCCTTGGGATGTTTGTGTCAGCTACCCGAATTGCCACTCCAATTCATCGAATCCATCTCAGGAACATAAAGAAAACTTGCCAGAACACCATTCTATTAAATTTAAAGGTTCTACTTTTGTTGGTTTTGGAAATATGCTCGTTGCTCTTGTGCTCGTCCGGAAGTTTCCAAAATACGAACCCATGGTTCAAATTCTTTCAAATGTCAGTTTCCAATTTTACAGAAAAGGAAACATAACAGAACACCTTTGTACTAAAAATAAAAGTTCTATCTTTGTTGGTTGTGGAGATATACTCGTTTGATCTGGGGCTCGTCCGGAAGCTTTCAAGATTTGAACCCATGGACCAAATCCTCACAAATTTCAGAAACATAAATCAAACATGAAGGAACACCATTCTGCGTTGCTTTTGGAGATAATCTCGTTTGCGGAGATTATCTCCAAAAGCCCGGAATCATTCGGAAGCTTCCAGAATCCGAACCCATGGACGGATTTTGTCCAGATTCGAACTTAGCCTTTCTTTCGTAATTAGTAACCTACTATATAAATTTCATCAAGATAGCATCATTATTTTTTGAGTTATCGTGCGTACGGACGGACGGACGGACGGACATCGCTAAATCGACTCCTGCGGTGATCCTGATTCAGAATATATATACATGTCTATACCTAACTCGCTTCCTTTTGGTGGTTACAAACACCATACCAAAGTTAATATACCCTATACTTTAGGTGTAGGGTATAAAAAGGACATTTCGTTTAAGTTTCACGAATATTATCTTATCAATCGATCATATTGTAAATTGGAATAAAATCAAATTTAAAAACAAAAATATAAATTAAATAAATCGTAGAATTCCCTTGAAGCTAATGCAATGGGTAATGACCAAACAATGGTCAGCTGTGTCACCTCATGTACTGTGTAGAGATTAAATAAGTATATATATACCAAAAAACAAAATAGTTTTAATAAACTTGGATATATTATGTATATGTACCTAGTAGAAATTTAATTATATGGATCTTTCAATTAACTAATCTTTATCCAGCATTTTTAGAAATCCCAGATACAAATTTTTCGAAACCGAAACCCTTAACATTTGTAAGAAAAATTGCGAATTTTTAAACATTTTAACTTATGTTTTAATAAATCTTCACTTACTACGCAATAAAATAAATCTATTTATGGTTATTGAAGTGATATTTTATAACTGTGCAATATAAAAGAATGCAGTACTAAAAGTTCTTTACTTATTAAAGGCAATATAAGTAAAGTATGCAGTCAACTTTAAATACAGTTCACATTAGCAACTATTCTAAGCCTTAGATTCTTAAACTTGTTCTCTTACTTTTAATAGGATCAATTTATGACATTTATGAATGTTTGCTGATCTTGTCAGTGACAGTCTCCGCAATTTTGTCAATTTTATTAGACATTTGATTAGTTAGTAACTTCTTTAAAATCCCAAGATTATTTTTATGTAGGAAATGATAAACTGTAAGAATAGAAAAATTTCTGAAATGTTAATGATTTTTGTTTTAAATTTAGTTTTTTCCATTCTCAATTGTATTTTAATTGTAATCACTTTATCTATAGATCCCTATATAGTAATATTATAATAAAAACGTTCAAAAGAAAATAAAAAATATTGATCATATTTGTATATTGTTGCTATATCATTATATCATCAGCTATATTATCGTTGCTTTTTTTAATATATAGGGTGTACATGATATATTGAACAATAAAAGCATAAACCCTGTAATTGATATAATTAATTTTCAAACTAGAAAACTTCTTGTTACAAATCCAAGATGTTACTGACTTCTTTTAATGATTGGTGTATGCTTGCTGGAGTTTTTGGTTTGTGGTTTTTTGCCATATATCAGTTTTAATTTGGGGACATATTCTTTCCTTGTTCTAAAGGTGATGACCCAGTGCTCGCTTCGCTATACACGTCACTTCTAGCGTCACCCTTAACCCCCGTGTTTGAATAAAATGATGACCAAATGTTACCTTCGCTTTATGAAACAAATAAAATTATGTATGTAAAAATTATGAAAATTATATTGGTAACGACAACCAACAACCAAATAAAATAAAAAAAACAAGAAATTGATTGATTGTCCGACTAAAAGTAGAAAGTTTCTCTAGTTTAGCATCGCTTCGCTTATTCTATTTAAACGTCAAAACGAAGAAAGAAGCAATGTAAGCATTGGGTCATCACCTTAAGTTTGAAGAAATACAGATATTTTAAAACCTTGCAAAAATTTCAAAGTAAATACAAAACTGTACATTTGTATTAAAGATTTTATCTTAAAGTTTGGTTTTAAAGGAAATGGTTGGAAAATTGGTTGGTTAAAACTCAACTGTAACGAAAAAAACCCTTATGTAGTGATATCTTCGATGTTTTCCATCAATCCTTATTTAAAATTAAAATAAAAGTAGGATGTATACAATATATTTTTTATTAACCCTGTACTTTAAAGATATAAAATAAAGCATATGACTTAACTTTTATTAATATATTTTACAAATGTTTTATTAATTTAACTTTTGTTTTTATATTTCATTTGTATTTTTATATCGATTTAAAAAGAAACGATTTTTTGTTTTCGATCCATTATTACAATACCTATAAATTGAATACTTACTTACATGTAAACACACATATGTATGTACTTATGTACCTATTATAAACAATTTATGTTGATTTATATATTAATATATACCTTAATAATAACTGACTTTAGGCTGAAAAATGTATATAATATTCATTCGAATATCAAATTTCGATTTTCGATTGAATTTTTTTGTAAGAATTGCAAAGAGAAAACAAAAATGAACAAAAACAGTTAGTTCGATTCATCTTATGCGGCTTTTTTTTATTTTTTTTCTTTTTTATTTCTTTATTACAATTTCGTTTTTTTATTTAATAATTTTTTTAGATTTTTATTATTTATTTTTTTAAATAATGCTTTTTTTTTTTTTTAATTCTTGAAAAGTTGAATTGAATCGAAGAAATGTACAAAATTAACTAATAAAAAAAAACAGTAAATAAATAAAGAGTTGAACATATTGGGTTATTGTAACTCCTCTAAGATATTATAAAGATTTTAAAAATTTCTAAGTAATCTATATCCAATATTTTAATTTAAGGTCTTCTTCCATATATTTAAAGACTCAGTTTTGCACTTTTTGTATTCTGTAAAAATTGATCTTCCAATCGCCGCTAAATTGATCTTCGAATTTACCCGAATATTTATATTTGACGTGCATTATGTGTAAGTTGTTTAATTGTCTGCACACACTATATGTAAACACATTATGTTGTTAACCAATGGAAAACCTAACTTTGATAATCATCATTTGAGAACCATTGTCCAACACCTCCATTATAAGAAATTAGATTGAATGACATTGATCTTTTTGGTGTAAGCTAAACAATTAGTAGCTATGAATTTTATTTCCACAAATTTCATGTGAAATATCGATTAGATTTTTTCGGGATAAAGGGCATATTATTAAAAACTTATTATTATGATGGATGACCATAAAAAAACGAAGTAAATGCTTGTTATTTTTTAAAATATTTAGAACTTATCAGCAGGGCTGCAAACCCAAAAAAAATCGGGTTCAGGTTCGGGTTTGAACTGGAAAATTTTAGTGGGTTCGGTCCGGGTTCGGGTTCAAATTTTTTAATCAACATAACAAGTGCAGCATTATTGATTGCAAATCAAAATCTATTAATTTTACTTACGTATTATTTTTTTCTTTATTTTATTTGCAAGTGCATAGTAGGCATAGAAATTAGAAGTAGAGAAAAAAATTCTTGAAGAAACATGAAAAAAACAAAAACAAATAGTGTTTACTTCTTTCTATTTGGAATGGAATATGTAAACTATGACTAGCTATACCAAAAGCAATACACATTAGGATATACAAGTAGAATATTATCTCTCTAAATAATTTTTGTAGTTGTATTTAGTTACTTACATATATTTCTAGTAGGTATATTACTAGGTACGTACATATTTAAATTGCTAAGCATAATACGTGTGCTTACACAGTACGCAAATATGTGGCTATGTAAGTATTTTACTATTTTGTTTTATATTTTTTTTATTCTCAGTTTAAAATAAAAAACATTGTTGAATTTGATTGCGAATGAAATGGTGAACCTGAACCAAATTTTTTACTGGGTTAAGGTTCGGATTCTGGTTCTTCAAAATGCATGTTCCGGAGCGGTTTTGGGTTTGGGTTCGGGTACGGTTTCCAACTCTGCTTATAAGTGAATTATAAGTGATTTCTGAGGGTACACTTTTGATAACTTCGTCTTAAGGAAAGATGTTCCTGCAACATTAAATTCTTTTAAAAGATACAATGATTGATTTCTTTTTTAATAATAATCTGTACATTGGAATAAAGACGTTGTATGCCGTCTTGTAATTTTAGCATTTTAAAGTTTTGATGACATGATATTAAGTCGTGCGTTCCAATTAATACATTTGTATGAAGTGAATGCACTTTTGTGAATCTCAAGTATCATATATTCAGATCAAGTATAAAGCGGTATTCTATGGAATTAGAACTTATAAGTAGCCAGAAATACTACACGCCTCTTTCTGCTGAACGAATTGTAGAAAAGTAAATTTTTTTATTTAGGTATTATGAAAGTTCTATGAAATTTTCTGTTACTATTTTTTATATATTATATTTATGTAGTCTTTTAAAATGACATCAGTGTAAAAAAGTTTCTTTATTATTTTATATTTTTTTTTTCTCTTTCTTGAATTGTAAAGAAAAAGTATCAGGAATTCATAGACAATAAAAACATGAACTTTATGTTTAATACAATATCAGATATTTTATATAGATAATATATTATAGTATACTACTTATATACATACATACATATATGTAGGTACATGAATATATGACTAGACTGTCATTAATATTGTTACAGCTACTGTTGTTATTATTGAATATTGTATATATATTGGATGAATGTAATCTTTACCTATTTTATTTTTATTATTATTAATATTAAAAAAAAAAAAAAGTAAATTATAATAAAAAATAAATAGAAAGTGAAACTTGTAATTATAAGTTATTATCTATTTAGTTTTTTTTTTTAAGGGATTATTATCGCTGTAGGAGTTAAACAGTAACAACAACAACATTAATTACGGGTATAAAAATTTTCATGTATACATTTTAGATAAATATTTATTAACAGTGTAAAAAAAAAAAAAAAAACTTTTTTTTTAAAGATACTTTTAGTTAAAAAAAAAGGAGGAAATTTATTTTTAATTATATTTGTTATGAAGTATTTTTTTTTTTTTTTTTTTGCAATCATTAAAATTAATAATTTTTAAATTTGATTGCGAATTTTTAAAATTGTCTTTACATTGGAAAAATAATATAAAATGTATAGATGATTTTTAAGTCAGATTTGTATTTATCTAGAAAAAAAAAAAAAGAAGAAAAAAAGAAAAAAAATTGTATTATTAATTAAAATTATTTATATACTAATATTTTATTTAATATATATAGCTACTAATTAATATAAACAATATATTATATACATACATACATATATTGGTATTATTTTAAAAACTTTTTCTTTTTTTATTAAAAATTTTCTAAATTTAATTAAATTACAGAAAAAAAAAACATTAAATAAAATTACTAATTGGCTACGGAAAAGATAAAAGTATAAAACCTAACGAAAACAAAAACAAGGTAGAATATAAATCAACGGTTTTTAAAAGCGCACATTTCCAAAAGACAATACAAACTGTTTAGAATTGTGATTGGGCACAAAAATTTGAAAATTTAAGAAATTTTTTGTAAGAAGAAAATATGTGAAAATAGGACTTTTCTGCAATTTTGATGGGCTGTAAGTCCGGAACCCTACATAACTAAGAAAAACCGTTAACACACGTAAAAATATATTACTGGAGCTTTAATTTTATGCCTTGCCGAAGAAAAATTTGTACAGGTGCCTACGTTACAGGTGTTTAAAAATAGTAAATTTTCAATTTTTGAGCCCTAATTGCTCATAAACAGGGGGTGGTCCAAAAAAAATTTCTGAACAAATTTTTAACTAATTCAAAACGTTCTTTCTGCTCTCAAAATTTTGAAGTCCCTCTTTAAAAGCGTTCCGGAGTTATGAAGGTAGAAAAATAATGCAAAATTTTGTTTTCACATAACGGTAAATTAAAATACTAAATTAAAAAAACTTGTATAATTTTGATATTACATTTCAAAGTAAAAAAAATACCTGTCGAATGACGTTTTCAGATTGAAAAAATCTTAAGCAGAACATGAGATATATACATTTAAAAATAGGGCTTTTTCAAAGTTGGAGGGGCTGTAGCTCCTTAAGGGATGGGGTTACATGAAAAAGTTGTTCCACAAAATTAATTTTTTTATGAGACCTACCCATGATTAAAATTTTTTTTCTCTATCTTTAACGGTGTAGAAGAATGTAGAAGACGGACGGGCGTACAGAGTGAAACTAATAAGCACATTTTTTAAATTTTTTTTGGAAATGTGCTAAAAACCTCTTATTGTTATATAAAAAATTTGATTATAAAATGGTAGTAAATTATGGTATATAGTAAATTATGGTAGTTAATCAATTGTAAGTCATTTGTATCATTCCTCCCTGCTATGCATTTTTGGAATTTAAAATAGCTTTTATTAATTTTAATTTTAATTTAAGAAGAAATTTACCGTTTTTAAATCCTTATCTTCTTTAATGCCGAATAAAATATCATCTAAAACATTTTTTTCAGTATTTTGTGTTTAAACTGTTTGAAATTTTTTAATAAAATGTATTTATTTAAAAAAAAAAAAAAGTCCTGAAACCTTTGGGATTAACTTTTGTCAATTTTGGGATTAGATTTGGGAGTTATATTCTTAAGTACATATTCTAATGTTTGACCGCCTAAAATACATTCAACATACTTTGTTTAAATTTTTAAATTGTTTAATTAGATATACATCATTTTTTTTTATACAATCCACTTTCATATCAGAAGTGATGTTTCAACAAGGTAATGTTATTTTAGAAAAAGATTTATTTGCTTTTGATATCTATACTCATCAGATATTATGTTATATATTTAAATGGCCATTAGATCACGGTTTAGCAATAGAATGTTTTTAAATGCCTTTTTTTGGATATAAGATAAAAATTGCAATTTTTTATAACCTAAATATATAGGGATTGGATTCCAAAGATCAGAAAAATAAAGTTTTGTCGGTTATGTCAGGAGAAACTGCTATTTTAAGTGAAGCTCCATTAAACTTCTACAGATGTTAATATTTCATACTTACTTAGATATTATTGGGCGGCAATTTTTTTTCGATGTATATAATGCAAAAATTTATATGCATCTGAAATTTTTAAGAAAAAATATTATGGATTTCAAATATTTGATATTACTTTTTATTATTACAAAAATATTCATTTAAAATATTCAAAAAAGAAAAATAAATGCATTTTTGGCAAAATATTCAAAAATATGCACTAACAAATCAGTTTTCTTGGTATCAAATCATGTTTATATAATCCATAAATTATAGGTAGAACATTGGTAAGTTGACCCATTTTAATTTTTAATTAATGTTTCAATTTCATTCTAATCCAATCTATATAGTATATATAAAACATTGATGAAACTTTGATGTTAATATTGATATAATCGAATAGTTAAGAAAACATTTTGTTTACTTGAATAAAAAAAGAAAAATTGTAGATTAAATTTGGTTTATTTAAAAAGATGTGCGAAAAGAAAAAGTTGTGATAAATTTTAAAAAATTTATATTTTTATCCATCCAAAATATTTGGTAAAACATTTTCCCTTTTAAATTTGTAGAAAGTGTCCGTGTTTATTATGCAAATTAATAAGTTTTGCTCTTGCTGAGGAACAAAATAATTTTTATATTTTATGTTTTTTATAACAAAAATATTTTACTGGGGGTTTTGTTAGTACACAACTTGTTGGTATATTACCAATTTTAGTGTCCATTTATTTAATAAATAAGTAGGATATTAATTTTACTTATTTATTTAAAAAAAGATAAAAATCATAAGGTTCATTTAATTTTAATTTTTCTTAAAACAAAAAGTGTTTTAATTTTAAATGTATTTACCTTGCATAAAACAATTGTTTTAACTTCAGTTGTTAATATAAAATATATTATGTTTATTATACAGGGTGTCCGCGACTCAAGAACGCGCACACTCAGTGATTGGGGGCATTAAAACAAACAAAAAATTGTACAGGATGGGGGGGGGGTCTATTGTGAACTCTTTTCGAGATATGAGGGATTAAAGATTTTTTAGAGACTTTTCATAAAAAAATCTATAACTTTTGAACGATTTGCTGTAGAGAGATAAAAAATCCATTTTGTAGAGTAAGTTGTTAGCTTTAAATTTTGTGTACTAATGATTCCCACATCATAACAGTTACAAAGTTATGAAGGTTCAAAATGATTTAAAATGAAAAAATTATGTTTCAACTTCAAATTTCTTTTAAAACACCCTATATTTGAGGTACTTTTTATAGCATATTTCGAAACAGCTTTTCAAGCCCTATAATTCGTATTTAATAACTTTTTCTCTATCTCTAAGCGTTTTTGAGATATAAAGAATAGAAAACTGTGGTATTTTCAACCGCTGTGTTATTTTCAATCACAATAGAAAAGCGTGTTATTTTCAAAAGTTGTGTTAACACGTTTTGTGTGTTATAACACACTTTTATATTCTTCATATCTCAAAAAAGGTTAGAGATAGAGAAAAAGTTATTATTAATGGTATTATTACTAATGGTCCCCAAATACCCTATAATTAGTATCTAATAACTTTTTCTCCATCTCTAACCGTTTTTGAGATATAAAGAATAGAAAAGTGTGATATTTTCAATCGATGTGTTATTTTCAATCACAATAGAAAAGCGTGTTATTTTCAAAAGTTGTGTTAACAAATGGATTTTTTTTTATCTCTCTAAAGTAAGTTGTTCAAAAGTTATAGATTTTTTTATGAAAAGTCTCTAAAAAATCTTTAATCTCTCATATCTCGAAAAGGGTCAACAATAGACCTTCCCCCCTCCCCTCCAGTACAATTTTTTGTTTGATTTAATGCCCCCAATCACTGAGTGCAGTGCGCGTACTTGAGTGCCGAACACCCTGTATTTTATCTTTATAGAATTACAACCTATAAATATTGATTCAAACAACAAAATACAATATATATATATATACTTAGAAACCTTGTTTGGTTTTGTATTAATATTTGCGCTGCATAGTCTGGCCTAAATCCCTTAATGGAACCCTGTCCGATCGGCAGGTATGCCAAAAAGTTAAAGATGAGGTTAATATCAGGTAAATATGAGGGAAAAGAAAAAGAATCAATTTTTCATTTTTTTTGTAAATATTCGGTTTTTACTCTGAAAATAAATTTTTTGGGGAAATTTTTCTTAAATAATCTTATCGGAGAGGGGGGTAAACTTAATCGATTGACAGCGTTTTGTAAAAACTTCCCAATCAATTAATTAGGAAAATTAGGACTGATCTACAGTATCACAATTAAGGCCTAGACTGACCTTTATATGTGCAACTACAGAAGTTTTCAATACCAATCATCTTTATAGATGACCTGTTCTAAACGCCATAGTTGACTGTATTTGGAAAACTATTTTACTTCAGCATATTATATTGGAAAAACACAACTGCCTTTAAAACTACTATGAAAACAAAAATTTTTTATATACATTTAGTACAAAATTTTAAATGAAAATATCTCAAAAATATAATTGACATCTATAATAATATAAACATCACATACATATATAAAAACACATCTTCAATGTTTAGATCAATATTTTTTTTTTTTGATCGTTGTCAATTTTGTCAATTTTAAATATTTATTATGAATCTTTATGTTTAAACAATTTTTTTTCATTAAATTAATAATATTTTCAGAAAATTAAAATTCTTTTATATATTTTACGTATATAACATATATTTTAAAATTCCACTGTTATATTTTACGTACATAACATATAGGTACATATTACCTTTCTTTTAATTAGAAAAAGTATTATAAATTTTATAATAATTTAAATTATTTTATATCAAATGTCAATTTTTTTTTTTACATAATATGTGATATTACGGAAATAGTTTTTGTTTTTTTTTTTTTTAAATAATCACCAACTAATGGTGTTTATGACAGCTACCAATAGGAGGGTTTCTTTAAAAATTAACTCCTGCATACTTTGGAATTTCATAAGTATATATATAGATATGATATTTCTGGTGATACCAGAAAAAGGAAGTATTGATTTCCTTTTTTGTTGTTTTATTCTTTATTAAAATTAAGAAAAATAAAAATTAAAATAATAATATTTAAATGTATTTTCAAATAAATTTCACACTGTCTGACTGTTATCACGCTGATTATAAAAAAAAAAAACGAAAATTATCTTTTAGTGGAATTGTAATTTCTTTGCGTTAATAAAATATATAAAAAGAAAAACCCATTATTATATATTTATGTATATTATTTATTTAAATATATATATATAATTCATATAAACGAATATATATTATATAGATACTATAAAATAAAAAATTCAATAAATAAAAAAATTAATAATCAATTTGTCTGTTTGTTTTCATTATTAATTTTTATTTTTTTTTTTTTTTGTATATAGGTAATATTATATTCACCTGATGTGTATGTCAACCAAAACAAAATTGACTAATAATTTCGTTTATTTTATTAATATTTCCTCTTATTGTAGGGTCTTACAAATACAAATATAAATATAATATATTAAAAAAAAAAAAAAAAAAAATTAAGAAAATAAAAAACGCATTCCACTTATCTTAAAAAACAAAAATTAACAAAAGAAAATTAAAAGTCATTTTTGTTTTTTGTGTGTGGTTGATTGTAGTGTCCATATACATAATAACGTACCTCATTTTATTTTTTTGTTTTAGATTTATTTTCTATATTCTTCCAATTTCTTTAATCTTTATTGACCTTTATTGGGTTGTAGAGCTATCACAAACTATTTCCACTGATTCCGATCATTGGTCAAACATTTGATTTGTGACCATGTCTTATTTAGTGATCGTATCTCAGCTAATGCTGTTGCTCTTCTCTATATTTTCTTAAGTCTGCATGGGGATAGTGATGCAGTGGCGATTCCATTCGATATATTTATGGATTTTCCTGAGAATATCATTCAATTTGTTTTATATTGAAGCTCTATTTCAAAAAAACCAAATTATTATTCTTGTAAAATTTTTTTTTTTTTAATGCATTTCTCTGCCACATAAAATTACACAGCCTTTCCTGTTCAGAAGTAGCTGTAAATTTCGTAAGGGGGAATAACTCTTTAGACGTGTTTGGGATTCGAACCCACACTCTCTTGGTGTTTACATCGTATTTTATACACTCTTAACCTCTAGTCCATCGAGGCCTCTTTGTAAAATTTTTTAAAGGGTTTTAAAGTTGTTACAAATCGCTTGAAAGAATAATTAAATTAAATTTGGTTTCATATACAGCCTGTTAATAAGGATCAAAATAATCAATTTGACGTAAAGTTGACAAAAACATAAAAATATTTCGACAATATTCAGACCTATACAATAGAAGAATGTCATCTATTTTAAAAAAGGTAATTGGTGCAGCTTTGGACAAGTAAAAAGTTTTGATTATTTTATTAGTACATAAGTACTCTTATCTAGTCAATGTGTAGTGGTTAAGACACCGGCCGGTTTATCGGGCTCAAACCTCAGATTAACACCCCACCTATGACCCAGGCGATTAATAAAAAATAATACAGATTTTTCTTATAATATCTATTTAGTAAAATATATAATTAAATAAAAAAATAAGTACATTATCTTATAATATTAATAATCATATTGTAATATATAATAAAGTAATGGTAAAATAATTGTTGTAAAAGATAATAGATGGCGTAGATATAAAGAAATATTTATATCTTACAATTCTTGTACAGTAACTGCAGTTGAGTATTCAACTATTTAGTGATATTAATGATTCCAGAAATACGATTAAATTACTTAGTGGATGTGCTGTGTTCTTTATAGAAGTGAGACGGAAGTAAAACATAAGTAGTCTTAAACAGGCCTAGAAAATTAAAAAAAAACAAAAATTATTAAAGGAATTGAAAATATTGGTTTGACAACAACAAAACTATTGTGCAGGAAATTGAACTTTATAATAGAAGAAGAAAACATAACAAGTAGGAAGGCAAAATTCGTTCCATGAGACGTTGTAAGTGACGGGCGGACTGTCGGGCGGAGAAGCACAAAGCTAGGCCCCTTTGAAGGGCAGTCTGAAATCCTAGCCTTTGAAACTGCAATCACAAAAAGTAAAATGTTAGGTATCGTATATATTTCTTATTTTTTTTTGCTCAAATTAAGTCAAAAAACCATAATATTATAAAAAAGTAATTAACAACTTCTCGTTGGTTATGAATGGAAAATACTTGACCGAATTCATCAAAGCTATAACGGACAGTACATGTATTATATGAGAGAAAAAAACTGGGGAGCAAAATATTTATTTTTAACTAAAACCTTCATTGTGAAAGGCAAAATAGACTTACCTATAGACTTAATTCCAGAAAAAAAAGTGATGAAAAAACCATACACCACTAGCCCTACTATAAATAGCAACGGCTCTGTGTGAATTAAAATATATTTACCCATGTAAATTGTCACTTATTATTGTTGCAAATAATAATAAATAAAAAAATGAATCATTTTTTAAGATTTATTAATAATTTTATTATCTAAAAATAATTTTAGCCATTTAAAAATAAATCAACTTTTAAAAATATTAGAATTAATTTAAAAAAAAAAAATAATTCATAAATACAAAATTAATATGGTAAAAAAAAAATGATATAGGGGTTCATTGACATTTTATTAAATAGGTGACAATAATTATTTTAAAATTTATATTATACTACTATTATACTATTTGTATATAATCAACATATCAGTTAATATTATTTGATATACATATATGTATTTATTGGCGCTAATAATGATTAGTTAATTTTTATTTAAACCATTTTTAGAATTAAAATAAAAAAAAAGTTTTAAATCAAAACCTGTAGTCAAGTTCATTACCATCACGCCAACACTTTTTAAGTATTTTGATATTTTTTTTTTTTTATTTTGATTTTTTTTTTTTTTTTTATTAAATTTCATCCAATTGAAGAGTTTTTCATTTTGGAATTATGCAAATTACAAAAAAAAAAAAAAATATTTTTTTCATTTTTCATTTTGTATTTTTTTGTTTTTATTTATTTGATTTAAATGAATGTATCTTTATAATATAGTGTATCTGAAAAATACAGCCAAAAGGGACATGAAGATTTTTTAATTTTTTTTTTTTTTTTTTTTGATATCTCATACTGCCTGCTTGAGTGGCGTGAAATATAAAACACAGTTGTTTTTTTTTTTTTTTTTTTTTAGTTTTTACTCTTTTATAATTCACGCGATCTCTCAAAAAAAAAAAAAAAATAGATATACAGTAAGGAAGAAGTATCTATAGATTGGTTTTGAATTCGATGATGATGATGCTTTGTGGTGAGTTGTTGTGTGGTGGCATTACAACCAAATATATTCAAAACTAATTTGAATAAAATGACATAAAAAAGAAAAAAAAAAAAAGAAAAAAAGAAAAAAAAAAAGTACTTATAAAGAATGACCATCAAATATGGATGAAATTTTATATATACGTTTGTTGATATGTTATTTTTTGTTTATAATAATAAGTCAGATAATCATCATTGATCTTGATAATCATTATCATCATTTACAAGATCATCATCATCATCATTATCATCAGCAACAGCAACAGCATCATCATCATCATCAATATTAAAAATTATTATAATTGTTAGTGTGACATAAAAAAAAAAAAAAAAAAAAAATACTAAACTTTATATTATATTTTTTTTTTTGGTCAATATTACATTTTGTTGATTGTTTCCTTGAACGTTCGTTTGTTATTAAATGAACGTTTTGTGTTTATTTATTATTTTTTATAGATAGATTTTTATTTTTGTTATTGTTTTTATTTTTTATTTTTTTTTTGGCGCTTTTTAAATACATATTTTTGTTTTTTTTTATACCTATCTGTTTTTTTTTTTTTGTTTTGTTTTTTGTATATTTGGTCAATGAAAGTAAAAATTCCAGATAAAGTAATGTGAAAAACGTCAAAAAGGTGTCACCTAACAACACTTAAGATAGAATTAGACAACAAGTCATGAATAAATTAAAATTTTCAAAAAAGAGAAAAAAAAAAAAACAACAAAAAAAACAAAAAAAGGAAATGCATATCAAAAGAACAAGTTTAATTCAGCAAAGAAGTGTACGTGTTGTGTGTCATTTGAGTTTTCTTTTTGTTTTTTTTTTTTTATTTTGATTTTTTCCGTATAAGAACATTAGGTTCGGATGAACATGATATATGTTTGTTAGCACATTTTAGAAAATCATTTGAATCTCATAATAGACTTGAATTTTATTAATAATTATTGTTTGTTTGTCCGTACAATTTATTAACCGTTTTGTTTTTGCCTACCTCTTCTTGAGATGTGATATGATTTTTATTTTAAATATCCAACCCAGTCTCATACGGACGCTTTTAGATCTCAGATTCTTTTAGATCAATTAGCGATATTTTCCTTTTTATTCCAGAAAATTAGTTTATAATAGGCTGTCAGATGTTGCTCTATGTTGCTGGAATAATTTAATCTTCTGATACTTTCTTTAATGAAAAAAAAAATTTTTTGGATTTATAAAAGAGCAATTTTTTAATCAAATATGTATGTGTATCAAACCTTAAAGATAAAGCTATATATAGTCTTGCCTTCTTTGTTCTCAAAAAATTAATATAAACATGAATGTTTTAGATTATTTAAAAGGTAGAGGTGGTGCAAGAAAAATTTTTTTTAGAAGAAAAAATAGAATACGATCGGAGAAAATTGGAAACAATATTGACATTTGTGGTATTTTAAAAGTTCACGTCTGGGGCCTCGGTGGTCTAGTGGGTAAGAGCGTATAAAATACGCTGTAAACACCGAGGGAGTGTGGGTTCGAATCCCACACACGTCGTAAGAATTATTTTCCCTTACGACATTTTCAGCCACGCCTGAAAAGGAAACGCTGTGTAATTCCTGTCCACATTTATGTGGAAGAGAAATGCATTAAAAAAAAAAAGGTCACGTCTTGTAAATATAGATGACAAACTGTTGCCAAGCTACTGACTACTGATGTTTAACATTTAGATAGAAATTAGTGTACTAAGAAAATAATCTTGATGACAGAGTAGTTAAGAACACATGGTTCATGATCGTAAACGGTCTTTTTGTTGATTTCTCTTTACGGGTCTGGATTTTAGTGATTACTTACATAACGTAATTTAAAGTTCACTTAGATACTTTGATTAGATTTGATACTTAATTAGTTAGTTGAATTATTCACTGTTTTTTGGCATACACTTTTAAAAGATATAAAATATAATTAAGACGATTTGTTTATAAATTTTTTTTTATGATTTTTATATAAAAAAAAATAATAGAGTATCGTTGTAGTTCATAAAATTAACTTGAATCTTTATAACTTTTTTTTTTTTGTTTTTAATTTTATTATGTTACATTTTAAACAAGTTATGAATTAAATAAAAATAAAATTAACACATTTTTTTTTTTTTTTAATTTATTTGAAGATAAATCCAGTATAAACTTCGGAAAGATGTTAAAAATTTCCAGATTATTTATGAGCATTAGCAGGTTAACTTATCTGAAAAGATTAATTCATAGATAAAAAAAATTTTTTTTTAGAAAAAAAAAAAAAAAAATAAAATTTAACGTATGTATATATGTATACTAAAGATATATATATTTATTATATGATTAAAAAAAAAAATCCCACTTATAGAGGAAATATTTTCTATGAATGGAATAGAATTTTCATATTAATATATGATTATTGAAAGAGAAAAGAAATTTATGAATGAAATAAGTATCTAAAGATTAAAAATGATTATTGTTTGTAAGTTTATATTAAAAGTATATATATATGTAGAAAAGTTAAAATCTCTGATGAAAATGTTGAAAAACTACAATAAATATAATATAATATTGCATATATATAAAAAAAAAAAGATTTTTACATTGGAAATATACATATATACGAACAAATATATAAAATTAAGGTATATTTTAAAAAGTACATAATGCTAAGAAACTAATCTTGTAATTGTAAATATACGAGTATTTTAAGATTGGTGACATTTTTATGTATAACTTAATTTTATATAAAGTCTAAATTGTAAATTTAAGGTTAAAAGTTTTTCTTTTGATTCTTGAGAAGAGAAGAAGAATTTTAAATTTTCCCAAAATCAAAAGTAGAAATTCGAGAAAATATATAAAACAGATATACGTATATAAGTTTAACAAATATTTTTAATTTTAAGAAGTTATTGTTGCGGAGAATGATTGCTAGTGGATTATACTAAGCATAATGATGAAGATAACAAGTAGCTCTCAAAATAATTTAATTTTGCTAACAATCATAATGAAAAAAATTTTAGTTAATCATTTTTATAGTCTGTTTGATTTAGCTATAGGGTTTAGTCTGGTCAGGTGCTCGAAAATCGAATAGATACGATATGATCACTTTTTGTTGTATTTTTGAAATTGGAAAAATATTAATTAATAAATTTAAAACTTAGGTTTTACAAATTGACAAAAAAATTTTCAATATTATTTTATTTAAGAAATCTTCTTACTAAGGTTTTTCAATTTTCAGCAGATACTAAAGAAAAAAATTCAGATTTAAGTCAGGATTTTTCTCTTCTACCATAGTTTTTTTCTATTTTTTATTTATTTATTTAAAAAAATTTCCTTACCACATGCAATATGATAGGAAAATGAAAGGATTTATGGAAACACGGAAATAATTAATTGTTTTTGGTGAACATGACAATGAACAAAGAATTTGAGTTATTTTGCTTTAATTTTTTGTTGATTGATTCAATTTTTCTTAATTTTTTATTATGATAATTTATTATCTGTCCATGCATTCCTAATAATTCTGTACATCCACTACTTGTTTTTTTTTTTTTTTTATGCTTAATTTTGAATCATTCAACTTATAGGGTTTTCCTTTTAAAAAAAAAATGTCGCTTTGGGGTTGCACTTTTTTTTCAGGTCATATTTTTTCCGTTATTTTCTGTCTACCATGACAACCTTAAAAAATTAATACAGTAAAATCCGCTTAAATGCTCTTACAAAAATGTTAGCAATTTTGAGCACTTATCCGAACAAAGCATTTTACCGAACTCGAATAAGTGCTTCAAGTAATGTATACTTATTTAAAATCTGTTAAACTGCCTCATGGTAACTAATGATATTTTCTTACAGAAATTTTCTGAATATTCAATAGTATAAGCTGTATAATGTTTACCAAAAAATTAGGCATTAAGGCATTTAAAGTAAAATTTTAATCAAAAATTTAATATTGTGCTTTGAAAAACAGAGTACTTAAGACGTTTAGGTACTTAAACGGGAAGCACTTAAGCGAATATATTTATATGCAATTCTCAGAAAATTTTAAAATGTCAATATTTCTGGTTTCTAAAACGAAAAAAGTACTTAACCGGAACATACTTAGGGCCCAGTTATAGAGCTCTATCATTGAAATGATTACGGAAAATGTTAAATTTAAATTTTTTTGTAGTAAAGACATATAAAATTTAACAAAAGTGTTGATTTAATGATTAAATCATTTCTAAAGAATAAATTCTGCTACGAATTTTTAAATTTTAAGTTAAATATTTAAAAAAAAAATCAATTTTATGATTTTCCGGATTGGTAATTATTTTCCTGAACAACTGATCAGTAATTTTGCTAATGAAACAAAATTGTTCCAATGACATATGTTTCATTTCTTCCCATTTCAGTTTGTCATTGAAAAAAATTCTGATGCAATATTTGATATATTTCATTATGATTTTGTATTTTAATTAGTTTAGACTTAAATTTTGCTTTTTTAATTATTTTGTTTAAGTTTAGTTTTAAAAGGGAAATTTCAAAAAAAGTTAAAAAAAAATTAATTCTAGGTAATTTTTACTTTTTTATTCTTGTCAATTCAGCCAATGTCATTATTAAATAAAAAAAATCCATTTTCATTCTTTATTAGTACCATTTTCTACCAAAAATAATTAAATAAATTAATATAATTTTGCAAACATCGAAATAACGCTAACAAAAATTTAAATTTAAATTACATTTATTTTTACTTTACGTTCATTATTGTCATTTGCCATTTGACAAATAATTTAACTGACAGTTTTCTCTGATTGCTATAATCGCCTATACGGAAAAAAGTATAAGTTTTCAATGAAACGCTTTTTCCAGAAGCATTTCAATGATAGCCATAACTGGCGCCTTAAGCAAGTTTTACTGTACGTATATGACTATCTGTATCAGTTAAATAGTAATAAGCACTTAATAATAATAACAATAATAATTATAATAATACTCGTATAATACTAAAATGTCTGAAAAAGCTATAATTGTTGCAATCATCTTCTTCATTTCCCGAGGATAAAAGTCAAATTTTTTTTAAGAACAAAGAAAACGAGGAAGAGTGCAGTAGAGTAGACTGTGTCAACTCTGGGATATCCGTATGAACGTAATATATCCTGTTTCTATAAAACTTGATCATCTTTTAAAAACATTCAGATGTTTTAGTACCGAACTACAGAGATATATTTATGTAAATTGTGGAGTTGTATGACAGCTACCCGAATCTATTGCGCCTAGCTTCATTAAGTTCCAAGAAATGCAAGAAGCCTGAACCGGCTGCTTTAGACCATTCAAATTTTACAAAAGTTTTTGGCATGCAACTCGACACTTTTTCACCAAATTTCAGATAGCTAGCTTCAATAGACACTGAGTTATTTTCATTTAAAAAGAGAAGTTGTATGGCAACTATCCGAACCTGTCATATCATCACAACAAAATTTTACAGAAGTTGTTGCCATAAAACTCGATCATCATTTGCAAAATTTCAGATACCTAGATTGAATAGACACTGGGTTATTTCCATTTAAAGAAAGAAGTTGTATGGCATCTACTCGAACCCGGCGGCCGAAAATGCTGAAGTTAAATAGCAAAACTAACAATTTTGTAAAAGTGATGTAAAAAAAATTTCAGCCTCCTAGCTCCTTTATTTTTTGAGTTATTGTGCGGACGGACACTGAGTTATTTTCATTTAAAAAGAGAAGTTGTATGGCAACTACCCGAACCTGTCGCACCACCACAACCAAATTTTGCATAATTTGTTGCCATAAAACTTGATCATCATTCGCAAAATGTCAGATTCCTAGCTTTAACAGACATTGAGTTATTCTCATTTAAACGGGGAAGTTGTATGGCAGCTACCCGAATCCGTCGCACCACCACAACCAAATTTTACAGAAGTTGTTGCCATAAAACTTGATCATCATTTGCAAAATTTCAGAATCGTAGCTTGAATAGATACTGACTTATTTCTATATAAAGATAGAAGTTGTATGGCAGCTACTCGAACCCGCCGACCGAAAATGTTGGAGTTAAATAGCAAAACTAACAATTTTGCAAAAGTGACATAAAAAAAATTTCAGCCTCCTAGCTCTTTTATTTTTTAAGTTATCGTGCGGACGGACACACGGACGTACATGGCTTAATCGACTCAGAATTCGATTCTGAGCCGATCCATACCTTTGACACTATATCTAGCTCGACTCCTTTAAGGTGTCACAAACGTAATGGCAAATTTATTATACCCTTGAACATAGTTCATACGGGTATAAAAAGCGCTTATAAAATTATAGAAATTAATAAAAACGCCATAGTCAGACAGTTTTGCCCTTTTTCAGGTCAAGATTTTTTTGTTATAGAAAAGTGAACGCTATTAGTTTGATCATAAATTGGAGATTATTTATTAAGCATTATTTGGTAATTTAAGTATAAGGTAAGGTAAGGTCTTTATAATTATTTAAAAATTTATTTAACGTTTCCTTTAGGTAAAACTTGGCCAATTTACTTTAATTGCAATTTTATTATTAGCCATTAATTTATTATATTTATATTAGCCATAAATTTATTAATTTATTATTAGCCTGAAATTGCCAATTTCTTTTAAAGATTAATAAATCGTCACTATATAGAATTTTTTTTTTGAACATGTGATTAATAGATTTTATAAACATTAGCATAAAAATGAAAGTTGATTGAATTTACTGAAATTTTGTCGTTTTATGTTTTTTAAATAAATACATAATGTTGCTTTAATAGAAAAAATAAAAACTAAAATTAGAACGAAATTTATTATATTTCTTAATTTTAGGAACCTTCTGTTTTCCCTTATTATATCCGTATACATACACACATATTTCTAACGGTATAATAAATTTGTCATTACATTTGGTTTAATTTAAAGGAGACGTGATAGATAGGTAAATTAGAATATTCTTATCATGGATTAAATTCTGAGTTGATTTTGTTATGTGCGTCCGTCCGTTCGTCCGTCACAATAAATCAAAACAACCAAAAACCTAGAATTTCGACTTAGCTTCTTTGTTGCCGAAAGTTCAACCGGCAAATTCTAATAGCTGCCAACTTTTTTATTTAATTAAGAATAAACTCATTATATACTACTTAATTAGAGTAGATCTCTATAGGTCGCTAGAAAATAAATTAAATTTCATGCCACCGATCTCGGGAAAATTTGGTTAGTCTAAACTCTATCGTAACAGGCTTAGGCAGCCGCTATATAATAATTGTGAAATTATTCTCATATCAATTAGTGTGTACTAAAAGCTTGCAAACTAAATATAAATTTGGTTAACCATTTAGTTTGACATATTCGTTAGTTTGACATTTTCAAGTATCTGTACAACTCCCAGTACAAGTCAAACTCCCAAAATTTGTATATACCTAAAAAATAATTATGTATGTATTTAATTAATTATGTCAAAAATCACAAAAATCAAAAAAAAAAATAAAACATAATTATTAAATTTTATCGAAGCAGCATGTTTGTGCGACTATCCTACAATTGACACACTCAACTGTACACTTTTCCTCATTATTTTTATTTGTATCAAAATTTAAAACGACAAAAAAAGAAAAGAAATTAAACGTTATTTTAGTTTAACTTATCTTATAGTAAAAACAAGGTAGAATGTAAACCAACGGTTTTTAAAAGCGCACATTTCCAAAACTCAATACAAACTGTTTAGAAGTGTGATTTACACAAAAATTTGAAAATTTCATGTAATAAGAAAAAATGTGAAAATAGGACATTTTTGAAATTTTGAGGGGCTATAAGTCCGGAATCCTATATAACTAAGAAAAGCCGTTAACACACGTAAAAATATATTATTAAATCTTTAATTTTCATGTCTTGTCGAAGAAAAATTTGTACAGGTGCCTAAGTTACAGGTGTCTAAAAACAGCAAATTTTCAATTTTTGAGGCGCAATAACTCTTAAAGAGGGGGTGTTACCAAAAAATTTTCTGAGGAAACTTATACTAATTTTAGTTCTTTCTTGTCTCAAAATTTCAGGTTCCTATCTAAAGGGGTGCCGGAGTTGTGAAAAAAGAAATTTCATGCAAAATGTGGTTTTCACATAACGGTAAATTTAAATAGTAAATTACAAAATATTACATAATTTTGATATTGTTTTATATAGATAATAAAATTTTCGATCTTCTGGCGGTTTTAGATTGCAAAATTATTACACAGAGCCCAAGATATATACATCTGAAAATAGGGCTTTTTCGCAATTTTGAAGATCTGGCACCTTTGGAACCCTTTACAATTAAAATAAACCTTTAACACACGTAAAAATATATTATTGTAGCTTTAATTTTTATATCTTGCAGAAGTAAAATGTGTACAGGTTCCTAAGTTACAGGTGTTTAAAAATGGAAAATTTTCAATTTTTAAGCCCTAATAGCTCATAAACAGGGGGTGGTCGGAAAAAATTTTCTGAGGAAACGTATACTAATTCTAAAAGTTCTTTCTTGCCTCAAAATTTCAAGCCTCTATCTAAAAGCGTCCCGGAGTTATGAAAATAGAAAAATCACGCAAAATTTTATTTTCACGTAACGGTAAATTTAAATACTAAATTTAAAAAAAATGTATAACTTTAATATTAATTTACAAAGTTAAATAAAATACCTGTCGAATGACGTTTTCAGATTGAAAAAATCTTAAGCAGAACATAAGATATACGCATTTAAAAATAGGGCTTTTTCAAAGTTTGAGGGGATGTAGCTCCGTAATGGATGGGGCTACATGAAAAAGTTGTTCCACAAAATTATTTTTTTTATGAGACCTACCTATGGTTACAATTTTTTTTCTCTATCTTTAACGGTGTAGAAGTTTTGTAAACAGACGGACGGATGGACAGAGTGAAACTAATAAGCACATTTTTTCAAAAATTTTTTGGAAATGTGCTAAAAACCTTGTTAGAAAAACTTAAATTAAAATTTTTAATTTATTATACAAAATTTATGTACAAAATACTACGCACATACCCAAAAGTCACCTAAAGAAAACTTTGAAATTTAATATTTTTTTATGCAAATTTGAAAATTTAAAATTTTAAAAACAAAAAAAAAAAAATCGAAACACCTTACAGGTAAAAATTACTTATGTATATATAATGTGACAATAAGTAATTAGAAAAAAAAAAAACAAAAAACAAAATGTGATTTGTTGGTTAGTTTTTATCTTAAAATTCTCGTTTAAATCAAAAGCAAGATAACAAAGACATAAAGTAATTATTAATTTAATTTATTTTATATTTTGTATTTTTTATTTTTCGATTTCGATCAAAGCGTTAATGAACCGAAAATTATTTAAATCGATTGTATATACAATATAATAAAATTGAATACAATTAAATTTTGTTTTTTTTTTTTTTAAATATACCTACTACATATGTATATATATATACAAAACTTTAATATTTATGTAAAAATTTAAGAAAAATACAATCGAAACCGAATGACCGTAAAGCTTAGCTAAAAAATAATAAATTTTATTCTAATTGAAAACAAATAAACAAACAAACAAACTAAAAAATATTTATGTAAATTACTTGAGGCGATTTCTCGTAAATTTAGGGATTTTTTTTTTTTTTTTTGTTTTTATTTGTAGATACTGCTGTTTTCATGTCACTGAAATGATTTGACGTTTAATTTGCCTTTAGTTTAAAAAATATGTGTTTTAATTTTTAATAGTTTTTTTTTTTTAATTTTTTTTTTTTTTTTGTTTTCTATACTTTTTTTGTTTTTTTTTTATTTAAAATAAAATTATTAAATGTCCCCTGTGTGCTTTTTTAATGATATTTGTGTTGTGTATTTGGTTTAGTTTGTACATTGTTAACATCGTGTTCAATTAAGTGTTACCGATATATTGAAAAAAAATAAAAATAAAATAAAAATAAAAAAAATAGTTATAATATGAATGTATATGTAGGTATGATTAAATAATCGGTTAGACAAAACAAAACCGAAAACAAAAAAAACAAAAAATAAATAAATAATAACTAAAATTTAACTAATAACTCAAGAGTGGTGTCAGTTTTTTTTTTTCAATTTCAAATTTTTACATAAAATTTTTTTAATGAAAACAAACTACTATTTTATTACCGTTGATTTTTAATCAAAAAAATAAAACTTAGATTTAATATCTTTAGAAATTTATAGAAAATTAAAAATTAAAAAAAAAAATATGCTTTAAATTTTTTTTTTTTTGTGATACATTGTATAATATAAGAAAATATCTTTTAAGTTAAAATTTAAAATATTGCTTATACTAAGACCAATTAATTCAAAATGTTAATTTTAAGAATTTCTTTGTTGTTAAAGTTGCTAAAGTTTCTATATTACAGTCAATTTTAAAACATTCTTCTATTTTCTTTTAACTTTAACAACTTTTCTCTATTTATTTTGCTCTAAGGATTAAACATGAGATTTTTGTTGTGTTATTTATTGTGTTATGGTATGGTATGTATTAATTAACCCTTGTAGAGCATATTACTTTTCATAAAGTATTTGTGTCCCAGTTTTGGTGTAAACAGCTATCATCTAAATTTCGTCTCTTAATTTTTTTCTATCATCTTAATTTCTTTTAGCACATGGTAATACTAACAATTTGCTTGAGCTTTAGATGTAATTTGAGTGAGCTTTTTTTCTTGAGCTTTTCATATTTAATTTAAACTGTTATTGGTTCTTAAAGCGTACACTAAACGCTACTCCATTTTAATTTTTATATTCTTATTCATCGGATCCTATGCTTTTGTCCACAATTTTTTTTTTTCCCCTGCCACATAAATTTGACAAGAAAATTACACAGCTTTTCTTTTTCAGGAGTGGTTGTAAATGTCGTAAAGGGGAATTATTATTCTTATAACGTGTGTGGAATTCAAACCCACACTCCTTCGGTGTTTACAACATATTTCATACACTTTTATACCCATTAAGCTGCTAAGGTCCCCTACCATTATTTTGTATTTGGTACTTTTTTTTTGGTTGCTAACAAAGAAAAGTGTCTGTAAAAAATATACAAACGAAATGGTTAACAAAGAATTGGAAGGTTGTTTACAATTTTGTTTTTCTTCTTTATAATTTAAACCCCGTCTGAAATATCTATATTATAGGTTTTGATATATTGTCATATAAATATGAAACAAATTGATACCATATTTTCCTCAAAACTTTCTTATAACGCATTATACCTTATGTAGATTTGGCATATTATATTCTTGTGCGTTATTTTTATTATCCTTTTATATTTTTCGCATGAATAACGGGTTAATTTTTTTTTATTTCATTTTTAATTCCATATTTTTTTTCTATTTAAAACAGTTCTTCTTAAAGATTTAATAAACAACTTTTATTTTCCCACTTAAATAAAGCTTCTTTTGTGTTTACACAATTTAATTAAAACAACTTCCCAACAATTTTTCTAAATATGTAGTATAATATCATTATTTCTATCAATATAATTTATTTATTGGTCTATAAATTTTACATTTGATACAAACAGTTAAGTTAAGTTAATCACGGTCAAAAGCATGACAATTTTTCTTGTTGTTATTTTTTTTTTTTTTTTTCTTCTAGATTTGCATAAAAAGTTTCACTATATTTACATGTGTATCTATAAATTTTTTGTTGTCTATTTGATTTTAAATTTTGTAAATCTTGATTTTATTTTGTTGTTGTTTTTTTGTTTTTTTTTTTTTTTTTTTTATGACAAATTAAAGAATTCATTTATTATCTTGTAATTTAATTTCCATTAAAATTAAATTTAAATTTTATTAGATTTAAAAAAAAAAAAAAAAAATGTATCTTAAGTAGGAATTTGCTATATTCAAAATTGCTGTACTTTTCTTGAATCAAAAATATAAATTTAATTGGATGGAAGTGATCAAGTAATTGATCAAAGTAGTATAAATAAATGAGCCTACACAATAGTTTGATTATAGGTAATAAAAAAAAAAAAAAAAAACAAAAGCAAAAAGAAAAAAAAAAGTAAAACTCTCAAATCAAAGAATAAAACTATAGTAAAAAAAAAAAAAAAAATATATATTCAAGTTTTAAACATAAAAATTTGTTAAAACCAATAATTATTTAACAAATCCGTTCGTTATTAGTAAAAAGAAAAAGCAAAATTTTTATTTATAATATGTGATTTTAAAATTTTATTAGGAATATAAATTAGTATTTTGAATATAAGTAAAAAAAATTATAAATTAAATAATTATAAACTATTTTATATATTAAAAAAATAAGTATTTATATTTCTTTTCAGACATTTTTATTTTCGGTTTTATGATGTTCTTATAAATTACTGAAAATTATTGCGAAATAAATTTTCTAATTTATTTATATACATATATAATAGTTTTGCGATTCAAAGCTATGTTTTAAATTCGTAATATTTTATTTTAATTTTGAAATATGAAATTTTAGTCATTTTTTTCCCCCCCAGTAAATTAACCTTTCTGGAGAAGCATGAAATTGGGATAAAATTTGATTATAATATGTATAAGCTTCAATTTTTTAACACATTAACTCTTCTTAACTACCCTTTATAATTATTACACTTGTTACAATTATAAAAATATTATTAAACAAAAAATATAGAATTAATAGAGACAGAGCCTAATAGAATATATAGAATTTTTCTATTAAGCTCTATTTGCCTGCCATCTAATGTCTGGTACAAGAATTATTAATTTTATTTTTGTTATTTATTTGTCTTCTATGTATGTGATTAATATATTTTATATCTAGTTGTAATAAATAGTAAAATATTTTAATTTCTGAGATAAATTTTTTATTTAGGTAATAACAAGCAGCAATTATGACCCATATATATGAATGCTTTAAAATGTTCTGAGCCTTTAATGATGTTTTTGATATTCTTTTTTATATCATCCAACTTTTTTCGAGAAAAATATTATATAATGAAAGTTAATCAGAAATTGTTTCGCTTTTGTTGAGTCTTTTTGAACTTGATGAATAAGTATATAGAACTAAACAATAAGTATATAGAGACAATGAGTCGTATGCATAAAAATGAGCTTGAAGATAAATCTCACTTTTTCAAATAAAAATAAGAGTTGAAACGTAGTTTAAAAAAGTTGTTTGAAAAAGTGAAATTTGAGCTTAAACTCAGTTTTATGCATTCGACCAAATTTCTGACAAATTTTGCAAAATCACAAAGTTTTATTTTTAAAATTAAAAAAAAAAAACATGTGTGAGTTGAAAAACTAATATAAAAACGTCGACTTTATGTCAACTGCATTTGATAATGCAATCATATTATGATAATATTAAAAGTTAACGAAAATAATATACGGTTTATAATATTTTACTGTTTATATATTTTGAAAATATTTATAATAGCATTTATTTGACTAAAGCTTTCGTTTACATTTGGAGCGAAGTATTACGATGTATTGCCTTTGTAATATATTGTAAATTATGATATAAAATTTTTTCCTCTTAAAATAACCATCAACAACACAGTTATTAAATCATTTAAATGATCATTTATTTTATTTATATTGTTCAATAATAGAGTTAGAGTTTCTTTTATAAAAATAATTCTTTTCACATCGCCCCAATATAGAATCACTTATCATTCTTATGCCGGAGTCACGCTAGTCTTCTCTTTATTGTTCCAATTTTACTATAATATGTTCTGCCGACGCAAATACTGATACATATTAAATGAAGATAGCTGTAGATATTTTTTTTCTCCGATTAAGATGTTTTTTCTCTTAAAAAGGAAAACATTTTTTTTTTGTTTTTTATTACAAAATTTCAAAATTTTATTGATTTAAACTACATTTCCAAAATTTAAACAGTTAATATAACCAGCAATCCCCTAATTTGTATCAGCAATCCCTCTTTTATAAGC
Source organism: Poecilobothrus nobilitatus (assembly GCA_947095535.1). Classification (NCBI taxonomy): domain Eukaryota; kingdom Metazoa; phylum Arthropoda; class Insecta; order Diptera; family Dolichopodidae; genus Poecilobothrus; species Poecilobothrus nobilitatus. Next base: position 80,414,243 of record OX352774.1, on the reverse strand, counting down.
AGTGCTCTTAACCACTCTATAGGAGAACTCTTTATAAAATAAAATTCTTAATTTACAATCTTTTATTTAATATACATACATATATAAAAATTTTAAATATATGTAGGTATATAATATATAAAACTTTATTTTAATAATTTAATTATCGTTAATTTTTTTAATAAGATACTTAAGATACTTTTTAATAAGATACTTTATTTTTTTATTAAATAGATACAGTGATAATATTTTATCGCATCAAATGACAGACAGTTGTCAAAAGTTTGAAAATTTATATTATCGTTGACGTTAGTGTCAAATTGTCATTAAATTTAATTTTCAAATGATGAGATTTTTTTTTTTTCTTTCTTAAATCTTTGCAACTAAGCATTGTTGCATAGACAGACAATAACATAAAATTCGAAAATTTTTTAAATGATCGTCATTTGATATCACGTAAAATGGGTACGTAATTTTACGATAATATTAGTTTATTTCTGTAAGTATTTCCTAAGAAATATGTTTTCAATATTGTATTTACAGCTGGTAATTGCTCAATAATAATTTTGTATCATTTCAAATTTAGTTCATATTAAATTAAGTATATATTTACAAAAATAAAAAAACTTTTAATAGGTACATACATATGTATGTATGTATATATGTACTTTAGTTCTTAAAAATTAAAAAAATTAAAAAAATCTCAAATTCAATTGAATTTCTGCAACATTATAATTGCGCGTTATTCATATACATATACATATATGCATGCATAAGTTGTAAACAAAAATTAACCCTTAAGGTTTATAATAAATCATTTAATAGCCGCTTTTAATATCTGAAATATATTCTTTTATTGCAGGTTTTAAAAGAAGCCTTAAGAAATAATTTATAGTCTTTATTTATTCATATTCGTTATTTTATATGGGTTTTCATTAAAAAAAAAACAAAAAAAACAAAAAATAAAATAAATTTAAGAACGCCATATCTAATGGTAACAAAATCTTAAGTTTTATTTATTTTCTGTTTTTTTTTTTTTTTAAATGATATGCAGATTTTTTTGCTTTGGGTAATTTTTTTTTTTTTTTCTCTTAGATTTACTACAATAATTATTACACCACAATATTTTCATAATGACGTAGTGTGTAAAGGTATTGCGGCGTGTTACTATTATTATTTAATAATATAACGCTAACGCTTTAAAAATAATTGAAAAATTATATATTCTGTTATCAAAAGTTTATTATATTATATGCATATGGTTAGGTTTTCTTTTTATTTTTTTTTTTTTTAATTAGTAGAATAAATAGGTGTTAATATTTATTGGAATTTTATTCATTCAATTTTTTAAAGTAATTAATAATAATATTAGATGGAAAACATCTTTAGTAGTTTTATTTGAAAGACTATAAAATAAATTGAAAGTATTTAAAAAGTCATAAGCGTATAAAAAAAAAACTTGTTTAGAAAAATATAAACATTTTAAAATTAATTCACACATAGTATTTTTAATGAATTTACAATTTTATTCGAAGCAGTTGATTCATGGAAATTTTATAAATTTTATAAAAATTAGTAAAAAAAGAAATATGATAAAAAATGATGACAATATTTGAATTGAAATCTTAGTGCCTACACACTTTGCGTCGCCGCAAAAATAAACTCATTCATTTGAAATAATTTTGCGACTCTACAAAAACGCGCTGCTCTCATTGGAGCTGACCTATAAAAAAAAATAAGATTTAGCAAGATTTTTACGAAAAGCCAGATTTAAAAAAAAACAAGATTTTGAAAAACAAGTTGAAAAAAAAACAAGATTTAAAGAACAAGATTAAAAAAAAACAAGATTTCGTACCGCTCCCTAATATTTTATTTTATTTTAATGTTAAATTATTTTCCCAAAAAAAAAAAATTAAATTGAAAAAAATGTGCTTGTTGAATTTATTTTGTATGTCGCTAGGGTATATACCTGAGTGTTAGAAAACTTGTATATAATATACGATTTAAGATCGAGTAACTGATATAGGCTCGAATGCATAAAACTGAGCTTAAACTCAAATCTTACACTTTCAAACAAAAACTACGCTTGAACTCGTATTTTTATTTTTAAAAAAGGAGGTTTGAGTTTAGGCTCAGTTTTATCCATTTGATCCATATACTTTGTATCAGATCGACAGATTTAATTAAAAAAATTAGTTTATTAAATTTAAAAGTTCTATTTTTTTAACTAAACCTCACCAACTAAACCTCATCAGCTATCTATAAAAGTCAAGTTCAAGGGATTCCAGGAAATCGGTTGATCTAAACTAATACGGAAAACAAGGATTTCAAGGATTTGTAATAGAGAACAGTAGTGCTAATGCTTTTTCTTTAATAGGTGATATTAATGCTAATTCTATATTCTGGATTCTAAGAAACCAGTTGAACCTCGAAAATCCTTGACCATTAACTTTAGGTTGAGGATTTTTAATAGAAGATATTACAGCTTAAAATAAATAATAATCGAAGTTAAATAAAAAAAAGTTAAAGTTTTGAGTATTTTTGCCGAGATTAGATATTTAAATTTAGCTTTTTTAAGCGAAATATTTAATTGGAAAATATTTAATTACCCTGTGAAATGTTTCAAAGTAGATAACTGATTTTTTAAACTGATAACTGATTTTAAATTTCATTACAAAATGGATTTTACTGAATTTTCCGATTAGTTTTATACTCCACAGATGATTTTTATAAGATTTTTTTTAAGTAGGATAAGACAAATCGAAAGTTTATACTGAGAGTTGTCGAGTCAACTTAATAGTACAGTAGTGTTGAAGGGCGAAACTCTCTGTTGTTTTTCAAAAGTGAAAAAAAAGTTTTATTTAATTTTTAGCATTTTACGCACACTTTAATATTTCCACACATACTTTAATATAATATGTTATAGTTAAAGCATTGAAATCGCCATATTATGTAAAACGCTACTCTTATTTAAGTAATGTTTTATTTTTAAAAAATTGAACTTCAAATTCAGTTTTTTTATTATTCTTTTTTTTTCAGATAGGCACATTTTTTCGGAAAAAATAATTCGAAAAAATATGCTTATTAGTTTCATTAGTCCTTTAATTACGATAGACATCATAAAAAAATTTATTTTGTGGAACAACTTTTTTCTGTAGTCTAACGTGTTACGCAGCTGGAGTCTCCCAAATTTCGAAAAAGCCTTACGTGCATTTTTGGCTTTTTATACCCTACACCTAAAGTATATAGGGTATATTAACTTTGGTATGGAGTTTGTAATCACCAAAAGGAAGTGAGTTAGATTTGGACATGTATATATATTCTGAATCAGGATCACCTCCTGAGTAGATTTAACGATGTCCGTTCGTCCGTTCATCCGTTCGCACGATAACTCAAAAACTAGTGAAGCTATCTTGATGAAATTTATATAATAGGTTACTAATTACAAAAGGAAGGCTAAGTTCGACCTGGACAAAATTGGTCCGTGGGTTTGGTTTCTGGAAGCTTCCGAATGATTGCGGAGCAAATGGGATAATCTTGAAATTTTGTACGTAAGGGTGTTAGAGGATGCCTCTTTAACGTTCCTGAAATTCTAGTTGAATAAGGAAGAAAAGGAAAGCGGTTCAAGCAGCTGCCAAAAAACTTATTGATTTTCAATTTAATTGGAATTATTTAGGTGTAGGGTATTAATAATTAGTCGGTTGCATCGACTTACTGTTACATTTACTTGTTTTTTTGAAATGAAATTAATTCATTGAAAATGAAAACAGTTTCTATTTTTTGTTGAATCTCGAAGTTTTTTTATGTTCGTTTCTGTCATTTAATTAACATATTTCTATCATTCTTGAAATTTATAATAGGAAATTTACCTTATTTTTTTTGATATTCTAAATTATGTATTGTTAAAGGGCGTAAAATATATCATTTTAAGTGTATCTATGAAGTGTTAAATGAAAGTACATATTTTGAAAGTTAATTTAAAATTTCACAAAAAAAAAAATTTTTAGTGCTTTTTATTTCTAAACGAATTTTTATTTACAAAAAAGTAATATACAAAGTAAATGTTTGACCGCCACTTGACACAAAGATATTTTTCTATTCTAAGAAACATTGCATATTCCCATCCTTTTGTAGCACAATATAAAAATTAATGTAAAAAAAAAAATTTAAATTAACGTAATTTCAATTTTAAAACTTAAACTAATTAAGAACTAATTTTTTTATTTGTAAATTTAAAGATCATAATTAGGTATGTTCTATTTCAAACATATTAACGCATGAAACATTCAAATAAATTTTTTAACGATTCGATTTAGATAATGTTTTTCTTTTCATATTTTGATTTTAACAATATCGTAATACATATATTATAATTTCATAGGTTTTCATAAATTCTTAACTTAAAATCCTTAAGTTTTACTGATATATCTATGACTGTTTTCGTTTATACCTCAATATTTACACCTTTAAATTAAGTTTTACTCATTATATTTAAAGGTTCATATGAGTTCGTCTAAAAAAAAAAAAATTTAAACAAAAACTTTTTAAAAAGCACCCACAGGGAAAAAAAAACGTAATTAACAAAAAAAAAAAAAAAACAAAAAAAAAATATAAAAAACTAAAAATAAACTTTGAAGTGTTATTTATATTGCATCATATCGCCTAATTAATCTTTTAAATTGATTTGAATGTTATAAACACCAGGATATTTTAAGTATCTATGTATACTGTTGAAATTAAACTTTTAAAATACAAAAATATTCATTTTTACCATTTAAAATGTCAAAATTAATTTAAAAAAAAAAAACCAAAATACAAAAAATTAAATAAATTAATAAAAATGTCAAAAAATTAACAATGATAAAAAAAAAAAAAAAACAATCCCTAAGGATCAAACAACAAAATACGGTATACAAGACTCAAGAGGAGACAATTTCAAAAAAAACAACTCTTCTGTTGTTGACAAGAATACACTGTCCAATAAAAACAAAATTATAAAAAATAATACAAAATAAAATTTTCATCTTTATCAAGAGACAAAATAACACGACTAATTCCCTGGAATCTTCCTGGAATTTATGATCGTTCAACAATTTTCAAATCAATTATAAACATACCTTACATGTAAGAATTAGCATAAAATATTTTTTTTTATCTGTTTACTGACCAATAATATCTTAAAATATATTTGATTTTATATTATTATTATTGTATGTATATATCTATATACGCATATGTACATATATTATATATACATATATAAAAACAACATAATAATATAAATACATTAAATGTTATACATGTTATCTTGCTAATACATTTATTGTCACCTTGAAGTGTCTTTTCAATAGCTCTATTTTTTGTTGTTTTTATTATTTTTCTTTCATCAACGAAAATTCCAATCAGAGAAAAAAAAAAAAATTAAAACAAAAACAAAACAAAAAAATAAGAAAAATGTCAAAAGAATTTAATCTCCAATTTTAGTTTTTTTTTTTTTTTGTTTTTTTTATTTTTTTGTTTTCATTATATCTGTCTCTTTCATTTTGTACAATTTAAAAATTGATCCTATACATAACAATATTGGGGACTTACATAATATATTTTGTTAGGCAATAATAAGTATATTGTGATGTGCAAATCTGTAATAAATTCGACTAATAACTTTAAAAAGAAAAAGGAAAACAAAAAAAAAATAAAATTTTTTTTTTTTTTTTTTTAGTGAATAGTGACATCAATTCACTGACACAACAATCATAAAAATTAAGGAATGAAAGAGAAAAAGAAAAATACAAAACAATAAAAAAAAAAAAAAACAAAAAAATAAGAAATAATTTTTGAACAATACTTTGACAGCAAGAGAAGTCAAAAATTTTAAAGATAAACTAATAAAATTTATTATTAAAATCTTCAGTTGATTTCTTGTTTTTGTAATTAAATGGTATTTTGAGTTTTTTTTTTTTTTTGTTTTTTTTTTTTTTTTTTTATTAATTTAACATATTAAATTGGGACCAAATATAAATACATGGTATATGTGAGTATATGTTTATATAATAATATAATGCTCTTAATTTTATATTAAAATAATAAACAAAAATAACTTGCATTCTTTACTAATTTGAAATAAAAAAAAAGATTTTTTTTTTTTGTTTTTTTTTTTTTAAATATTTGATTTTATTAGAATTTTTCTACATTATTGATTTTTATGTTAAAATACCATTAGTTATAATTTTGTTCAATGATTTTGTTTGGGCAATCAATTTTTTTTATAGTATATATGTTATGTAGGAGGCGAAGCTTGTAAAATTGGGGTGGTTAACTTTGGGGGATGATTCTAAAGTCCCTCTTAATAAAGGATTCCGCACATACATATAAGTATTTATATAAATATTTTGGAAAAAGCGTATAACTCTGATTTTGATTACAACATTCGAAATCTTTCCAAATTCCGAATCTTGCATACTCTGAATTTTTAACTATCTAAAACCTTTTGTTGAAATATACATTTAATATATGTATATTAAAATAGAATATTTGTTATTTCAATTCAAAAACTGAAAACTCCAACTTATGTCCATTTTATTTGTGACATAACTTCCAACAAAAAGTGGTCTTAAGTTTACAAGTTAATAGAACTTTAGTCCATTTAAAAATGGAAATAAGTTCTATGGAATTTAAGTTCATTTAAGAGGACATATGTTCCATTGAACTTATGTTTGTGGAAGTTAAGTCATCCCCCATTTAAACTATGTATGTTCTTCTATTGGTTCCCAATTCATTTTTGAACTACATCATTGGAATTACATATACCTAAATCGTAATTTTTCTTAACTTAAAATATGTCACCGTTTCCTTTAGATGAGTATAGGTTATATAATTTGGTACATTTCTTTATATCTGTAGAATAAAATGGATTCAACTAATTTTGATTCATTTTATAGAATTGATATGGGAAGATACACTTTATAACCTGCTATTGTTTTTGGTCGTTTTCAATATTGTTTTAATTTTAAGTATAAGGCAACCAATCCAATCTAAAACTCATGCTCACTTCTAATTTTTGCTCATGTCAAAATATATTTTTTCACATCATACCTACGATGCCTAGTCATTTACTGTAACAAGGTGTCTATTAAAAAATAATCAAGTTATTTTCAATTCTCTACAAGATGAACGTTTGTTTCACTGACTTTTCTACCTTTCAAGAATTCCGTTATTTGATTTTGTATATTCGTTTGATAATTTTGTAGTCTATTTATAGATGACCTAACAGCTCATTACTACGAAATGTTTATTTTTAAAGTAGCTTATCTTCTAGTCTTTTTTAACATAATAAATGTGTACTCTAATTTCCTTTTACATAGAAACTGTGCCATTTTTAAAGTTAAAGAACAAAAAATTATTTTAATTGCAAATAGGATTGTCCTTAATTTTTAAGATCTTTTTGTTTTTTTCAATATAACGATATTTTTTTTTTAAATTGTTCAAAAAATTTTGTGACGCTCTTCTGTGTGTGGTACTTTTTCAATTTTTTTTTTAATCAAGAGTTTTTTCTCAAATTTTGCAAATATTTATTAGTAAAAGTTATGACCTTTACAATTTTTTTAAGAGGATTTTTAGAATTAATTTTATTTTTGAGAATTTTTTTTTTCTTGGTTAGAATTTTAAAACTTTTCAAAGGTGTTAGTTATTTTATAAGAAGCAAAGTGTAACAATTAATGCTTAATGATATTTAGTATCTTAAGATTTTAAGTTTAGTTTATTTTTTTTTTGTATGCAAACATCGGTTATAAGCTGACTGAAATCAATTTTTTTACTTTTTATAATCATTACATAATTACATTTTTTTTACATCAATCAGAGGGGAACCAAAATCTTTTCGGAAAGGTGCACCCAAAAATATGTACTTTTTCTAAAAGTCAATTAATGCTATATAAACAGGATTATAGTATTTTTAAACTGAGAGGTTTTTTTTTGTTCTCTCAACTATGAATTCTTACAGTTTTTGAGGAAATTATTTGAAAGAAGTTGATGTTTTTAGCTATTATACAAGGTTATACATGTTATAGTGATTCATTATCTTTTGTATGGAGATTTAAATTTCCTTGATCTTTGAGGTTTCCATACTGATCTATGCTGACTAATAAAAGCAAAAAAAAAGTAAATTTTGTGCATTTTGCGGTACACATTAATTGCTTTCATTTAATGCTTTAATCTAGAAGTATAAAATAATTAAGGTGTGCCCCCACTTGTAAAGAAGCGAAAAAACTCTGGATAGCATATTCTAAGACTCAAATTGAAAAAATTTCCCATATTATTTAAACGTCCAATTGTTCAAGTTTTAAAACGCTTGAAATTGTAGTCAAAGAACTATCATTCAGAGATGCTACACTTTTGATAGCTGAATTTTTATTACTTTTCTTTTCATATCAGTTAAAACATGAAAAAGATCATTTAAGCACTAACATAAAAGTCTGCTGAAATAATTTACAAATGCCTTCATCCAGAAAACATTGAAGAAACCGAAGTAAAATGTACTGCTATAGAGAAACCCGTATATAAGTAAATACAGCTAAATTAATCGATAATTTAGCTAATTTAATCGTTTCAAGAATACTACAATGATTGTAAATAAGTTTGAATGTTTTTTCTGAGTTAGAATCTCTCAAATCAAAATAATTTTTGAAAAACAATTTATCAAAAGAATTAAATGAATTCAAATTGTTTGAAGCTAGCACTTGGGATATATCTTCTTAGTAACCCTCAGGAACCGTTCCTTTCGGTTTATGTAATAATAACAAGGCACCGCTCCTATCGGCTTTTAACGTCGGGCATTAGGAAAGTATGTCTCTGCCTGCCGCCCACAACCTCTACACATTCGTGTCCACGCGATTCTACCTTTTTTTCCTACATCTTACCTCTCTAATAACGATCTAGAGAAAATTTTAGCTCCTGCCCTCTCTAATAACGATCTAGAGAAAGATAGTTTGCAACTTTTTAGCACACTTAGGCACAGTTTTTGTAATTAATAAATGAATTAAACAAAAAAAACTGTTATCCATTAATTAAATTTTAAAAGTTCACAAATAGAAAAAAAAGTACCTATTAAAAAAATATATTTTAAAATTTTAAAATTTGTCCGCGTTAACTTTAAATTTGTTTAGAGACAGATTTCATTAGAATTATACTTATAAATAATAGATAACAAAAAAATATGTTTATAATTAATTATGATTAAATAACATATTATTAAGGTTGAACATTTCATTTCAATAGTTTTGTTTTTTTTTTTTAATTTATAATCAATAAATCAATTTTATCTAATTATAAAGTAACTTAAAAAAATTTTTATTTTTCTTTTTGACAACATTGGCACGTCATATTATTACACATTGAAAAATATTCTAATATTAAGTAACTACGTATAGCTGTATATAAAAAAAAAACAAAAAAATTTACATGAACAACTAAAAAACACAACAAAAATATAAAAACTAAAAAATAAAATTATTTTATTTTTTCCTCACATAAATAACACGCTAACACGCTGGTTAAAATAAATTAATAGTAAATTTTACAAAACTAAATTAAAACAAAAAAACAAAATATAAAAAAAAAAATCAAAAAAAAAAAAAACCAATCAAACACTTCGCAATAACATCAATTTTGCATCATTAACTATTAAGCAATATTGAACAAATTGTTTGCAGTCAAACTTGAGGCTAACACAAAAAAAAAAAACAAAAAAACAACAGAACGGGTATAATTTTCACCCATGTAATTTTGCAAAAAAAACAAAAAAAAAACAACAACAACAACAAAATTACAAGTAAGGTTATAATAGATAAACACAACATCACATAGTATTATTATAATACTCTATAAGACAATATTATTCAAAGATACACTCTATAATAATAATAATGCTTGCTTAGCTTAGCAATTTTGTACAATATGAAATTTAGAAGAAAAAAAAAAAAAAAAACACTAAGAAAAATAAATAAGTTCAATCAAGCTCTAAATCTAGCGTTTTTTTTTACTTTTTTTTTTTTTTTTTTTTTAAGAAAACAAAATAAAAAAAAAATGTTTCATGTAATTTTTCACCTACATAACAAAAGTTAAAAAACAATAAAAACAAAATAAAAACAAATATAAAAAGAAAAAATAAAAAATCTAGAATTATAATCAAGTATAAAATTGATACCAAAAAGCTTAACAGTAATAGTTTAGCTTACATCACGAATTATTTCAAGGTCTTAACTATAATAGCAGATTGCAAATAAAATATTAACAGAAAAAAAAAAAAAAAAAAAAAAAAAAACGAAAAAAGTTTAGTTTCATTTTGTAGTTTAAGAAAAAAAACAAAAAAAAAATTTTTTTTTTCTCCTTTCAGACGCTTAAAGTTCTAAAACCTTCTGATTTAATAATATTAACTTCCAATTGCCGCTTCCATTTGTTACTTCAATCACTCTTCATCACCTTTTTTAGTTGTATGTTTTTTTTTTTTTTTTCTTTTTATTTTTTTTTTTTTTAACTTTTTTTCATTATTGCCTACCATTTTAATATGGAATTTGATTGTCGTCTTACTTAAATTAAATTTTTTTGTAAAATAAAACAAAAAAGCGACCTAATTTTTTAGTTTAAGTTTAAAGCTTTTTTTTTTTTTTTTTTTGTTTTTTTTTCGTCTAACTGTGTTTTGCAAAAAAAAAGTTATTGAGCTGCTATCAATATATGATTAGTGATTACAATTAAATATGCGCTCACGTTTATGTTGAGTTGAAAAAAAAAAAAAATAAAAAATGCTTATATGCACAATATTGTAATAATTGCAGGGTCAATAGTATAAAATAATGATATATCTAGGGAAAAATACCAAAAATGAAAAACTGTTATACACTATTATTATATTCACATATCAATTTTTATAAAAAAAAAAAAAAAAAAAATTAAAAATATGAAAACGTATAAAAATGTCTATAGGGGGCAATTGACAAGTAGAAATCAATTTAATAAAATATTCTCTCTTATTATTATAATATGTGTGTATGTAGGTATATGAATGTATGAAGTTTTTTTTGTTTTTTTTTTTGTATAAACTGGGTGGCAAATATATATATGTATACAATATGAATTTTATATGGTTGATTAGCCGGTTGGTTACTTATTATATCTACCATATTACCAAAAAAAAAATATATATATATATATCTAAATTGGGTAAATTTCAATTTCGTAAGATTTTTTTGTTTTTTTTTAATTTTCTTTTGTTTTTTTTTTTAGTTTTTCTAAATTAGTCAATTTAAGGTTAATTGAAGATTTTTGATTGGTTCTAATTGATTCAATATAATATTATATGGTTGTTTTTTGTATATATTGTAATATGTACGTATATATGTATATCTATTATATAATGTGGTAAACTAAAGAATGTCGTGTTTTAAAAATTAACTTAATGTTATATATGTATGTATAATATATATGTACATTATTAGGTATAGATATCTACATTGTTATTTGAAAATTGTTTTTTTTTTTTTTTTGTTTTAATTCTTTTGCAATCGAAGGTTCTTTTTAGTTTTTCATTTATTTTAAATAAATTTTAATTTGATTTAATTTGGTTGATTGGTTGGTTATTGCGCAAACTTAAGAAAAATACAAAAATCAAAAATTTTGGAAAATGAAAATTTAAAAGAAAAATACATATGTAAAATACATATACTTTTATTACATATATAGCTTTGATTGAATTAAAATTCAAAAAATAGGTATGTATTGTGTAAATGTGCTGAAAAAAAAAAAACAAAAAATGCCAATTAACCAAAATAATGATTAACTATAAATTATTTCAAAAATGATTTTTATAAAAAATTCTTTGATATTTTATTAACAGATTATTTAAATTAATTGACCATATCTGAAATTAAAGCCATATAGATATATATCTTAAGATAATTTAAATTGAAGAAATGTAATTAAATTAATTTGAAGTTGTATATATATTAATATAAATACAGTGTTTGTCAAATATTAATGAGATTTAATTACAGTGAAACTTCTATAACTTGAACTTTCTAAATATTCGGAAATTGGTTCGAGTTAAAGAGAATTCGAGTAATAGAGACTTAAAAAAAATTGCACAAAGCATAATTAAATTAATTTTTTCTTTTAAACATAAATATTTTAATTTTTTACCGGGCATTTTAATTTTCAAATTTACAAAGAACACAAAAAATATGTTATTTGCCTGAACTGAATGTTTATAACTGTCAAATATGTAAATATATACAAGTATGTAAGGAAACTTTTTTACTCAAAATGACATTAAATAATTCGAGTAAAAGAAAAGTTCGAGTTAAAGAGATTCGAGTTAAGAGAAACTAATTTATATAAATAATATAGAAACAAAATTTAAATGCATCAAAATAGTGCGAGCTCAGGAGAAGTTCGAGTTTGGGAAGGTACGAGTTAGGGAAGTTCCACTGTATTAAACTTAATATCAGTACGTGCTTTTTGTTTTGTAACGATATTATATTGAGAAACAAGGAACTTTATCAAAAAAGTATTTTAAGACAATGGAAGGACAATGCGCGTCTACAGTTGGTAGCAGTTAGTTAAAAACTAACCATTTAACCAGTGTTTAAGTTCTTGTTGAAATATTAAATTGTCTTTTTGTAGATACATGTCTTGGAAAATAATAAAAATAATCGGTATAGCGCATTTGACCTAAAGACGCATTGCAAATATCCACTTTGCCTAATATCATTTGACAAAAACCACTTTTCGCAAAAACTCTTTTAACAAAAAGTCCAAATGTCAAAGTTTTACTTTGCAAAACATTCGTTTGGCACATTTTTAAATAACATCAAATAACATATAAAAGGGATGTTAAAAGTAAACATATAAAGCCTTTCCTAATTATTTTTTTTACATATACATATTCAAATAACAAATAACTTAAAAGGCGAACTTAATTTATAGCACCGATAAAAATTTAAACTTACTGTAATATACAAAGTATATAGTAAGTTTATAAATGGATTGAAACGAAATAGATATTTGTTATTTGAGTTTTGCTAAGTGTTACGCCAACAAAAATAATACCCAAAAACTTCCAATTCTTTTTTTTTTATAGTACAGCTTTTTCTTTTATACAGCAAAGTCTATTGAACTCTGATCTGGTAGATCAGACATAACTCTGATATAAAAATACACTTTTAAAGTTTAATTTTTTTAATTTTGTTACACATTAAAGGACTCTTTGTGGTTTTGTTCAGATGTAATTTTAGAAACATTAACTTAACGAGTCTTATAAATTTCACATACAAAAGCTCAACTCTGAAAATATTTTTGAACAACTGAAACTGAACCTGAACTAAGAAAGTACACCTCCTTTTATGCTTTATAAACGTTTTTTTCTCATAAAGGGTTATAGTATTTCATTTTTAGCACATTTTTCAAAAAAATGTTTTTACTAATATTTTATTGCTTAATAGTTTCAATCTATTCGTGCATCTGTCCATTTATTTACAAAATTTTTATCCCATTTCAAATGGAGCAATCAAAATTTTAACTATGGATTGGTGTTATTAAAAAAAAATCAATGCTGTGGAACAACTCCATTATATGCACTAACAACCATTACATATAGCTACTGAGATAATCTACTAATATATAGCTATTGAGTTGATTTCAAAGTTAGAAAAACTCCTATTTCAAAATGCTCTATATGTCTAATGTTCAATATAGTATTTTTTCAATTTAAAAATGTGAATCGATAAGATATTTCCAAAGTTTTATGAAATCAATATCAATTTTATAATTTTTTAAAATTTAAATTTACTGTTAACAAAATTTTATAAGATTTTGTTTCCTATATACGTTTCTTCTGGATATTTTTAGTCAGAACCTTGAAATCTTTAAGAATTAGCATATAGGTTATTCCAGAAAAATTGTATGAGAATTCGCTATTTTTGGACACCTTTAACTTGCACACCACCGCAAATTTTTAAATTTAAAAATGTACTAGTATTCGTCCGCCCCTCGAAATTCGAGGTGTTTTAATTAGCAATTTTGGAAAAATATTGATATTGTAAGATGGCTGTACTGAATATTTATCATTTAAAATAAAAAAAAATGAAAGTCGGTTGGTAGATAATTGAGTAAAAGGGCTTTAAATGTCTATCATTTACAGATTAAATATTATGATACAACTTTAAAAACTTTTGGTTTTATATACTGCCTTAGTTTAATAATATTACTTTTAAAATATAATTTGAGTTTTTAATATAATTTTAATTTTTTTTTTCTTTTTCTTTTTATATTTACAGTCCTCGGAATTAGATTATCGAAATGAACCAATGGATCAAATTCAGAAAATTAAACCTGATATTGAACGTCACTATGGATACTATCAACAAGATCAATCATCAGAACATCATTCAGCGACATCTAAAAATTCCAGTCCTGTTTATGGTTATATGAATGATGGAACACCTTGTTATGAAAGTATTAATGGAAAAGATTACTTTTATGGTAAGTTTTTTTTTTTATCATTTTTTAAATTATTTTTTGTCTAATTCTTCATTTTTTTTCACCATTATTTTAATTTGCAAAAAAAAACTTTACTTTTCTGTATCTATGAGATACATGCTTCAATGAAATTTTACAAGATAAAATTTCCGATAATTTCAAATGTATTTTTGGGTTTTTTTTCACTTCATTTTACTTTTTGCATCGTGTATATATCTATCATAATCTCTAATATAAAACAATATATTTACAATCAACTTATGATTTTAACAAAATATTTGTACATTACGTTTTGTTTTATTTTTCGTTTGTTTTCTTTGGTTAATTAAAAAATTTGTTTTTTTAAAATTTATTACAGAAACTCGCCATCATTTTCATTCACCGAATATTAAACCAAATAAAGACATATTAATGTTAAGTGAAACAAATAATAATTATCAAATATTTATTGGTGACAATCGTGAAGAAGCTGATGCTGCAATAACACAAAGTATTTGGGAAAGTACAACATTACATAATATACAAAATATAAATAATACAACAGATGTTAATCAAACAACAGCAAATACAATTGGTGGTAGTCCATCAATAATAGTTCCTCAAGTAAAAAAAGAAATATCAGATGATCATAATTTATTGGATACATTTTCAGCATCATTGCTCAGTCCATTACATATAAAATCAGAAAAATCTTCTTGCCATAATCAACAACAACAACAACAAAATTTATTACAATATTCAACACAACAACAATCAACAACACAAATAACAACAATATCAGCAACATCAACACAATCATATTCTATAAATAATACACAAAATACAAATACAAATACAAATAATAATAATAACAGTAATAATAATAATAATAATAATAATTATCATCATCATCAAGATTCATTTCAACATGACATTAATACAAATAGTACAACATTAAATATTAGTAAAGTACCTTGGCAACATCATCAACCTCAAACAACATTAGAAAACTTTTATCTTGATAATTTTAGTAATATTAGTAACAATTCACATAATTTATTGACTGATCCGAATAATTATAGTACAGCATCGGTATCAAGTCATGTTAATAATAATCTCAACAATTTATCACCGAATAGTAGACTAAATTATTTAAGTAGCAATAATGAAAATTCATCCTCACAATCACAACAACAATTACAACAACAGCAACAACAATTAGCTTTAGGAACAGCAAATCATAGTGACAACCCCTATAGTAATAGTATTAATGGAACAAATGCATGTGAAACATCATATCAAAATTGTACTAGCGGTTATGATTGGGAAAATGAATTATCACAGGTAAATTTTATTTAAAAAACAATAAAAAAAAAACAAAAATTTTTTTTTTTACAAGGTACAATCTTTTCGTGACGTAATTAGGTGATGTGCAATCTAATTTAATATTTATTATCATATGATTTTAATTTAGGAACATATGATCAAACAAAATGTTTAACAAAAATCAAAAAAATATAAAAAATTTTTGTGATATGTCGAATGTAGATGTAATTTGCAAAGTTTTTGAGTTAGAAAAATAAAAAGATTCTCAAACTGCAGGGAAAGAGAAGGAAATGATATTTGACTTTAAACTCTTATAATTTCGGATTGGTAACCTCTAGAGATACGTTCTTTGATAATGCTTTAGAAAGCAGCTTTAATAAACTTTAAAATGCTATACATATTAGTTATCATTTTATTGAAATAAAACTAAATTATGATTGAAAAATAGTTCAGGTCGCATGACTTCTAAAGCACTAAAAATAGACTTTCCTTCCTTCCCATACAATTTTTTGCTTTTCTTAATATACGCAATCACCCATTTCAAAAAAAACCATCGAGAGCTCTGTATATGGGTTTTACCAAATCCATTTTATTCTTATATACCGAACACTGCACAAAAGTTTTGTGGCGAGCTGAAGACAGTTTAACGGCTCTAATTAAGAGTAAAAAAAAGTAAAGATTAGCGTAAAACATGAAATGATAGTGAAGAAAATAAATTCATTGCCGTCGATTTATCAAATAGTGGTGAAGAAAATAAGTTCATTCCTTTCGATTTATTATTCTTGTAATTGGTAATTGATAAATTTTTAAATATCTTTCAAAATTTTAAGTGTTCGAATAAATAACTTTAGTTTATTTCGTTTTATATACCATAGTATATATAGTCCATTCTTTATGACAAACTTTTCATTTTGTAGCTACAATTTGTAACATTCTCTTATATAAAACGAGGAAGAATACAGTTGCCTTTGTCAACTCTTAGATACCCGTACAAACCGTTAGTATGTTCACAGCCTGTCACTCTGCTCACAATATTATTTTTTTAATATTTTAGTATTTTAAAATAATTTGGGTGAATTTTATAATTTCTAGAACTATGGGTTGTACATATATTCAAACTATATGTTTATATGTACATTCTTCAAAAGCAGATTCTAACCTTTCACATAACGATTATCAATCCAAAACTTTTTCAAATATTCTATAGTACCATTTAATACTAAGCGGTAATGTATATTAAATTTACTTAGTACAAAATAATAAATATAATTTTATATATTATATTATATTATATTTAAATATTCCATTGACAGAATAATTTCTTATAAGTACAATAAAATACATATATGTATGTAAATACGGCGCTATATAATATACATCTATACTCTTATCATTCATTCACTAGTGACATATACGATATGTAAATAAACATGATATTATACAATATCATATAAATAAAAATTCTTCAAGCAACCGTTATGTTGTTTATTTATTTACATTTTTATGTACTACGCATTATATCCTCAACAATTTCAAATTATCAAGTAAAACAAAATGGAAAAAATTCGTTAAAGAAATTTGTTTGAAAATTTGAAAAAATCAAGTAACACTTTCGTCAATTATAAAGTAACCCTTTATTATTAAAAAAAGTTGTAAACAGAAATAAGAGTATAATGTTGAAGCTTTAATTTTTGTGTATTACTTCAAAAAAATTTTAACAGGTGTTCAAGTTACAGGTATTTAAAAATAGGAAAATTTCAGTTTTTGATGCCTTACAGCTCCTAAACGGGGGGTGATACAAAAAAAGTTATTAAAAATAAAATTAATATTTTTGTGAGATCTATTAGTAGTTGTTAGTGTAGTTAAAATTTCATAGCTCTATTGCAAAAAAAATGTGGGGATCTAAAAGTTAGGTGTTCGAGAGCTACCCTAAGGCTTGGTCCAAACTCAACAAAAAAAAATAGGGAACCTACAAATTACTCCCAAAATATTTTGTGTAAATTTCAAGATTCTAGCTTTCTTAGTTTTTGAGTTAGCGTGCTGACGGACGGACGGACGGACGGACATGGCTCAAAAGTCTTAGAATTTTTTTCTGATCCGATCCATACTTATAAGGTATATCTAGCTCACTTATTTCGAGGTGTTACAAACGGAGGAGTAATTTTATTATACCCGATCCTATCGTACGGGTATAAAAATATTAATATCACTCAAACAGATTATATTGCGGTGAAGAGGGAAAAATTTAAGTTGCAAAGGAGATTTGCAAAGGCGAAAAGATTTTTTCGTATCAGTTATCACATCCCTATTTTAATATATTTTTAATTCATTTTTAATTTGATTTTTTTTTTTTTTTTTTTTTTGTGTATTTTATATTTAATAGCACTCGTATGAAAAATTTCAAGCTCATCAAAATTATTTACCATCACCACCAGCACCACAAACACCACGTTTAATATATTCATCATCACCGCTTACCCCACCAAATTCAGATCATGGAAGTCCCAAAGCTAATTTAAGTGTCGTTGCCGCAACACTGCCATCTATTTATAATAATTATCAACATAATGAAAAATATCCATCAACATCATCATCATCAGCATCATCTGCATCTGTATCAATAACTATTTGTCCGCAACAACAACAGCAACAACAACAGCAACAACAACAGCAACAACAGCAACAACAACAGGAATCGAAACCTTATCATATATCAACATCTAATAATGTTAGTAATGGTCCTACTAGTAGTATTATGGTATCAAATAATAATAATAATAATAATAATAATAATAATAACAACAATACAACAATTATACCCTCAAATTCAACAATAAATGGTAATACAAATCAAAAGGATTTAACAGTTTTATTACCAGCCAATGGTAATGTTATTCCAGATAGTATTTTATCAATAGTAGCTAAAACAATTACAAGGCCACGTTATAATCGTAGAAATAATCCAGAATTAGAAAAACGACGGATACATCATTGCGATTTTATAGGTAAATAATTTATATTTTTAATTTTTTTTTTTTATTTTTTTTTTTTAAATTCTAAAATGCAGACTAATTAATTATTATTATTTTTTTTTTTTTTTTAAATATTATTTATGAGTATTGCTTTTTAATTAGATTGATTTAATTAAATTTTCTGGTTAAGTTTTTTTTTTTTCTTTGTTTTTGTTTTGTTTTTAAATATTTTTTAATGATTTCTGTCAATCTATCAATCATAAAATTCGTTAAAAATAATTCATAATAATTTCAATGTATTTCTTTTTGTCTAAATATTATTATATATGTACATTTATTAATTATATATTTTATACCTATACATACATATATACATACACATAACTTGGAAAGTATAATAAAATTTGTACTAGTTTTATTTAGGTCAATTTTAATTTTAAATTAAATTTTGCACAAAAAAAAAAAAAAAAAAAAATTAAATAAAAGAAATAAGGTTTAAAATTATATGAGTATATAAAATAGAGTTGATCTAACTTAATATGTAATGAAGTTTTAAAGTAGGACTGGTTATAAGTTTTACATAATATTTAAAACACAAAAAAAAAAAAAAAAAACTTTAGATATATCCATTTAATTTATTTCATTTATGAAATGGATATACCTAAAATGAATGACTAAAAATTTATGATCGCCTAACTCGCGGGCGATGCTGATGAAGAAAAGAACAGATTTTATAAGTTACGTTTCACTCGTTTTGACTAATAATCGAGTCATTTCTTATTTTTATAAATGTCTTCTAGGTAACACTTTCGCAGTTAAAATAAAATTTATAATAACTTCTGCGATATATAATCAATTAGAACGGGACTCCAGAGAATAGGAGATGTCAGATGAATTATTTTTAAATTGAAAATTTTTATGTTATTATAAACTTATCCCACTTTCAATTTACGTACAAAAGATAAATCTGCAATATAAATTAACTTCAAAATTTAAATGTAATTTGTATTACTATTTCTTTTTAACATATTAAAATAAGCTGTCATTTATGACAACATGTTCTGTCATTAATAAGTAGGAGGAGTCATTAATGAATAGAGGACAGTGATTCAGAAAGATGATTGCCATAGTTAACACCTTAATAATATGTAGTGTGGACAATAATATGTTTTTCTACCTATAAATCAATTTTCATAATTGAACTTCAAATAACGGAATAATATCACAAAAAAAAAAAAAGAAACGTCAAACTTAATACATAAAACTTTACTTTAATAGATTTTTGAACTCTCTTAAAAGTCGTATTTCACTAATTTTTTAAAAAAATGATAATAATATTTTTTTATCCAAAATAAAAAGAGACAGTGTATATAAAATGACAGTACAGAAAGAGATAAAAGTTTTGATACAAGAAAACAAATTTTAGTATAAGGTTTGATTTTATCATTCAAAATGCTCTAACAAATAAATTCGGTTTTAAATTTTAAAATTTTAATTTTAATATTTAATAAAAAATTAATCAACTAAAATAACAAACAAATAGATATGTCAACTTTAATTATAAAAAGTTGTCCCATATCAACCTTTTTTCAGACACAACCACTTTTTGCTCAATTCAACGATTCTTTTTTCGGATACAGGCACTCTTTATTTGGATACAAACACTTTTTTTCTGAAAAAAAGTCGATATTTCGTTTCTATCGCTCTCATGCGTTTTTTGTATCTTTCGATTATTATTTCTTCTAGAAAAGTCATTAATACTTTTAAAAAAGACTAAATTATTATAAAATTCTATAATGTGAAATCTAATCGAATTTATGTTTGAATGTTTCACACAATTTTTCAAAAAAAATAAAATATTAGGGACTTATTGGTTATAAGAAAATGCATATAATATGTATGTACTATAATTTTCAATAAAGATATTTGAATGGTTGGTTGGTTAGTTTATGTTGCTGATATCTAGAAATCTATCACGAGAGAACAATCAGCACAGGCAAAGTGCCTTTTTGATATGATTTTCTCATATTTTTGATTGTCGTCAAATATATTCTAAAACGAGCCCGTAGAGTTTACAAATAAAATTAGTTCTCCAATTTTACTTTCGGATAACTGATTTATGTCTGAAAAGGAAGGAAATCCCCAAATGTTCTGTTTGATCCTAGCCAGAGCATTGGCAGATAAAGTGTTGGAGAATCTCTTTATTGCTTCAGCTTTGCAACTTCTACATTGTGTGTTGTAAAGAATACTAATTCTTGTTGTATGAGTTCCTATCGGCAAGTGGCGCGTTAATATCGCTGCCGTAGTTTAATTCAGCAGAGTTTTTTCTGCTTTTATCATTAAAAATGGACCTCATCTTTCCTGATGTTTAGCTGCTAATTAATTAATTAATTAGATTTTGTAGTTAATAGAAAGTGTTAGGAAATGTGTCTTTTCACAGATTTGAGAGGAGTATAAGACCGGAGGTGTATGCGATCGAAGGAGAGGAACATAAGAAGGAGTATGCGACTATAGTCAAATGAATTTGTGTATTTATGCAGTTTTGATTTTAGTATTGCAAATTTTTATTCAAATTTTATTACCAAAAACTTTTGAATTGTACCACGTATTTAAAATTTTAAGAGCAAATATTTTTTTTTATTTTTACATTAAAAAATCCTTAAAAACTTTTTTTTTTCAATTTTTTTTTTTTTTTTTTTTTAAATTTTAAAATATAGCAAATCTTATTAACGATCATAAGATATCTTAAAATAATATTTTCTAAATCTAATTTAAAATTCATTTTTATTTTTTTCTGTATTGCAAAAGTTTTTTTTTTTCCATTTCAAAACCCGAAAAAAAAAAGAATTATCGACAAATATTCCAATTTTCGAATATCAATGAAATCGAAAAAAAAAAAAAAAAAACAAACAGACAGAAAATGTTAAAATTGGTATACTGGTGGTGTACAAATGATAACATAAATATCGTGTTGAAAAATCACTTAAAAAAGCAAAAGCAGCAGCAGCAGCAGCAACAGCAAAAAGAAAAAAAAAGAAGAAAAATTGTATAAAATATAAAAATGCAAAAAGTAAGTCCAAGTGTTATACACCTACAACAATGATGGACCACATCAACATTCCATAAGTGGTGTCAATTACCCATTTTTAGTTTCTTTTTCTTTTTTTTTTCTTCTTCTTTTTTTTTTTTTTTTTTTTTTTATTCTGGTTTTTATAAGAGACTATAACAAGCCACCAAGAAATAAATTATTTTTAATTTTATATATATGTATATATTTAATTTTTTTTTTCTTCATAATATTAAATTCATATAAAAGTTAAAACAGCGAGCGTTTATTTAACAAGTAAAAAAGATTGCGCGGAAAAAAAAAAAAATTTTAAAATAAAAAAACAGTTTTTTTTTTTTTTTCCAATTTTTAAATCTTTTTCTTGAAATATTACTTTTCAGATTATATGAGATGCATGCAGAGTTATGGTTTTTTGGCGTACGACATACAGTGGTCAATAATATAATAGCAGTAGTACAACTACTACCACCACCACTACTACCATTATAATAATTTTAATGATTGTTAGTATACATGACACGAGTCGTTTTCTTTTCTTTCTAAAAAATACATTTAAGGAAAATTAATAGTATATCTGCTATAATTTAAGAAAAAAAAAATTATTTTTTTTTTGAATTATATTCTTTATAGGTTTGTTTTAAAAGTTAAAGTTAAAGTTTTAGTATCGATTTGGAAAAAAATTAATATAAGACTATGAAAATAGATGATCTTTTATAGTCTACTCTATAGTGTTTGTGTTTTTTTTTTTTTTTTTTTAAATTTATGGAATCTTTAAACATTTTAACTAAGTTTTTTTTTTTAAGGGGAAAACAAAAAATTTATAAATTATCGTAAATTGCTTTCTAAATATTTTTCTAAAATTAAACTTTTGAATTATTGCAAATGTAATTTGTTTAATGTTTGGAAAATTTAAAGATAAGTTCTGGACACACAAATAAAAAAATGTATACATATATCTATATATACTTTATTTGTTTTAATATAAAAAATGTCTTAAATTTTTATTGGTCAAAGTAATAAAGTGAATTTAGTGCACAAGCTAAGAAGCTGAAGAAAACTTGAGGTAGAAATTTGATAAAGTTTGTCCGTCTAAGCATTTGACAAAGGAAAACAATAATTTTTGAAAGAGCTGTTCACTTTTCAAATGATTCCATCTTTTTAAAACATAAAAGTGAATAAAAATATTCAGTTGCATTTCTTTAGTCATGTTTTATCTTACAGTTAGTGTATATATCTTTATGCATATAAAAGAAAGATTTCACCTATCCTTAATGCTTACCCCTTCAACTTTGAAGATAAAATGCACTCTAATATAATATTATATCGAAATGTGAATAATAATATATTTTTTTTTTTTTTTCAAATTTCTTTTATTGAAGTACTCAATCTCCGCAGACTCCACGTTTTGTTTTTGTGCCTTCTTCTATCAATTCAATTAGTCGAAGATTTTGCGGTATTTTATTTTTAAACCCTTTAATATTTATGTATATATAGAAACCAGATATTAAGGGACATCTAAATTAAAATGAATTACATCAGTAAATATTTTTAAGTTTAAATGCAAGTTTTACAAGGTGTTTCCTAATTAACTGCACTATTATTAGTACGTATAATTTTCCAACACTGTATCCTTATCAGTACGTATAATTTTCAAGAAAAATTCTTTTAAAAATTCTTTCAAAGTAATGGGGCTTCTAAAGTTATAAAATGCAGAAATTTTAACATTTTTTTTTGAAAACAATGCGTGTTAATATCATGACGTACCATGAAAAAGTTTCAAAATTGTGCAATATTAGGTACTAATCTTTAGATTTTCTACTTTAATTTGCAGTATTTTTTATCTCATTAGGTAACTTATGCAGTTTGGAAGATACAGAATTTCATTTTATCGCAAATTGAATTTCCTACCATTTTTAACTATTTCCTTCTTGAGTCTTCTTGTTATTTTATTCTCCATATCTTCGAAACTGCATTATCCTCAGCTTAGCCCTCACACGAAAAATGTACCTACTTATAAAAGTCTATGACCTATACTTATAAGAGCGTTACATAGCAATGTAGTTGATTAAGAACACTCTGTATAGCTATTTCAAATTATACTTAATACAAATAATGCTTAATAACTTTTTCATTATCAGATTTTTAAGCTTTGCTTTGTTTAGAAATTGTTGATCTTAAAATGACCTTATTTGTGTAATTAAATTGAATTAAAGAACTCTAAGTACTTAAAAATCATTTCTAGGTTTGAAAAGTTTAAATGAAATTTAGTGAAATTTAGAATGAAATTGAATTACTTGATAATTTTAAATTCGATTGTCATGATTGCTGACGATTGCTATTAGTATTTGCTTCTTTAATTTCATATTTTGTAATTTTTTTTTTAAAAACGTATTACTTACAATATAATGAACACTAAGATGGTTACCCCAATTCTTAAAAAAATGTTTATACATTATTAGTTGAACATTACATTCTGATATCCTAGCAGATAAAATATAAATATATGTTGGATATGATTTAAATATTCGAATAAGATCATTGTAACAGAAAAATGTTCAGTGGTACACTACTGCAATATTAAGTCAGGTGTTTGTGGTTGTATATATATATAAATTGATTATAATTCGTAAACATTTCGGAAAAATTGAATGTAAAATTAAATAAAAGAAAAAAAATAAATAAAAAAATTATATCAGATGAAAAATCAACGTGAAAAATTTTTAATATTGTATCGTATCGATTGGTAACACTATAAACAAGACTCATATTATAAACAAGATAAATATGTTTTATTTAATTTAATTTTTTTTTTTTTGGTTTGAAAGTTTGGGCAATCTTAGATAGTTTAAAATCAATATATATTCAATTTTTCAATTATTATCATATGTTATTTTGAAAAGTTAGGATTTAAAGTAATTCTACTAGTATCAAAACTGTTACCATATCATAGAATAGAGTAATTTTAGTACAGTCAAGAAAGCTTTACTCTAGTGTAGCTTTAAAATATTTTGAGGGAGTATATTAATTGTTGAACTTAAAATTTTTTGTTAATTCCAAAAATATGTATAAAACATATAGAGGATTTTAATTATTATATTCTCGGTATTTCCTTTTTTGGAATTTTGGTGACAAAGTCAAAGATGCAAACAAAAATTGTTAGTTCGATTAAGTTGTCTATTAACGTCAAAATATATAAATACATTTTATAGCTTGTATCTACTCCTATATTAAAATCATATCTATTCCTAAAATGTGCTCATATTCCCAGGTGCAAAATAATTTTTATAATCGTTTAGAATATCCTGACACCTTCAGTAACATTTTTAGATATGCATATTGAAAAAAAGTAGACTCTATCTGTTCTTCAACTCATATAAGCAATTAATTTGATTCCCTTACAATTTTAAATTAAGAATTTTTCGCCAATATCATATATATTCAACATTTGATTATCTTTTTTTCATCTTTTTCTTTTCCCCTTCCTTGTTCCACTAATTTAGATCGACTCTTCTAATTGAAAGCACTGAATCTTCTGTATATAGCCGTTTCTATTGAATGGTGTTAAGCTATAAAGTTGTATATACTTCTCTTTTTCTTGCCATTCCTTCTATTTGACGGTCATATAAACTAAAGTACTTTAAAACTAAACATAATTTTTCGATAACTTGGAAGGACATCTTTTGGTTCACTACTCTTTGAACTTCAAACATTAAAATATCATTCTTCTAATTTAAAGAAAATAAAATTTACCTACACTTTTTCTCTTTTTCTAATATTTCCTTTAAAAATGTTAAATCGTCTCTTCAATTAAACAATGATGAAATTAGAAAGAAAAACCAGTTAACCAAATCATTTCAAATCTAATTGGATTCGCGGGAATAAATTTACTAAATGATCAAAGAAAACTAAACACCAAAAAAAAAAATTAAACGAAGAAAAAAAAAAAAAAAGGTGCTATGGATAATCGGGAACGAGAAGTTAAATAAAATTACCAATTCTACAAAGCGATTAAATTTCAAATTGTCTCATAAATCTTTTTTGATTGCAGTTCAATTTTCTTGTTTTTAAATTTAAAAAAAAAAAAAAACAAAAAAAAAAAAAAATAGAAAACAGAAATTAGATTGGTATATATGAGATGGAGAGATATTGTAACTGGCTGTAGTTGACTATGTAATTGTCAAAAAAAAAAAAAAAATTAAATAATTTTTAGATTCAATGTTCACCATTTATATTTAGTATAATCGTTAATAAATTTAAGGTGTTTTTTATTCTCATATACATATATTATAAAAAAATTGTGTTTTTTTTTTATAATTTTTATTTATATATGATTTTATAGTATAGTTTGTACAAAGATCCGCTTTGCTTTGTATGGTTTAAAAGACAAAATTTTGAAGTACCATCAGTGATAACTTAAATTCAAAGTTTTCTGGTTTTTCCCTTTTTTTTTAATTTTTGAAAGATTTAGATTTTATTTGGTAGAAATATTCTTAATTTTGACAATATTTAAGATTTAATCTCATAAAACTAAAACAAAAACAAGTAAATGTAACAGTAAGTCGATGCAACCGAGTTATTAATACCCTACACCTGAAAAATTCAAATTAAATTAAAAATTCATAAGTTGTTTTAGTTAGATATTTAATATAAGTTAACAACATAAACGCTTTTACAACGCTTTTTGTACAAAATTTGAGGTTTCTATCTTTATTAAATTCGAATATTGCTTGTTAGACATTGGCAGGCGAGTATCAGCTATCAGAATTGCCACTTCAATTCATCACAAATTTCAGGGACTTAGAGAAAACATTACAGAACACCCTTGTACCAATTTTAAAGGTTTTATCTTTATTAGCTGTGGAGACATGCTCATTTGCTCCCTGGCTAGTTCGGAAATTTCTAAAATCTAAACCCATAGCTCAAATCATTTAAGAAGTTAGTTTTTAATTTTAAAGGAAAGAAAACATAACAGAACACTCTTGTCCCAAATGTAAAGGTTCTGTCTTTATTGGTTTTGGAGATATGTTCGTTTGGTTTGGGGCTCGTTCTGAGGAAGTTTCCAAAATTTGAA
The DNA here is from genome assembly GCA_947095535.1 of Poecilobothrus nobilitatus. Classification (NCBI taxonomy): domain Eukaryota; kingdom Metazoa; phylum Arthropoda; class Insecta; order Diptera; family Dolichopodidae; genus Poecilobothrus; species Poecilobothrus nobilitatus. The sequence goes on along the minus strand of OX352774.1, from coordinate 80,387,323 downwards.
CCCATGGACTGAATTTTCTCAGGCGTAATACCCGCCTTATTTTCGTAATAAATAACGTACTAGATAGATTTCATCAAGATAGCTTTATTAGTTTTTGAGTTATCGTGCGAACGGACAGACAGACGTACGGACGAACATCGTTAAAACGACTGAGGAAGTGGTTCTGATTAAGAATATATATGTACATGTCCATATTGCTCCCTTTTGGTGGTTACAAATACCATACCAAATTTAATATACCCTGTACTTTAGGTGTATGGTATAAAAATTTAAAAAATAACTGTTTCAAATTTTAATTATGAATAACTGAAATTATTATATGTATGTATTATTATTATTATTTTAATATTCGGCATTCTCACGTATTCGGCATTAGAATAGAATTTTTGAAAATGAATAGTGGTGTTCTGTCATTCTCTTTTTGAGAATGGTAACGGAATTTGTTTCTGTTTGGCTTTTGCATGCTAAAGAAGACAAAATAAAGATAAAGTTAAAGTTTTATATTTCAATTCAATCTCATTGTAGAATTTTTATTGAAATTATTTAAATTAAATTTTTTTTTTAATTTCATTTTAAAATGTAATATTAAATTTCAATGTATGGAAATATGGATATATTGAAATCTTTCGGAACGGATCTTTTGTAAGATCCTTCTATCAAAAATCTAAATGTGTTAGAAAGTTGATGAATTGCTGCAATAGATGATTGTGGAATATATAAGTATATGATTTTGTGTCATTTAAAATGTACAAAAACGATTCTTTGTTTAATAAAATTTTGTAAAAAAATAAAAAGTTCTAAGACATTTGCTCTTCTCTTAAAATTTTTCTTCTAACTTTTCTTTGTTACTTTTATTGCGTCTATTTTGGTGCTTTAATAAAAAAATAATAACTGGATCGATATTTTTTTGTTTATGTTTTTTATATAACTACCAGCACTTTTTAAAACAAAACTATAGAAAAAATTTTAAAAAATAATTTTGAATACAAAACTTTCTTCAAGCATGTACAAAATCATATGTTTTGACATTTATTTTGGCATTTCGAAAATGGAATTGAATTATTTGAATAGGGGAGAATTCTGGAACACTTATTTTGAATTCCAGAGAATGTCAAATTCAAATAACACAAAAACTTAAATCTATAGGTAATAAAGATATTGAATGTAGGTGGCCAAGTGGGTAAGAGCGTATATAAAATACGGTGTAAACACTGAGGGAGTGTGGGTTCGAATCCAACATACGTCGTAAGAGTTATTCCCTCTCACGACATTTACAGCCACGGTTGAAAAGAAAAGGCTGTGTTCACATTTATGTGGAAGAGAAATGCACTAAAAAAAAATATTGAATGTACCTACAGTTTTCTCGTAAATGTCTACAATTTCATTTAAATTTGTATCACATTTTAAAGTCATATACATATATTATTTAAAAAATGTTATTGTAGACGTTTACATAAAATTTTTACTTTTGAAATTGTCAGATTACAATTAAAATTTTTATTATTCTACACTCTCGTACATCAGTACAACTCTTGTAATATTTAATATAAAATATTATGTTATCGTAAATTTTGGTCATATCTTTTAGTATTTTCAAGATATGATGAAATTTTATTTTAACTGATCATAATGACAATATAGTTTTCTAAACTAAATATGTTGTGGTCGTTGAATCATCGAATTACGATCATTTCTTATACTCGAAATTATAATTTTACTGCTGAAGATTAATTTCCTTCAATGATTTCATTTTATTGCAATGATTTTTAAAAAGTAAAATAAATTATTAAATCAATGTTCAGTTCATAACTCAAACAGTAATAGCAGTAAGAACTATTAGGTTAGCGTTTATACACAAATATGTTAATCAATGTTCCGTTAATGATTTGTTCCAAATTTATAGAATTGTTACGGTTTCTATTTTTTCTATACCTTATCAATGTTTCTGTCAATTTTCAAAAAATTTCAATATGTTAATAATTGAAAATTAAAACAAAAAATTTATTGTATACCATAATACCAAATGTCAGAAAATAAAATTAACTCTTTTCATTTTTTTTTCATTTTGTCATTAGTTACAAACTCATCAGTTGTATATGTATGTATGTATGTATGTAAGTTACTGACGCAACATGGATGAAAAACATTGATGTTTAACTGAATTACATTCAAATTAAATATATGTATATAAGATAAAATTCCTTTATTTAAAAAGTTTTTTTTTTTATTTATATCGCATTTAAAATAACAAAAAATATTTTAATTTTATTTTTCAGGTTGTACAAAAGTTTATACAAAAAGCTCACATTTAAAAGCTCATCAAAGAATTCATACCGGTAATTATTATTGTCATTTTTATTCCTAAACAGTTTTTGTTTTTTTTTTTTATTTGTTAACTGTTAAGCTAATGTTATTTTAGATATTTTCCTGTATTATATAATAACAAAATTAAAATATCCGTTTTTTTGTTTTTTTGTTTTTTTAATTCCACAGGAGAAAAACCTTATACTTGCCAATGGCCAGAATGCGAATGGAGATTTGCAAGATCTGATGAATTAACAAGACATTATAGAAAGCATACAGGGGCAAAACCATTTAAATGTATTGTATGTGAAAGAAGTTTTGCTCGAAGTGATCATTTGGCTTTACATATGAAACGTCATATTCCAAAGACGAAAAATTAAGGTAAGACTTTATATAATATTTAACAAAATCGCTTTAATTTTGATTCTTTAGTTATTATTTGAATCTGCCGTCTTTCGCAACATCAGTTCGTGATTTTAATTTTTTATCTTTTTTGTGTTTATCATTTGATTACCCCACTATATTGAAATGCACAGTATCACTTGAACTAAAGTTTCTTAAGGGATTATTTAAAAGAAATTCTAAGTTTCTCGATAATTCTCGTCATCTTTCAGGTCTTGAAAACCATTCAGACTTTTATGAACTAAAAATGTTATATTGAAAAATAAGTGTGAAGTGGTTACAAGAACCAAAAATCGATTTTAACTATACATTGATAAATATTTCGCCAGATTAAAATTTTTATTAATTTTTACTTTTTTTTTTTTTGTTTTTACAGGATTTTTACTACTATAAAATAAAATGGACTTATAAAGAAGAGTTGAGTTTTTACACAAAGGTGACAGGGAAATATCACCTTTGTGATTAGATGATTGATCTCGACCACCTATACATTATAAATTAATTAAATAACTAAAAAGAAAAAGGAAAATAAAGTTTGGAACAGTTTTGCATTTTCAAATAGTAAAAAAAGAAAAAAATAAAAATTTGTAAAAAATGTTACTTTAATTTTTATTAAGAAAGACAAAAAAACAAAGCAGAAAATCTTGTAAATTGTAAATTTTTTAGTTTATATAATAATTTTTTTTTTTTTTGTATTTTGTATTTTTATTTAATTTTTTTTTTTTAATTTGTGTAATTACTAAGTTAGAGCTCTTAAATTTAAAAAATATAAAAAAATTAAAAAAAAAAAACAAAAAAAAAAACAATTTTAAATTCTAAATAAAATTTTAATGTTATGTAAAGTAATCATATAAATTCTTCATGTGTTTTATTTTATATAAGATTTGGACAAAATTATATATGTATTGAACAAAATCTCTATTTACTTTTTTGAAAGCTATGAAAAGCCATATTTCCTAATACTTTTTACCAATAAAAAATCTTTGATAAAGTAGTCTGCACAAACTGCAACATATCAAGAACAATGTGGTCGATTTTTAAAAAAACGTAAAGGAAAAGAACATCTGACCTGTACATGTGTAAATACTGCTAGATTTGTAGCGATTATACGGTTCACTAGACGGTAGGAAGCGATACAGTTAGAATGAGTACCACTTACGAAATAGGTTGTAAAGAAGAAGGGGTAAGTTTTCATTATTTTCTCCATGAATGTCATACCCTAAATAGCGTAGGATACGAAACAAAATAACGTCCCAAAAAAAAAACTGAAATAAAGATCCAACATTTTATGGAAATTTTGCCTTTAGTTCTAATGAAGTAAGACACCAAATTTGGGGCTCCTTTTTTAATGACTTGGGGCTTTATTTCAATTAAATTTTTTAGGAATTATAACATAATGAAATATCACCTGTGATATTTATGGAATCACCTTTTCCAATTATTATGGAATAAGACCCTAAATTTTTGGGGTGTTATTTCATTTTTTTGGGGCTTTATTTTATTAGACGTTATTTCCCAAAGCCAGCGTATATATACAATAATTACAGATCATAAATCGGTAGGAATTTATGCAGGCTGAATGAGTATTCTTTTGAACATGAGTTGTAAAAAGGAAGGGATGATCCTTTATAATTTTCTGCGTGAATGCCAAACCCTATATAATATCAGACTGAAAATCTGCGAATACTCCATTTCATAGACATATGCTAGATATGGAAAAGTAAAATAAAAGAACTATTTTTAGGTTGCGAAGAAATGATATCAACACTTCACCTTTTGTATTCTATTTTGTAATCTCTAAAATAGTTTTCTAGAGACAATATTGTAAACTAATTTAACCATTGCATAACTTTTCGACATTTTTTTGTACATTTGATTGTAAAATATTGACGATCATAAAATTTTAATGTTGGTAGCAATATTATCCTTTGGTATTACTCCAAGTAATAAATAATATTTTTCCAAAGTTTAATATTTCTGAGCCATAATTTGTTTTTATTACTAATAATAAATATAAATTTTTCAATTAATCTTAAGCAGAATTATTTTTCATAATTGGTATTTTAAATTTTTTGTAAACAGATCCAGAAATATCATAATAACTCCGTTTTGAAACTGAATCTCTTTAGTCAGAACTATGTCAATTTTATTTGAATTTCAAGACAGTGTTAGTGTGGAATAATATAATATATATGCTGGGGTAGGACGAGACTTAAACTAAAGAATTTAATAATGAGGGATGGGGGTAGGAGAAGTTTATGTTTTTACCGTTTCCAAGAAAATTAGAGGTTTCAATCAGAAACACTATCTATTACGGAACTGCAGCCAATCAAAATTGGACAAAATTTTGTTTTTAAATATAAGTATCTTAGGTTCAGCTTAATATTTTTTCAAACTAAAAGCGTCAAATAACAGGACATGTTTTATAAATGCAAATCAAAATAAAGTATTATTATTCAATATCATAATTATACAATTTTTTACAATTTATTATTTAAATTTGGTGTTATGTGAAAACAAGATTGAAAAACCTTTTGTTTTACATACTGCCTCGTTTATTTTATTTCAACAAAACATAAATATTTACCTTGTTATTTGTTCCCTGAACTCTTTTTTTTTTGTTTGTCAATTGTTATTACAAACAAAATATATATGTACTTACTTAAAAATATACTTAAAAATAAAACAATAAATGACAATATTTTACTCTTAGTCACTCGAAAATAAATAAAAGCTTACTTGAGTCATTTTATTTTATACATATAAAAATTATTTAAAAAAACATGCAAATTGAAAGAGAAATTCCGTTTCCGTTTTCATTTCCGATTCATAAGTTATTTTAAATTTAAAATTTTTCAATTTCATTTTTCTTTTGATGTACAGAAAAAATGTGATTTCTTTTTATAAAAATTTTTTATTAAATATTCATTATAAGTAAATAAATTTTTATGCAATAAAAAAATTTCAAGCAATTAGAGCTTTTTATTTTTAATTTTGTTATTGATCAAGGTTAATGAAGGTTAACGCGTTAGTTACCATTAGATCAATACACCGAGTAATGCGCTTTCAAAAACGAACCCATTGAATCATAGAAAAACTGTCTACATAGTTGGTATTAGGTAGACAGGTTATAGATAGATAGAGGCTGCAGATGTACACTGGAGTTCTTATACCCCGGATCAGTGTTTCTCCAAATTAAACCATTGGGAGTTTCCTACAAAGCGCAGTAAATTTGTTAAGCCCATAAGTAAGTACGTAGCACGTACGTACGTATCGAGATAGCCGTTTAAAAAAAATTTCCCCAGAAACTTCTTTCTTTTTAGAGCAAGAGCTTTCTTTTTAGCACATTTCCAAAAAAATTTTGAAAAAATGTGCTTATTAGTTTCACTCTGTCCGTCCGTCCGTCTGTTTACAAAACTTCTACGCCGTTAAAGATAGAGAAAAAAAATTTTAACCATGGGTAGGCCTCATAAAAAAAATAATTTTGTGGAACAACTTTTTCATGTAGCCCCAACCATTACGGAGCTACAGCTTCACAAACTTTGAAAAAGCCCTATTTTTAAATGCATATATCTTATGATCTGTTTAAATTTTTTTCAATATGAAAACGTCATTCGACAAATTTTTTTTTTAACTTTGTAAATTAATATCAAAATTATACAATTTTTTTAAATTTAGTATTTAAATTTACCGTTACGTGAAAATAAAATTTTGCGTGATTTTTCTACTTTCATAACTCCGGCACGCTTTTAGATAGAGGCTTGAAATTTTGAGGCAAAAAAGAACTTTTAGAATTACTATAAGTTTGCTCAGAAAATTTTTTTGGGCCACCCCCTATTATATTATATATATCTATCTCCCCCCTATTATATTATATTATATATATCTCAGGCTCTGTGTAATAGTTTTGCAATCTAAAACCGCCAGAAGACCGAAAATTTTATTATCTACATAAAGCAAAATTAAAACTATGCAATATTTTGAAATTTACTATTTAAATTTACCGTTATGTGAAAACGACATTTTGCATGAAATTTCTTTTTTCATAACTTCGGCACGCCTTTAGATAGGAACCTGAAATTTTGAAACAAGAAAGAACTTTTAGAATTAGTATAATTTTCTTCAAAAAATTTTTTGGTAGCACCCCGTCTTTAAGAGTTATTACGCCTCAAAAATTGAAAATTTGCTATTTTTAGACACCTGTAACTTAGGTGCCTGTAAAATTTCTTCGGCAAGACATGAAAATTAAAGGTTCAATAATATATTTTTACGTGTGTTAACGGCTTTTCTTAGTTATCAAAACAAAAATTTTGATAACTAAAATGTCCTATCCCTCAAAATTTCAAAAATGTCCTACTTTCAACTTTTTTTTTTATTACATGAAATTTTCAAATTTTTGTGCAAGTCACACTTCTAAACAGTTTGTATTGAGCTTTGGAAATGTGCGCTTTTAAAAACCTTTGGTTTACAATCTACCTTGTTTCTTTTCTTAGTCGGTGTTAAGTTCCCTAGATTTATTTTACAATGATACCATTTTGCCAGAAGATCTTTGAGAGCTTCTCAGATTCATATCAGAGAGTTCTTCTAAATTTTGAAAAAAACAAAAAACTGAACGAGATATTTTCGCCTCAATTACGCCTTAATGATGTTTTTAAATTATTGTATTATTCTAAAAAGTTTGGATTCATCCTGAAAAAATTTGCCAAGATTTTTTTATCTGGCTAATTTGAAAAATGCCTTACGATCTCGAGATATGCTTTCCACGCTCAATATACGAAACTAAGATTCCTTAAATCATAAACTGTAATTAAAATAAATAAAATCAATTCATTATTACAGCTATTGTATACACCTAAGCATATTTTAATCAGTGACTCTTATATAATAATTGTATTTTAAATTAAGGAAATTAAAAGCACTATATTTAATGACAGAAAGAAAAACAAACAAAAAATCATTTAATTTGTCTTAAATAACATCAAAAAATTTTCTGCATCCATTAAATCATAATCAGCAAAATAAACTCTTAAATCACAAATGTCGTTTAAATAACATATACAATTTTTGTTAAATAATTTTAACTTCATTAAATATCCAATAAATTTTGTATCACTTTAAAAAGAAAAAATAGAAATAAAAATAAAATTTACTATTATTCGCTTTTAGATGGTTTTATATATGAATAGTTACTAAACTATAGTTAAAACTCTCGTTTAAAAAAAAAAACTCTCACTTATACAATTCTATATACAAAATTTTATCGGCAGACATAAAATACATGTATTAGAAATTAAATGAACAAAATGAAAGAAGAAAAAAATATCTGTTAATACAACATACCTCAAAATTTAATAATATTTTAAACATGATCATAATATACTGCTGATGATGTTTAAAACATATCTAATTTTTATCCTTAAAACCTAATCACCTTAAATAAAAACTTTAGTTTTTAAAACAATGTGTGTTCTAATATTTTTTGTTTCCATGCTTGCGTGTTCGCATTAAAGTTGATATTATTCCAAAAGTTGGAGATCATTAATGATATATTTAAAAATCTGAAATTGTCTGAAACTTCAAAAAGATAAAGTGAAATATCTCTTGATATGAAGTATCTTTCTGTGCGCCAAAATCGAATTACTTATATAGTTACTTTATCATTTTCTAAATAATTTCTTCAAAATTATATCCGGTTTGTTAGAATACTGCATTTGAAAATACTTCTTTTCGATGAAATAAATAGCTAATCAATTTTCTTCTTTGTTACACAGAGTATTTATGAGATTAGTTAAATTATTTCAAATTCTAAAAATTTAAATCTGAGACATTAATATTAGAAACACTTGGAGGAACCGATCTTCCAAATACATAAACTTCTCACCATATAATAAGTAACTTCTAACAATATAATAAAAAAACATGTTCACATAAATTTCCATTTACTTAGACCAGAACTATAAACAACAATTTTTCATACATTCATTTGAAAATTATATTTTCTTAATCATCCCCGCATCAGTTAAAAATCCCATCACCAGTCCCATGTCACCCAAATGCTTTTTGATAACATCTGAAGTATAATTGTCTTACAACAACTGGTTTTGTTATTATCATCATCATCATCATTGTCATCTTTTGGTTCTACAGCCCGGCATTGATCCTGATTTCCCTTACAACTTTCCGCCAATATTTTCGTCTACTGCTGTTGTTCACCAGGTTCGAACACCTATAATACTATCGTCAAATTATTTTCTATGTTATCTAACAAATTGCTTCTGGGCGTATACCATGATGATGTATACCAATTATGATGTATACCAATATGATGTATACCAATTATTGTCGCCTCAAAAATTAATTCTTGATCCCGATTACAGAAGCATTAGTATAACAAAGTTCGCAACTGATGTACTTTCATATAGAAGCACCATTTCACAACATATTTTCTTCAGTTTATTATTATTATCGTAGGTATATATATATTTAAAACTATTTTAAAATTTTATTGCGTTTAAATTATTTTGAAAACGGATAGCCAGACAGACAATTTAATTTGTACAAATAGAAAAGAAAACATTTTCCAAATGAAAGAAAAAGGTAAAAAAACAGAGTTACAAAACACAAAAAGAGTGAATTAAATGTTGTTATATGTATCGTGACAGGAAGACGAAAAGTGCAAGTAAAATAATCCGTCAATTAAGGGCGCCCCCACATTGTATCTTATATCAACCACTTAAATCCAATGTAATAAAAACTCCTTGTTGTATTTTTTTTTCTTCTTAATTTACTCTTTCAAATCATTTTCTTTTGCAATGCATTATATATACGAGTAAGTATATAAATATACATATATTATGTTAGTATTTATAATATATTATATTAACAGTTGAAAAAGATCCTTTCTGTATGTTTCTGACTTATGATATGGATTGTAATTTCAATTGTATCGAAAGATTAAATAAACTTTAAGTGAACACCATTCATTCATTCATAAGTGATTTAAATTTTATTGTACTTTTGGTTTATGTTTAGTTTATTTTCGTTTTTTTTTCTTAATTTTTTTTTTTTTTTATTAGAACATGATTCGTAATGAGCTGATTGTTAACTAAAATTAATAAAAAAGTTCAGTTTAAAAATAATAAAAAGAAAATAAAATAAAATAGAAACAACAACAGTTAACTGCCTTAGACTAATTGTAATTTTTAGTTTCTTTATTGATTTAAGAGAAAAAAAAAAAAAAAAAAAATAGAAATATACAAAAATATAAAAGTAATTTCTGTTATTAACACGATAGACAGACACTACATTTAATATTTTTAAAACAATTTCCTGTTGATTAAAATGTTTGATCATTAAGATTTAACACCGGAAATTTATATTAAATAATTTATAGTCCATTTTAAAAGTTCTGTTATATGAATTTAATTGTAGTCGGTGTTAAAGTTCAATTTTTATGATGAATCATTATCTAAAACTGTTCTTCTTTAATTGAAAATATAATAGAAATATTTCACAGAGTCTCAAAGTTATTCATTTATCTTTTGAATTTTACCGCTAAGTTCAAAGTTTACTTTGTGTTTTTCTTTGTAGTTTACCGCTCGACATGATAATAAAACATACCGTTAAGAAATCATTAAGTTAAATAAAAAACATTTTTTTTTTTGAATTTTTTAATTTGATTATCTATCTTTTAGTTTAAAAACTTACCTTAGTTAAAAAAAAACTTAAATTACCTTAGTTTTAAATATCAATTAGATGCAAATCTGGCAAATCTGTCTTTGGAAGATTCCCACCTCCCTCAGAAAAAAAAAAAAAAAAAATAGCTTCTATGACAATTTTATAACATCACTGTAACGCTAGATAGAGAAGTTCATCGAAAGTTGGACAATTAAAACGATTATGTAAAAAGGTGATCAGATAAATTTAGTTTCAAATATTATCACAAAGTTTAACAGTGGAGACTCTTTTAAATTAAAAATTCACAAAAGAGTTTTTAGAAAATTAAATAAAATAGTTCATGATACCAGAGTTCTTGAAGATTACATTAGAATAAAATGAGAAAGATTTACGCTGAAGTATAAAATTTATTATTAAAAATATTTAGTTACCCTTTTAAAATAGAAGTAAAATCTAAATTAAAATTTTCTTTACTGACATAAGTTTCTAAAAAATTAATATATGTAGTTTTATATCAGACGTTAGAAGAAAGATTTTAGAAAATTTTGTGAAAATCCTTTGAAAATCATTCAATTAAATGAAAATTTCTCATTGGGGTATTCCTTCATTCCCCAATTATCCTTCCCACATCCTTATCCCCAAAACCAAACTCTACATTTTCATTAAAGGTTCCTAAAGTTTGGTTTTAAAAGGGGGATGGTTTTGGTTGGTTAAAGTCCAACACTACCCTGAGGAAGCACGTGCAGTTCCTCTTGGTGATTTTCGAGTTTTCCACCAACCCAAAAAAAAAAGAATTGTATTAAACTTTTCAATAACAGTACGTGGATAATATTGAAGAATATAACTTCAAATTGCATTAAATTTAAATATTTCTTAGGAATTTTACACCTGTCCCAGTCTACAAAGAAAAAACCGGCAATATCTTTGTAATTTTTTAATAAAATGAATATCAGAAGCTTTTCCGTCAGAGCTTTTAAAAATTCTTCCGTCAGAGTAGTATATAAATCTAGAAACGCTTAACACCAACTCTGGTCGAATTAGTACCTACTCCTACATTTTGTAAGTCCTTTACGAACCTAGTCTAGTGATTACTGACGCATTAGCTCATTACGAGTACTTAATATTGAGGACATTAATATTTTTCTTCAAAATGTCCCTCCAAATTTTCTTACCCATTTCCTATATAATACAAAATTTTTCCTAATCCTATTTTTCCAAGAATCCTTCCATGTTCCTATCCCGCAAGCCAGACTTACATTAATATGAAAGGTCCGAACCAAAAATTTTATTTAAAAGAGAGTGATTTTGGTTGGTTAAAGTGCAATAACATCCGGAAGAATCACGTCCAATTCTTTTCGATGACTTTTCGAAGTTTTCCACCGACCATCGTACAAAAAAAATGCATTTAATTAATTTTCATCTCCAAATCATTTTTGTTTCCATTACTATTTGTGTTTTGATCAAGGTTTGATTTTTTCCCATCCACTGTTCTGAATAAAAAACTAAAAAATATACAATATTTTATAGTACCAAAGATTTTCAGCAGTATTAGTATGTTAAGGAAACAGTTAAAATTTTGGGTAGACACGTCTATATATATATTAAAATAATATAGAAATGAAAATCTAAACCTGTCTAAGAATGTTAAGCCATTTTATTAAGATTTAAATATCTTTGAATATTATTTGAACATTGATAATAAAATAAGTTAATTTAATAAAATATCTATAAAAACCATTCATTATAAAATATACACGAATCAATTATTTATTTGAATAAATAATATTTTTTGTGAAATAAATATTTGATTATTTATAGTTGACGACAAGTGCACCCATTCATTTACAAAATTTGAAAATTGAAGTCGCACAAAAATAGGTGATGATTTCATTTATAATAACCGAAATTACTTGTTAAAAAGTAATATTGATTGTATTAAAAAAAAGAAAACAAAAAAAAAAAAACGAACTATGTAAATAAGAACTTTGCGTCAAAAAAAAAAAAAAAAAGAAAAAAAAAAATTTTTATCTCAAATAATCAATATTAAGTTATCCAAACAAAAAAAAAAAAAATTTTAGAATAATGAATTTTTTGACAATTTTTTTTTTGTCACTTTTTCGTTAATTTTTTTCTTGGTGCTTCTTTAAAGCACCATCATATTTCTTTGAATTGAATTACTTTTAATTTGTTATGTATTAAGTTTTACAATTTTTTATTTTCAATGTCAAATTATTGTTATTAATATGTATTTGTTGAATTATGTTGTTTTTTAAAGGTATAAATTAAGTAATGTTTCATTTATAATACTAAAAATGATATATGATTCAGTTTTTGTGACAACACTCCAACTAAAATCACTATTTTTTTTGAGCAAGACATGATGACTACGTTTTAATCACGCGGTTATTTAGGGTGGTCTTTTCAGTAAATTGATCCTTTCGACATGTTATTTTTATTTGCAGTCTGCATATATTGTATTTAAATAATTGTTTGGGGACTCGGTGGCCTAGTGGGTAAGAGCGTATAAAATACGCTGCAAACACTAAATTTTTTTCCATTTCAGCTTGACATTTAATGTCATTCCTAGGTATTTTGTCTTGTTTTCTTGGGGTATATCCATTTAATTTTACGGATGGGGGATTTTGTACAACTTTATTTGTAAAATTTACTTGAACAAATTTAAGTTCATTAAGCTTAATTTTCCTTTTTTTGGTCCACAAAAAAAGCTTATTACGTGTTTTAAGTGTAAAGTGTAAGTGTAAAAACTCCTCATCCTGTTTAATTCTAAACAACAACCTAATTCTAAATATATTATTGATTATCGATTATAGTGTTTAATCTAAAAATTAATCGCAAAATATATTACTTATACCGGAAGCCATCGCATGGCCTATTAGGCAGTCAACAATTCTTGCCAACCTAGTATTTTAGAAAGAAGAATGACAGGATTCAATTATAGCAGTCAACCATAAATTAATTTCGTCAAACAACATTTTTGGTATAGCTAAAGTATTTTTGGTATAGTAGCTGAATGCTTGGGTTTTTTGTATCGCTGTAAAACTTTTCTGCACTAGATATTTTCAATATCTATAAAACGTACATTAGGCCAAAAATATAGTATAATGAATACATGAGTGTTTGAGCCTACTTAACAGAGCTGGATTATCTTAACTATGTGCAAAACAAAGCTATTCGTCTTATTATTTTACCCAGTGCCACCTCAAGCCCACTTCACTTAATCATTTCCGTTTATTTGGGTCTTGATCTTGTTTTATAGATAACTCGTAGCGACAAACATTTGTTCTAAATAAATTAAACAGTTATAGTCACCACTCAAAGTTTTCTACACGAAACAAGTTTTTTGCGTTTACAAACTACAAAACTACAAAAAGTAGTTTCCCATTGACCCTCGTAAAATAAAACAAATGCATTGAATCAATTCTCATCTTCAAACCACTGTTTTTCCTTTACTTCATCAGACCTTTTCATAGTGCCAAAGATTTTCATGAGTATCAGTATCAAACATATTGCATTATACTAAGCATCAGTAAATTCTTCATTTTGTAAATTAACACTAACTGCTTTATTCATCATTTAATTGGATTATTTTTTTAGTAAATAAAGACTAAATTTCTTATTAAAGTAGTGTTAGTAAAGTTAAATGATGATTCGAAAGTCAAACTCTAATAGAGAAAAAACAATCTCCTATTGTTTAAGCATTTCAAAAGCTTGCTACTTAAATTCTAGCGCGAGATTAATAATGCAAACTAAGGGAGTATAGATAGCCCCAAATTTGCCGTAGTCTGTAGAGTGGTGTGAGATATTGAAAGCTCGACTGACCTCAAATTGTTTGGATTTTCGTATACCTTATTTGTTCGCAAATAACTTGCTAAACAAATATGATATTAACGACTAAATGGCGTGACTGGAGGGAATTCAACTTATAATTAAATAGAGTCTAATGTCATAAGGAGGAAGATATATCGGATCAGCCCAAACTAAATTTCGTAAAGCAAAACAAAAAAAAAATTTTTCTTTCTCTTTTTTTTTTTTTTCGAATGATTAATCTTTAATTTTAAAATCTTTCTCTTGATTTTTTTTAGCATATTAAAATATCTGAAATGTCTATATCATGAATATCTATGTATATGCCATTCTTGACTTGAATTTTCAAGGACCAGAGAACAATTTTGACCAACGCATAATAAAATTTAGAATTGAGTTTGCTTTATTAATTATGAAGTTCTACTGACTCTTGAAGTTCTATCATCGAGAACTAAATCCAAATCAGAAGTGCATTTATAAGCAAGATATTGCGATTTTGATTTCAATGATGAAAAATTGATTAGTTAAAAAGGGTAAATAGTGTTTAAGAAGCTATCATGTTTGTTTTAAGAAGAGAAAGTTGATACTTATAAGTAATAACTATATTTGTTCTGATCCATTACTTTCCGAATAATTAGAATCTTCGAGGCATGTATAAAATCATTATTGATATATGGAAGTGAGACGTGGCTTGTATCTAGAAATAATATACAGAAGTCTTTGTAAATAAATGCTTGAGAATAATATGTCGCATATTTCGGCCAAGGTGAATAATGAAGAAAGAGCTTTGCGTTATAACAAAGCCGATATGGGTCCAAATAAGGAAGAAGAAGTAAAAAGCAACCTGGATAAGAACTGTAAAAAGAAAATGACCTATCTGGAAAATCATGGCCGGAAATAAAAATATTAGCGCAAAACAGAGATAATTGATGAGGCTATGTGGAAGCCCTATGTTCCCTATGAGAATAATAAGGGGAGAAAAAAAAAAGTGAATCTGATTATTGTACTGATCAAATATAATTTCTTGGTTTATTATTATTTTAAAATAAATTTTTTTTCTTTCTTAATTTTTATCATTAATTAAATAACAAATTTTTTCTTGTTTATTTAGCACAAATTAAAAAAAAAATTTTTTTTTATATATTCTTTTGCTCTATAAATGGATTTTTATGTTGAAGCGTTCAAAAAAAGTTTTAAAAAATAAATAGAATTGCAAAAAAATAAAAATTTTTTTTTTTTTAAATTCCTTTTCCCAGTCAATATTATCTATACAAAATATGTACTTATAATATTAAATAGGTAGATACACATAAATGCATACATATATATATATATACATAATAATATTATGTATATAAGATGTTCATTATGTTGTTTATTTGTTATGTTTCACACTTGCAATATTTAAAATGAAAGTTTATGTTGTTATCGGGGTGATATTGAATAAATTGTAAATAACTGATATGGTGTCAAAATAAAGTCTAAAATCTATGATAAGAAATTTTGCTGTTATGTTTTTTTTTTATGCTTGATCATGCATTACTTTTTTAAGTCAAGTTTAAAAAACATGAAATGTACATAAACTTTGTTATTTTTTTTTTTGGTATTTTTCATATTTGGATTAAAATAAATGATATTGTGAAAATGGCAAAAAAAAAAAAAGAAAACAAAATAAAATTGCGTCGAAAATTATCTTTGAAAAATTATAATTCTTGTGAACCATCAAATGAGGGCAATAAATCGAAACGCGAACAATCATCAATCGTTAATTTCAATATTTGTTTAGCATTTTTAAATAATATTTATTTCACTAAGCAGAGTTTTTTTTTTTTTTTAAGCAATTAAATATTAAAAACTCAAATATAATCAGGTTGTATATTTTATATGTACGGGTAGGATACAATCTAACAAAACACATATATGACAAAAATATTTTTTGTCAAAAGTTATTTCATATAAAAGGTACGTCGCAAACTTCCCATTTGATAAAAGTGTACAATTTGTAAAAAAGTCATTTAACAAAAAGAATATTTGCCAAATTTTTGTTTTTGTAAATATTGTAAATATATAAGAGAAGTACTCTGTGAAAGAGAAACTAAACATTTTGCAGCATTCTTAGCTATACCAAAAATATCCTCAGCTTACAAAATTTTTTGTTTTATCTGCATGTCTAAAATATTTAAGTTTCGAACCACAGCAAAATCACAGAATTAAAACAAATTTATATCTTTTGCAAAGATCAGACAGTTTTGGAAGTGTGGAACTTAATTCTATTTATATTACCTCAATCAGCTATTTTTCGTAAGTCATATAGTTAACTGAGCTATCTCTTTTATATAGCTCAGTTAACTATGACTATATTTCGTTTTAAATTGATTATGATAGGAGAGGCATAAGAGCTGCTTAACAAGTTACAAGATGCTCTAGTGGATGCTCTTTCTGTCATCAGCAAAGCTATGAAATATTTAAAGGGTAAGGAAGAGTAAGTAGTTTTAAAATCGAATTGCATTTCTACAGATGTCATTAAACTACGGTTTCCAGGTTTGAAGAAATTAAATAACCTAAAATGAAAAGTATGATTAGTAGTATGATTCTTTTACTATAGTATAGTATCTATAAAAAATAAATATAGGAAATATATCTATCGTCCTATAAATAATAGAAAACTCATCGATCACTCAAACAGCAAACAGGCTGTCAGTTTGTTGTAATACCAAACTAGCTCTCTTAGTATTAGGATTTTGCGCCGAACGATGTGCTAAAAAAATAATTATAAAAGTTTATTTCAATAACACCATTGATCAGAACCCTCAATTGGAGAGCTAATAGAAATATTATATTTTCTCTAGGTTTGTAGTCAGGAACAGATTCAGAAGATGCCCATTTTCATTGCCACAGTCTGGAATTCGGTCTGGATTTGTAGTTAGAACTATTGAATTAACTTTGAAAATAGTCCAACTTGGTTGCCTATCTAGAAGGTGTGTTTTGAAAAATGGAGACAGTTTTTTGGACATTACATTTCCAAATTTTACATATATCTTCGCATCGTTTACATGCAGCTTTACTTATGTTGTTTTCAATGGATGTAGCTACTTATGCTACTTTACTAAAGGAAGGCTTTATGCAAGGTTTTATTTTTTTTTTTAATTAATTAATCAGTGTTCTTAATTTCCTCTATAAAAACTTTTAAAACTTCAATACATAGTAGCGTAAATTATAACCATATTTACATTGACATCTAAATATTGAATCAAAAAATTTTCACTACTTATTGTAGTATTATTTTATTTCAAAGCTTGTCTTTGTGTAAAATGTACCTTTATGAGAAAAGTCTTTTGAAGAAAAGTCATTTTATAAAACGATTTTTGTGATGTGTCGGTCTCCTTAAATACATAATATATGAATATTATACATATACACCACTACATATTTTTTTCAAGGAAATATAAAAAAAATGTTCTTTGGTTACATTTTCTTTTTTTGATGTTTTATACAAAAGTTGAATCATACTTAAAAAAAAAAAAAATAAAAATACTAAAGGTTAAATAGAACAAATTATGTTAACAAGTTGTTTCTAGCTGCAATCATGTTAAATGATTGTTAAAATTTTTCAAAACTAAAATAAATTGTTTAAATCCTTATTTGGAATATTAAAGCAAACAATTTAACTTAAAGTATATACAATATATTCTGATGGTTTAATTAAAGAATAGATTAAAATTTACCATTTTTGTTCTTTTTTTTTTTAACATGAATGAACGTAAGTTTAAACATTATTATTTTCAAAAAAGGGTTTCCTTATGATTTTTTATAAATAAGCTAACTGTCTTGTATCTGATGAATTTATTGTTTACAAAAATAAATTTTATATTTAAATATTCCTTGACCTACTTGAAAATGTGTATTAATGTTGAAAGTATGAAAATGTTGGTATTAATGTTTTTTTATATTTGAAGTTATGCTCTTCTAATGTTTTATTATGTTGTGATTGATATTAATGAACTTTTCTTCTATATTCGCTTTCCGCAATCTTGCTGGGAGCGAATCCAGTACTTATTTACAATACACATTTTCAAGTAGGTCAAGGAATATTTAAATATAAAATTTATTTTTGTAAAGCGAATCCAATACTTTTTTCTCCTTATGAAGCTAGACTTTCTTTAATCAATTTGAACTTCGTTTAGTCCCGTCGTGTAGTGGCTGATATCATATTTATTCAACAATTTACTCGCGGTAATATTAATTCCCCTACTATTGACCAGCAAATGAGTAATCTCACATTGCATTTTAACTTGCATGTTTGCAATACTAAATTCAATTGGTGTTTAATTATGGTTTTAGATTTTATTAGATTAATTTGTAGCTAACATTTAACATATAGCTAACATTATTAAATGGTAACTAACATTAGTAATAATTATTTAGGTACGGCTGTGGATGCAGCTTTTGACCAGTTTAGGCCAGTACACTGAATCTACTTATTTATTTTATCCTTATTAAACCTTAAACTATTAGGAGTTTCTTAAAAAGCGTTGTAAATTAAATCCACCTTCGAATTTTTACTACGAGTATGTTTTGTTTCCAGCTTAACTTCCTGTCAAGAAAAAGGTCCACAAATTTTGTGTTTTCTCTGAAAGTTAAGCAAGTATTATTTAGGGTGGCACGGTTAATTGAAGAGATTCTATGTTTGTGTGAATGAAGATTACCAAATCTGTTTTTTTTGGGGGATTTACGCTTGAACCGTATCTTCTAGTCCTTTTGTAATAGTATTGAGAGTATTTTGCTTGACATCTCTTACTGTTTTTAAGTACTTTCCAGCAATTGCAATGTTATCAATCGAAGCCGTAACGTTATACTCTTCCCCTTTAAACATTACTAGCAATGTACTTACTAATTTACTAACACTTGTAAATGTTGTCTTTCAGTTAATAATTCTCTAAATTAATATTATAATTGTTGCTTGCATTGTTATTTGAAAAGATTAGAAGCCTTATACTAAAAGCTAAAAGTAATTCTGATATCGTAATTTTTCTTCTGATAAAAGATTATTTTTGTGCGACTAGAAATGATCGATTTTTTCAACTAAATTTTTGTAGAACTATGAACTTAATGTTTTAGATTTCATCTTACATTCAATATACATATTTGTTCTTCTTCATTATCTCTCTCTATTTATTTTCTAGAGGCTTTAGTCGGTTCACCAAATTCAAAAGAGCTTGGTTCATTAAAGTTCCTGTTTGTTGTTCCTGTTGGTTGTTTCTTTTCCTGTTTTTATATAAAAATATTTTTTTAAATTTCGTTGTTTAAATTTTAGCTGTTCGATTCAGATATGATTTATTAGATTAGTTCCAAGTTCTCTAATTCTGTTTTTAAAAAAAACTTCAACTCTCATGATTTTTATTTTTCAGCAGAAAAAAACTTTAATTTTCAAAATTTTCGTCTGTTTTCAATAATGTGTTTTAAATGTTTGTTTTTGTATAATGCATATTTATTTGAAGTGAGCCATAAAATAAAGTTCATCGGACCACAATTTTGTATATTTTTTCCCTTCCCTTCCCTTTTCCCTTTCCCTTCACTTTATTTATCGTATATTCGTGTGGAACATCGTAATCTACATTTTTATCACCTACAATTGTTTCGAGAATTAATTAAAAACCAATTAAAAAGATTTACATTTATCTTTTTAATTGGTTTTTAATTTAAAATACTTTCTAGAGTCTTACTTTTTTTTTTTTTAAATTTTATGTTATTTTAAGTTTATTTTAAGAAAACCGGGAAAAATTGTGTAAACATTTTCAATTTGACTCTATTTCATTTGATTGAATTTCCTTTAACTGTATTTCATTTAACTGTATTTTATTTAACTGAATTTCATTGGTAATAAATTCTAAAATCACCCCTTATTATATATTTTACATATGTACATATTCCAACAGGAAAACATCATTTAAAAGAGTAGAGGCTGCCGACGAGAAACCTCTGCTAAACCAATTATTGAAACTCTGATTTTATAACTAACTCTAAAATCTTTCCTAATCATATGTTTTACATACAGTCTAAATGAAATGTAGTCAAATGAAATACAGTCAAATGACAATATATATGCAACTTGCAAAAAAATACAATCAAATTACATTATATAGGCATATGACATATTCTCGTATCGATCGTATTAGACAAGTATTTTAAACAAGAAGTTTTTTGAATTTTACAAAATAATTTAATTTGTTACGTATATGTTTTAAACATTAAAAATTTAAATTAGCTAATAAATTTGCTTAAAAGCAAAAAATTTCCATCAATATCTATTTTTTTTTTTTTTTTTTTTAAATAGTAATCAAAGAATATTCACGCGCAACCTTTATTCGTCTATCGTGCAGGTTACAATTAGGTTAAAAGTTCAAAAACGAACATTTTTTTTTTGTATTATTAATTTTTTCTTTTTGGGAATTGTGAAGTTGTTAATTCTGTCAAAATTTTTGTTTTTTTTTTTTTTTTTTTTTTTTTTTTGGAAAAGCCAAAAAAAATTTGACAAAAAGAAAAACAAATTTTTTATAAAAAAAAATTCTGATTATGGTCTATTATATAATAATTGAAGTAAAAATTGACTGTTAGAAATAAATATTAGGATTTTATATTATGTATTCCTTTCACTATTTCTAAGTTTTTTTTTTTTTTTTTTTTTTTTTTTTGAAAAATTAATCTAAATCTTTAGCTATATTTTTTATTGAAGAAGTATAAATAATTATCTGTATCAATTTATCTTTCCCTCTAATCTATATCAAATAATCTATTTTCTAAGAAAAAAAAAAAAAAAAAAAAATCCATTGTCCTAATAAAACTATAGGTACCATAAAATATTTAACAGAAGTTTTAAAACAATTATTTATTAGTATGAAAACAAAAGAAGTTTCAAGTACTCAGGTTCATATACGTTCAAAATACTATGAAGATTGGTTACCTAAAATAAAATTACAAATGAATTTTTTTTTTTCCTGTTTATCTTTTTTTTTTTTATTTTATTGTTTTTTTTTTTTTTTTTTTTTCAAAAATAATATTAAGCAATATCTCTGATTTTATATATGTTAAAATGTCACAATAAAAAAGAGAACAACCATGAGATCAAGTATTAAAACTATATATACGTACATCGTACATACAAAATATCTAATATCTACATAAATAAAAATGACTCTAAATTGTGACCGCTTCTGTAATTTAATTCAAAAGATCTGGAGATTTTAACTATAATGTATACTTTTAATATTATATTAATTTTTTTTTTAGTTTTTTCTCTATACTTTATATAAAGTGTGTAGGAGGATAACGTATATTTTAAAAGCTCACCTGAAGTCATAAATAATACGAAAACAACAAAAAAAAAAAGAGCAAAAAACAAAAAAAAAAAAAACATTACATTAAAAGTACGAAAATATCGAACCAAATGAAATAACGAATTCCATGTAAAAAAAAATTTATAAATTTTGCGTAAAGAAGATTATAATATACTAACTAAGAGTAATAGTGCAACACCATTACTATATAACATTTCATGTTTAAAAATACTATATATACAATATTATATCTTATGGTATTTAACTTAACTTAATATTAGATAACTTTACAATTTATAATTTGAAGACACCTATGACTTTTACATTTTGACAAAAAACATAATTCAAAATCTAAATTTAAAATTTAATTGCAATTAAAAGACCAAATTTAGCCAATTTCAATAAAATAATAATAAAAATATATAAAAACAACAAAAAAAAAAAAAAAAAAATGTTGAATTTAGACAATTTTAAATGTAGTGCAAGTAAGCGGACAGGAATTTATATCTAAAACAAAAAAAAAAAAAACATATTTTTTTGCTTTTTGTTAAGGTTAATTGTAAGCTTTAAAGTATAGGAACATTAAGAAAAACTTTAGACTATATTAATATGTTAGATTGTTACTCATGAAACCTATCTTTTTCTATAACCAATAGAATAGTGAAATGATTCACAAGTCCATCAATCATAAAATCAGCTGGAGTAAAACAACAAGAATGCCCACTATCCTCTTTATTATATTCAAAACAGTTCTGGAGAAATGCATGAAAAAAAAAAATAGTTCCGATACGCAAAATTATCTGCTGGCAACTCTCAATGAGGCTCCAAACCCTAAAATAAGTAGATGACATAAATAACTCTTCTTACACACTCAAACGCCATTATGGAACTGATAACAAATAAACTATTAGAGAAAATACAAAAAATAGGCCTCTGTATCAACACAAGTAAAACAAAAAAAAATTAAAATAACAACAGCAAAAATCAAATGCCATTATGCCAGTATTGACCGGAATATCCCAAATTGAGAAGGTAGATGAATATAAATATCTTGATATTTTATAAATAAATTAATAGATTATTAGAATATAAATTAATTGTAAATGAATATAAATATATACATAAAAACAACAGATGGAGGAATGGCGAAACATATAGAGTACAGATTTACAACCTGGAAAATACAGCACATAGCCCGCAGTATTAAAATAAAAATTATTTAACGCGTGCGTGAAAAGAATGCTACTGTATGGGAGTGCGGTCTGGTTAATAATACAAAAAAATATACAGAAGTTACAGGTCTATCAACAGAAGCTTAAGAATAATTTATCAAATATTCTGGACTAGAAAAGTCGATCGAAATATGAATTGGAAAAATAAAATGGTGAAGGATCGGCAATATCCTCAAATGCAACAATTTCAGTAGCACTTGAGGCATTGAACTGGAATTCCTATTCCTGAACTTGAAGAAGAAGCTGCCAGGATCAGTTAAAAAGTAGTAGAAAACCTAGGGCAGAAATTAAAAGAATAGCGCAAAACAGAAAAATTAGAGAGGAATTGCAGAATTCCTATGTTCTCTAAGCGAGTAGAACAGGAAAAATTAATTCAATTTTCCATACTTAAAAACAATTATGAAAAGTTTGATAATTTAAGCTACTAGAGTCAAAAATACTACGAGTATCTTGCCTTCTACTCGTAATATGGATTATGGATTTACCTTCTTCATGTTTTGACCACTATTTGTACAAATGCTCGTGTTTTATTTACAGATTGGCTTTGTGTGTTATTTACATTAAAAAGTTAAGAGTTGGTCTGTTTTAGTATTCGCGTAATGTTGTAATTCCAACCTTCCGTAATGTTGAATAATGTAAAATAGTAAAAATCTATACCGATCTTTAATTGGCCCCATTTTATCTAAATCTCATCAAGTCGCCAATTTGAGGGGATATAATATCGTTTCGAATTATTTGCTGAACAAATGACCGCAAATAATTGACGTGACTGAAGGTAATTAAGATTGATTAAAGAAAGATTTCATTAATAAGGACAACATTTTTAAAATCTGGCAGATATTCAATTTTAAGTATTTGTAGTGATCTAAAATTTTAACATCCCTATAAAATTCTTGATAAATTTTTTTAATTTAAATAAAATTTCAAGAGGCTAACCTTTTATTATTACGTTTGTAATGTTTGTCTTATTGCGATTTGTGAAACATTAAGTGTTAACATCAGTGAGAACAACGGGCCGTTTTTTTTTAAATTGTATATTGGACTCTACGCAATTAATCATTTTTAAATCAAACAATTGATTGGAAGTTTTGGTTTGTGGATGTTGCCAATGAAGATGTTATGATAATATAAAATAGTATATAAAGTTCAGCAGTATGAAGCAAAATAAGAAAGAATATTGAAAGCGTACTAGAATAGCATACTACATGAAGGTATAATAAAAATAGATATACTATACATTAGATAGGATACATAGGATTAATCATTTTAAAAATGATAGCTATATAGACTGTAGTTTCAGAAATTTCAAATAACTCAATAAAAAATATTATGGAACCATTAGAAGAAAAATTTTTAGAATACACTGTTAGGTGTTACCATTACCGTTTTAGGTGTTACCATTCATAGCTATGGATTGCTATGCTATGGATTGTTAATCGACGAAATTTTTAATTATTTAAAGCATATTTAGATTAGATTATTATTTAAAGGGTATAAATAACAGGGCGATCATTTCATATATATAAATCTATTGTGCTCTCCCTATTACTACGGGTATGTGGATTTTACTTTCTTATAGTCTACTGACTGTAAGAAACTGAGGATTTGGAGCGCCTGTATTATTTCAGGAAGTTCAACTTCCGTAAAGCATATATTATATAAGTGAAAAACCATTTTTTTAGACTGAGATTAGAATTTAGTGTGCTTTAGACTTTTTTGAATTTTTAGAGGATAGTGTTCTTTATACTTGATAAATTGGGCGAAGACTTATTAACTGTCTTACATAAAATTATTATCAACTAAACATAAAAATCATCTCAGTTAAAAAATTATTCTCGGCTTCTGAAATTCTTTTGAAATGAAAAGGATGCAGAAAAATGTAAAAAAAAACAGAAAAATAAATATTAAATCTTTAAGATGTAGGGTATAAATAAATTGTTAAACATTAACTAATATACAATTATATGATATTATGTTAAATTGTTTCCTTAAAAAAATTTTTTTTTTTGCATTTTATTTTAAAAATATTACAAAAAATCAACATAAAACTAAACGAAATTCAAATAAAATCGAAAGTGTTGAAAATAAAAATTTTTCGTAGCATTTGATATGGCTGTCGATCAATTCGTGGTGATAATTTTGAGTGTTTTTTTTTTTTTTTTTTCTGTCTTTTTGAGAAATAACAAAAGTAATCGTGAGTAAATTGTTTTAGCTTTAATTTATATACTATATATAAAGCTTATAATATACGATATTTATTTAATGGTACATAGTATATTATCTATATATAAATAAACAATTTAATAATAATATAAATGTACATATTGTCATTATATATATACGAATTCCTTAAAATTTTGCATTATTTTTGTGCAATATTTTTAGATTTAATACCTTTTATTTCCACTCAAAAAAAAAAAATCAACAACAATTTATAGAAATATGGGTAATAATGATAATAAGACGACCTTTCAGCTTGACCTTTTTAATTTCGATTTCAAATATGGTATTAGTATTTTGTTTTAAATGTTGTTCTCTTATTTGATAGCTTTTTTTTAATTTTGGAACAAAATTTCGTAAATATGCAAAAAAAAAAAAAAAAAATTCATTGTGAATTTATAAAAATTTTATACTGCAAATACATGCTGATATAATATATACTGTGAAAGAGTATACGTACATTTGTAGCGAAAAATGGGAAAATATTGCGCAAATGGTAATAATACCACGTTCGTAATTTTACTCCTTATTAAAATTTTAAACTCTTATAAAATTTTGAAGGGAAAGAAGCTATTTTATCCTACAGTAGTACCGCAGCAAAAATACTGAAGTACAATTATAGAAATACAACTATTTTAATTTCTTTTCTGGATTCTATACTTTTAACAAAACAAAAAAATAGAAGCTTTTGGTTTTAATTATCAAATGTTAGTTTCTATTTTATAAACTGCAACATAGAATAGAATAGAATCGAACCTACTTATAAAAATCTTTTTAACTTCCGTTTGGATTAACAAAACTACAGATCTACCCAATCATTTTACCTTTTTTTGTGAATGAGTGAAGTTTTTTGAGTGAATTTTTGTAAAAATTTGAACTATCTTTCAAACGGTTTAATTTAGAAGCTTAGAATTTTTAAGCTCGAAATCAGTATGACTTATTTCAGAAATTTTTTTTTGTCGCTCTCCGTTTAGGAGCTGTAAGGGGTCAAAAACTGAAAATTCTCTATTTTTATACACCTGTAACTTGGGCACCTGCCCACATTTTTTTGAAGTAATATAAAAAAATTAAAGCCCCAACATTTTATTTTTGTTTCTGTTAATAACTTTTCTGAATAATATAGCATTACCTTATAACTGACTGAGAGTGTGATTTGATTTTTCTCAAGTTTTTCTTACCAAAACAAAAATCAAACAAATTTATTATAGCCATACAATAAGTATCGGGTATTATAAAATACTCCTCCGTTTTTCTATGCATCTACTTTTTATTCTAAGCTTATTATGGAATATTTTTTAATTTTGGAAATGTGCTTCTTTGAAAACCCTTGGTTTTTTTCATTACTTGTTTAGATTTGATTCAATTCAGCACATTAAAGCTTAAATAAAAAGACGGTGATTTAGATTTTTTAACTGAAATAGTAAATGGTAACATAATATTTACAATACAATGGCAACACTTATTATTTTAAGTAAAATAAGTTGAAACATCTATTCCTGTCTTAGATATTCTAACGTGTTGACAAATACATACATCACATAACTAACTAGTTGAAAACTGAACTAATTAATAGAATACTATTGATGGACAATAAATATAAATCAGAGATGACTGTGTGAGAAACAAAAACGATAGAACCAAGAAATTTTTAACTATCTAATGTGTAATTTAATAATGTTTAATATTGATGTTATTATTTAATCAATTAAATATAAATTAATGCAATATAAGTATAAGGTAAATAAATTTGTGATAAAAAACAATCCTATTTGCTTATGAAAAGAATATAATACTTCAAAACTATACTTATATAATATATCTTTTATGTGAACATTTTCTAATTTGTTTCTAGCATTTCTCCTTTCATCACTGTACAGTCTATGACCTTCTTTTATATATATCTTGTAGGGATAAGCACCTGTTCTAAAGAAATAAAACTGTTAATACATCCATTCAAAGTTATTCTAGGTGACACAAAAGGTGCAACAGATTTTGCATCTGCATCTGTACATTGCAAGTGCATCTTTACACTGGTGAACCTTATAGATGGCGTAAGGAGAACTTCACAGCTTATGGAAATTTGTTGGTAATGCGTACATAATGTTTGTAGAATCAGTTTCGTTTACGATTTAGTAAAGTTTAAGAAGAACATTAACATCTTTCTTCAAAATATTTCTGCAAATTTTCTTACCCATCCGTCATAATCCAAAACTTTTCTGAATATCTTTTCCCAAGAATACTTTCCACATCCTTATTCCATAAACCAAACTTGAAGTTTTATTAAAGTATTGAAGTTTTCTATTTAAAATTTGGTTTAAATGGGGATAATTGGTTAAAGTACAACACTATCTGGAAAAATTTCGTGTATTTCCTCTGACTGTATTTTGCAGTTTTTCACCCAATCTCTCGTACAAAAATAAAAAAAAATAAAATTCCCATATTTGCTATTTAACCGTGCTCGATATTATCCCACTTTTCTGTATATTTCCTGTATTGTCATAGATTTTTTTTGTTTTTAGCACATTTCTAAAAACATTTTGAAAAAATGTGCTTATTAGTTTCACTCTGTCCGTGCGTCCGTCCGTCTGTTTACAAAACTTCTACACCGTTAAAGATAGAGAAAAAAAATTAACCATGGGTAGGTCTCATGAAAAAAATAATTTTGTGGAACAACTTTTTCATGTACACACTCACTTTGAAAAAGCCCTATTTTTAAATGCATATATCTTATGTTCTGCTTAAGATTATTTCAATCGGAAAACGTAATTCGACAGGTATTTTTTTTATCTTTCTAAATTAATATACAAAATTATTCAAGTTTTTTAAATTTAGTATTTAAATTTACCGTTATGTGAAAACCAAATTTTGCATGATTTTTCTACTTTCATAACTCCGGCACGCTTTTAGATAGAGGCTCGAAATTTTGAGGCAAGAAAGAACTTTTAGAATTAGTGTAAGTGTGCTCAGAAATTTTTTTTGGACCACACCCTGTTTATGAGCTATTAGGGCTCAAAAATTGAAAATTTGCTATTTTTAAACACCTATAACCTGTACACATTTTACTTCGGAAAGATATAAAAATTAAAGCTGCAGTAAAGGGCTGTAGCTCCGTATAATTTTAACGTGCTTTAAAGGTTTATTTCCGGCACGCCTTTAGATAAGAATCTGAAATTTTGAAACAAGAAAGAACTTTTAGAATTAGTATAGGTTTCCTTAGAAATTTTTTTTGCACCGACCCCTGTTTAAGAGGTATTAGGGCTGAAAAATTGGAAATTTGCTATTTTTAGGCACTTGTAACTTAAGCACCTGTACAAAATTTTCCTCGGCAAGCCATAAAAATTAAAGCTCCAGTAATATATTTTTACGTGTGCTAACGGTTTTTCTTACTTTTATAGGGTTCCGGACTTACAGCCCCTCAAAATTCCAAAAAAAAGTCCTATTTTCACATATTTTCTTATTACAAAAAATTTCTTAAATTTTATTTTTTAAATTTTCAAAATTTTTGTGAAAGTCACAATTCTAAACAGTTTGTATTGTCTTTTAAGAATGTGCGCTTTTAAAAACCGTTGGTTTACATTCTATCTTGTTTTTTTATTTTTTGACTCTTAAAAGTTGAGATGGAAATATTTTCTATGTTTTCAATTCACGTTTTATTATTTATTTCTTTCTTATGCTGATACAAAGTTTAGTTTTAAATCAATCCCAATTTAGAAATTAAAGAAAAATTCTGTTAATTTACAATTATATTTAATATTAATTTCACATGATCGATCGAATGGCATTTACTGAATCATGTAACCAAATTTTTGGTTACAAAAAAAAAACAGGCGTGGTTATAAATTTTACATTATGTATTAACTTGTAGATAACATAAAATCAGATGAAGACAAGTACACTTTTGTACAATATTTGATAAAAATGTTTTAATTTTTTTTTTTTAAATCAATTATTTGTTTTGACTTATTGGATTTCGAATAATACTTTATATTCATAATTGGTATTTAAATGATAGGTTCAAACAGTTGTACGCACATAAATGGTGAATGTTTAAAAATACCTTGGATTAATTTTGAACAAAAATGTTTTTTAAAATGTTGTATTTTATATTTAGATAAAACTCATCATTTGTTCTGTCAGGTTGAGGTTGTTAAAGATATTTTTCGTTTTTATTGGTTGATTCGTTTTATTCGTTTCCATGTAGATCACATTGTCCTGGACTATTTTTTCATTGACACTAATACAAAAGTAAAATTTATTTCTACAGACAAATAAGATAATATTATATTGTACTTTGATATGACCTTAGTTCTAGATATGTGCCAGTTCATAATGTTAAAAATATTTAATATAAATTTTCTGTACTGTACGTTATAAAATGGAAAAGCCTAAGGTGAATTCTTCAAGAAAAACTTAAAAATAATATACAAATATTGACTTATAGCGCTGGCAGAAGTTGTTTGTTTTATGGAACAACAAGGGAACATGTAAAACTAAAACGATTTCTAAAGGCGCATATTTTTCAAAGAGAAATAAAAACGGAATTAATAAAAAGAATTAATTGTGACTTACATCAAAATTTGTAATTTTTCATAGAATTTTGTATATGTATATAAGGAAAAATTGAGAAAAATCAAAAGACATACTCTCTTCAATTTTAAAGAAACTCTATTTAATTAAGAAACATACATGTTTGTGTGTAAAAGCATATCGTTCGAGCTTTAACCTTTGAATTTTACTTTGGACAAATTTTCACAAATGCCTCTGTTTGTTTTTCTTCTACCTATGCCTTATCTAAGGCGTAGTAACATAAGTTGCATACCTAAGTTACAAATCTCAAAAATAGCAAATTTCAGTTTTCGAACTCGAATAGTTCTTATAAATAGAGAGAAATACAAAAAAGAATTCTATGGTAACTTCTGCTAATTCTGAAGGATTTTACATAGCTACTACGAAAGAGGGAAGTACAAAATTGAGAAAACTTTTTTTTGAGAAATCTGAAGGATCTTTCTTCTTTCAAAATTCCAATACCATATCTAAACGCGTTCCGAAGATATAGAGAAACCAAAATTTTGTTTGGTTCTTGTTCAAAATTTTCTTTCCACATAACTGTAAATTTAAATATTTACTATAATACAAAGAATGTATGGTTTTGATTAATTGGACTGAACAGATTGAAAATGATTAAGCAGAATCTGAAATATACACATTTAAAATAGAGCTTTTCCTAACTTTGGGGCGTTGGAGTTCCGTAATGAGTAGTGCTATATAAAAATGTTTCATATTATCAATTTATGATTTTAATATTGTGACATATTGATGACTTAAATTTCATTATATTATCTTAAATTTTCTCGAAGCTTTATAAATCGACAGAAGGACGAACAGAGTGACATTATTAAGCAAATTTTTCAAAATTACTTTGAAAAAATGTGCTAAAATCTAAAATTACGAAGACAATAGATCACTATTTGTAATAATTATCCGAACAATCTTTATCGGAACAGTCTGTTACCTGTATCAAAACTCGACTCTAACTTATCCTAAATAAATTTTACACTTGAACTAAATTAAAAGTTAATGTCTCGCAAAATCCTTGAAATAAATAAACAATTAATAGTTGCTATCAACAACAATAAAAACATTACTGATCTCTATAATTTATTGATGCAAAAAAGAGTTACCCGTTTTGTTTTTTAAAATAATATGATTATAAATTATGCTATCCTTTAGATTTCAGAGGAACAGTTAGATCATTGAAAATTTATACATAATATTGAAACTTATATTTAAATTTGACTAAAACTTAATATAAAATTTCAAAATTTTTGTCTTCTTATAACTGGTTAAAATTTTAAAATTAATTGCATTATAAAATTACAAGAAATATTTTCTTTGTTTTTCTTTTATTTTAATAATTAAGTAACTTCCCTGTGATGAATGATGAAAGTTCACTTGCGCACCACATTTAAAATATAAAATGAATCCATAAATTTTTTTTTTTTTTGTGTATCAATGGCAACCACTTCAATTTTGTATTTACTCAAGATTTATATCACATTCAAATATATATATTTTTTTTTTAAATTTTTTTTTTTCTTTAGGTTTTGGCGGAAAGACAAATATTAAATTATGAGCTCGATCTGTTACAGATGATTCTGATCACTATATAATCGAATAAGTGTAGAAAGTTTATTGTTATAAAAATGTGTGAATACAATCAATATACACCTTCTTTGGTTCGATTGTAAGAGTGTGCAAAAAAAAAAAAAAAAAAAAATTGCTTTAGGCTATGATAAATGCGTTGTTTAAAAATTAAAAACACGATCCCTCCAGTATTTTTAAGTTTTTTTTTTTTTTTAAATCAAAAAAAAAAATTTGATCCTTTTGAAAAGTTAAACAAAGGAATCGTAAATTTCACTTAAGATATAATCAAAAAACGTGAAAAAGATAAGGTGCTAAAAAATTTTTTAATAAATGAAGGCAATTAAAGTTATCATTAAAATAAATGATTTTTTACGAGTATTATAATAATAGTTATTTTTTTTTTTTTCATTTTAGGAAAATCTTTTCATTTTTTCCTCTTATAAAATTAAAGAAAATATATTAAAATTAATGAAATTATAAGTAAATAAAAGAGAGAAAAAAAAAAATAATAATTGAATATTGAGGAAATTGGAAAAATTTTTGTTTAAAAAATTCGATTAAAATTGATTTAATAAAAATTTTAAAGATTGAAAAAAAAAACCTGCTTTTTGTTTCATTTTTTTATTAGATATCGACATTTTATTATTTTTTATTTTGTTGTTCTAGTTGTTTTTTTTTAAATACTTTAATTAATGCTTAAAAAATCATTGATTTAATTGTTAATTTATTTTTTACCAATTATTAAAGAATTCATTTCTCCATTTATGCCTTAAAGTATTGTGAGGAA
Source organism: Poecilobothrus nobilitatus (assembly GCA_947095535.1). NCBI lineage: Eukaryota > Metazoa > Arthropoda > Insecta > Diptera > Dolichopodidae > Poecilobothrus > Poecilobothrus nobilitatus. The sequence continues at coordinate 80,355,398 of OX352774.1, read as the reverse complement.
ACGTGAATCAGTTAAGGCATTTTTTGAGTAAATCCTATACTGAATCCTATATTTGATTCTTAGATTGTCTTCTATACAATCATCTATTTTTGATGATTAATTGTTTAGCTAAGAGGTAAAAGAATGTTCAAAATTCAAAGATGCAGTTGCTCAGCGGCTATAATATTAAACATTATTCCATTTTTGTCATTTAATTCTATGTTGAAATTATATAGGCAATTATTATCCTGTGGACATAAGCTTTGCCTCATTTTTGGTTGATAGATTTTAAAGATATAGATTAAATAAGAAGATTTAAAGTTTCATTGATAAACTTCATGTCATGGCTACCATGCTTTTTTATAAATTAAATAATTTATTCTATGAAGATATCACCTTCCTACCAAATCATTTTCTATATATTCTGAATTTTTATCTGTACAATAAACTGGAGTCCACTTCTCTGTTTTGCTGATTTTTCATTAATTATGTAATAAGATTTCGTTTGAATTTCCTAAAGATCTCAAAATTTGAAAATACTCTCAATTTTTCTTTTAAATATCTTAACATTTCAAATGCTCTTCAAAGGCTTAAATAATACGATAGAATTTACTTTTTTTTATATTTTCTTAATTTTTAATATTCAATAATTTCCCTTCAATCTCGCTCTTTAATTTTTGTTACTGTATTTTTCCATTTTTTAAAACTATATCATTTACATTCAGAAATTTAATCCTATTGTTTTGTTTAAAAGTCATTAACCTCATAAAAACCAAGCAGTATAAATATGGAACTTTTGCATCTTTCTTATATAAGATAATAAATGTCGTACAAATAAAAATATTTACTTGCGTTTAATATATACATAATATACAGATTGCCTTATACAATAACTACAATCTAGTAATTAATGGCTTCTGAAGTAATGATTCTCGAAATGAAGTTTAGTCAAATATGAATAATAAATGACTTAGTTTATGCCCTATAGGTAATCCTAATAAAATTAGAAGGGACAAAAAAAACTTTAATGTTTTTCTAAAATTTTCAGTCTATCCTTGCAAAAATAAGTTAAATTCGTTATGCAGGTTGTTCCACATAAGAGTGCAAATATTTCAAAAGGTCATTTCAGAGACTAAAACTAGAAAAAAATTTGCTAAGTGGACGGGGTGTCTATTATTACATCTTTTTGGATATTGGGACTTTACTTTAAGTTTTTTGTTTTACATTATTAGATAAATTTGAACTTAATAATAAACAAATTAAAAACAATTATTGCCAAATATACCTCTTAATCCATATGCACCACCGAAGTTAACCTAGTATTATTTAAGAGTTTATTCCCCAAACTTTCATCTGATGAAGGATTTATAGTCTTGGGTTATAGATTGGGATTTATAGTATAGTTATTTTTTACTAAATACATAAATTTTTAAAAGCACTCATTTTTTACTCAAAGAAATTTTTTGTGTGAAACAAGCATTTTTCTATTAAAAATTTTCTTAAATTTTGGCTCATATGTGAGAAACGATAAAACTTAGATAAAATTTACTAAGGACCAAATTATGGGTTATTAAGGATTCCAAATTTTATGTAATGTATTTTATGTAATAGGGCATTTTTGAAAGAAAAAACGTTACTTTTAAAAAAAATATGTAAAAAAATATAAAAATTTTATTATGTTCTTCGTTCTAATTAAAAAAGTAATTACGGCAAGACAAAAAATTCTTGACCAGATGAAAACTTGAGGAATAAACTTTCAAACAAGACTAATTTATAGCTTCTGCAAAATCATGGAGTCAAGTGTTATTCGAAAATTGATAATAGAAAACAAAATAACATTAAATTTATAATATCTCGAAAACGTCTAATAATTTAATAGACCCTCCCCTCTCATACAATTTTTTTCTAGTTCTAGTCTCATCCCCTGAAATATTTCCACTGTTATGCCGAATACCCTGTATATCTCAATTTCTAAAAAGATATTATTCAGTTTTAAGTTAATTATTGTCATTTTCCTGCATTCTGAATTCAACTTATGTATATGATGATTCGCATCTATAGATATAGATAGACAATATATTGTTAACTTTCCGGAAATTGTGAATTATTCTAATGTTAATTATGTATCTATAAAATTAATATAATTTTTTGTTTTAAATTTATAAAAATTTATGATAATGAAACATTAAGTAGTATCTATATATAAGATAAAATATTATATAATAAATATTATGAACATTTTAATAAGCATGAAATTTATAAAATTCAAAATATAAAATTTACATAAAAAATAAATAAAAAAAAAAGATTTACATAAAATAAACAATGAAGAGGTGTCAGAATTGAATATTCATTCCCATTTAATTTTTTTTTTTAAATCTTATTTTATTAAAAATATAACTTAACAATGATACGTTAAATAACTGACACTTCAAAGCATAATATTAAACCATTTAACGATAACATCGCGTTAAAAAAATATTTATCTAAAAACAAAAAAAAAAAAAATAATAACAAAAAAACAAAACATTTTCTTTAGTGTTATTTTCCAATGAAAAATTAATAAATTAATTAATAAAACCTTTACGGAATTTTAAATTAATCTTATAACTTCATCTTTGATTTAAAAAAGATTAGTTTTTTTAAAATCAAAATACATAAAAAAAATATATATATGTATATATATAAATATCATAATCTGTTTGAATTCAAATTTCATCCAATTAATAACAGTGTTGACCAAAATGGGTAGACTTGAAAGGAGAAACCTATAATAATTTAAATAATGTTATGAGAATTATTGAGTTTTCCAATGCTCCCTTTTAATAAAAATAATTTTAAATTTAATATGACGTATGTATATGTCATTTTAGTAATATAACTGTTTTCAGTTCTATGTGTGTAACGCTTTACGCTATATGTGTAACGCTTTAGTGCTGTCATTTATAACTTTCGTCTATAACTTTTATATCTATAACATTTATATCTATAACTTTTGACGTAGTATATCTATATCTGACTTCAATATTTTATGTGTAACTCTAGTATAATAGTACCATTTTGATGTACATAAATTATTTATTTCTGAAACTGTCATTAAATCGATTGAAAACACAAACCATATTGATTTTGACATTTAGATAGATTATAGAAATTCACGCTTAAAATCTTGAATAAACTCAATATATCGCTTAATGAAAATTCAAAAAACATTTTGATTGTAAATTATTATAAAAATTACAAGAAAGTAAACTAGAATTCTTTTTTTAATTCGGAATAAAAAGGCTAGTGAAAGAATAGAAGCTAATATATTTTATATTTTCGTCAATTATGAGTCCCATAATAACTTAGCTTTATAAAATGACGTTTCTAAGTAATCGCAAAATTACAGTAAGTCTTCACAAAATTTTATTGTAAAATATGGCTAAGAAAGCTTTTTTTGGCGTACATTAATATGTACATTCGTTTTTTTTTTTGTATTAATTTTAATATCTAATTACGTATGAAAACTGAAAGAAATCTGTTTAGCTATCGAAAGCAATTTGAATACTCTGTAGCTTATTATTTTTCTAGCCTGATTTTGTCGATGATGTTGATAATGGATTGAGTTAGTTTCAGTAAATGAAAATGAACCCTTCCGATTAGGTTAAATAAAGTGTGGTTACTAAAGTATAACATATCGCAAAATAATACTTCTTGGATTTAGAGCTAACAGGACTAGGTGAAAACAGAGTTGATGATTTTCATTTATCAGTACCAGTAATGATACTGGGAAAAATATTCAAGTACCAGTAACAACACTGGTTCTGGAAGCTACAACGACTTTACCAGTACTTACCAGTACTACTAGTACCAACCGGTACCAACCATAACTTACCAGTAACAGTATACTGGTACTGGAAGCTACAAGGACTTTACCAGTATTTAGCAGTACTACTAATACCAACTGGTACCACCCAGTACTACCAATACCTGCAGGTATCAACAACCGTACAATATATAAAATAAATTACTTCAACTATCATATTATCATATCAACTGATAAGATATTATAAAAAATATTACAGATAATTACTGGTAAATTCAGGTAGATCCTGGTAAGTACTGGTTGGTTCTGGTAATACTGGAAAAGTATTGGTAGCTGTCAGTACCAGTTTTGATATTCACATTTCACTGAAATTTTTTCCAGTATTAGTAGTGCTCCTTGTTTGTTTACTGAAGTACCAAATTACTGGAATTACGCTAACTCTGGGTATAAATAAGCATGGAGTTATCTTTAAACACAATAGGAGTTAAAAGATAAAAAAAAAAGTTTAATTGATGGAACCTCAATCTCCCGAAAACGAATGTCAAAAAATAAGGGTTTTGAATTTTCCTTAAAATTAAATCCAAATTGAATCAATTTGTTTATTATTAATTATTATAAAAATAAAAAAAAAATAAAACCGTAAAATATTGATTTCCACAACCCTTATTTCACGCTGAAATTAAAAATTTTTTTTTTTTACAGAATGTACGTGTAACAGTCAATAGTTTAAAACAGTCACCATTACTTGATATTCTAGAAACCAAAAAAAAAAAACAATAACAAAATTTATCCACATGAGAATTAAGAATTTCTATTAACTATGTTTACTCATGTATACGTGGGTAGTTGGCGTCGTCGCCTCTAAAACGATTATAAGTTTTGATAAGAAAAAAAAAAAAAAACAAAAATAAAAATATCATGGCATATGGGAATTAAAAAGTCATGGAATTAATTTGAATTTCAATCTTTTGTTTTTTTTTGTTTGTTTTTTTTTTGTTATTGTTATTCTTTTTTTATCCTCACTTTTAAATAAAATAACCGTAAAATATAAGAGTTATAGGTTAATGTGCTTAAAATTAATTAGTATGAAAATGTTGATGAGTCTTTAGTGATATTTGGTAATATAACTTGGATAAATAACAGGTAAACAAAATCAATATGGGGTTTTATTAATAGTTATTTTTTTTTTTTTTGTTTTGAAATTAAGCATATATTAAATATCAGTTGATTCATAAAATTATCTCATATAGATTGAATTTAAAATTAATGAATGAATAAATATATTTTTTGAATTTTTTTTATTTTAATTAATTTTTATTTTTCTATTTTTGAATGAATTTTCTGTTAATAATCAAATAAAAAATATAAAATAATTATTTAAATACAAATTTTATAACTTTATTTAATAAAAATCGTTTAAAATATTTTTATATTTTATTTGAAATTTTATTTTTTTTTTATTTTTGGAATATATTACATAAATGTATGTATGTATATACAGTGGAACTTCTCTAACTAGAACTTCTATAAGTCGAAATCTTCTTTAGCTCGAACTACATTCGCTTTCCCTTGAACCATCTAAAAAAAACTCCATAACTCGAACTTACCTAACTCAAAATTCTTCATAAGTCAAATAAAAATTAGCTATGGTATTAAAAATTTCTCTAACTCGAAAAATTTAGGAAATTTTTACTACAAAATTAATATTTTTTTTATTTTGCTGCTACAATGCGTGCATTTTCTTAAAATTTTAACAAATTTAACGAAATTTTAATAATTTAACGAAAAAATTCACAACTGCAACCTAATAAAATTATGTAAATGTCAATTGATATAATTTTATGTATGTACATACATACATATGTATTAGTTTGATTATATTTATTGAAAAATTTGGACGTTAAAAATAAAATAAACATTTCCATTTTATTCTTATTCAATACCATTTAAATGGATAGAAATTGAACTTTTTTAATCAAATGAAGGAGTTCTATTTATTTTATTTCTGTAACTTGAAATCACCCTAACTCGAAGAAATTTTCATTACCCTTGCGAATTCGAGTTAACGAAGTTCCACTGTATTTTGGGAAAAGTTTATTTTATATGAAATTTTTATTAAAATTTATACATTAGTTTTAGTTTTGTTCGATAAGCAAAAAGTAGGAAACGAGCGTTTTGCTAACACATTGAATATAGCAATATTATTGACTTGCCTGAATTTTAAACTTATATACATATAAACATTTGTTTGTTATCAAATAAACTGTCCATATTTGAAGGTAAAACTAATAAAATACGTTAAATTTTAGCTGACACATATAATAAATAATGAGGTCTTGAACTTTATTTATGTTGTGTTTGGAAACTTCAAACACAGACCTCAAGCACACCTCAAGTAATTTAACTGAAATTACTTTAACTACACATTCTGAACACAATAAAGCAACTTACATATTTAAATTAAAATTGAGTAAATATACAAAAAATACAATTTTCAAAAATTTCTTCGAAAAAATTTTAATTTACGGGATATGCAATCTGCAGACAAAAACTTAATAAAAAAATTTCATAAATTTTCTTAATAATTTTTTTCTCCTTTCCACTCCTATAAGGAGCATGAATCATCCACTAAATCTATTATTCATATTTGACTAAGCTTCAGTTTCGGGAATTATTAATTTCACTAAGCCGTTGATAACTTGGCTGTATAGCTATTGTACAAAACTGTGATTTATGTCTATGCCATACATTATCTTAAATTGCTTCATAATAATATGTGGTTATATGAAACTCGTAATTCATTTTTTTATTAAAATAATTAAGCATCGAGAATTCGTTCCCTTTTTTGACACATCCTGTGTTTACGTATTAAAATACAAGTAATAAATATTTTTTCCGCTAAAATCCAAAAAAAAATAAAGAATCAATTTTTTTCTGTTTTTATCTATACCTTGTACTTAAATGAGACAACCTATATCTATTATGTATGTATTAATTTTATGGTCAACATAAACCTATCTTTCGAGACTCAATGAACTTAGATAGCCCTAATCGTTTTGGATATATTTACAGTTATTTGATCATTTATCGTTTTTTTAGACCGCTCATTTAACCCCTTTAATACCACATGTGCTAATAAAGACCACCAAAAAAGTTCATGAAATTTTAATTAGTATCCTATATAATTATTATACTATAAAAAAAATGCTATTAAATTATTAGAAGTTATTTTTCTTTGATATAAATTATTATGAAAAAAATCTATGAAATTTCGCATTATGCTTTTCATGTAATAGCGGTCGGTTCTGTGATGCTTTTTTATAATTTTTAGTTTTTTATTTTCTTGTTTTTAGATATTTATACCTACAAATTAATTTTTTTATTATTAATAATGCACATTTTTTACGAGGGTTGGTGGAAAACTCGAAAGTCACCAAAAGAAAATGCACGTGTTTCCTCGGGATAGTGTTGGACTTTAACCAACCAGAACAAACCCCTTTTAAAACCAAACTTTAGTATGGAACCTTTAATTCAAATGTACATTTTGGTTTTAGGAATATGGTAGTGGGAAGGATGATTGGAGAAATTGGAATTAGGAAATTTGGGGTTATGATGGATAGAGGTAGCAAAATTTGGAGGGATATTTTGAAGAAAAATGTTAATGTTTTTGTTAACTTAAGTAAATCGTACACATATGAATTACCAACTTTAGCGAACACATGCGATGGCATATGGTTCCACAAACGGGACGTGCGCATGACAAACAAATTTCTATAAGCTGTACATTATTTTATTATCTTACAAAAATATTTTGTATTTTAATGTGGCACTCCTACTATAAGGATCATAAGGCATCCACTAAGTCATTTATTATTTATATTTGACTAAATTTCAGTTTCAGGAATCGTTAATTTCACTAAGCCATTGATTATTCGGCTGTTACTATTGTACAAGACTATGAAACGTTTCTTTTTATTGCTACGTCATCTATTATCTTATACAAGAATTACGCTTTATTATTATTTTATTATATATTACTCTATGATATTAATTATAATTTACAAGACATACATATATCTAATTATTTTTATTTTAATTACATATAATCGTACTAATTACATGATATAAGAAAAAAAATATTTTTTATTGATCTATATAACTAAGCCGCGGTTTGAACCCGAGACCCTTTGCATGAAAGGCCGCTATCTTAAACACTATCATACCATTGACTGGATATATAGGTACCATTACAAAATATGTTCTATTTTTTTTTTATACCCGTATGAACTGTATGTTCAAGGATATAATAAATTTACCATTACGTTTGTGACACTTTAAAGGAGTCGAGCTGGATATAGTGTCAAAGGTATGGATTTGCTCAGAATCGAATTCTAAGTCGATCAAGCCATGTACGTCCGTCCGTCCGCACGATAACTCAAAAAATAAAGGAGCTAAGGGGCTGAAATTTTTTTTATGCCACTTTTGAAAAATTCTTAGTTTTGCTATTTAAATTCAGCATTTTCGGCCATCGGGTTCGAGTAGCTGCGATACAACTTCTGTCTTTGTATAGAAATAACTCAGTATCTATTCAAGCTAGGTATTTGAAATTTTGCAAATGATGATGAAGTTTTATGGCAACAACTTCCGTAAAATTTGGTTGTGGTGGTGCGGCGGGTTCGGGTAGCTGCCATACAACTTCTCCGTTTAAATGAGAATAATTCAGTCTCTATTGAAGCTCGTTATCTGAAATTTTGTGAAGAGGTGTCGAGTTACATGCCAACCACTTTTGTAAAATTTGATTGATCTAAAGCAGCCGGTTCAGCCTTCTTGCACCTCTTGGAACTTAATGAAGCTAGGGGTCTGAAATCTTACAAATGATGATCCAGTTTTATGGCAACAACTTCTGTAAAATTTGGTTCTGCTGGTGCAACAAGTTCGGGTACCTGCCATACAACATCTCTTTTTAAATGAAAATAACGCAGTGCCTATTGAAGCCAGCTATCTGAAATTTAGTGAAAAGGTGTCGAGTTACATGCCAACAACTTTTGTAAAATTTGATTGATCTAAAGCAGCCGGTTAAGGCTTCTTGCATTTCTTGGAACTTAATGAAGCTAGGCGCAATAGATTCGGGTAGCTGTCGTACAATTCTAACTATATCTCTGTAGTTAACGTCGATACTAAAACATCTGAATGTTTTTAAAAGATGATCAAGTTTTATAGAAACAGGATATATTACGTTCATACGGGTATCCCAGAGTTGACACAGTCTATTCTACTGCACTCTTCCTCGTTTTAATTATTATTATGTACATATGTATATATGTTTAATGTCATAATTATTATCATATAATTTTAGAAGTTCTAAGCGACACCCTGTATATAGTTTCTTTATAATATGTACCTGTATGATATGTGTTAAACATTTTTTATATACACTTACATCTTTAATTTAATAAAAAATAAAACTTCTTAATTATATTGTTCAATTTAAAAAGCTACAAACTCTTTTTAATGTTAATATTTTGACTTTTATTAACTTTTAATGACTTTGTTTTTGAAATTTTAATTTAAAATTTCAATTATGTACAATTAAGATATTATTTTATTGGAATGTTATCAATTTAATGTATACCAACTAAATTTATGTTTATTTCGTTTTATTTATGATATAAGAAATTTTTCTAGTAAATTAAAAAAAAAAAAAACATTTCATAAATTGAAAATATGTCGAAACTAATCAAATAACTCTACTGATATTTAGGTAAAAACACAAAAAAAAAATACCATTAATATAAAAATAATGTGAACCAGTTAAAATTGTTAAGAAAAAATTTTAATTTTTATCTAAAATATATAGTAGTTTAGTAACATTAAAAAAAAAAAGTTTAATTACATATTAGTTAGTACAGTTATAGTTGGTAAATAACGGTATAAATTTATAGTCTCATGAATAAATTTTATGGATTTTTTGTATATTAAAAGAAATTATCTTTGACGAATCCATAATAATCAATCGTAAAATTTATAAAAAAAAAAAAAATATGTGTCAGTGTATGTTTCATTTTTAAAAACTTCTATTAACGTAGTCCGACATTATTTTGAAAAATTTGAGAAAATAATTAGAATAAAAATTTCTTTTAAGGAATATCGAAAATTGTTAGCATCAAAAAATTAAACTTACATATATGAGTTTAGTTTGATTTTAGTCATGATAATATAAAAAATTAAAAGTTTCTAAAACTTTTTGATGTTAGTAATTAGTAATTACTCGTCGAAAGAGTTTATCATCACAGCAAAAACTATGGTCCAACATCAATATTGCGAAAACTAAATTTATGATAGTAAGTAAAGACAAAAATACATACAATAACGTTAAATTATACTGCGGATACCTACTAGACGAAGATTGGGACCCCAACAAAGAGGTTAAACGAACAATTATGATGACAAGGAATGCTTTCGGTAAATTTAAAAAACTATTGATTGACCGAAACTTAAATATGAAGTTAAAACTTCGATTCACAAAATGCTATGTGTGGTCAATCCTATTTAATATGGACAGATAGAGTCACAAACAAAGAGGTGCTTCGAAGACTAAATATAGATCGAATACTTCTAACAACAGTAAAAAATCGTAAACCTATTTCGGTAATATAATGAGGAATCCACAGTACCTAATGCTGCTACTAATTGTGCAAGGTAAAATCAAAGGGAGAGGCGGTGTTGGCAGAAAACACTTATCCTGTTTACGAAACATCAAAAACTGGACCGGTATTAGAACAATTGGCGAACTATAGTACCCAAAGCCAGAAACAGTGTTGAATGTGGCAATCTAACCCTACAATAAAAAAAAAGCTCCTGATATAGTCACCGTACATCCAGTCATGGATTGGCAGCAGAAGAAGAAGAAGAATTACTAATTACTAAGAATTATTTTAAAACTACATTTTTTAAATTGATTTTGGTTTTTTTTACCTGCAGAAGATATAGATCATCAAAAGATACCATGAAAACTTAAACTCTTTTAGTATTGTGGGATTTTTATACATTAAAACCACCTCTTTTCCAGTATAATGGACTATAGATAGTCACCTTGAATAGTCACTCTAAAGCAGCATATAATGACTATGAGGAGTAGGATGAGGAACGCAAAGAGAAGGAAGAAGAATTTTGAAGTTAAATTGTGGAAGAGGTATTAAATGGAAATTTTAGTAAATGCAAGTTGACTAATTCCTTTAACTATTGTATATTATACAACCTAGAAAATACCTATGGTGGTAATATGCTCCACAATTTGGACGTACCAGATAAAAATGGGATCCTATATTTCGTTGTTCTATAGTTTTAATAGGCTCGGCTACGAAATTATGAAATAGAGCTATACTCTAAGTGTAGTGTAAATTCAAAGGAAGCATCAATTTTAAATTAAATTATATTATATATCTCATGAAGTTTTAAAAGTTTCATCTGAAAAATTTAACACTTCACCGTGCCAAAAAATGTGTTTGTCAATCTGATGTATTAGACAGAAACACTTGCAAAGCTATAGTTTGTTTTTTTTAACTATTATTTGATACACATAGGATGATCCGATAATGACAGCTTTTATATATACCATCACTTAAAGAATAATGTGAAGCCAAAATTTAGATATATCAAAACTTGAATATACCAGTATAAAACCTTCTTAAGTATATGCGTTTAAAAAAATTTCAAAAAACAGTTTAAATTTGTTCTGAACAGAAGTAATGGATATTTAATTTAAACCAAAGAAAACATTTCATCAAATCTCCTTTAACGTCTCCTACTGTTCAAAAAATTGTCGATTCATACACCATAGAGAAGTTTTATCTACACGTTGTTCCTACGCGATGATAAATTTGAAGGCATTTATTTTAATCACCCTATATAATAGTTTCTTAATTTATCCTTTTAAACTTGAATAATTATACAGAGTCATGAAGAACGGAGGTGATAGAAAAGTTCATAATAAACAGAAAATTGTTCTGGAGGGTCTATTTCTAACAATTTCCCGCGCGTCAAAGTAATTTGGTTCACTTTTTAAAGAAATAATAACATCTTTGCCCCTGTATAATATAGAAGATTCGTTTAAGTGTCGATAGCTAGTTGAAGTTATGGACTTTTACAATAATATTTTCAACTTTTATTTATCTTTATTTTGCATAAAAAATTGGTATTAATGTATCAATTTTATTTCACTTTCAAAATCACCTATTCCTCAGTTTAAGAGCTTAAGCTTCAGTTAAGAATGCCGGACACCCTGTACATAATCATCTTAAATAGTCACCGATTTATATCTGCCGAAGCCAAATATTAGAGAACGAAACTGAAATTAATTCCCTAAGAAATTTTATTTATTAAATGTGTAGTTTCTAAATGGCATGTATAAAATTAAAGAATTTAATTTAATAATATATTAATTTAAAAATATCTTTAAAACAAAAATTTGCTCCAATTTTGCACATACCCTATTGTAGTTCCACTATACTTAATTGAAAAACTAGAGTAATCACTATTATTAAATTTTACGCAATTAAAATTTGTAAAACAGAACACTGGAAAGATAATTTTTATACTCGCATTGAAAACATAAATCAATTATATATAGGATCCAAAATTAAATATAATAATTATAATTAAAATATATAAATTTATTCACTAACCTTAAAAATCAAAACTTTTTATTGAGTTGATATATTATTATTCATATGCATTTCTTTTTTTGATAAAAAAAAAAAAAAATAGGAGCGTTAATGTCTACATGTGACAGTCATTTAAATTGATGTTTCTTAATTGAAAAAACATACATAAATATAATATTGTTTTTTTTTTTTTTTTTTTAAAGAGTTTCATTAAAGTTAAGTGGCTGTTAATATGCCCTATAATAATTTGGAACCTTAAAGCAATTTATCTGACATAACCTTAAAGGAATACCTACTTTTTTTTTTGTCGCATTCATATTCTTGGAATTTTTCAAAAATAAAAAATTTATTTTTTGATTATAATATTTAATTTTTTTTTTTTTTTTTACTTTACAATTACTGATAATAAAGAAAAAGTTTTGGTACACTTTAAAAAAATTTTTAAATGTAATTATAAAGACTAGTTAAGTTAGACATTCTTAAATAATAAAAAAACAAAAAACTAATGATTTAATTAAAAAAAAATTAGAGTTCCGAATTGAAAGAAGCCTTTAAGCATTTAATTAAAAACGTCAAAAATAATTTAAACTGGCCTAGTACTTAATTAGGTCTGACTACTTCCTTATGACTGTCTATTTCTTTAGAACTGTTTACTTTATTAGGATTGTCTATTTCATTAAGACCTGTCTATAGTCTCTACTTCTTTAGGACTGTCTACTTTATTAGGATTGTCTATTTAATTAAGACCTGTCTATAGTCTCTACTTCATTAGGACTGAAAAAATGCAAGCCCGATTAGAAGAATATTTGCTCAAAGAATGTCGCAATCAACAGATTTTACTGCATATGACTTCAGTAAATCTAAATTTTATTTTATTTGTGTAGTTTTAACGGAATTTTAAAATTTTTACAGTGTGTCAAAAAAATTTTTTTTTGATTAACAGAATACTAGCGTTTGACATATAAAAATCATATCCATATAGAGTAAAAGTTTTAAAAGTGAAAGGTTACAAATTAAAATTAAAAAAAAAAAACATTATGTTGTATTGCATATTATAAGCGCGCATATATACTATATAATATATATATATGTATATATATGAAAATGTATGAAAATATATATATTATATATGAAAATAATCTTCTCATATCAATCATGAAAATGTCCTACAGAACTTCCGAAAAAAATAATCGTATTTTATAGCAACAAAGTAAAGAAGAAAAAGAAAAAAACCAAAAACAAAAACAATTCAAACTAAAAGGAATAATAAAATTTAAAAAATGACCTTTCATAATTTTAGGTTTCAGATTTAGTTTCATTTTTTTTTGTTTCGCCCCAATACGAATACACTTTATAATTAAGTTAAATATTGCGATATTTTGTAATTTAACATACAGCTAAAATTTAGTGATATATCCAACCCATAAAAGCACACTTAAATATCAGATATTTTCAGTTGTAATATCAACATAATATAAAGTATTAACAATAAATAAAAAAAACAAAACATAAAACGAATGCATAAAATTTGACTCCCTTTTTAAAACATTTTAAAAAACAAAAAAGGAAACTAATTTAAATTACTCCTATTGAAATGAGTTGGTTTTTTTTTTTGTTTTCCTCCGTTTCTTTTTTGTAAAATGAAAATAAATAAATCGATTCAAACTCATCGATATTGCGAAAAAAAAAAATTCAAAAAAATATTAAAAAAAAAATATTTTTTTTACCAATAATTATTATCATAACTTACCATTTTGCCTAATAACCTGATTGTTGTGTGCTTTGCGGATTTCATCTCATCTTTTTAATCAAAGAATTACAAAAAAAAAAAAAAAGAAATCAAAAAGAAAGAAATAAACACAGCTATAATAAAAACAAATTCAGGCAATTGCATAAATCTTTAAAAATTATAACGAATTTAACTTATAACCACCAAAAAATTTTACAGTGCCCTTAACCTGATGAAACATTATTTCATCTTAAGTTTTTTTTTTTTTTAATTACATATTATATTTTTCAAAAAGGAAATGCATCTCTTATATTGTAATGTTGTTCAATAAATGACATTCAGAATATAATACCATAGTCATTCATAACACTAATATCCTTAGTGCGATATTAAGAAAACTTCTTTACACTGAAGTTATGCTAGAAATTAGTTTCTTAACTATACTGAATTTGATGAAAAATCTTCAATTACAAACATGAATTTTATGAAAAAAACTTTAAATACAAAAAATAAATGTTGTAGAAATTCATTTAAGTATTTTGATAATTCAGAAGTTGAAACAGAAGTTGTTTAGGCAATTTGAATATTACAATGACTACTGATGAGTCTAGTAATGTTGAAAAGATGAAACACTCCTAAGCTATTGTACAATATCATATATGACTTCAGATTTTATTTTTTCATTCTTTAAAAATGCAAAATTTTCAACAACTATGACTACAACCTATGAGTATTTTATCTTTTAAACTATGTCATTACAGTTAGTTCGGATTCTTTGCAAATTGTTTTAGCAGAACTATAAGCATAGGGAAAAAAAAGAGAGAATATTTCAAATACTGTGTTTGTATTCTACTTTAGCTCTAAAGAATATAAATGTTTGAATTTAAGCAGTTGTTTTGTAAATGCATTCAATAATCAATATTGATTGAATTAAAATTATTCTAAAAAGTTTTTTGAATTTACTAAATTGTACCAAATTGTATTCTTCCTTATTTAATGCGTACTAGATAGCTTGAATTTTCGTGGACATCATCCATTTTTTGAAGCATTCAACACATCCATTTTTTACGCTTTCGGGCAGTTTCACCAGTTGCAGATCTGAAGCTTTGTGATCTCCACCGATGTATCATCATCATTCCGATGAAGGTTCAACCTTCCTCAATGTCTTACGCCATAATGTTTAGTCTCAAGATTCTGTTTACTGAAGCATTTTGGTTTTTGTGCTCTATATGGCGTAGCTATGACAATAATGTAGAGTATAATTAAATGATAAAATGTTTTAATCCGAGTATTATAAAGCCAGAGAAAAGGATAAATTATGTTTTTATGAATTCAATAATAAAAAGAAACTTCTAAATATCCTATAATAAGATAAGTGTACACAAGTTTAAATGTATACAGTTTTTAATCTTTTTTTATTGATGAAATTAAAATATTTAAACTGAAATTGGAAAATTTAAAACAAAATTTAAAAAAAAAAAACCAATGAATTGAAATCTAATAAATTAAATTGGTTTAGCTTAACACTGGCCCTTATAACTTGCCTATTTGTTACATCGGTTTAGTGACATCTGTGTCATTAGTGACATTTGTAATTTGGTGGCATGTTCAATTGTTATATATAGTTTTTTTGTTTTAATTTTTAAAAATTGAAAATTTTTAGGCTTTTGTATCTTAAATCAAGAAAATGAAAATTTAAATTAAATCAAGTTGATTTTAATAGAGTAATATCCATCCTGTTATACAATCTGTTATCCTTCATAATTTTATAATTTAACATACATTACAAAAATGTTTTCATTTACCATAATACCATTTTAGTATATTCAGTATAATCTCCTTTTCAGTATCTCCAAAAAAAAAAAAAAAAAAAAACACAAAATAAAATTATGTGTATACTGAAAGGCACGTACCATAACTTGTATATGCGAAAAGATACAATTTTTACATTATAATAAAAAACAACAAAAAAAAAATTAATCGTTGCTGTCAGTTTTATCAATTGCGGCAGCAATAATAACAATCGCGGCAACAGTATCATTGTAAATTATTGTAACCATTATTATATAATGTCATCTTACGATCTTCAAAGTTTATGTCCGTTATTTAGAAGATTTAAATGTTATTTTTCTTCTTTTTTTTTTTCTCATAAGGACAATGATCATATAGTGAATTTTAACGGGCTTAAAATTTTTTATTTTTAT
Organism: Poecilobothrus nobilitatus; assembly: GCA_947095535.1. Lineage (NCBI taxonomy): Eukaryota > Metazoa > Arthropoda > Insecta > Diptera > Dolichopodidae > Poecilobothrus > Poecilobothrus nobilitatus. The sequence goes on along the minus strand of OX352774.1, from coordinate 80,339,015 downwards.
ATATTATGTTCATCGTTGGATGCATTTAAGAGTATAACTTGGCATTTACAAGATTTATAAGTGAAAGAAAAACAAAAATAAAAACTGCAAAACGCTTCGGTATATTTGTTATGAATTAAACCAAAAAAAAAAGAAAAACAAAAAAAGTTTGTTTTATGCCTTGCAGAATTTTAAAGATTCAACTTTTTGTGTTGTATAAAACCATATTGTATAGCTATGTATTAAACTGGAGGCAGATAAAAAAGACCTGCAATATTATGACCTTATGTGATGTTTGATGCATTTAAAAAAAAAAAAAAGACAAAAATAAAATAATATACAATATCCTAAATATATGTATGTATATAATAAATATGTATGTGAAATTAAGTTTTCAACAAGTTGGAATTTTTTTTTTTAAAGATAATTGGATCAAACCGAAAAAGAGAAAATATATAATTTGTAATATCATATGACATATGGTTGTTTTGGTTGGTAAAGAGTACAGACATATTTTTATTATTATTATTATTATTTTGTTTGTAATATTAAATGGTAACTGAAGATATTTTTTCTTATTTAAGATGCCCTTACAACACATGTTTTTTTTTTTGTAATAAATTTATTTTCTACATTGGTTTATTATTTTTGGAAGAAGGTATCTCAAGGAAAAAATGTTGTTTTTTTCCTTTTAAGGAATGTTAAAAATTAAGATGACTTAAGTTATGAAAGAAATGTCTTCGATGCATAAAAAGTGAGAAGAAAAAATGATTGAAAACTTTTGAAAAAGTATATTATATGTACAATGTACCTAATATATATATATAAGAAGTTAAAATGTTTATTTTTTGTATATTAAGATGATTTCATGTTTCTATGAATATCATTGATAAGCTAAGGCAATTATTGAGGTATTGAAAAATTTTATTTTCTTTGTAATCCACGTAAGACCAACTTTCATCGAATAGGTTCCCCTATGTATGTATTGAAGACGCACTACAGTTGTATACTCTAGCACGTTATTTCAGCTTTCATCTACAAAAAAAAAAAAATTTAAACATTTAATTAAGATAAATAATTTTTGCTATACCAAATTCACTTTTCTAATGAGCATACATACATCATGTTCATTATTTTATTTTGTGCGAGAGCAGACTCAATTAATCAATTATCTTCTGGTTGATATAAAAATAATTTTTTCATGAACCTTTCATCACTTTTTTAAATGATAATGTACTGCCCCCAACTATTTAAAGTGAATTTGCTTTATCCAAAAATTTGTTCATCATTATATAAATTCAAATTTTTTCTATATAGCCTCTGATGTTTTTTAATTTTCAAGTTGCACAGGTAATTAAAAATAACAAATTTTCAATTTTTGATCAGAAGAGAAATGATTAATAGACGAAGGAGAATTGATCAAACAACCATCACTCCTTCTATATTTTAGGTTGGTTTTGTTGGTGCGAAATTTTCAAGTACTTTAGTTTGGTTTCGTATAGTTGTAACTATACGTAATATATTATGTCAAAATATGATGTGCAAGTTTTTGTTGGGCTCTTCTGATTCTCTATTATTACTAAAACCATTTTTATAATATATAATATTATAATATTCTGATCTCGAGCATAATATAATATAACAATACAATGCCAACCTAAACTCTTAAAGTTTCCGACTTTAACTTCTTCTATTTCTTTTCAAAATTGTTTGTTTTTTAACTTTCATTACCTAATTTTTTTTACCCAAAGTATAAAATGGATATATATTATGTTATAAAGGACTTAAAACAAAATATTTTTAAATGTAAACAAATTTTCCTAATTAAATACAGGGTTCTCTTTAAATGGAATTAATTGTTCTAGAACATATTCGAAAATTCAAAATAAAAACAACTTCTAAAATATTAAGATGATAATCTCCTTCAAAATACTTTAAATAATCGCCCTTTTAACCCTCTATACCTTTTTATATATACATTTCGTTTAAAAGTTACAAAACCAAACTGAATCTTAAATATAATTGCATAGTCAAAACTGGTGCTCGTCTTTAAAATAAATTAATGATTAAATAAAATTTTTGATAAGGTTAAATAATATTTTTAAATAAAAGGTATTTGATGAGTTATAAGTATATGTACAGTAGTTATTAAATATAGGTGTTTATATGTATAGGTTTATTTTCAAAAATATTAAAATGAAAGTTGAAAATATTCAAATAATTAAATTATTTTTCTTCATTTAAATTAAATATGTACATCCTCTTTAATCATTATTCTGACAATTATTATAATGATTAATCTTATGTCATTTCTATCAATTTACCTATACCAGCTGTCTATTCAATTGAAATCAGATAATATAAAAAATTTAAATACATATTTGATATTTTTTCTTCCTGATAACAACAATAAAAATTTTTGATTCCCTGTACATTTTTCAACTTCTAGTAAATTCATTAAATTATAAAGTAGCATCAACTTGAAGAAAAAAAAAATAAATAAATCCTTTAGTTGCCAAGTGATAGATTTCACATTTTACCGTCTTTCTAAATTACAAGTAACATATTATACACCATCTCATCAAAAACACCTAAGTTGATTACAACATTCCAACGGAACACTTTTATTATTTTTCAGTTTCACTTATTATTAGTTATTTTTGTTTTACTTAACATTTTTTTTATAATATATATATTTTTTTAGTTTTTAAGACAAGAATCCGTTGCAGCATCAAAACTTACACAAAAAAAAAAAAAAAAATAATCATCTACAACAATTCGATCTACTAAAACCATCAGAAATTTTTGAACGTCAACAAGATAACATAAATTGACAATGGTCTTTATGATGCGGCTTTTCTATATTTTATCTATATACATATATATATATATATATCATATAAATATATATTGTTTATAATATGTAAGTATATTAAATATATATTTAAAGTTTATGTACTTACATTTATATAATTCATGGATACCTCAGATAGATCAGATAATCACATTTTTTTTTTTTTGTTTTTCTTCAACTTTTCCTCATATACTCCTCAACTTTTCTTTCATGATTGGTATAGTGATGAAGTTAATAAATTATCTGTCACATTTCTATGCATAGTTATTTACTCAACGTTTCATTGATAAACTGAATCTCTAGTCAAAACCAAAAACAAAAAAAAAAAAAGACAAAAAAACATCAAAGAAGAAAAAAAAAATATTAACTGGTTATTTTTGGATTTGTATTGGATTTTTGTATGGACAAAATACCGTTAATGAATGAATGAAACGATATACCAAAAGAAAGAGTTACTAAAGAATACCTATATCAGTAGCATAAATCTTAAAGAAAACTGAATATGGACTGTTGATATTTTAGATACATATATATGTATTATGTCTTGAACTGAGAAGAATTTCATAGATATGAAAAATAACAAAATCAGCAGTTCCTTTAAGGGAGCATTTTTTTATTTTAATGCATGTATGTATGTTTGATTATATTCTGAAAGATCATCACGATTGTTAGTTGTATCTGATATTTGAATCTTCATTAATCTTTCAATTTTTTTTTTTCAACAATGTTGTAATTGTTGAAGAGATTAATTGTTATTTTAAAATTAATTTAGTTTTGATTAATAACTAATTGATTTTAATTAATTTTTTGTTTTTTTTTTTTGAGGTGAAAGAAAAATTGTAAGTCTTTTATGTCTTGCTTGGTTAGAATTAAAATTTCTTTTTATGAAATAAAATAATAACAAAACAAAATATTTTAAATTTTCTTTTCTTTTTATAAATAAAAATCTTTGCTGAATCTTCAAAATTCGTTGAAAAAACATTATTAGAAACAGAGAACTTTAGCAAAAATTAAAACAAAAGATGGTGGATGTTGAAAACAAAAAGCAAAAAAAAAATGGAAATTGATTGGATGCATCAGAAGAATTGGGAAGTTAATATTACAAAACAGTCAATTAAATGAAATCTATATGGTGCTATAGACGTAAATTGTTTTAGTTGAATTAACGTCTCAATGAAAACATGGTTCAAGTTAGATGAATGTCAACTGATCGTTGTATATGAGAAAAGATTGTGATCGACATATTATGCCTCTCTTAGGTGTAAAAGGATCTGAACAAGACAAAAAAATAAAAAGCCATCTATCAATGAACTGAACTAACAAATGAAAAAAACTCAGGATTTTTCATGAATTGAATTTGGGCTAATAATAATTGTTCTATCTTTGAGAAATTATTAACTTAATCCGTATCAATGAATCATATCTGAATTCTCTAACTTGCTAATTCGATTGATTGATAGCACAAACGCTGAAAAGGAATACATTTCCAAAAACCGGAGGGCAAGAAATTTTATATACATAATCATGGGAAATAATTAACAATCTTCATATGTCAGGAAATCTGAAATGTACCCAACGAAATTTCAAAAAAAAAAAAAACCAGAGAAAGAACAAGCGCCATTCAAAGTAAAATGCCATTCTAAATAAATGTATAAAAAATAAATTCTAAGTAAAATGTCTATATTCATTTAAAAATTAAAAATGTTCCCCCTATTTTAAATGCTTAAATCAAATATGTATATGTACTTTAATATGTAATGTACCTTCCTTTTATTCCATCATCATTATTCCATACCTTCCCTTTTATTTCACCTATTCAGATTAGCGTATTTGCCTGACAGTCAGAAAGCAAACCAAAAAATATAAAATCATATCTTCATATAAAATCATATTAATACGATGCCAACTTAGCTGAATGTTACAATTTGCAATCGCTACTGTAGAATTGTCTAAGCTTTCTTTAGTTTTTCGTCAGTTTTTGATAAACTGCAATTAAAAGTTTCTACTTTATAATTAAAAGTTTCTACTTATGTATTTATCAAATTTAATTAAATGCAGTCTTAAATCTTCATAAAGATGACGAAATATCCCAAATCTATAGCGTTTCTTGTAAAAAAATGAGTTTGACGCATTTTGAACTCTTTCGCAATGTAATATTTTGTACTGCTTGAAATTTTTCCTCTCTTTTATTATCATTAATTTTTTTGTGAAAATTTTATTTTTTATTTTATTATTCATTTTTTATTTTTTGTAATTTACTTCAACTTTTTAACAACTAAAAATTAACTTAATGAAAAACACGATTATTCTCTATCGGGGCTATCAAAGCTCCAACACTGCTTTTCTCCAATACAGCATAAGAGCTAGAAAAATTCAATGTAATTATTGCCGGTATCATCAATGCTGTTATCGAACCTTTCGAACCTCCAATATGCACCCGTAACAAAAAGTTATGTGGTTTTAAAATTATAAAAGTGTTTTGATTGCAAAATCTTGGAAAGATCTTACTGAGAATATCAGTTAAATTAAACCCATAGTTATTACACTTATTACATATTAAACATATGTTCAAGGATATACTAAATTTTTTATTACGTTTATGACTCCTTATAGAAGTCGACCTAGATACATTCTCAAGTATATGGAATCAGTTCAGAATCGATCAAGCCATTTAAGCCTGTCCGTCCGCCCGCATAATATCTCAAAAAATAAAGAAGGAGCCTGAAATTTTATTTACGTCACTTTTGCAAAATTGTTAGCTTCGCTATTTAAAACCATCATTTTTGCCCAGCGCGTTCGAGTAAGTACCATACAACTTCTCTATTCAAATGATAATAACTAAGTGTCTATTAAAGCTAGGTATTTGAAATTGTGTGAAAATATGTCGAATTGTATCCTAACAACTTCTGTAAAATTTGGTTCGGCTAGAGCACCAGATTCAGGTAGCTTGACAATCTTGGAAGTTAATGAAGCTAGGCATCTGAAATCGTACAAAAGATGATGAAGTTTTAGGGCAATAACTTTTGTAAAATTTGGTTGTTCTGGTGCAACAGGCCCGGAAATAGCTATCATATAACTCCAAAATTTACAAAAATTTATTTCGGTACTTAACGTCGGTACTAAAATATCTGAAATTTTGTAAAAGATAATCAAATATTTTATAAACAGCATTAGATTACGTTCATACGGATATCCCAGAGGTCACACAGTCAACTCTACTGCACTCTTCGTAGTCTGAAAATAATTAAAATTAATTTTACCGCCTAAAGCAAATTTTCAATTTGAGTAAAATGCAAAAAAAAATTTCTAATAAACTAAATCAAAATTTCGCTTCCTTATGATTATTTTGTAATCTTAGAAAAGTTTTCTTTTTTTATCTTATAAATCTATTTCCGTTTTCATAATTTCAATGATTTCATGTTTTTTTTCTTATAAAATTTATTATTCTTTAAAACATTTTTAATTGTATTCATAAATTAATATAATTAAAATATTTATTTAAGAATTATATATTTTAAATATTAAATTATACAAACTTATGTTCCAAATATCCGTCAGTTCTTAAGTGTTAACAAATTAATGTTACTTTATTTAATATTGAAATACAAAATTTTAATAATCAACAATACAGTAAAGTAAAGAATAAAGTGGGTGATTCTGACAATATTTATAATAAATATAATTAATTTATTTCTTCTTAAGTTATCAGTTTGAAATCGAAGTTTGACGATCATGCTGATGAAAACTGCACCTTTTCTGTTATTTTTTTTGTTTTACAATACTTTATGATTAGGAAGTATTCCTTTCTATTTCTTACAGATTTTATAAGATCAGTCATACCGTGCAGGCTAAAGATTAATTTACAACGTAAAATTTCGTTGCCTTAAACTATTTTTTTCTTTCCTGATTTATTTTGCGTATTATAAACTGTTAAATTTGCGTATTACGAATGGTATTTTCTATTTCAGATAATATGACCAAAGTGACATACTTTGATATTAGATATCGGTCAATACTGATACTGATACTGATATTAGATACTGATATTAGATATCGGTCAAAACTTTACGCTCTTTTTATTTTATACTGCAAAAATAAAGACGTATTTTTTTCGAAACTACTCTACGATCTTTTGGGTAATATTTTGCGTAATTAATGCTAGAACCGGTTGTATCTTGATAATTAAGATAGTTGTATTCCTGTGGGAGTTCTTTTTATTTTTTCTATAGTTCACTCTGTCATAAAACTACTCTTAGGGAAAACGTGCTATTTTATTCGGCAAAAACATTATAGTCACATAGAACATTTTTTTGAGATACGTTAAGATTAGTATAATGCAATTTCGATTGAGGATGTAGAAATAAAGAAATAGCTATTCTATCATACAGCGAAACAACCATAAAGTCATTAAACTCGCAAGCAATTAAATAGTAATTAGTTTGGGGTGATCAAACCTAAATCGCTTTGAAACAACAATAAAATAACTCTCTTCTGGATACCTGAATATCTGACTAAACTGACTGAAGCGGATTGACTCGCAAAAGAAGAATATTGTAACATCCTTTAAAGATCCCCTAATCTTTTTATGATATAGGTAACCACAAAATAAAAGAACATTCAAAATCGGAGAGGAAAACTTTAGGAGCAAACTATCGAGTGAATATTTCTACCTGCACAATCTAAGAAGCAATTTGCAATACTATAACCAAAAACAAAATAGGAAAAAATCATAGGATCGAATAAAAATAAACTGAAAATTCTGAAAGGATTCCTGTGGAGGCACTACTGACTAAATTGGAATAGAAACGGACGGTACATGCAGATTCTGTCAAGAAAAACTAAAAAAATTACGGAACTTATACCGAATTGTGCCCGGAAGAACATATTGCTTTGACGAAGAGTATACCAGAAATAAACGTTTTCTAGACCTGCGCTTTCTTAGAGACAGTAGAATAATTAGATAAGAAGTATTATAAATGAAGGTAAAATACACAATACAGGTCGAGCATAATATATTCAAATCAAAAAGTAGCAATGTTACTTAATACTTCTTAAACAATATTCTAATCTAAGCTATTTGATATATGTATTTTTTTTCTTATTTTATCCTATAATATAACTTTCATCCCTTATAATTAATTTCTAATTTCATCCCTCAACTTTCTAAACACCCTGTTTATATTTAGTTAATATATTATATTATTTTTATTTATAATTTAAAAATCATGATCATAATTTTAATTAGACTTTTATATGTCAAGTTAATATTAAATAAAAATATTATTACATTTAAATATGATCAAATAATAATAATTACAGGTTATTCACAATCGCACAAATTAAAAAGATATATGTATATATACATACAATGTGCCCTCAGTGCTATTAGAATTAGAATTGTAAATAAATAAAAAAAAAAAAAAAAAAAATGGGTGTGAATATTAGACTTATTTCATTTTATTTTTTGTCATTTTTTTTTATTTTTTATTTTTTGTCGTATTGTCGTAATAAAAATTATACTTGTATGTAATTGTGATTGTGATAAATTATTACAGAATTATTGTTATTATTTTATTTTTACCATTACTTACCCTTGGGTTATTTATTCAATTTTATTCATAACAAATTATTTTGTTGCATTAGATAATAATATTCATAATATAATTTTTAAATTAAATAGAAGTTTAGGTGCCATTTTTTTTTTTTTTTTTTTTTTTTTTAAATATTCATATGGAATTTAACATATTATTGGCTTTAGTCAAACTTTAAAGCTTTTCATTAAAAGTAAGTGGTGAGGTGACTATACTGTTGTTTAATTATCATATTGATTTAAGTGAAATCATTAATAATCACAATTAAAAGTTAGTAATTATGTAATTAAAGATATTTAATATTTTATTTTTTTATTAAAATAAATGAAAATATTTGTTAAGAAATAGATTTTAAACTTTCACAATTTTTTTTTTTATTATAAAATTTTGTAACAATTCCGAATTTCTTGAGCAAATAAAATTTTGACAAGATAACTTAAGATATAAATGTGCTCTACTTTTAAATTGCTTCAAATATTTATCGGACTTATAGAAATTAGAGAAATGTTAGCACTGTTTTCTTTTGTAAAACTATGATAGAACCAAAAATAAAACTTGGATATAAATCAGAGTTAAACAGAGATCTTGTGGTAAAAAAAAATAAGACTTCAGTTTCAAATTGGTGCCTGGTTCGATATTTTTTAAATTTGACATAAAGAAAATATATAGGTAAAATAATGGTAAGGTTATAACACCAAAACTATACCAGATAAAAGTGAGCTTTGTTCGATTTTTAAGATCATTACTTTTGTCTCAAATTTGTTATTTTTATTACATTTTTTTTTATAAAATATTAGAAAAAGATCATAGGTTCGCCAACTATATACGCAAGTTAAGCTAATAATTACAACTTATTCCGAGATAGGTAAAAGTAAAATTTTCTGGTATATCGTGCGGTGTTATTAAGTGTTTAAAATAAAATCCTTTAAATATCTTTGCTCTGAATTTTTATCTAATTTTAATTTTTTTATTTTAAGAAGTTTTTTAAATTTATTTATTTTACTAACATATCACTTGTTTAAATTGAGTTCAATGAAAAAATTCTTGATGATACTAAAATTTAAAAATTTGTAAATTTATATCTGAATGTTATAACTCAATTAAATTGAGGAAATTTAGTATAGAATAAAAGATTACGTCCCAAAATTCCCGAAATTGAAGGCTATACTGGGATATGTGAAGCTGTGCCTGCAAAGTACAAATGCATATTAAATTATTATTTTTGAGAGACTTGGTTTTGGAACTAAATATTGCAGTAGTAGAATAAATGTTTATAGTAGATTTTTAGTAAGATGTAATTGAATCAAAAGAATAATCATATTCTAATTAATGTTGGCTTTAAAGTTTTGAAAACTTTATAATTCCACCTTTAATATAGAATTAATTCTGCACAATAAAAATGAACGCAATTTTTATGTTTTTTACGAGGGACCGTGGAAAACATCGAAAGTCTCTCAAAGGAACGGCACGGAGGTTTCTCTGGGTAGTGTTGGACTCTAACCAACTAAAACCACCGCTTTAAAACCAAACTTTAGAATGGATTTTGGGGAAAATGATGAGGGAAGGATTACTTGAGAAATTGTTTTAGGGATAATTAGGATTATGGAGGATGAAGAGAAAAATTTGCATAGTTATTTTGAAGAAGGATGTGAATGTTCTTCTTGAATTTCGTTATATCGTACAGAAATGAATTAGCAACTTTTGGGAAAACATGTGCAGGTATAAGGTTCCATAAACGCGACATGCGCATGACAAACTAATTTCCGGATGTTACGTTACGCCATCTTAACAGTGTATGAGTAGGCATCCCCTGAACTCCTCGTTTCACTTTGGAAAACTTTGAGTGGAGGCATTAATTGTTTTATTTCTTTAGAATAGGTGTTCACCCCTACAAGGTATCTATAAAACAGGGTCAACGACCCAATAGTACAGCGATGGCAGACTGCAGTGAGCGTTAAGGTAACACTGGGATTGCCAATAAGGCGAATAATCTGTTTTGCACTTTGTCGAGATAACCCAGCGCTGTTGGGGAGGTCTAGTCCAATATATGCATTATACTCCATTTTCGGCCTAATGTACATTTTATAGATATTGAGAGGATTGGATGAAGAAAAGTAAGCTTTACAGTGGTACAAGAATATATTTAACAGCATCTTTAGCTATACCAAAAATATGATTTGACCAAGTCAGTTTTTGATTTAACTCGATGCCCAGAATGTGTAAATCTGTTGACTGCTGCAAAGCGTCACCCTGAAATGACAGGTTGGGTATTAGTGGCTTCACCTTATTTTTGGATTTGGTGGCTTCATTCCATGGTTATTGGCTTTTGGCAATAAATACCCAGTAAAGCCATTGTTAAAGTTTAAAAATTTGATAATTTGCCTTTGTGAAAACGTACTACATATGGAAAATTCAATATATTTATTTGGAAAAACATGTCTGGATCTAAAAATTTTTGAACTAGCAATTGACAGTGATTGCACCATTTTTAAAAAATAAAAAACAAAGCCATCAGAACTACTATTATAATCGTAAAAAGATTACAATATATACCAATCCAGTTTTCTATTTACTGAAAATCTAATTTTTATGGTCTTATATGCTTGGTAGAAAAAATAAATATACATTTATTTAAAAATTTTTCGAAATGCAGTAGAAGAAGTAAATGATCTTAAAAATTTCCTGAAATGATGTCCTACTATAATGGAACAAAGGGCGGAGTTAAATGGCGACAAAAGGAATACAGGACACCACTACAAAGAAAGATCAACAAATGGCCTACGGCTTATTTCAACAATATTATTGGCATTTTAGTTTGAAATGAATGTATTGACACCAGTAGTACGAAATCAAAGTTGTTGTTCTTTAATTTATTCAAATTCTTACTTGAGAGGATAGTATATTCTAACTAGTAAAGGAAATAAAGAAATTCTAAACGCTTCCATTTTCTGGAACACATTACTTTGATATTTCCCCTGAGAAAAAGAAGTTTCAAAAAAAAAAAGTACCTTAGCTTTCATTAAAAGAAAAATAGTTTTTTTTTATAAAATGTTAAAAACTTTCGTGTAAAATGAGATGTAGAATTCAATACCAAAGAGAGAATAAGAATGCATAAGCATATTGGCTAAGTGTTAGGAAAGATAGAAGAACTCTTAAATTTATGGAATTTATTCCAATAGGAAATCCAAAAGATAAAATCTACATTTTTTCTTTAGATACTTTTGTAAATCTTACAAATCGCTTGCACTGTTTAGTGTAGTTACTGATATTAAAAAGTTCATATATATACAATTTTAATGCTTTCTTAATCCTAATGTTTCAGTAACTGCTTTAATAATTTGAGCTTTTAAATCGATACATTCTATGAAAATTTAAGCGCGCAGTTATCCTCTCCAAAAAATATCACCAATAAAAAATATAATGATTGTCAACAAGACGGCTAACTTTGTTGGAGGTACTGGAGAAAGGATCATTGATAGTATTATGAATAACATTGTGGAAAATACCAAACACTTAAGAATTATATTGTATTTTTGAGAGTTTTATTAAAACTTTCAATAAAATTTAAAATTAAATTTTCTGTTCACGAATTGAAAATATTACTGGATCCTCAGGTGTTATTTTTGAATGGTAAATGATGTTGAAATTTTAATATTGATTACTATCCGAAATCTTTTCCTATTAAATATAAACTTTGTATATTTTATTATACATAAATTATTATATATTTCAAAAAAAAAAAAAAAACCAAGTCCTTACATAAAAATTTTGTAAAATGCATGTGGATTTTTAATTGGATTTTGCTAATTTAATTCCTCACACCTTTACAAATATCTTTTTTATTGTGTTCTTTTTTTTTTGGTTTTTTTTACTCGCATGTTACTTTATTTACAGTTTCGAATGTTATTTGATATTTTTTTTTAATAATAAGCTACATAGTAAATTCTTCTAAAATGAATTTTATTTTAGCTATTCCGCTTTTTTATGTCATATATAATACAACAAAGCTTTTAAATGCTATTATTACTGTTGACATATATATTACAATATTAAGATGTAGGTACATTTGTATGTGTTACCATCTCCGAATATCAATAAAAAAAAAAAGAAAAAAAAACTGAAGAACAGAATAACAATAAAAATATAAAATAGAATTAAGACCCCCCGAGCTATCATGACTGGAAAGAATTGTATATCTTTTTTTTTTTGTTTTCATAGCTGAACCGTTGGTCGCGTTATTTGTTTTCCGCGTGTGCATATTTCTTTTGTTATTATATTTTTCAATAGATTTTATTTACTGTTTTTTTTTTTTTTTATATCTCACTTTGAATTTCCATTTTTCATCCATAAATATTCTTGATATCTTTTCATTCATATCTATTAGTATCAAATATTAGATAATTTTGAATTGTTATGTTGTTGGTTGGTTAGTTAAAAGAAAAAGAATGGCATCGGTGCAACAAATATTTTTGTAAGGGAAGAAGTAAGGGGAATTCAATTAAAAAAGCGAAAATACAACAGAAAAAATAAAAAAAAAAAAACTGATTTTTCTACCGTGAGAAAAAATTATTTGGAAAAGATTTTTTTTTTTTAAAGCGGTAAGCTGGTTGGTTGTTTAATTACAGATTACTTTAAGAGTCTTTAATTTGTTTTAAATTTTTAAATTTTTATGATTTTTATTTTATTTTATTTTTTTATTTCTATCACCTTATATTAATTTGATAATAAAAATTAGTATTTTGTTCTGTTAAAATAAATATAATTTTGTAACAAAAACAAAAAAGTTATTTTTAAATTAAAGCTAAATGTAATTACGTTTGCAATTAGAATCGATAGAAAATATTAAAGACTGGAGAATAGTATATGTTGTATTATCCGATTATATAGTATATATCTAATATATCTGAATATTTTTAGCCGAATTTTATATAATATAATAATATAATAATTTTAATTTTTTTTTTACTTTAGTCATGTGTAAATTTTGTGACTTTATGTAGCTGATATTGTTTTTCCTGATCCACATTATATATGAGTCATATAGTCAGAGTTAATTTGTCAAAATAATTAGCAAAAAAACAACTGTCAAATTGGTGAGCAATTCCTGATTTCAATTATATCAAATAGATATGGGTACTGCAAAAAAATAATTTGTAGACTCATAATGGCAGAAGTGCAAATAATAAAACTGAACAAAATTAGAATCGAAGCATAGGTAAAATAACAACTTATACTAGAGAAATATACATAGAAAGTAAAGCTGAACCACAAGAACAGACTTGAGATCTTTCAGATGTGGGCTATATCCCACATTTGAATGTCTTGGAAACGTTATTACATCAATTTCGCGGTACTAGCAAGATTACAATCAATTCTACATAAGATATTTTCGATACACGGAATAGAGAGGCAGAAATACAAAATTACTTATTAAAGTAAGGCTGGCTGTAAAAAGATACATAGGGCATTCGTATTTTTCTAGTATATGTGGATATATAATTTTCAAGTTTTCATCGGCTTGTTTTGTATTGATATTTTCGCAAAATAGAAAAGCTTGCAAAAGATATATTGTTAGTATCAATATATAAACCTATAAATGACCTATGAAACCTATGAAATCAATATATAAACCTAAAAATGACACCAAAAATTGAATAGGAGGAGAGTATATTAAAAGTATTGTTCGTTGATAAAACTTCATAAACTTTAGTTACACGTTCTTTCGGTTCCATCATCCTCATCAACAATTTGAATATTGTAGGATTTTGAACAATTTACTCGGTTCCAAAATCTTCAAGCTACACTTCAAATAACTTTTTCCTCAAATACAGGACCCTTAGTTTTCCAATCAAAATTCAGCTTTTTTTAAACAATTCTCTCTGTAAATTGTTCTGCACTATTAGACAGGAATACATTCATAAATGACAAGGTAAGGAATATTTAACCCGATGTTCCTCAATCTATTGATCAAAATTTTAAAACCCATTTATAAATTCCATATTTGTCCTTTTAATGTAAGCATAAAATACTGAACTTTAGTCAACTTTACTTAAACATAATGTATCATAGGACGTTAAAGGATACTTTCACATAAATAAATTGTACTTAAGTTATACTTGTTTATGTTAATAGTTATAATTACATATTAAGGATTATGTGTAGGTAATAATCACTAGCAGTATAAAAATATAAAATCTTTTAAAATATTTGGGTTATATAAATTACTAGAATTATGAAATTTACCAAAATTTGAAATTATTTAATAAAGTCTTATTAAGTTTTCTTTTATAACTGTTTATAATAACTGTTCATTATAAACTAATTACCATTACCAAAACTATCACTTAATAAAAATGGAATGGAAAGGGAAATTTATTACTTTCCTTTAAATTTTTTTTATTTTTGTTTTTATTATAAGGCAAAGTAATGCGTTAATCAATTTTTCAAAAAGGACTTCTTAGATTTTTGATTCTTTCTTTTATCATCATATCGCGCGGTACGATATAAATGACTTGGAAGTAAAAATGACTTGGAAAAAAAAAAAACAACAATTTCATAAAGATTTATATCCTATCCTATATTTTATTATAAAATATAAGTAGATATACCTACATCTATGTTTTCCATAAATTTTATATAAACATAAGAGAAACAAAAAAATAATCAAAGTACGAACAATAACTTTAGTTCAGCAAATAACCATTATTTCAGGCCATAAAGGTGTCATAACAATCATTAACTTAATAATAATTTTGTTTTAAATTTAAATCATTGCTTAAAGCATTTAAAAAAACACCTTATATAGAAGAGAAGGATTGTATAATTCGAATGTAATACTTAAAGGCTAAATATACAAGTTTTATGTGTAGGATCAATCAAAAAAAAAAAAAAAAGTGACTTTAAAAGAAACTTAAAAAAAGCTAATATTTCATCAACTGGTTTGTTTTACCTGTAGTGTTTGTTATGTCCAGCACGATAACAAAATTTTATATATTATAAATATGTGCACATAATATTATTATTATATTGTGAGTATTGTGAGAATATTTTTATGAATTCCCATAAATATTAAAATTATTATTACCCTTTATTTAATGTGCCATTAAAATGCTAAAACATTCCTTTAAATTAATTCATTCGAAAAATATAATAATGTGAACCATTTAATTTTACAACTTTATTAGTATATATACTTGTATATATATATATATATATATATATATATGTATATACTCAATGAAGCTGTTTTATTTCAAAAAAGAGACTTGCGACAGCATCCAAGTTACTTTTTTATGTTTTAATTTTTTTTTTTTTATTTTTTTTTAATAGAACGAAAGTCATTCAATAATACTATGTATATACACTTATGTATATAGATGTATATATATATTATGTATTATATAATCTTATGAAAAATTAATTTCGTATAAAGAAAAAAAAAAAAACGACGTGTTCTCCATTAGGCTAATTTGGATCATTACTCTTAAATGGGGTTCAATTAAATTGATTTTGAAACTTGAATGAAACAAAACAAAATATTAAACGTAATATTAATTACCAATACCCTGAGATATCTAAAGAATTAAAATTTACCTCTTTAATATCTAAAGAATTAAAATTTATAGAGTTCGTTTAATTTAAAATTGGTTCTTTATATAATATAGAGATAAAAATAAATTAAAAGAGTAAAAAAATGTTGAAAAAGGTGCAGTGACAGAACGCTTGAAGAAATAAAGCCCGCCGGCTTTAATATACCAAAACTTTTGAAATTAACTCGTGTGGGCTTTAAATTCTTTTTAAAGAAAAATTAAATGCAGGTGTTAATTCCACTAGATATTCGGCCTTAAGTCCATTTCGAAAAAGAATTAAAGCCAACTAACTAACACAAAGGTTACTATTATGAGTCTGTATTTAATTTGACTGGATTTTATTTGGTGACATGTCAGAAGTTCTATGATCAAAAATCCCATTGGAACTTTTTACTCACTTGAATGTACCCGAAGTCCCATGCGACTTTTGTCTCATTTTTAAGACCTCAGGGATTTTGGGTGGGATTTTAGAATTGAATTCAAAATCAGTATTATACGCCTTTTACAGAATAAAGTGTAAAAGGCGTATACTCCTAATTTTAGATTCAATTCTAAAACCCCTCTCAAAATCCCTAACAATAGGAGCATTACTTATATACATATTTTGGGAAAAAGCATATAACGCTGAGTTTGTAACCAACTCTAAAATCCCTCCCAATTCAGAATTTCGCCCATATACATATTAGTAAATAATCTGGAAAAAGGGATACCCCAATTTTTATCGAAAACTCCAAAATTCCTCCTAATGCGTTTGCTCTACATATTCTATACCTTTCTTCTTTTAATAACAAAAAATAGTGTGGGTCTTAATTTCAATTCAAAAGGAATTAAAGTCAGCGGGTTTTAATTCCTTTTAATTATGGGCTTTAATTCCAATTCAAAAAGGAATTAACGCCCGCGTGCTTTAATGACAAACGTTTTGGAGAAAACGTTATTTTCTCGGGAGTTCTGTCACTGCACCTTTGAAAAATACCATATTTGTCGTTAATTCAATGTTATCGTTATTAACGACTCAATTTTCGTTATTTTTTCATAAGCCCCCTTACTTATGTAATTTAATATTTGATAGAATCGCTTTTCTCCATGATGTTGAATTATGAGATTTCAAATATGAGAAAGGATTATAAGGTTTTTGACAATGTAGGTTGAAATCATCCCAAAATCCATAAAATTGTGAACCAAACTCTTGACTTCTGAACCAGTATATTATAGATTTTGACAAAATTGTTATAGTTAACACTGTCTTGGAGGTTACAGTATAAATTTTAGATATTTTAGAAAGTAGCTGTATTCAAGAATCTAGAAGATAAGATAAAAAAAATCGTTGATAGTTTTAAAGGGAATGTTGTGAACTTCAGATATTGAAGAAGGTAAGGCAATCCCCAACGAAACTATCAGTTTTCTTAATTTTAGATATTTTCGAAAATAGATTTAAGAATATAGAAGTTAAGATGAGAAAATCGTTGATAATGTTAAAGGGAATGCTGACGAAGGTAAGACAATTCCTAACGAAACTATTAGTTAAATTAAATCTCATCTCTCTTGGAGATTGAAGTAGATTTTAAAATCGAGAAGTTAAAATGGTGGAATCATTGATAATTTTAAAGGTAATGTTGTGAACCTCAGGACTTAATACGGATCAAAGTAAGACAAATAAATGGACAAAATAAATAAAATATTGAAATTATTTTTTTTTTTAAGCAGAATTGGGTAGGTGTTAGGCTAACCGTTATAACACAGCACTGTTACCAAAAATACAAACATTATATTTTGTTAACTTTTAAAAATATCATATCAGAGTGTAAGTAGATACAATGAAATTATTGATCGGAATACAATTAATTTTATAATGATTTTATTTAATGATATTTGGAGAAATTTAATAAAAAAAAAAAAAAAAAAATAGACTGCGCTTATATTAAACATTTCGAATACATTATTTCTTTTTCGTTTTTTTTGTTTTTTTTTTTTTGATGTAAAATAAAGACATTAAAAAATTGACGGCTATTACATTGATTGAAATCGATTACATTAAATTACATATAATAAATCTTAAAGATAATCAGATAAATTACCAAAAAAAAAAAAAAAATATTAAAAATCCTAAAAATTGTTTTTTTTTTTTTTGATTTTTTTGATATTAAAATTCCATTGCGTATTGCATACAAAATTATTTTAAAAAGAAGCACCTTTCACTTAAAATACGAACATTTTAAAAGAGACCAAATGAAAAATTTTTTTTATAGGTCACTTTTGATACGATCCTTAAAAAAATAAAAAGCAAAAAAAAAATTATGGATTATTTAAACAATTTATTATTGTTTTATATCTGAAAGTTCATTTTAATTAACTCTAGATTCCGTGTTGATTATTAATCATTTTGAATCAAGATTCAAATCTTTTAATTTTCTTTAAATTTTGATTAAAGGGAAAGTAACCCGATTTTGATTAAATGATTCCTTTTAATTTAAAGAATATCTTAATTTTTTTTGTTGTATATCCATATAATATGTATACTTTACTTACAAATATTTTGAATAAATAAACAATATTTGTATTGGGAAACTTTTCTTTTAAAAGGATGTCAGCCATCTGAATTAACCGTTATTTAAATTTTTACGTTAGATTTAATTTAATATTTGTTTTTAAGGGAGGCTACTAGATTTTTTTGTATAGCTTTCTATTCTATATTTAAATTCTTTGGTGAATGTTATAAAACATGTACTCCTTTGGTTAAATATTTCGATATACGTTGTTTCATCTTGTTGTGGGAAAAATTATTTCGGACGTTAATTAAACAAGTATACAGGTAGTAAAAATTTGATACATAATTGAACACGTAACAGAGGTACGTTTCTGTATCGCATTCATTATAAATAATAAATAATTATTTTCATTGTATATTTGGTGAAAATATTACTTGTAGTCATTTTTGTTAAGATTTCGTTTTAGTTAAAAAGAACGAATTAAAAATTTAAACTTGAGGTATTAAGCCATATTTTATTATAGGATTGAGAAGTAAAATATAAAATACAAATATTACCTATTATTTTTTTTGTAAGTTCTTAAAATAGAAGAATGGCACAAAAGAACTTAAGCGCTAAAGAAATGCTGGGTGTTACTGATCAAACTATATTTTAGATTTGGATTCGTTTAGATAGATTAACTGACTCATGGCCTAGTGATTAAGTTACAAGTATTTCGAAGGGTCTTGTGTTCAAACCTGGGTTAGATCTTATATATTAAGTATTAAAAATAATAAATACTAATTTTATATCGTAATAATGTATATGGTATAATTAATAATAATAATAATATTAAAAAATAGTACTAAAACTAATAATAATAACGGCTACAGCGACAGTGGGTTGCCTTTAATTATTACCTCATGCAGGAAGGTGTTTTATTCTACTGCATGTTGTAACTGTTGATGGATACGATCACTGATAGCAAAATAATAATATAGACGGATTTATTGTTTCCTTACAGCCCCACTACCCAATTCAAAGATTCTGTTTTAATCTCTCCATCCTTACCATCCTTGTTATATACTCTCCTATCCCTACTTCCTATAGTCAATATAATTAGAAATTTCCTCCTATTATATTGGCTCAAGAAAGATGGGTTTAGTCATCAAAGAAATATCTTATTTAAGGTCTAGAAAGAGAAATTATATATACATTTGAGTCTTTTAAAACTCCAAATTCAAAATTTTATATTTAAACATGTATTTGTGACATATAAAATTATATCTATAGGGGACGTCATTGAGAAAAGAAAGTGTTTATTTAATATAAGAATTTCAGAAATGATTGTGTTGTTTTTGACAATGCATTTCAAATTAAAAGATTATTAACAGAATCACAGATTATCTTTTGGTGTCTGTCAAAAGCTTGGCTCCAATTTTTTTTGCCATTTCGTAGACTTCAGACCAACATCCTCTACAACGATACATGAGGACAGCTTGACAACAATATACCCTGCTGATGGCAACGTGTACCTATTTACACTGTACCGCCAGACCTGACGACAACGTATTTTTTGTTCATAAAATTCGGTACAATCGACAAGTTGTGATAATCTCATAATATAATGGTGACATGATTTTAATTTGATTTTTAATTTTTAATTATTATTTATATTATTCATTTCTTATGAAGATATTTACACTCTAACGGTAACGAGGATGAGACGAGATTGACGACGTCAAAAGAAAAATATCGTTGAGTACAATTTTTTAAATCATGGTACGTCATCGTTCATCTAATTGTTTTTCGTAAGAAATACGTAATATAACTAAAAAACTTTCAATAGAATCATCATCACCTCCTCTTTCTTATAATGGAAATCAAAATATATAAATTATTACTCAAATCTTAATTATTACTTTTAAAAAAGTTTCCGAAAAATATAAAGTTCTGTGTCATTTATATCAATAATAATGATGATTAAAAATGAACATTTAACTTATGAGTTACTAGACCGAAATCTGTTCGTTAAAGCTTAACAAAAAATAAAATAAATTTTTTGATCACGAATATTATATTTTATTTTTTATATATTTTTGTCATGAAATTATTTTTTATTATTATTATGCATTTTTATTGCATTTAAATATTTTAATCTACATTAATTACATATATATACGTACATATACACATATGATCTTATAGGAAATCAGAAAATAAATAAAAAAAAATATTAAATTAAATCTCATGTCATGAATTAGTATATGAATCAATACTAAAATATCTATGAATAATATTTAATTATAAGTTTAATAAATAAATAAAAAAAAAAATAAAATAATTTTCTTAAATGTCAAATTATCGATTGACTAACTACCTATGCACTCTTCATTATGTTCATACTTATATTGAATTAAATTATTTATTGAAAAGCGACTGTATAGACTGTATAGTAACTAAATGATTTTTATCTTGATAGATTTCAATTATTATATTAACTCAGAAAAGTAATTAATAACCTTTTTTTTTTTTAATTTTATTTACAATTAAAATGCATAACAAGAGTTTCAAAATAAAACAAAAAAAAAAAAAAAAAAACTGCACAGGTAATAAATATTTGTGAAAAATCTATGACAGTAATCAAACTTTTAATTGATCAATGATCAGACTTCAATGATTCAATAATTCAATTAAAATGTTTAGTAATATTTAAAAGAAAAAAAAAAAAAAGAGTAATTGTTTGATGACTTTATTATATTGAATCAATTATACAGTCATACCTTTTATAAATACAAAATAATTAACTTGCTATTTTGAAATGAAGGTAACTATACATATGGCAACTATACATAAAAAAAGAATAATATTATTTTGTAAAATATGGTTCAAAAGAAATCCTTTAAAATTATTTTACTTTATATAGGTGTTTATTGATTCCGAAGGCCTAAAAATGAAATATAAACTAACGTTAAAACGGTAATGTTTTTGATAATGGTAACGTTAATGGTAAACGGTAATGATCTGAGGTGGGTAAAAGGACTTAAATATTTTTTTTTTAAATTATATTACAAAATTAAAATACATCTTATGGTACATTTTCACCTCACTTAAGTTTTATAAAATTGGTATTAATACCAAGGCAATTTTGATTTTCTTGATGTCTTGTAAAAATCTAGACCGTACGTATATAGGTACATTTTTGTCTCACTTTAATTTTATAAAATATTTTAAAATGTTTGCACTAAATTTTAAAAACAATTTAAATTTGATTTTTTCACTTTCAAACCAAACTTTAGCTTGAAAATTTGATGTATGGGAGAAGGATTTGAGAGGAATTCTTAGGAAAAAGTATTAAGGAAAATTTATGCTGAATTCACTGCTTTAGTACATTTGTTCCGAACTCATGTCATGCGCGCACATATTTTTTAATGAATATTTGAATTCTTTCAATTTTCAAAAACGTTCACAACTTTTTTTTCTCTCTGGCACAAAAGTTAATTTAATTTGAACTTTTCAGTTCAGAACTAATTTTTTTTGCTGTCATTATTAATATTTTTTTGACATTTCTCACATTTAAAAAAAATTAATTAGAAGACAAAAAGAGCGGAGCAATAATTTTTTATGTCTAAATTTTATTTTGTTAGAAACAAAATTTTCTGAAGAAATGAATCGTTAGCGTTAGAATATCTACTCTTTTATAAAAATAGTTCGAAAATAATGTACTGAAGCAGTGTATTATATAATAATGAATATTTAAGTTTAATTACAAATATATAAAAATTCTTCATACTATCAGAAATTAACAGTGACTGGTGCTTGATAACGTGAGTAAATAACTAACACTTTTTAGGGTTAAACACAAAGAATCCAAACGTTTTTCGAGAGAAAACTTACCTTATCTCAAAATTCAAATTTCTAACTTTAAGAACTTTAACTTATAACTTTTTTAAAACGAGTATAGGGTTCTGGTTTTTTTTCAAAACTTTGGAAATATTTACTTCCGTGTTGGTTGAGTTACATAAAAAATATTAAAATGAATTTGTAATTACCATTTCATTGAATCTCTCAAACTTACCATTTTATTGATTACCATTTACAATCAATCATTTCATGATTACCATTTCATTGAATCTCAAACGGTATATACATATAAGTTTTGTAAAGATATAAGAAATAAAGTACTAACTAATAAAACAAAAATAAAAATCTTCAATTTTTTGAAGGTTTTTTGACCTTTTTGCCATAGATTTATAAATCCAGATTTTTTTTATTTAATAAAATCTTTTATTTTGTTTAAATAGACAATATATTATATATACTAGGGGTCCTGTAGCTGGAGTGTAAGTATATTTTACGGTGACATCTAAATTACAAAAAATTGGTATGGGATACAAAATTTTTTTTTTTTATGCATTTCTCTGTCACATAAATGTGGACAGAAAATTACACAGCCTCTTCAGGCATAGCTGTACATGTCTTAAGGGGGAATAACTCTTACGACGTGTGTGGGATTCAAAACCACGCTCCCTCGGTGTTTACAGCGTATTTTATACACTCTTATCCACTGGACCACCGAGACCCCACAAAATTTCTTGATTCCAAACAAAAAGAATCATAATTCTAAACATATATAATAAACATATATTATAATTCATAAATATAATATGGTTTTGCTCACCTGTTAATAATTAAGAAAAACAAGTTGAAACAAAATGATATTTTTGGAAGGATAAAATAAGACCGAATGTAATAAAGACTAATAGTAAGAGTAATAAATTATAATTCGTCAAGTTTCACCGTCTGGTCTTATTATGCACTCGAATTAAAAATAAGGTCTATTAGGCTTTGCTACCAATTCCAAAAAATTGGTAGTTTATAGACATGGTTGCAAAATCAGGTTTTGGGGCAGCAATCCCATTAGTTACAAAATCAAAGTTTCAATTTCTTTAAGGATGTTTGAGGTTCAGCCCAACTATTTTGAATGTACAAAATATATTATGTAGAAAGAATTATTAGAAGATAGATTTTAAAGTTGATTACGAAGCCAATGATTATATAATTATATGCTTTTTCATAATATCTTATATGTACGAATCTGAATAAGGATGGATTTTATAGTTGGGTTATAAAATTATAACGTTCAGCCCTTAAAAAATCGTTCGGTACATCGCTGATGTCAATATCAACACCATATATTCAAGTTCAGAAACATGTTAAAAATATAGTTATAAAGTAATAAATAAAAATATAAAAGAACATATTTTATTACCCAAATATGTTAAAATTTGTGAATTAAATTCTGAAGGACAAAAATATTGTAAAACACTTTTATTAAAATAATAAATTCGTATTAAGGTTTATTTCTTTTCCTTTCCTTTAAAAAATATCAATTTGGCTTTTTTTTCTAATTCCTCATATCAATTCCTCCTGATTCCTCAATAATGCCAAACGATGGAATTTTGCGATTTATGTTTTATTAGCCATTAAACCTTATTTCGTTAGGTCTTATTACATCCGCCGGTATTACATTAATTTTACTTTAATAAACATAGCCTAAATCTATTATCCTATTCTATTTGCTGTTTTATTAATAATTTTTTAGTACGAGCCCAGTATGAGTATTGTAGAACTTTAATATACTCATATCATATTAGACTAGTCATAAATATTATAATGATTTGTAATTGAATTGGGGTTTGAGCCATGAAGCTTTTAATTTTGTTTAGACACAAAAATCTAAATAACGATGCCAAAAGGCTTATTGTGCCAAAATAATTTAAAAGTTCTATAATTGAGCTTTAATTTGGTGATTTGTAATCTAAGTCATCAAATGAGAATAATCCAATAAACGTCAGCTCCCTTTTTTGACAAAACTATAGGAGTATATATGAACTTCAGTACTAATGTATTGCTTGGTCAATAAAAGTTAAGTTTAGAGAAAATTGAAAATTAAAATTGATCTCAAATTGACAGAAATATTATGAACAAAGTTGTTAATGTTCACCTTGAATATGCTCACATTTATGAAATGTTCACCTTTGAATGTTGCATTTTTGATTCTCGTCAATTCTAGAGAACACATGATGTGGATGATATTTTCACATTTGTGATATTCGTAACACAAATTTTCGTAAGCAGAAAACTATACCATTTGGGAATTTGAATATATTGGGTAACAATTTGTTGGGTTTGAATATACGGGTAACAAAGACACTGTTCTTTTTTCTCTTTGGTAGGTTTTTGATTGAGCCATTAGGCTTTTAATCAATAAAATAAAAATATAAAAAATGTATATAAAATAAATTAATATTTAATTATTTCAAAATGTATAATATTTGAATCCAATATTATTCAATAATTTAAATTATAATTGAATCATATAATAAATTAAATTATTTTTTTTAATAATACTGCAAGAAAATTATAATAATAACACGATTATAGATACTAAAGGGGTTTCACTAAACCCAAACTTGATTTAAAGTAATTTTTAATACAATAACGACTCACTAACGACTATAATATTTTTATTTTATTATTTTAAATATAATTTTAACAATTTTATAACTATATAATATACATATGTATATATGTATATACACGAGTATAGAAAAAAATTTAAATCGATTATTTCATTTAATTAGTTTTTATAAATATCATAAAAATTTAATCTTAATTCTTTGTAAACATATTATTAACTCCATTTTTTTTTTTTTTTTCTTTTTTGTAATTAGTAATTACATATTTTAACTT
The DNA here is from genome assembly GCA_947095535.1 of Poecilobothrus nobilitatus. Classification (NCBI taxonomy): domain Eukaryota; kingdom Metazoa; phylum Arthropoda; class Insecta; order Diptera; family Dolichopodidae; genus Poecilobothrus; species Poecilobothrus nobilitatus. The sequence goes on along the minus strand of OX352774.1, from coordinate 80,313,781 downwards.
ATATCCCATCTATTGTTAAATAAAAAAATAAAAAAAAAAATAAAATTATTATTTATAAAAATAAAAAAAAAAAACAAAAACTAAAACTAAATCTTTAAATTGACAATGTTTAATACATAATTTCACGGCGATTTCTAAATTAAGTTCTCTAATAAATTATAATTTCATTAAAATAAATAACCAATTTTCAAAAGATACATATATTTATTCCATTCCATCTCTTCAAGAAATTATCTCAAAAGAGATCATTTTGATTATATAAAAAAAAAAAAAACAAAAACAATAATTACATATATACTTAGTAAATAATGAACTATCATTTACTTTCAAATGATCCTTAAGGCATCTTTTTTCTTTGTTTCTTTTCTTTTCTATTTTTTTTTTTATTTTTTTTATTTTTTTGGATTCAATAGAATTAAAGTATAGATAAACTAAAATCAAACTTATATCTATATATTGTCCTGAAGCTCCCAGGATAACAAAATCACTATTATTACCGGGGAATATATAATATACTCGAATAGTAGTTAATAAAATGTTATTTAATATACGTTAAAATATTGTGTATCTAATTTTTAAAATAAATACAAAAAAAAAGAAATAAAAGATTCAGATACAAAAAAAAAACTAAAACTAAGATTTACAAAAAAAATCAAAATGGGTAAATAAATTTTTCAGATTGTAGATTATCTTTTTATATTCAGATTGTATATTATATATATATTTATACCTTTGTATATAAGTTAAAAAATAATGAATAAATTAGTCTTTTAGTGGTCCATTGTTTACTTTTTTTTTTTTTTTTCTTTTTTCAATAGATGTCTTATTTGTTTTTCAAATAGAACGCCCACATATAATGTTATTATATAGATACCATATTATATATATATAAAATAAATGGAGCCGCTATAGTAGAACTGATCAAATTATTTTAATTTTTTTTTTTTTTTTTTTTTTTTTTGGTTTTAACTTAATATTTACTTTTTTTTTTAGTGATTTAAATTTTTTTCAAAAATTTTGGTTTATTTTTATCTAAAGATTACATTATATGCTAACAATTTTTTGTACCTATACATATTACAAACATAATATAGGACGCTTAAATCAAATTCTTTCGGCCAAAAAATAGATTACCGAAAGAGAATTAGGCGGAATAAAATATTTGACGGGTGTACAATTTCATGAACTAATTTGTTACATGAACCTTTTATGAATATCTAATGAAGACGATCTCCAAAAACTTTTTTATTCTTCTAGTAAAGAACAAAAAAATCTTCTAGATAGAATATCATGACCCCTAATGCAGAAGAAAGGTGAATTCCTCACAATGAAATAAAAGCGAAGAAAAAAAAAGAAAAAGAGAAAACATAATAGAACATAGAGCAGGTTGAAAATCATACATAATACAACATAGAGGCTGTTGCAAAATACACCGATGTAAATAACAGTTATATGAAAATAAAAAATGATAATGTCACATTGTGAAATTAAATGTTAAATTCAGGTGAAGAAAAAGACAGTCGTCTATATGTATTGTAAAATCCTTCTTCTTTCCTTCTTTTTTTTAATAAAAAAATTTAATTATTACTTTAAGCTATATCCGACGATTATAGTACTAGTGTTTAAGTCACCGGCATTTCAGGCGAAGGATCTAGGATCAAATCCCGGTCAGGTCAAGATGATTATGCAAAATATAATAATACAAAGTATAAACAAAATAAAAAACATTCTTATAATTCTTGTAATTTAATGTTTGTACTGCAATTACGCCTAACAATGAAAGACTCATTTATTTCTTTATCATTTCTTTTTTTGTGTTGTTTTTTTTAGTGTATTCTCTTCTGACACAAAAGTGACAAAAAAATTACACAGGCTTTCTTTTTCAGGCGTGGCTGTAAATATCGTAAGGGGGAATTATTCTTACCATGTGTGTAGGATTCGAACTAACCCTTCCTCAGTGTTTAATACGCCCCTACTCACTAAATCAGACAGTTAGGAGGTCTCCATGATTTAGTGAGTAGGGACCTGACTAAATCATCGAGATAAATAAATGAAATACTTCAAACTTTTTATTTCACTTTATTCTAAAAGTGTAAAAATTTAATATATTAATATTATATTTATTTTATATTTTGCTCTAATTTTTAAAACGGCACTTCTGTTTAAGTAACAAAAACCTTTAATTAACATGACCGAATTTAACTTTAAAGCATCTTGATAACACTGATGTCTTTGGATGAATATAGTAAGGAAAGAGTTAAAAATTCTTATAAAAATAACTCTTACATTTTTAGCTTTTGAAATAAAGTATTTATAATATTTCCACGTCTGTATTATATAATACAAAAATAAAAATTATAGTTTTGTAAAACATTTATCAACTTATTTGCATCAATGCTGAGAATTTGAATATGATTGTTTTCTTTTTTATCAGTCAAATATTATCGTATTGAGATTGCAAAGATTAAATAAAAGTAAAAAAAAAAAAACTTTTTCCTAAAGTTATCTAAACATTGAAAATAGTCTTGATGGTGGTCTCTTATATACATAACCAGCAGTTTTAAATAAAATAAAGAAAATCTTAACAGAAAAATCTTTCTCCAATATTGGGATAAAAATAAATTAAGGAAAAAAAAATATTAAAAAAAAAGAAAGGTAAGAAAAAACTTACTAGGTATTTAAGTTATTCTATATTTAAAATAAAAATTTAATATACAAAATACCTCCAAAAATATTCGGTAATACAAAATATTTCAGTATTATTATAAGTTAAAAAAAAAGGTTGCCAAATTTCCTTTCTAAGGATGTAAAAAACTAATAGAAATAATAATCGACTTAAAGAAAAACAGGTACCTACCTATTTTTGTTTATTAAAGATTATTTTATTATTTATACAGAAATAATTTAGAAGCTTTTTTCGATCTTGTAATTTTACCCTTTGGCTGGTTTGTGATTTTAAAAATAGGCAGAGTGATGTCATAACCGTTTAATATTCTAAATGCTAATCGTTCGTAATGTTTTTAAAAATTTTTAACGAACTTTAGTTAGAGACCTAATTTTGATGCTATATTCTTTAACTTAAGATGTGATTGATATTAAAAAGATTTTGATTTAAAAAAAAAAAAAAAAAAATCTTGTAGTTCAAAATCGTTAAAGATGATTAAAAGAGAATATGCCTATCCAAAAAATAACATCTTGAAGTCACAGAGATCAAATCCATGTTTATTTTGGAACTTAAGTTAAAATTCTATAGTTTTGTGCATGACTCATTAATGAATTTAAATCAATAAATAATATATGTATATTTTCATCAATAACATAATATCTTACGTATAAAAAACCTGATCAAATGCCTTTTAACTCAAAATAAAAATTTAAAAAAACAAGGTTTTATTGAATGTAAATTAGACATTGCTACATTTTATAAAGTATTTTACTATCCTAAATAGTAATTGAATGTAAAATTTTAAGATAAAATTCTATACTAAAAAATTTCTAAAATACCTTCCCTATTGTTTTAACATGTGCTTATGTTATGGTGCAAACAATTTTATTATCTTAATCATTGAAGAATAAGCAAGGAAAGAAACAAAATAAGTAGAAAACTCCATTCTTTTATTCTCTTGAATGGTAAAACAAAATTAGTCAAGTAATCTGATATAGGAAAAGAAAAAATGTTAAGTTATTCGCGAGTTAACGTAACGAACATCAATTATCGGATTAAAAAATTTTCTACCAAATTTTTTGTTTTAATGCATTTCTGTGCCACATAAATGTGGACAGGAAATGTCACAGCCTTTTCTGTTCAAGTATGGCTGTAAATGTCGTAAGGAGGAATGACTCTTACGACGTGTGTGTGATTCCAACCCACACTCCCTCGGTGTTTATAGCGTATTTTATACGCAGTTATCCACTACACCAAGAGACCCCATTTATTTAATTTTCACTACGCTCTAAATTTTTCAAAACGCTCTAAATTAAAGTCTCTCGTTATAAGTATAAAAGAAACTATACGTTTTTCTATTAGATTAAGATTTAGAATGTTAACTGTAAACGCTCTGATTTTTTTAACCCATCAAATAAATTTTCAGCCAATAAATAAATATAAGCTACTTACCTATTATCTTTTTGTTTTTAAGATATAATCCAACATCCGAAATTTATAAACCGAAATGACTTCAGTAATATGTTCAGTTTAATTTTTCTTGTAATGATAAATTTTCAAATAATTTTACAAGATTTTTGTATAAAATTTATAAATTAATAAAAGAAAAAAATATTTTTTTTTCTCACGTTTTGAAAGTGAACGCATAAAGAATTATTTATCTTTAAGATAAAGTTCACAAACTTTTAATAGATTGATTTATTTGTATATTCTTAAAAAATCATATACCAATAAGTTAAATTATAAATTAGCATTAGAAAAGCACAGTAACAGCAGCTAATATAATATATAAAACTTTTATACCCATTTAACTTCTTCCTTTATTCATTTTTGTTTATTACTTTTTAGCTTTTTTTTATGATAATGCTGTGATTCTACTGATATGTTATTTAAAAATTGTCAAAATAATTTATGTATACTTAAAAATTAAAATGGCACTGCTTTTTTTTTTTTTTACATAAATCGTTTATGAATATTTCAATTTTTTTTTCTAATCCAAATAGTTGACACAGCAACAATAAGTACATTTAATTAAAATTTTTGAAAAAAACAAAAATTCTTAAAACACGATTCGTTCGTATGTTTGAGGTTTGATTATCCAAAATCTGGTTAATATGTTGAATTTTAAATGTCACTACAATTTTATTGTTACGAACGCTAACTCATTTCTTGATTAATACTATGAGTTGATCAAAAGAAATTTCTGATTGATAAAATCATAAAAAATCTATTTCAACAAATTCTGTTTCATTTTATGCAATTAATTTGGTTTTCCTCTATATAAACCCAGTTTAATTAGTCTGTATTCTCTCTTCAAAAACGACATTCAGTTTAGTTTTTAACAAGCTGTTCGTATATATATCGTTGTTTTATCAATTCCAAACCATATAAAGTGTAGAGAGTATCCGAAAATATTAAGATCGGTCGAGTTCCTGGTACATAAAAAAGTCTCCTAGTTTAAACTTTTCCGCATACAGCATGAAAAAATGTAAACAAATAAAGCCGACTGTGATGCCTTTGATTACCTCATACAGAAGGTGTACTGATAATGATAATATGTAATGATAATATCAATACTAGTAATAGCTGTGGAATGAAGCTGTCTTCAAGAAGGTGTTATATATATTACTGCATGTTGTAGCTGTTGATTGCTTTTTTCGTTACTCTTAGCATAATAATAATAACAATAATAGATAGATTCCTTGTTCGTTTACAGTCTCACTTGCTAATCCAAAGTTTCCCCATCCCTGTCTTATCTTTTCCTATCCTATTGTTTCTAATCCTTATGCAATATACTACGTTAGCAGTTACAGGTTCCATTCCATTATATGGAGTTATATATTAGGGGGAACGTGCAGTTAGTCAGTAAGAATTTGATATTCTCAAATTCTCAATTTTTGGTGTCTTTGTTAGATCACCCATTATTTAATTATAATTCAAATATTTAAAATTTCGGAATGTATAAAAAAAAAAATCAGTCTTCAATTCAGATTTTTATATATTTCTTCGAACAATTCTAATATCTAAATTTCTTCGAACAACTTAATTAATAAACGTAAAATTAAATTTATAAGATACATTTAAAATTAGATCAAATTAATACAATAACTAAACCTGCAGTCACTAAATACCCCAATAATTAATTTAACTGAAATAATGTCACAGCAAAAAAAAAAAAAAAAAAAATTCTTCAAAATAAGCTCTAATCTATGAATCTAAATTTAGTATTTTATTTACTGATACACGAATTTTACGATTTTTAAAAAAAATTTTTTTTTTTAAATCTGCGTAGGTAACGTTATTAATTATTATTATATACATCTTACTCTATAAATATACCTGTATTTTACGAATTATTTAATATAATATACTAACTATAATATTAATAACTAATAAAATTTTCAAATAGTCATTCTTGGATGAATTATTTTATATGATATTTTTTTTTTGTTTTTTTTTTTTTATTTTTTTTTTTTTTATTTAATTTATCTATTAACATTTAGCACTTAATAAAAAAAAAAAAAAAAACGCAACCTACACACAAACCCAGTTTAAAAACAAAACATTTTATAGATGTATCGCTATGGTACAATATGAATAATAGATTTTGCGATCAGACTTAGAAAAATATGACTGTTTAATGCAAAGAATATTAATTTTGGCTAAAAAAAAAAAAAAAAGAACCATTATATTTTTTTCCCTAAAAGAAATTTGAATAAACGTTTATATAATTTTTAAGCTGAACTTTAATTTTTAAAAAAAATCAATTTTTTTTTTTTTTTTTTTGTCTTTTGTGCTACATTCCAATTTTCAAGTCATTTTTGCTTTTAAAACAATTTGTTTATTAATGTCAATAACTTTAAGGAATTCAATTTCTAACCTTATAAGAGAAATCAAGTTATATGTTAAGCAAATTTTTTTTTTTTGTTTTATTTATTTTGTTTAGAGTAGACTTTTTTTTTTTTTTTTTTTTTTTTATTACCTATATAAATATGTTCTAACTATGTGTTAGAAGTTTTTTTTTTTTAATTACCATATTTGGTGTGTACTCGTATTCATAATACAAATAATATATAGACAAAAAATAGTTATTATAGATCATAAAATCTATCGTTATATTATTTAAAAACTATTATAATAAATCAAAAATTTAAAATTACATAAATAATTAAAAAAAAAAAACAAAACAAGAAAAAAAAAAAAAACATTATCATATTAACGGTGATTTAATACAGCTATAAATCTGAGTTACAGTAATGTTAATTAGATGATAATTATATTTTACTCTGACCGACTATAGACGGATTTTGATACCAAATGTTTTCGAAAGATTATCTATCATATTTATTAAGTTTATACTATTACTGTTAATTTAATTCGAGAAAATATTTATATAGGTAAGATTTCCCTCAAAAACATTTCCCAGAAAAAAAACTCTGGTCCTGAAAATATCTAAAAAATTGTGGTCACGTAATTTATAGTTGAGATCAATTTTAATTTTTTTTATTGCAAACAATTACAAAATATTCAGACGTGTACCTTAACAAAAAACTAAGGGGGACTAAACTGTGAGAGAAAAATAAAAAGAGCGCCAATAAGAACACTATAACTTTTAGAAGAGAAGTATGAAATAAATGCGGTATGAAACTAAGAATCTGAAAAAAAAATCTCTAATAAGTGGGCATCCTTGTCTAACTTCATTATTGATATTGAAGGGTGTGTTCAGTTTTCCTTTGTGTAGAACTTGAGTTTCCGCATCCGCATATACATGACCCTGATTATGTTAATTATTTTTTCTTGTATGCCTTTTATCTGTACCTGCTTTCCAAATTGCATCTCTTTGAGTGTATCGAATGCTCTTGTGAAGTCAATAAATGCCAGATATAATGAGGAGTTATATTCATTTGACTGCTCTATTATAACTTATATATTGTATTGGAGTTTTCTGTGCAATTTCTCTTTACTCTGAATTGTGTTTGTTCTTTTCTTAGATTATTTTATTGTTATTCACAAATGTCATATATGATCCTTGAATAACATATATACAGAACGTAAGTTAGGTTAATGTAAATCACATTCAGAAAATCTATGAAAACTTTTCTAGATCTAAACTGGCAAGTTTATTGACAAAATTTTTGACATAAGTTTGAGGCTGTCAAATGACAGAGAATTGATGTGATGCAATTCATTCTATAATATAATCTCATATTTCGATTTCCCTTGAAAACTTTCTTATATATATATATATATATACTCGTAAGTACTTATTTAGAATGATATTATGTATAGGCAAAGCAAAAAAATAATTCTTCAAAACATTTTGACCGTAATGTTTCATTGATGAAATTAACTTCATCGTCATATAACAACGAATAGTTCTTTTATTGCATCTGGTTTCAAGTAACTGGTCATCATTATTTAGGTGGAATAATCTGTAATCTTTGTAGAACATTATTACTTTCATTAATATTATAAAATATAGCATATATTTATTAGCATAATATATGTATCTCATTATTTTAAAATATTATTGCTGGTGATTTCGAATGCTGGATCTTTTTTCAGTCAGCTAAACATGTACTTTTAAAAAGAAACGTTTTTCTTCGAATGCATTTGCTTTCAAAACAATTAATTTGTAATACCAGAAATAATATTGAATTAGACGTGTTGTGTCAGGAAATTATTATATTAAAGTTAATCAAAATTTAAGAGACTGGGATTAGACCGTGAAAAATCAACTTAATACTTCAATTTTGGAACCGTTATTCAAATAATAGTATTTTTTTGATAAAGTTCTTCATATAGCTCTACTATTTTTGTGACTTGATAAAAACCTTATTTTGTTTTTATTAAGTTTTTATAATATAATATAAAAAAAAACTTTGTAGTCCTATAAGATATCTTCTGGTCACTAAAATATCCTATCATCTTAAATGAAATGAACTTGTATTTCATTTCGCTATTCCTTTTCACTTTGAACCCGATTTTCGTATTAGAGAATTTAATTTTTATTTTGTACATTTAATTCAAATCACATTTTTTCATTAACATTTCTAAAGAATTAATACTAAATCTATAGTTTGTAATTTTTCTCTTGAATTATTTTCATTTTCTAGTTAGACTTTATTTCATAAAATAAAATAATGACAATTCCTTTTTAAGATATTATATACATAAATAAAAAAATGTTAAATCTCCATTCACCATACTAAAAAAAACAAATCCTATAATATATTAGTCTATATCAGTGTATAGAATTGAAATAATAATACATTTTTACTATAACTTCAACCGTCGGATCAGTGTCAGATTAATGATACTTTACTAAGCAATCATTTAACCATCATAATCGTCAAATAAAAGAAAATCCAGTATACATTTAAATATATTGAGTCAAATGTTAAAACAACGTCATATTATATATGTATATTTTATTATTTATTTCTAGAATAATTTTCGTGTTATTTATTTTAAAAAAGTCAAAACGACAAAAAAAAAAAACAAAACTCTTACAAATAAAAAAACTTAAAGAAACAAATTAATTTATCTTAAATAACATTATACTTGCAATATTTATTGCAATTATGATGGGAAACTATTATGGTTAGAGAGCAGTAGATTTTCTTTTGTGCTTTTTAATAGAAAAAAAAAAAACATGCAGTCAAACCAATACCAATTGGTAATTTACTTATCAACACGTAACTTTAACTATATAATATAAATAAAAAAAAAAACAAAAAATAAAAAAAAAATAAAAAAAAAAATTATGTATAATAAAAAACTAAAGAAATTAAAAATAAAAAAATTAACCGGCTTGACGCGCACGCCACGTTATTAATAATCAGACCGCCAATAAGCTTCAAGTTAATCTTACACTTCTCTTAGTCACTTAGCCTCAACACTTTGAACGTGCTGCAAAAACAACTTAAAGAAAATAAATTCAACATAAAAACATAAAAACAATAACAAAAAAATTCCAGTTTTTCATATTTTGTCTCTTTCTTTTTGCTACTTTGGTTTTTTCTTTTTATTTTTTTTTTTTTTTTGTTATAACTTTTGCAATCAGATGAAGTAAATCCTAAGCGTGAAAAACGAATGTCCGGTGTGGGTGAACATATTTAAAGTACAAAAACATGTTTAACTTAAAAACAATTCTATACCTATGTTAATTTTAAAAATATATATATTATACATGTATATCTGTATATGGATGTGTATATGTATGTTTCTTATCTAGAATAAGCTTTTAAATATAAAAAAAAAAAAACAAAAAATAAAATACTCTGGTAAGATGCTTGCAGATTTGTTTACTGTATTTTTAGAATTCAAGTTATAGTTTCTGATATTTTGATCTAATTTTTGTGTATAGAAAAAAAAAACTGATGAAGTTTTATAAGAATATCTCACCTTACTAGGTAAAGATTTTATTTTTTGTTTGTATTTAATTATTTTAATTGGGGCTCATCAAAATTAAATGTAATACAATTTAAAAGAAAAAACTGTTATTATAGTTTCATTCGAGCCGGTCTTAAAATGAGCGAATTGGTTAAGCTATATAGTAGCTTGGTGAGTAAGAGAGTATGCAGGTGTGAATAGAATTTAAAGGTGTCGTACACGGTACACAATTGACGATGGTCTGATGTTTAATTTTATAATAAGTCTAAATCGCTTTAAAAATTTAGCATAGTAGCTTCATCCCAAATTTAAATTTTTTTCTTCTTTATTGAATCCTTTAAGGGACAACTACAATATATGTAGTTTCTTTTTCTTTTTCAATTAGCATTAAAAATTCTTAACAAATTTCAATTTCTTTAATCGATAATATTTCATACTAAGCCGTTGAATGCTTGGCTGCAATGGCAGCTATTGTACAACACTGTGATATTATAAAAATAATTTTAAGTAATTTGCTCGCCATTATTTTTGATAATTAATGTTTTTGGAAATATTTCATAATATTTTTTCGTTATACTCAATTAGTAATACTCAAACCGTTGATGCTTTGATTGCAAATCAAATAGATGGCGCACAAATAAAAATATTTAAATACGTTTAATAGCTTTATAGAGTAGATACAATCGAGTAATCAACGGCTTATTGAAACTAACTGATTATAGAAACTAAATCTTAGTGCAATAATAAATAATTTCGTAGATGCCCTATGCCTATGCTTCTTATAGGAGTGAAAACAGAAAACATCATTAAAAATTAAATATTAACCGTTGATTAAAAGTCAATTGCGTCCTCGGTGGGCTAGTGGATAAGAACGTATAAAATACGCTGTAAACAGTAAACACCGAGGGAGTATGGGTTCGAACCCCACACACGTCGTAATAGTTATTCCCCCTACGACAATTACTGCCACGCCTGAAAAGGAAAGGCTGTATAATTTTCTGTTCACATTTAAGTGGCAGAGAAATGCACTAAAAGAAAAAAAACTAAGGTTTTTATTTTAATTTTCTTTTATATGAACTCAAACTTTATTTTGTGCATCAGAAACTAATTTTGTAATCAAATACATAATATTTACCTTTAAATTTATTTATGATTTTATTTTCATAAAAATCTTTTGAAAGCTTTTGTTATCAAAAAAAAAAAAAGCAAATTCTTTAAAAACAGATTCGATTTTATTATAATAACCTTAAAAAAGTATGAAACTTTATATAGAAATAAACTGGTAGTCCTTGAAATGAAATTGCTTCTTGTTTCGAGTTCGCATACCTTTTAGCCTGGCTGGATGTAAATATAGTATATATTAAATACTTAGGTATAGTACATAATCTATTCTCAAACAAACATTTTATTATCACTTACATATTATATACAATTTTTTATTTTTTTTATTTTTTATGACATGAAATTCATAAAAAAAACTTTACAACTTTAAACAATTAAAATGTCATAGTGTTGTTAAGAATAAAAACAAAAAAAAAAATTATTTTTTTAAATTTAGGACAAAAAGCCACAGTAGTATTTAAGGTAAAGGTAAGCACAGTGCGATTATAATAAATTATAACGAAACCAAAGATTAGATTGTAAGTGTAATTTAATAAGACAGTGCGATATTAATTCTATATATAATAATACCTAACATAAAATTACAAAATATGTTTTAATGCTTTTTTTTATTTTTAATAATTAGGCAATTAAAAATAAGATATTAGAATACATTTTCAAGACTTTTCAATGTTATACTTTGAAATAACTTTCGACTGGAATAATTTTTTTTATCATAACAAATTTTTATCGGATACTACTCCCATGATCAATTTCTCCCCTATAATATCGATCAACATCCTTTATAAGAAAATCTCTTAAAATTAAAAATCTTGTTTCTAAAAATCAAGATTTTCAATATTCAAGTGACTTTAGATAGTCAAAATACGACCCATTTGAGTGGCGGCATAAATTACTTCAATATGACATCGTTTAACAATTCCACCTACCGTGCAAAAAAGAGAAGAGCAGTTTATTATAATTATATTAAAGGGTTTTTTATTAAGAGCGGGTCCGAATTAATTAATTTTTTTTTTTTTAACTTAAACACTATTGATTGAGATCGGCCCTCCTTTGCATGAAGACTTTGCTAATTCATTTTTTATTATTTTACACTACAAAGTCTGTTCTAGATTTGTTTACATTCAAACTTAAAAGAAGTCATCTAGAAAACCTGCGGCTTGTTCGGGATTTAAACTGATTCTCTCTCTTTTAAGAAGCTTTGTACTTACCGACTATACTTTACTTTTCACTAGCAGTGTTGATATGTGTATTCCTCTTATATTTTCAAATAAGTTTAAACTTTTCTCAATATTATTTATATAAATTAAAACCTTTCGTTTACAGTAGAGTTATCAAGGTGGGATTTTATTACGTGGTTGTATTAGGAGGAGGTTGTTCTTCTGCAGCTTTTTTGTGACAGGGAAATATATCTTATCTAGTGACCTTATATACGTTCATCTTATTTTCACATTTCAACAACATGTAATCTGTTGTAATGTTTGTGCTTTTACTTACTGTTTAACATTCAAAAATTGATAGATACTTTTGGCTGAAAACTGAAGAATAGTTTGATCTATTGTACTTGATCTATGAATTATTTAAAAATTTAATTCTGGCAGTAATGGTTTTCCTTTTAATGAAATGAAAAAAGTTCGTGTTTTTAAATTTATATTTTAATTAATTCTGATCAAATCCTATTTCAGGATAACTGATAAAATTAATAACAGCTGATAATCGGTTTATTTAGATTTTAAACAATATAGGAATGATAAAGGGACATTCTGATTTAAGATAAAATATGTATGTTTTAAAAATTAAAAACGAATTGCACAATTTATTGTAACAAGATTTTCGATAAAATATGGTTTTTTTCAACCCCATTAAGTTTTTTCTTTATAAAAAGCAAAAGTTTTCAAATTCTTTTCATATTTCATTGTTTTAGATTTATTATTGATTATTTTTTTTCCTTTAACAAAAGAAAATTCTGGATCAGATTTATTTATTCTATTTACCCAATTTTAGTTGTTGTTGTTGTTGTTGAGCAACAATGTTGTTTTAAAAGACAAGCAATCGTGATGAAAAATAATATTGTCTTTTTTTCTGTTTTATGTTAACTGTATTTGGATTCTATGACTCATAATTCTGTTAAGTTGTTTTTTTTGTAACTACCTTTACAATAAAACTTAATTGATCACATAAAAAACAGTAAATTAGAGTAGAGACAAAAAAAATGTATATTAAAATATGTTTTAAAATGTCACGAATAACAGAATTTGTGACATTTCACAGATTGGATTTACGCAATATTTTTTTTTCTAACAATTTTTTATTACAAAAAAAAATGTCATTAATTGCATTCTGCTAAATGTTTCCGTTTTTTATGAAGGCTAAAGTACATAATACAATAGAAATTTCTAAAGTTTGTAGACTTGTGCACTTTCAAACATACGAGAAGTTATCTAGAATACTGGTGACTTGTACGATTTGAACCGACTCATCGTGCGATAATCAGTTTTGTACTTAACAATTCAGTCACCGAAACCCATAATAAATGTTGACGTTGTTTTCTTTGATTATATTTGTAATGGTAGCCTTTTTACTTAATAATATTTCAAGAAGTTAGTAATTTTTAGTTCCATATTGTCTTTAAATATCAAAATATAGTTATATTTAATGTTATAATGTATGATCAAGTCTACTAAAGTTATCATCTACTAAAAACAAAAGGATGCTTTGTTGGAACAAATTTTAAAATATTGTATAAAACATTATAATTAAGTTAGGCTTAATTCTAAAAATTTGTTCGAGTATCATTTGAAGTAATATTTAGCTAACGAAGCAACACAAGATATGAACATCACAAGGTATTTCAATATCACTCTCATGAAAATCAGTAGAGCACTTAATAAAGTTGGGTTTTTTTTACAAGGAACGGTAGAAAATATCGAAAGTCACAATAAATAAAGTCGCTATTCAGGTTCCTCTGAATAGTGTTCTACTTAATAAACCAATACCAACTCCTTTAAAACCAAAGTTTACTATAGACTATAGGCCCTAATTAATGTACAGTTCCGTTTAGATCATTTAGATGTGGGAACGATATTCTGAAATTTGTGTTTGGGGATAATTGGGATTATGGAGGATGAATGAGAAAATTTTTCAACAAATATTTAATGTTATTCTTAAATTTCGTTAAATCTTACACATATATATTAGAAACTTTTGGTAACACATGCTGGTATTTTAAAGGATTAAAGGGTTCCATTAACGCGAAGTGCACATGACAAATTAATTTCCGAATGTTGTATTATGCCATCTTGACAACCGCGTACGGATCAATTATAAAACTCTGAATGCAATCTTCAATGCCACATTTTATGTTCATTTTAGTTTACCAAGCTTCATAAATTTAATTGATTAAATATTAAAAAATAGGTTTAAAGAAAAAATAAAAATTCATATCTAATACACTTTTAAAAGCGATAAAAGCGAAACGTGATTTCATTTAATTTATTTGTACTTTGTATAAAATGCAACAGTTTTATTATTGCCTATAACATTTAAATAAAAATGAAATTATATTAAAGTGACATATCACTCGATTCATTTTTTTTTTTCCACAAACTTATGTCAACGATTTAATGCTTTAGGTTAAATAGCGTAAACAATTTGAGTTTTTTTTAAACTTAATAACAGTAAAAATTCCAATGAAAACAAATAAATGGAGTTCTTAAAAGAATAAAAAAGAACTTTTTAGCATTTTCGGTTTTTTGTTGTAATTTGTAATTAAAATTTAATATCAGAATAACAGCATTTACCAAGCAATGCATACTAACAGTAATATTACATTTACTGTTAGTATGCATAATCACAATGCTTGGATAATTCATTGATTAAATATTTTTTTTTAATTAATAACATATTAATAATAAAATAATAATTTGCGTTATTTTTAGCACATTTCCAAGAAAAATTTGAAAAAATGTGCCTATTAGTTTCATTCTGTCTGTGCGGTTTTGCGTCCGTCCGTTCGTCCGTCTGTTTACTAAACTTCTACACCGTAAAAAAATAATGCTACAAAAAATAATGTTGTAGAACAACTCTTTCATGTAACCCTAAGTTTGCTTAGAAAATTTGGTTGAACCACCCTTTATTTAAGAGCTATTAAGGCACAAAAATTTATAATTTGCTAATTTTAAGCACCCGCAAGAAAGTCATATTTTTACGTTTTTCATATAATATGAAATTTTCAAATATTGGTGCAGAGTCACAATTCTAAACATTTTGTATTATATTCTGGAAATGTGCGCTTTTAAAAACCGTTAGTTTGCATTCTGCCATGTTTTTTAATTAAAATCATTAACGAATTTTCAGTTCAGGTTCAGTTATTAAACAAAAACCACACTCAAAAGTTAAAAGCGACAAATTAAGGCGCACACTTCTTTTAAAATGAATTATTGTAATAATCAACGGCTTTTTTTTCTTTGATATTTTATAATTTTGTTTTATAGAATAAAAATTTGCCGTCAATTTATTCTTAAGATTCGATTGATAAAACGCCTTAAAAATACAAAAACAATTTCATATCTTTTAGACAATATTGAAATTTATTACATTCCGTAATAAAAATATATCTTTAAATTGTTAGCGGTATAAATAGTATTCTTTTGAATAAATCGATATATGTATGTATAATATTTATATAGATATGTATGTACCTAGATATTTATTAATTTAGAATCTGACGCAGAATCAATATTATTTTTATTGATATATCAAGTTATGATTCAAACGTAATTTCTTATTGCTTGGTATAAACCTCTTTCCAGGCTCAAATGGAATTCTGGAAATCTTAGCAAGCTGTCATCAAAAAATTACCAAAAGCGAAATTTCAAATTATTCGAATTAATCATAACGGACTCGCTTTATAGTCACTGCTTTAACCAGCTTATTGATGATTAGCTTCGTTTTATAAAGGACAAATTCACAGTAGCCAATGTTATAGAGAAAACATCTTTACAATTAAAAAATATTGAAGAAAATTTTAAACTAACGCAAATATGGATTTCAACATAAATATTGAAACTTTAGAAATAAATGACTTTCTAGCTTTTTTCTTAAATGGATCCACCATTTCATAACATAATGATGGCTCTTTTCTAATTATTTTTTTTAATATTGTATTTCTGTACTTTTTATGTGCAAATGTTCCAGAAAGTGAAAATGGAAATTGTTCCAGAAAGAAGTCTGCTTGATTCTTTAATTTTTATATTGTCTGCAAACGACGTATCTTCAGTAAAACATAATAATTTAATTTGGTGGCCTCGGTGGCCTAGTGGGTAAGAGCGTATAAAATACGATTTAAACACAGAGGAAGTGTAGGTTCGAATCCCACACACGTTGTAAGAGTTATTCCCCCTTACGACAATTACAGCCACTCCTGAACAGGAAAGGCTGTATAAAACCTGTCCACATTTATGTGGCAGAGAAATGCATTAAAAAAAAATAATAATTTAATCTACAAATTTGATGATATGAAAATATTTAAAAAGATTACTCCAAATATAAATCCAACTCTATTCTAGAAGATTAACGTAATTATTTTGTTATTATTAGATTGGTGGATCCAAAAATAATCTTTTACTTAAAATGTAAATCAATGTGCATTCATATATTTTGTAAGTTACTTTAATGCAATCTCTTTTTATTGTATCACAATATTTTACGTGTGTATTTTGATTTTACCTTTAAAAATCATTATGCGAATATCATAATCGAGGCAAATTTAATCTTTTTCTTCGTTGAAAAAGATTTTCTAATGAATTTTGAGATTTTTATGTTCTGATATCTTTATACACTTATGTAGTAAGATCTAATAGGGTGAGCACATTAAATCTACAACTAAAAGTTGCAGTGTTACTGATATCCCTTAAATAATAACATAAAAGTCAAGTTGGGATCACCGTTTTATATGGTACATATTCAAAAAAATTGAACCTGTACAGAAAAACTTTCTTACATTTGCTTCACGACATCTGTCAACGTTAATCCTATCATCTTAACCCATAATTTTTTTTTTCTGTTTGGGTAACGATGGTGAAAATCATCGAATGATACTATATACAAGACAGTTATATCAGGTTTACTCACTAAACACAGATTTTAACAGGACACAGGACACACAGGATAGGTTTAACAGGACACATAGGACAGGTTTTAACTCATTAAACACTCTAGGCCTGTTTTAAAATATTAAAACTGGTCTGAAAGTACTATTAATTTTGTGTTATAGATCTATACTGAAATTGCAGACGTTCGTGAAGATGATCTGCGTTTATCGCTGTTTGTGGGTGTCTAGTTCTTTTAAGAATGTAGAAGTTTTGAAGTATCTACATTTATATTTCCTTTTTACGGGTTTTAGCTCATATTTTTTTATTTCTTCTCTTAAACTAGATATTTCTAGATCCTTATATAAATCCCAATTTCGTGAGTACCATAAGGAACGCTACCATGTTACCTAAAATTTGTGTTTGTTAAATTTGAATGGTCTGAATATTTGTTTATTTCGCACAACCCCATAGCTGTATGGCGTACAACCAATTAGACTTAATTATTTGGTTATATAACAAAATTTTATAATATCGTCATAGAAAATTATTGTTCTATGTAGCAAAACATAGTTTGTGGTAAATCAACTTTGAAGTTTTAAAGAGGCATAGTGCTAAAACCGTACGATAGAATTTTTTTAAACTTAATCTCTATTGCTATGGGAATAAAGAAAGCAAGTGCAAATTTTGCTAATCCATGCCGCAAACTTTGGCGGAATTAGGAGCGTTTTTACTCAAACAACAATTTGTTGTATGTAACAATTTGCATAAATTTGGTTTGGCTATGTATAACATACAACAATTGTATATGGAATGTTGTCGTATTAAATGAGAAAACCTAAAAGACATAAAAGCAAATTTCGTTTTTGTTTTTTCCAATGAATTTATTTTATTTTATGGATTTAGTTATTTAGTGCAGGAGTAACTCCATAGAATTATTTTTCTTATTTCTGGATTATCCTTGACAACATTATTTAAAATTTTTATTAAGGCACTTGCAATTACATTGACCGGCCTACCACAGCAAGTTTCGTTCCAATTTGAACAGTAAGTCATTTTAAATTTATCGTACTTATTCAAAGTTTCAGTCAAATTGTACACATTTAACTTACGGTTTTAATAAAAGTTATATCCAAACCTTTTTAGGAGCGAAAAAATATTTTGCAAATGTAAATTTCCTTTTTTGTAATAGGTTAGGTAAAACATTTACTAATTTTCTGTAATCAGTTCTTTACTAGTCTGATTTTCTACTAGAATATTATAAAATATAATTTAAATATATTGTATACATACGAAACTGGACACATACAATAATAAATCATATTAAATATGCAAATGTGGTACTAATGTATTATAAAAAATAAATAAATAAACACTTTGTGCTGCAAAAAAGATAACATACAACAATAATTTACTGACACTTTTTTCATGTTTTTGTATGAAAATTTGTTGTATGTAACAACATTTTTTCTCATACAACAAAAAGTATACTCATATTGATCAGAAACTGATACATAAAACAAAAGTCATACCAGATATCTTTAAAACGATAAAAGATAGCGAAAAACGGACAATACCATTAGAAAGAGAACAAAAAAAAAACCTAAAAAAACCGTTAAAAACAAAAATTGAAAAAATTTCACATACAACAATGATTTTCTGAGGCGACGATATATTGGCAATCTAGAGTTTCGACCTACGATCTGATCCCATTAATGATCAATAAAATTAAGAAATACGGTTGCTGATGTTAAATTCACCATTGAAATTGCCAACACCAATATAAAATGTTTCTATTAGTTTCAGTAATATCAATGTTCGATCTTTTCAACGTTTTCATTCATCAAACCTATTTCACTGTTAGTAATCATAGGATTGTTTGGCTAATTGGAAACTATTAATAGAATGCTTTCTTATAGGTCAGAGAATACAAATTTTTACACGTTTTTAAAACATTCTCAGAAATGAAAAGTATATAGAATCGAACAATGTTTCAATTTGAACTTTTAAGTGTTAATTCTAAATTTTTATTTTTTTTTTTTATTCTTTCATGATTTGTAACTATATCTAATTTAAATTTTTTCTTAACTGCTTAGTTCAAAGCAGTAGTATAATAAATAAAAAAAAAATAATATGGTATTTATGGCTACTGTAATAATTTAACTTTTATTGTTAATTGGTTCATTTTAGAATTATTACAAAGCAATTTATTAACGCTATACCCTATTTTTAAGAATTAAAAAATTTATATCTATACACTAAATTCTTTTTATACAAAGAATTTCTTTGAAACTTAAATTAACAAAAAAAAAATAAAATAAAAAAAAATTAAGTTTTTTAAACGTTAGAAGTTCATAAAAGTAATAAAAAATCATTTTTTATGATTTTAAAATAACAGAAGAAGCTGCTTGTATTATTTTGCCTCCAGAACAGCATTTTATGACTGTAAAAAGTTCTTTTAAACAATTATTCTTCTTTTGACGATAGATAGTAAAATAATATAACTACATTTATTTTACTTCTAGATAATAATTCAACTCGCATTGGTTATTTTAATTCTTTTCTTGAATAAAAATTAAATTTTTGACATTAAAGAATAAAATTAAATTTAAGAAATTTCAAAGTTCTATAAAAGTTGAATCGTTGGATTAGCTTAATTAATAATTGTTTCTATATTTGTCATAAATGAGATGGTAATCTACTAATCGAATCAAGATTTTAGATATAATCAGTATGCGATATTTTGGTAAAATATCCATATATCTATATAAATCCTCTTATATATATATATATATATATTTTCTTTTTTTTTATTGTGGAGATGCATCAAGCAAGCATTAATTGTTTGTTGATTTACATAAAAAATTTTAAAGCCGTTTTAAAGCATGTGCAGAGAAAATATAAGGAAACCAAATATGTACCTGCAGTAAAAATTAACTAGTAACTAAACTAAAAAATAACTAGTTTTGAGTTAAACAAGAAATATACAGTTATTATAGATATTATTTTTTAACAAACCTTAAGCAAAGGTAGATGTAAAAAAATCATCTAGTTAAACTAACACAACATTACACTGTATTCTTCAAATACGGGGAATAGTTGAGATGTTAGTAACAAAAACGAAAAAAATAAACAAATAAAAAAAAAAAACAAAAAACTAAAAATAAAAATCACAAAACGTACAATAAAATGTACAATAAAATGTACATATTAAAGTTAATGAGGCACACTAAATTAATATTAGTATCTAATTATAAGTATTATCCAACAATTCTTAAGTTTACGTTTTAATATTAATTTACTGTCAGTAATATCAAAAATAGAAGAGTTAACATTCACTGTACGTAGCATTCTTAAAATGGGTTCAAACATACCGTAAACAGTGGAGTGGAAAGGTATGGTGAACAGCTTACTAGACCTCAAAGTGTGCCCACTATTGGCACAATAATGTAATCTAGTTAACACTGTAATCTAGTTTTTCAGACACACCCAAGACAAACATTTTGCCGTAAAGAATCTGATGAATAAACACAATGTCCGCCAAAACTCTGCGAATTTCTAGAGTTTCAAGCCCTACCAAATTAGGCCTACTCACATAACTGTGTAATCTAAATGGATCAGTCCAATTGTAGTGAAGTAAAGCAAAGCATAAGAAGCGCTTCTAAATAATCTCGATTCTATCAATATCAATGATAAAATATGGAGATCACAACTGAAATACATATACGTACTCAAGTATCGGTCTCAAATAAGTCACATAGCGTAGTTTCGATAGGTGAGCGTCCCGAAACTCACCTGTCCAGCATTTAATGAAACCCAAGCCTGAATTAGCCTCATTAATTATGGACTCATAGTGAGCCTTGAAATTAAGTTGCTGATCGAGAACAACACCCAAATCACGTACAGTGTCAGGTCTACGCAGTATAGTCCCGTTTAGGGTATAATTAAACTTAGAGATCTGATATAGTACTTCACATTTACTAGCATTAAGCTCCAAATCGGCCTGAAGAGAAATGCAGTCGGATACATTCAAAATCAAATTGACGAAAGAGACGACAATTAGACCTATTAGACGAAAGTATGATATTTTATTACAAAGCTGTGTGAATTGTCAATAATTTCGTATATATGATATTGAGTGAAATGCATAAAACTGATCTTGAACTCAAACCGCACATTTTCAAACAAAAACTGTAAGTTTAGGTGTAGATTTTGTTTGAACATGTGGGTTCAAGCTCGGTTATGTGCATTCGATCCATTATTATTTAAACTTTTTACCGACCGCATACATTAATGTATAAGGTAGGTATTGTTTTCATACTAAAAATTTGTACCCGAGATTTTCCCAAAAATGCACTACTCCGGTGTGGAGAAGGCTGTAAAAAAATTTTCAGCATGATGTCCGTCTGTGTGTGTGTGTGTGTGTGTGTGTGGGTGCGTGTGTGCGTATGTCTGTGGGCACGTGTACAGCTTAAACGACTGATCGAAATTTTTTGAAATTTCATATTTAAGGCTTTGACGTAAATATCTCGGATTGATAAGCTTTTGGAGCAAATCGGACAACCACAAGTGGTAGTTTACTAGTGTACTTTTTAAGTTTTTTACGAATATTTCGTAACAGAAAAAATTTGTGAGAAAAATTATTAAGAATAAGTTGTTACACAAGTAAAGAGGAACAACTTTGCTATAGAACAGTTTTTGATCCGACTAACTTTAACTTTTATTTAATTTTTTTTCTAAGTCCAAATTTCATACGTAACACTCCATATGAATTTATATGAACAATTTGTTTTTGTTATTTTTTTATACCTCTAAAAAAAAATTTTTATACATAAATGTGTATGTTCTTATATCTATGCCAATGCATGTTATTCATTTGTTGATGACATAAAATTAAAACGGTAAAATTTTTGTTAGCAGATTTAATATTAATCTTATGTTTGTTTTGTATTTGTTTACAGTTTTTATTATTTTTTACTTTTAATATTATTTTTTGAATGAAAAAAAAATCATGTATCTACATTACAATAATAATAATAATAATAAATGGATGTATGAATGAATGTACATATTATATTTTTACGATTTCATTGCATATAATCATTTTTATTGAATAAAACAAAATGTTATTAAATTATTAAAAGTTATTTTGCTTTGATATAAATTATTATGTAAAAAATCTATAAATTTTGGCATTGTACTTTTTGTGTAGTGGCGGTCGGTCCTGTGGTGGAGACAGCTGATTTTTTTTTTATATCCTCAAAAAGTTTTATTAAATAAAAGAAGTTTTTAAAGTTTACAGAAGTCATAAAACTAAACTTTTTTTGATAAAATTAAATATCACTAAGTTATGCTTATGCAAAATAATTGTTGCATTTTGTATGAATGTTACTTGAACCTGTTACTCCATACCAATAAAAATGTATGGCTCGTATAAAGATGTATTATATATATTTTTCATATATAAAAATGAATAATTTACGGTGAATTCCAATTTCTAAAAAAATCATTAAAATATACAACAAGACATCAAACGGAAAATATTTTTATCTTGGGGTATATGTTGCATGATAAAAATTTTTTGACAAAATAAAAGCTGTAAGTGCATAACTAATTATTTGATGGTAAATTAGAAACTAATTTTTAACTAGTCTTAATGTGATTTATTTTTAACATCCCATTTTAAAGCACTATTTATTCGATAAAATAAAAACAACAGAGCTTGTAATTTTGGCAGAAAATAAAAACAATTAGCTATAATGACTTCGGTGGAATTATTTTTCGAAGACGCAGAAGAAGAAATAAATCCTTCGAATTTATGTAAAATGAGAAAGAATAAAGTAGAGTTATACTGTTTCAACTCTAGGATACCCGTATAAACATTTACAAAATTTCAGATGTTCTACTTAATTAAGAATCGAGATTTATTTATGTAAATTTTGGAAATGTATGACAGGTACCTTAGGGTGAAATCAAAAATTAAACACTGCTACAGTGTTGTAAAAATGTTGCAGGTCATGAAATCAAAAATTAATTATGCAACAAACAACATAATCATTTAAGTAACATTGCAGCAACATTAAGGTAACATTTATCAAATATGAGCAACATGAAATTTTGCGTTGCTACAACTATCTTTTGAATTTGACAATTTTCATTGTTTATTAATTTGTTAAAATGGGAGAAACTGAAAAGCAAGAATTGGCTTTCACATGATTGCAAGTTTTCATCCAACAAAAAGTTAAAAAATATTTTTAAAAATGCAGACATTTTAAATTTTTCGTAACGTCGTTTTCGTTTCGTCTTGTTTTTAAAAATAAAAACTACCTGCAACGTTACGTCAAAAGTGTCGTAAAATTAAACATGAAAGCAGCGCAACATTAAAGTATCGCAACACATGTTACGTAAGTGTTGCAGCAACATTGAGCTAGTGTTACTTTTCATGTTTAATTTTTGATTTCACTCATACTCGAACCTGTTGCACACACATTTTACATGATGCCAAGTTTCCTCAAAAACTGCGCAACAAAATCGGTAGTGTTACGAAAAAAAACTTGATGCGGTAATATTTTGTAGATACATTTTAGAACTTGATACTTTTCTGATGCGTGATGCTGATGCATTTCCGAATTTATTATATACCATTAAATTTCCGCAATATTTAATATATGATGTATTTTATTATCTTTTATTTAAATTTTCACATATTATAATAATAAAAACAACTTTACCAAAAGTAAACAACAGTTTATTAAAAGAAAACTTTTGAAAAAAAAAAACAAAAACAAAAGAAATGTTTATTATTAGAAAATTTTAAATTTACATTCAATATAAAAAATTTTGTTTAAACTTGTGACAAAAATGTATTTTCAAAATAAAAAACAAACTATTCATTGCTTCTCGACCATGCTCAAATATTATCTCCCATTAACTTTAACGCATAACAACTATATAGGTTCATAAATTGTATATATACATATATGTATACTTTTTTTTTTTTTTTTTAACAGCCTCCTCGATTTGATATACTATGAGGTCTGTGTTGTTTTCTAAATATTTTTATTATAACATAATGTACAAAAAAGAATTATTTGTAAATTTAATACTAACCTCCTTGAATTACAACAATTATCTCTATAATAGAATAATAAAATCGGGACGGCTGGGAAAAATATTAAAAAGCCATAAATGTAATCAGTTACATTCCAAAGTTCACAAGTACAATTTGGTAACTATTATATAAAAATAAATAATTATTTTTTTAAAACATTTTTATTGTATTTTTAGGTATTTTCACTTACATGTACATGACACGATCCTAAAAGTTCTCTGCAACACAATAAATTGGTGATATTATCATGAAAAAAATTCAATACTCCTTTACCTACATTATCGAGCTTTGTCGAATAGCAGGGGCAATCTAAATATTTTCGCATTGTTAATTATGTTTACTAAATATAATTAAATAAATTTTGAAATTTAAAGAATTTTGAAATTTAGAAAAACTATTTTTTAAAAATAGTTTTTCAATTTATTTAAACCAAGAAATTATAATTAAATGAAATAATTTAGAAAAAAACAAAATTATTACATATTATTTAAATATTTTAAATAAAAATATTTTGAAATTTATGAAATTAAATGACAGATTATTCTAAATTTGAATAAAAAGATCAAAATATTTTTTTATTATATACAGTTTTTTCATTTTGCATATTTTTTTTTGTATACGATAAACCATAAAAAACACGATTTTTAACACAATTTTTTCTATAGTTTCGGATACCTTCTGAAGTTTCATATAGTTTCGGATACCTTCCGATGTTTTATATAGTTTCGGATATCTTCCATACAACTTCTAGCGTCAACTAAACATATCTATATCTAATTTTATATCATGTGCGCCACACTTTTTTATTTGAAACTCCATATGTAAAGAAAAATACCATGACCAGAGACATAATGAATACCATAAACAAACACATAATGGTGTTAAAAACTGTTATACGATCGATATAGGATGAAAAGAATACATTATTTTGTTCGTTGCTTAAAATCTTTTATCTAGCTATCTTCCATTTTATTAAATTATAATTATATAAATTTTTACTCTATGATATTCAAATGTTACCTTAAAAAAAAAATGAGGAACCCTTTTAGAAACCCTTTCAACCTAACAACCCTTTTAGAAATTCAGCACAAAAAAGTTTTTTTCGGAAAGAAACAAAATAAGTACAATTTTTGTGGACTTGGTAATAAAATCAAAGTATCCCAAATAAGTTTTCATTTCGTAATGATGGGATAATCCATAAATATGATTTGAGATAATTCATAAAGTAAACCCTTAAATTTTTTCAAATACAGGAATTAATTAGAAATAAAATTGAAGCCATTAAAAAGATGTTTTTTATTAGAAAATAAAAAATTAACGATATTAAATGAGGAATTATAAAATTTCTTAATTTTAGTTTCGTAAACCAAGAGAGAATTGTGAAAAATTTAAAAAAAGCATATTTAGTACACATATAGGAGAAAAACTTTTAAAAAGATTGCTAAAATCTTTATAGTTTATAATAGTTGCATTGTACATATAAGAAGAATCAAAGTTAAAAATAGAAGAAAACAAGGCAGTATGTAAAACGAACACTTTTAAAAGGCGCACATTTTCCAAAAGACAATACTCATATACTCATCTCTTCCAAAATTCAGACTTCTAGCTTAATTAAGTGCCAAGAAATGATAGTTACCTGAACCATACTTCAAACGTATTCAATTTTAATAGTGGAACTAACAATTTTACAAAAATTTTGAAAACCCTAGCTTCATTATTTTTTCAGTTATTGTGGGCGTACATGATTAAATCGATTCAGAATTTGATTCTGAGCTAAAACATATTATATACTTTGTCATCCAGCTCATCTCTTTTAATGTGTCGTAAACATTATGTCAAATTCATTCCCTTAAACTATTTTCATACTGGTGTAATAATATCAGGATTGTATTTATTTTACATTAAATCTTTAATTTTTGACTGTATTTTTAATAAAGGTAAGAAAATATTGCAAAAAAAGTAAAAGACAATTTCTTAAGTTCCAAGGAAACAGCACGTAAGAAAACCTGCAAATCCATTTAAAAATAAAATTTTAGAGTTTTAATTTTCGACTTTTAGGTGCCTAATAAGTTATTGGTGTAAAATAGTAAATCTTCAATTGTGTATCTCTAATAGACCTTAAATAGTGAAAAGTACAAACATTTTTCCTGGGGAGATCTTTATTTATTTAAATATTTAAAGATTCTAACTAAAAGTTTTCCGAAAATACGGAGGAACCAAAACGAAAGAATCAAGGTGGAAGAAACTTGGGAAGACGTAAAGTGATTTGAAAAACAAGTGTCTAAAGTGAGATAGAATCAAGAATGACGTCTTGGACTGAAATTTAAAGAATAGCACAATACAGAGAAAATTGGAGAAGAACTATAGAAGTTCCAATTTTCTCTGTAAAAAATGAGAAAATTGCAAAATATTATATAGTTTTTATATTAGTTTTTTTTTTTTATATATTTATTTTTTTATTTATTTATTTATATTTATTCATATTCATATTAAGGGTAACGGAATTTGCTGTTATTTGACGTTCTTAGATTGAACAATTATTAAACTGGTCTTGAGATGTAAACATTAATTGAAAGTTGGATTTTTTTCCAAGTTTGAGGAAATGTAGCTCCGTAATAGGTGGAACTACATAAAAAGTTGTTACACAACAATAATCTTTAATGAGACTTATCCATGATTAAATTTCGATTGTTCTATCTAGAATGATGTAAATGTTTTATAAACCGCAATGGTCGGATAAAATGAATTTCAAACAAAATTTGAAAAATGTGCTAAAAAAATTCTATAGTTTTATATACGAAGACCATTTTAAAAAAAAGTTCTTTAATTTCTACATAATAATATATGAACACTTGTTTAGTGATCTAGGTAATAGGTCATTTTAGCATTGTTCGTTTCATATTCGCTTCTGTAATTATTATAGTCTTCAATAAAATAAAAAATTCTATTTTCTATATAGAAACGGCCTGATTTTTCTTCTGTTTACTGTATTCATATTGAAAAAATATATGTATAGTAGAACATTAATTAATCATTTGAACATTAAACTATGGGCGACTGCAGAATCGTAACGAATGATGCCACATGTAGAAAGTTTTTCTTTCTGTTCAAAAGTTTTTTACAGTCAAAAATTGAAAATAACCATTTTTAGACACCTATTCATATTTCTTTCAACATAAGACACAAAAATGAGGAGGGGGGTCTATTCTGGACCCTTTTTCCAGATATGAGGGGTAAAATATGTTTTAGCGATTTTTCATAAAAAAATCTATAACTTTTGAACGGCTTGCTATAGAAAAATATAAAAATGCATTTTGTAGAGTAAGTTGTCAGCTTTAATTTTTGTGTAATAATGATTCCCAAATCATATCAGTTACAAAGTTATGAAGATTCAAAATGATTTAAAATTAAAAAATTATGTTTCAAACTCAATTTTCTTTTGAAACACCCTATATTTGGGGTACTTTTTATAGCATAATTCTAAACAGATTTTCAAGCCCTATAATTAGTACCTATAATAACTTTTTCTCTATCTCTGACCGTTTTTGAGATATGATGTTTGAGATAATATAAAAGTGTGTTATAACACACAAATGTGTTGCACACTTTTCTATTGTGATTGAAAATAACACACTTTATCCCTCATATCTCGAAAAGAGTCGAGAATAAAAATGGCTTTTTGCTAAAAGAATATTATTGTCAAATAGGATATTACGAGAAAATATTTGAAACCAAATGTCTTTTTCACCAAATGGCTTTAGCTGAACTGGTGGGTTTTCATATATACTTTCAAAATAAATTTAATTAGCAAAAAATTTTTAAAAATATACGGTACGAAAAATTCATACCGAAAAATTCAAATTTTTACGTTAAATAATAAAAATGGTAATTAAGATTAGATAAAATACTAAATTAAGTAGGTCAAATAAAAATAGAAGGATTAGATTAAGAAATTAGGATCAGTATAACTATATGATTAGAACATTGTTCATTTTTTAATAAATATGTTGTTACTTTTTAGTATATTCTTTGGCAGTTATTTGAATTTTTGCTGTGGAAAATTTTTAAAATTCATATATGAAAAATTTTTGAAATTTTGTTTTTATTCTCAAAAAATATGTAAAATCCTTGCATTTTAAAAAGAAAAATATTGATTGCTTTTGACAACGCCTCAAAATATTCTTCCTGTTTTGTGTTATATGATCAGACATCAGAATAATAATTTTTATAAGTTGTTTGATCGTATAAACAGCTGTGATTTCTAAAAATTATTTTTAATAAATATAAGTCTACAGAAAGAAAATAAAGGTTTAATTGCACAAACCATTTTGTTTTAATAATACCATTTCTATAATAACAGACAAGCGGAAAAGCTGGAAAAAATATTATTAAAACAAAAATGAAATCAGCAAAACTTGACAAATTACGAGTACAACATGGCAACTGAAATAATAAAAATATAAAAATAATATAATTGCAATAATTTATAATAATAAAAAAAAGGTTATAATTATAACTTACACATGGCAAAAAGTTTCCAAACAATTTTGTAAAACAATTTAAATTGTTGAAATTGTAATGGAAACATTCTGATATACGAATTGCTATGGTGTCAAGGGTTGTCGAAAAACCAGGGTATTGTAAATATTTATGCATTGTTATTTCTTTTTAATAATAATATTAAATAATTTTTTTTTTTGTGATTGAAAATTTTGAAATTTTGAAAATATTAAAAAAAAAGTTTCCTAAATTTAATCCAAAAATTTATCCAAAATTTATGAAATGAATTTAATAAAATTCCATTTTAAATATTTAAATTGTTTTCATAAATATTTTCAAATTTGAAAAGTCAAATTTATTTACAGAATATTTTGAAGTAAATAAAATTGTCAATTAATAATTGTTTTTATTAAATTGTCATTCATAAAAATTGTCTGCCTTCATAAAGCGAATTTGTTATTTTATTCTTTTTTTATAAGAATGGTATTGCGATGGCACAAAATTTCGAATCTCTGGTACGTAAAAATTTGAATTAAGTATTTTTGAACTGGTGTCTGTCTGTCGGTGGACATGTATAACAGATCAAATGGCTGAATGAAATTTCATATTTAAAATTTTGACATAAATCTCGATTTAAAAAGGGTTTGTTAGGAATCTGCTAGCGCCACTTTACTAAGACCATTTTTGCTTTTTTTTCTAGAAAAATATTATCAAAAAGTAATTAAGGAAAAGTTGTTTCCCAATAATAATTTTATTTATTTATTTATATTAATATTACATACATAAATGTAATGCAATATTATTGAACCATCGGCTACCAAAACCATTATAGGTTTTTATACTATTATTAAATTATATACGAATATTATTTATTTTGTTTATATTATATACTATATATTTACATTATATTTGATCATAAGGGGTGTATGTAAAGAAGAAAACACTTACGACCTGTTCAGGTATCGAACCCATACTCCTTCGGTTAATACGCCACACGTCTGCCCACTAGGCTACCGAAGCAATAATAAAGAAGAATAACTTTTTCATAGAACATTTTTGATACGGCATACTTTTAGGTTCGTCCTCATTTTTCACGATTTTTTTCTAAGTCATACTAAAATACGAAATTTATTTTGAATTTTTAGCACATTTCCAAAAAAAAATTTAAAAAATGTGCCTATTAGTTTTACTCTGTCCGTCCGTCCGTCCGTCTGTAACCTCCTGTTTAAGAGTTATTACGCCTCGAAAATTCGAAATTTGCTATTTTTAGACACCTGTAACTTAGGCACATGTAAACATTTTTACGTGTGTTAACAGTTTTACCTTATTATATAGGGTTCCAGACTTACAGCCCCTCAAAATTCCAAAAAAGTCCTATTTTCACGTTTTTTCTTATTACATGAAATTTTCAAATTTTTGTGCAAGTCACAATACCAAACAGTTTGTATTGTCTTTTGGAAATGTGCGCTTTTAAAAACCATTGGTTTACATTCTACCTTGTTTTTTCTAATTTTACAGTTTTGTGTATGGAATGTACAAATATTCAAATTATATAAATGATAATACACATGTTTCATATACATATATATTTACCTATATAATATAGTTAGCTCTTATATATAATGTAAATAACCCTATGAAAAAGTGCAATTATAACAAATATTTTCTTGTTCCGGCAATCAGTTTTGTGGTGGACACAGCTGACTTTTTTATTATGTTTAATCTGCAACTGACAATTTAACAAAATGTATAAAGCACGCTTTTAATTCATAATGGAAAATTATAGATAACAAATTTAAATTGAAGACTGATTTTAAAATTTATTGTTTTCATATGGTACATTATAGGTTTTTCAAGTATTTTAGAACAATTTATAACCGAAAATCTAAAGGACGCTATGTTCGATATTTTCAAAATGTGATATTTAAAAATTCTGTAAATACGCTCTTAAAACATTTCTAAAGCAAATAAATTAAATTCACTCATATATTATCATCTGTCAAATGTCTGTGAAAAAAAGCAACAAAAAAAAAGTTATTATACGAGTATACCTATAATGCCCTAATATCAAAATATTTGATTTACAAAATGCATGCGAAAGCTTTGTTCTGATTCTTGTTCATATAAATTTGAATGATATTTCTTTTATTTTTAGCACATTTACAAAAAAATTTAAAAAAAAATGCCTATTAGTTTCACTCTGTTGGTCGGTCCATTTGTCCGTCCGTCTGTTAGTCTGTTTACAACACTTCTACACTGTTAAAGATAGAGAAAAAGTGTTGTAGAACAACTTTTTCAGTAAGCCCCATTCATTACAGAGCTACAGCGCGTAAACTTTGAAAAAGCACTATTTTTAAATACGTATATATCATGTTCTGCTTAATATTTTGACAATCTGAAAACGCCATTATAGGAACTTTTCTTACCTTTGTAAATCAATGTCAAAATTTTACAACAAATTTTGCATGATTTCTGTTTCTTCATAAGTGCGGCACGTTTTTAGATAGGGGCTTAAAATTTTGAGGTAAGAAAGGGCTTTAAAATTACAACAAGTTTCCTCAGAAAATTTTTTTATACCACTCCCTGTTTATAAGGCATTATAGGATTCCAGAGTTATAGCCCCTCACAATTGTAAGAAAGTTTTATTTTCACATTTTTTCTTATAATATGAAATTTTAAAATTTTGGTGTAAGTCAAAATTCTAAACAGTTTGCTTTATCTTTTGAAAATGTACGCTTTTAAAAACCTTTGGTTAACGCCTCGCTTCATTTCACAAATTTATAACAAAAAATTTGATTTTTCGTTGAAAAATATAAATTTAAATTCCTATTTTGTGTCTATCAAAGTATATCAACTAAAGTAATACCACTCTTCTTTACTTATACTAATACATTTTTCTACAACAAAAAAGTCTATTTGCATAAAGAGGTACAACATAATATTTTTTACCGACCGCATACATTAATGTATAAGGTAGGTATTGTTTTCATACTAAAAATTTGTACCTACCCGAGATTTTGGCAAAATGTACTACTCCGGTGTATAGAAGGCTGTGTGTGTGTGTGTATGGGTAGCGAAATTTTTTGAAATTTTATATTTAAGGTTTTGACATAAATATCTCAGATTGATAAGCTTTTGGAACAAATAGAACAACCGAAAGAGGTAGTTTACTAGT
Source organism: Poecilobothrus nobilitatus (assembly GCA_947095535.1). NCBI lineage: Eukaryota > Metazoa > Arthropoda > Insecta > Diptera > Dolichopodidae > Poecilobothrus > Poecilobothrus nobilitatus. The sequence continues at coordinate 80,281,724 of OX352774.1, read as the reverse complement.
GTCATTTTTAAATTTTTTTACAAATATTTCGTAAAAGGAAAATATTAAGAGAAAAATTATTAAGAAAAAGTTGTTACACAAGTAAAGAGGAACAACTTTGCGATAGAACATTTTTTGATTCAACCAACTTCAAGTTTTTTTTAATTTATTTTCTAAGTCAAAATTTATATGCATATGAATATATATGAACAATTTTTTTTTGTTTTGGTTTTTTATATCTCTAAATATTTATACATATCTATGCACATTATTCCCTTATTGACGACGTAAAATTTAAACGGTAAAATTTTTACATATTTTTACAATTTTTTATGAATGTACATATTTTTACGATTAATTCATTACTTATTATTGTTATTGAATACAAAAAATGTTGTAAAATTATTAGAAGTTATTCTGCTTTGATAAATGTAAACTTAGTATGTAAAAAATCTATGAATTTTGGAATTATGCTTTTCATGTAGTGGCGGTCGGTCCTGTGGTGGAGACATCTGATTTTTTTGTTTCACATCTACAGTGTATATGGGTAAGCCATATAAAAAACAAAACAATACTAAATATGTATTTTTCTAATGTAATTTTAAAGGCGGTCCCCAATGAATTTGTTTATGATTAAGTTTAATGTGTCAGGTATAGGAACAATTGAAATTGAAATTTTTTGTTTATATACTGGCGGTCCCGAATAAATATTAAATTTACTTGAATTTTAGTATGTTTAAATTTCAAGTAGTTTTTTGCCTAGTTCCCGCATGCGAAATTCTTTTGGAACCACTGGAACTACTTCTTATAATAGATATACTTTGTTTTTTATCCTGTAAAATTGATTTATATTCATGGTAGTAATTTTCAATGCAGCTGTAAATGGTAAACAGTTTTGTCAAGCATTTTTCATTTCAGATAAATGAGATGAATTTGGATTTCATTTACGAATTGAAATAAGAATCATATCTGTGCATAAAAAAATATTGACTTCAATTATTGTTTTTTAAATATATTTACCATTAAAAAACACTGAACCAACACTGAACCAAACAACAAAAATGAAACATATTCAAAATATACAGTTTATCGTTCACATATTAAATAAAAATATTAGAAGAGAAAAGTGTGCATATGAAAAACTAAAAAGAGTTATACTGCAACTTAAAATTTGGATAGTAGGTATGTATATAGAGGTGAACGGAGCGATATTATTATTTCAACTTTGAAACAGCTCTCTTATCATTATAAGATATATCATTTTCATTTCCTAAAATTGTGAAGCTTTTTGATTCTTCTGTTTTTTCTTTTATTTTCTAATTTTTTAACAGTGGAACAAGAGGGAAATATTGAAGCCAGTGGGAATGTATTCTAGAAAAATGCAACTATGATGAATATGATAACGAAGTTTTATTATTAGAATGAGTTTAAATAAATTCACACTGAATTACTAAGTAAGACAAACCTTATCACATATGTTGAATTCCTTTACTTGCAATAAAAAAGCAATTGTTAAATTAATGTTATTTCTAAAAGAGAAGTTATTGCTTTTTTTCAACTTTCTTATTGATTTGTGTAATATATATTTTGTTCAGAAAGAAAAATGCAAAAGAAGGCTACTCAAGGGTGGCAGGAAAAGAATATCAATTTTTTATATTGTATTTAATTTGGTATAAAATGTAATTTGGTATAGTTTTTTTTTTTTTTTTACTAAGAGTTAAAAAAAACTGTTTAATTTTAAAAATGTTTAGATAGAATAATGAATACAAGGACAAACGCACAAATTCTTTTCTTTTAACTTGCAAATTGTTGGTATAACCTGTCGCCCTTTTATTTTTATTTTGTTTTTTTTTTTATTTTTGATATCTTTTAAATATTTTCATTCCAATATGGTTTAAAATGTAATTGAATATTTGCAGAGTTTTAAAAAAAAAAAATTTTTTTTTTTTGGCAAAATAAAATTACCATATAGGTATTATATTATGTATATTATAAAATCAATATATAGCTATCAATATCTTCTGTTTAAAAAGTTATAAAATCTTTCCCACATTAATTTTACAAAATATTCTAAATAATCGAATTTAAGATAACTTCTAATAAGGTTATCAAAATCTGAATACCTACAATTTAGTTCCAAGCCCAAAAAAAAAAAAAATTTTTATTCAATTTTTTTGGAAGCACTACAATTTACATTAATTTTATTTATTTTATTACTTTACTGATTTTCTCGAAAAAAAAAAAAAAAAAAACACCATAAAAGCAAAAAAAAAAACAACAACAAAATAAAACAAAAAAGAAAAACGCGCTTTGCAACCGATCAGAAGCTAAATCAAATTAAATATAAACTCCTTTAAAATCAATAAAAATTTTTTCCAAATTATTATCATATGTACACATAAAGAAAACTATACTGGCTGTTTTAATCATGACTCAGTACGCGTATCTCCAATTAAATTGTTTATAAAAAAAAAAAAAAAAAAATTAACTAAAGATTGTTTTAAAAATATTACGAAATTCAGTAGAAACAGATTTTATTACTATTTAAAAAAAAAAAAAAAGAAAAATAATTTAATTACCACCCAAAGTCCTCAATAAGCCGTACAAGACAAGAAACATACAATATATTTTTTACAATTGAAAAAAAAAATACAACAATTATATAGAAAAATCTTTTGAGAAAAATTTACGATCCTTCATACAAAAAATTTTCAAATTTAAACATGGAAGATATTAAAAAAGGAAAACTATTAAAGGCAATAGAAAAATTAAATCATTGCGTGCAACAATACAAAACTTTTAAAATAAAATGAAAAAAAAAAAACAAAAATAAAACGTTAACTTAATAACTGCACATTGTACTGCATGCCATACAATATAAGAATCTGGCCAAAAATAGTTAATTCAACAGATTATTGTAATATCAATTTAACGTATTTTTGGTTATTTTCCAATTTGGAAGAAAAACAAATGTAGGCGCACTAAATTGCTACTTATTGTAGGTTTTATTTATTTTTATTTTTTTTTTTTTTTTTTTGTTAAATAAAATATATATTTAATCGAAGAGTAATCATTTATGTACTTAACTAATGATAACTGATTTTTTGATTCCAAATGAAATTTTTGCACGAGTATTACATTATTATTATTATTATTATTATGGTTTCTGTTGGCAAGTTATAAACTCCATTGAAATCATTAAATTTTATATTAAATTAAATTTAGATTAAAAATAAAATTGGTTCTCAAATTTAAAAATTAATATTTTACAAATTAAAAAAATTAAGTACAAATTTATTTTTTTGTTTTTTTTTTTGTTTTTTTTTTTTTGAAAAGTTTTGTAACCCATGCAACCCAACAAAAGCATTTGAAATTCGTAACCTTAAGGATATCTTTTTTTTTTTTAGATTTTAGTACAAGAAAAAACGTAAGCGAACATAAATACCAGCTATCTTGTTAAACGACAGAGAGTGCGATTAAAGTTATAGAAACAGGTGCTTCAAACATTTATGATTGAAGAAAGAAATGAATGAAATTTAACAATTAATTGAAAATTTAGTAAAATTTGACTAGAAAAAAAAAAGGATAAGACCAAAAAATAATTAAAAAATTCAATTATTTTAATAACTGTTTAAAATTACTTGATTTTTATTTTTAAGGTAATATTGTAAGTCTACTTAAGTTTACTTTGTCCATACTGTTCAAGTTTTTTTTTATAATTTATTTATTTATTTATATTAATATTACATACATAAATGTAATGCAATATTATTGAAGCATCGGCTACCAAAACCATTATAGGTTTTTATACTATTATTAAATTATATACTAATATTATTTATTTTATTTATATTATATACTATATATTTACATTATATTTGGTCGTAAGGGGGGTGTGTAAAGAAAAAGATACTTACGACCTGTGCACGGATCGAATCCACAATCCTTCGGTTAATTCGCTACACGCCTACCCATTAGGCTACCGAAGCTCCCATACCATTCAAGTTCTAAAACTAGTAATTGTTGCAGAAAAAAAAAATTGCATACTTATAGGGAATTATTAAAATTTTGTTTTTTCGTAATAATCAAAATTGTTTAATAGCTATTATTTCATAAAGACAAATGCTCAATTAAATTTTTGAATAAATTATGTTCTTAAATATATTTTATTTATTAAACGAATATTATTTCAGCTTTCAGTAAATACAGGTTGAAAATAAATTATTGTTTCATAAACATAAGATAAAATGAATATAACAAATGTATCGTAAATTTTAAAAATTAATATTTTATTCAAATATTAAGCATCCTTTTAAACTAGAATGTTAACCATCCAAAAATTAATATATATATTTAAGAGTAGGTACACTTGGAATCAAAAACGCACAATCTAGTGCTAATTGAGTCCTTCACGCAACATCGTGAGGGTCACCACCCGACCCTACCTAGGTACACTTGTAAATTTATTGTTTTATTTAAAAGCATCTAAAAGACATAGATACTTTATATATACATATTGTTAAATTGTCAAAATAGTTTTAACCTTATATAAGGTTAATAAAAATTTAAAACTTAAATATCACCAAATGATATTTACAAACAGTAGTCTCATAATCGTCTTAAACTGTTTAATTTTTCTTCCTTCAGCCTCCTTAATTATAAATTTCTTAAACACATTTCCTGATGTTTTAGTTGTTTTCCTATGAATTTAATTTCGTAATGGTAAAATACTAAGACAGCATTACAATAAAAGACTTACTTTTTTTTTTTTTTAGTGCATTTTTTTGCCAAACAAACATAAATGTGCACAGGAAATTACACAGCCTTTCCTTTTCAGGCGTCGTTGTGAATGCCGCAAGAGGGAATAATTCTTACGACGTATGTGGGATTTGAACCCACACTCCCTCGATGTTTACAGCGTATTTTATACGCTCTTACCCACTAGATCACCGGGGCCTCTTCAAAGACTTCTTTTCTTTTGGAAAATTTTCATAAATGTAAACTAAAATATAATAATAATTTTAAAGTTCCTATACCTCATTTTCCTAAGCATTCTTATCACTATTTTATCCCGAAAACCAAACAGTATAAATTTTACTATTAAGCGAATGCGATCTTATCTCAATCTTATCTCGAAAACCAAACAGCGTATTTTATATTTTAGTTGGTTTAAGTTCAATGTAACTTGGATATACCACATTTTGTTTTTTAATGTGTTTTCGAGGTTTTCCGTCTACCTTCCAAAAACGAAACAGCTCCTAGTTATAGGCATTAATTTGATATATCCTTTTCCATATAGTCATTAATTTGATATGGATTTCCAATTTGACTAATGTTCGTCTCAAACTTTATTGACAGCATATTATGTTTTTACTCACTCATGTTTTTATTCACTCAAAAATCCTTTAATATATTTTTCTAAAGACCATTCGTATTAGTAATTGTTAAAAAAAAATCGTGTGTCCAATTCCTAAAGTTGTTGGCATAACCTTCATTTTTTCAATATTTTTCAGATTTGTTGTATCTACTATTCTCTATTTTTATACCTACATATAGTTTTTAATATATTCACTCAGTAATTCTCATATCATTTATTTTTCTTCTGATATTTTTCGCTATCTCTGTGTTTCACAACTGTTTGTTTCTCAGCAAAGTTTTAAATATCATTAAGATACTTTTATTACTTTGAGAAATACTGAGATAATTAGATTTCTTAAATTAATTTGAGTTTTTTTTTTTTTTTTTGCTTCATACTATAATTTCTTGTTTATAATTTTCTTTGATTTTTAATTCGCATTAGTCAGTTGTTGTGTTGTGGTTTTTTTGTTTTTTTTTTTTTTTGTCAAAGAAAACTATCGCGCACGATTATATTCTCCACTTATTATTTCAATTTTTAATTTTTTGGATATTATTTTTGTTTTTTTTTTTTTTTTAGATTCTTAAAGAAACAGAAAAAACAAAAACAAAAAAAAATAATATTGACTGGGTCATTAGACGTTTTTAAGTAGTTAATAAAATTTATACAAAAATTATACCCACATATGTAGTTTGAAAACTGCACTATAAGTACACAATTTATTTTTCAATTATATTTAATTTTTTTTTTTTTTTTTTAATTTTATATCTTAAGTATTTTATTATTTTTTCTCTCGATTTGGTAAATTAGAGTCACGAAAATAATTTTTAGATGAAAGAAACAAAAAAAAAAAAAAAATAAACAAAAATTCAAACTTTAAAACAAAACAAATAGTATTAAAAAAAAAAAAAAAAATAATTTTTATGTCTTTGACGACGATTTGTAAAGTTTTAGACTCAATAAAACTAACATTATTTTTTTTTTTTTTAAAGAAAAAATATCTTTAAGATAATTTCACCTTTGACTTTAAATATTGGTATAAAACTACAAAAAAAAAAAAAAAATGAAAAAGACAGAAACAAAAGAATTTTTCTTAATTTTTATTTTGTTTTTTTTTTTTTTTTTTATTTTTTTTATTTTATTTGTAACTAATTTTTTGAACACTGGTAGCTGATGCTGGTATACACTTTATTGTCATTTTTGATGATTGTTACTGTTGTTTGCCTGTTTAGTTTTTATTGTTGGATGCTATATTATTTTTGTTGTTACTTATGCTACCACTATAATATTATATTATAACTTTGGTAAATAGTATGACAGAGTGTTTTATACACCTATATTATATTTGTTGCTTTTTACAACAATGTTACCAAACGAATAATTGCAACTTATGAGAAAACATATAATTCATGTTTTAGTACATTTTTAGTATAAAGCAGCAACATTAGTAGGAATATAACAACAGCATTTTTATTTTTCATTTAAAAAACATATTTGTTCAAAATGGTAAATTGTTATTTAATAATGTTATGTTAAATTTTATGTAATTCGCAAAGAAAAAAAAAAAACAACAGAAAAAAAAACCAAAAATAAAAAAAAAAAAAATAATAATAATAAAAAAACTTTGAACTCGTAAATTTGATCGGAATTAAACATTTTTTTTTTTTTTTTTTTCTGTCTATTTCATTTTTCGTATCTTATTACATATTTTTGTTTTTTTTTTGTATTCTTCTTGTTTTTTTTTTTGAAATAATTTTAATTAAAAAAAAAATTAGACACCATAATGTTATACAAAATTATTTAAAGAAATTTAAAAAATTAAAAAGAAAAAATTAAAAAAAAATTTTTATTTTTATTTTTATTTGGTTTTCTGTGACAATAAATTAAATAAATTAGTAAAGAGAAAAAAATTTTTTTTTTTTTTAATATTTGGATATTTTCTAATAATAATAAATAACGTAATGTCACGACCATAAATGCTAATTTAAATTGGTTGAACATTTAGACTGATATCAAAAGAAAAAGATTTATAGATAAATGTCATTAGGAAATGTACATATATACATATATATATATATATATATATATATAGCTATTTACCTACCTATTAAAAAATTTTTGCTATTTTTTATGATAATTATTTTACATTTTAAGATCTTAATGGTAAATACTTTCATAATAACACTTGAGAATAAAATCATTTCAATTAAATCTCAATATAAGTGATTTGGTAAACACTTTTTTAATATTTTTCAGTTTCAAATAACAGTCATTTTTGTTACATCTAGAAAGAGTACTCTTAAGTGTAACACTTGATTGCAAAAATTCCATATACAATCGTAAAATTATCAAATTTTTATTTTTTAAAATATCATTGTTATATGTTTTTGTTACTGTTTTTTTTTTTTTTTTACTAATATATCTATAAGATTCATTTCGAATTTTTTAAAAGAAATTCAAAATATTTTTAATTTTTTGTGGATGATAAAAAGCAATAGTTAAAATAAATAATGCCAAATTAAATGGATCAAAAATTAAAAAAAAAAAAAAACTAGGAAAAATGCAGTAGAGTAGGCTGTGTCAAATCTAGGATACCCGTATGAACGTAAAATATTCTGTTTCGATAAAACTTGATAATTTTTTAAAAAATTTCAGATGTTTTAGTACCTACGTTAACTATAACCAAGCCATATTTATGTACATTGTGGAGTTGTATGACAGCTACCTGAATCTATTGCAACAACACAACTAAATTTTACAGAAGTTATTACCTTAAGACTTGATCATCTTTTTTAGGATTTCAGACGTTTAGTTTGATAAAGTTGCAAGAGGTGCAGAAAGTCTGAACCACCTACTCTAGATCATCAAAATTTTACAAAAATTGTTAGCATGTAACTCGATACCTTTTCACCAGATACCTAGCTTCAATAGACACTGAGTTATTTTCATTTTAAAAGAGAAGTTGTATGGCATCTAACCGAACATTTTGCACCGGGCACAACCAAATTTGACAGATGTTATTAGCTATAGCTCGACACCATTTTCCAAAATACCTAGCTTCAATAGATAGTGAGTTAGTTCCATATAAAGACAGAAGTTGTGTAGCAGGTATTCGAACCCGGCGGCCTAAAATGCTGCATTTAAATAGCGAAACTAACAATTTTGCAACAATGACTTAAACAAATTTCAGCCTCCTAGCTTCTTTATTTTTTTAAATTATCATGCGGACGGACAGACAGATGACCGAACTGATGTACATGGCTTAATTGACTCAGAATTCGATTCTGAGTCGAACCATACCTTTGACACTATATCTAGCTCGACTCCTTTAAGGTTTCATAAACATAATGACAAATTTATTATACCCTTGAACATAGTTCATACGAATGTAAAAAGAAATTACATAACAAATTTTAATTTTAATTTGAATCAAATTGAATCTTATGGAAATCTTAACGATAAAGATAGATTTCGGTATACATGACTTAATAGAATATGAGTACTGTGCACAATTTATTATAATACCTAAAGAAATTCGGTTTCACAAATCTTTAGGATTTTTCTTTCACAAATCTTTAGGAAGTTCTTTGAATAGACAATAATATGTTAACTTTCAAAATGTTAATACTTTTTTGTTGTATTTCTTTGTTAAGATCAGTATTAGCTTGAAATAAGGCAATTTATTTAATAACCGGTTCAATATCTATACAAAATAGTTCAAGGTTATATAATAATGACATCTTAGAGAACGAGATATGGATATAAAAAAGTATATAATACATTCTTGGTCACGATTGAATTCTGAGTTGATTTAACTACGTGCGTCCGTCCGACCCACCATAACTATAGGTAATATCACGATAATTATTAACAAAATTAATGGAGCTCGGATTCTTAAACGATTGAATTCTGAGTTGATTTAACTACGTGCGTCCGTCCGACCCACCATAACTATAGGTAATATCACGATAATCATTAACAAAAATAATGGAGCTCGGATTCTTAAATTTTTATCATTTCATTTTTTATATAAATACCGTTTTGCTATTGAAATTGAACAAATTAAACTAGCAGGTTTGGGTTTATCTACCATAAAACATTTTTCTTTATATGAGCAAAACTCAGTGCCCAATAAAATTCGGAATTTCAAATTTTGTCAAAAAAACTTAAATTTAACAATCTTTGCAAAATTTAATTCATCTGACGCAACAAGTAAGGGTAGCTATAGCTGTCAAAATAGTTTTATGCAAACAACTTCTGCAAACTTCGTTAATCAAGTTTTATTTAAAAAAATCTAGCAACTCGACATTTTGCAAAAGATGAGTAAATTTTATGGCAACAATTTCTGTCAAGTATGGTTCGTTTTTTTTTTAAAGATTTACACAACTTAATTGAGTCAGATAAATTTAAACTTACTTAAATTGACTTAATTGACACAACCATCTCTGCACTCTGCTTCATTATCTACACATAAAAATTTAGCTACTAGACTAGACTTGACTAATTTGTAATACGTCACTCATTCTGGAAAATAGAAAAAAACGAAATTCAAGGTCAGATGTCACTCAGGTGAAGCTCTTTCACAATTTCGCGTTAAACTAATATATACTAGGACAATAATATCATGATAAATTTTAATATTAAATTGTTTTGATTGCACTTTTAAAATTAAAATATATGTCACAATTAATTTCGATAACCGTTGCTGCCTTAAATCGCGATTTTTCAATTATAAATGGAATTTTATTTTGTAAATGAGGTAGTGACAGTTTTCTCATGATATCACATTTTTCTCTCTTTAAATGTCAAATAAAAAACAGTTTATGCATATCAAACAGAGAACTTGTAAATACTTTTTAAAATTTTAAAATCTTTTCATATACCAAAAACAGACCTATAATTATGGTACAAAATTTACTAAAGATTGTACATTAACTGAAGACAAAAAAAATCTTAGAAAATATCATTTATACAGTAAAATGTTTTTAAATTTAAAATATTGAGTATATAAAGCACCTTTATACAGCATTTACTATGCACGACCTTGTACAGTTTCTATTCGCAACCAGATGTCAAAGTAAAGTTAAAATGTATTAAATGTGACCTGAATTAAGGCCCTGCGAAATAAAGCCCCCGGGGTGTTATTTCCCATTTAATGAGAAATAACCCCCTGGGGTTTTATTTCTTATAGTAATTGAGAAATAAAGCCCCTAAAATATGGGTAATAAAGCCCAGGTTTTAATTTCTCTTTTAAGTTGAAATACGACTTCTATGAGAAATTTAGCGACTTATATATAAGTTTATATTTTTAAATTTTTTTCAGGTTTGAATATTACATCAATGGATTTTATTACATATTTAATGAGAAATAATAACTCGGGGCTTTATTTCTCAAGAAGTCGAAGATTCAATTGAAAGAGAAACAACACCCCGGGCTTTATTTCTCATAGAAGTAGTAGTTCAACTCAAAAGAAAAATAAAACCCCGGGGCTTTATGTCTCAATTACTATGAGAAATAAAACCCCAGGGCGTTATTTCCTATTTAACAGGAAATAATACCCCGGGGGCTTTATTTCGCAGGGCATTAATTCATGTCACCGTATTAAATTGTATGAAAGTATACAATTAACACTACAGTCTTTTCGCATAGTGATGTAAAAATTTGTTTATTGTTTAACTTAATAATGCACATATTTAGTCTGGAACTCCCCTAACAGTATGATAACCCAGTACCGTTAGGACAGGCTCAAGACCAAATATGTGCATTATAATCGATAATGTACAAAACAACGCTATTCGTCTTAATAGAGATCCCAATGTTACCTCAAAGCTTCACTCCACTCAGTCATCGCCCTACAGTTGGATCACTGACTCTATTTTATAGAAGAAAAAAAAAAAAAAATTAAAACACTTAATATCGTCGCTATCCAATAAACCTATACAGTTGTATCAAAGATCCCAACCTAAAGCTTGGTATGTCCAGCACTACCCAGAAGAATTGTATGCGACTTTTGAAGTTTTCCACCTCGTAAAAAAAAAAAAAAAAGGAATAAGTAGATCGAGCTGCTAATTTCTTAAGTAGACCTTTATTATTACGAAAAATTACTAAATAATGATTCAAAGATTTAAGAAAATGATTTCATAATGATTTAAGAAAATTAATTAAAAAATAAAAACATATCTTTTCAAAAAATTTTATCTGTAATTTACTTGCAAAAAAGAAACAGATTATAAAATTTAAAATAAAAGTTTACAACAGATTAATGTTTTTCGTTCTGACTTTATCAGGAATGCAATTATTACCTATAGACACAAAAAAAAACACTTTCATAAAGCAAAAGCAAGTTGAAACAAAAAAAAAATTGTTTTTAAAAAATTTTTCAAATTAGAACAAGAAGATCTTAATAAACTATAATTTACTACATATAAAATATAATAACCTTTTAAAAATACATAATAATAATTCTAAATAAAAATTTATATGATCCAAGTTCATGTCATACAACACTTATAATAACATCAGATAAGTAATATCTTTTACAAAAAATCTGCTACAAAATCTCAATTCTGTCACAATTAAACTTTAATGACCTAATTTTTAAAGTCAAGGATATAAAACATCAAATCGTTTCAGGCAATTCAAGATAAGGTAGTTTATATTATATAAATTTAATAATTTTTTAGTACATTTGATACCTACTAATTTATTTTTAAAGAAAAAAATTTTTTTTATTTTTTATAATTTTTTGACATGCAAACTTTATTTGTTTTAAAATAAACTTTTTAAATATTAATTTAAAACTCATTCAGTTACAGTATTGCCAACACAATTAAAGCTTATAATTTTTTTTTTTTTTTTTTATGTTATAATTGCAATGTTTTGTTTAAATTGCAACAAAAATGAAACTGAATATTATAATATTGCAATGTAACTTTAAACTATATAGATATATATATATATACAATTCGCGAATTGTTAGTTTTCAAAACAAAACAAAAAAAAATAATTTTTAATATTTTTCAATAATATTTTATTGATATGATGACAGCACAATTAAAGATTATGTTTTTATTTTTCTTGTAAAAGAAACAAAATAAACAATCTAAAGCTGTCAAAATGCATAAATTTAATATAAATGAATACACAAGGTGTTTCACAGAAGTAGCTTCCGATTTTAAGTGGTAATATTAAAATATCTGAAAACAAGTAAAAAAATTTATAACACAGAAGAAAGTTTATACAGATTGTAACCCCTCTCGAAATAATTTCACTTAATGATTATTTGATTTTTTATTGGTCGTGCTCTCGAAAAGAAACCGAAGCGATGTTGAAACAAATCGAAACCTAACCGAATGCAGAATAATGTAGATGAAAATATTAGAATATAAAATATCATCAGCAATCATAAATTAGGATAGCGGATTTGATTTTGATTAACGTAATAATTCACCATGAACATTTGTATATTTTTTTTGTGAGGGTAGGTGAGAATCACCAAAGACACCACTGTGATAAACGTGCGAATTTTCTTTGATGGTGTAGGATTTTAACCAATTCAACGCCACCTCTCTTTTAAACCAAACATTACATTTAAACCTATGGTGCAATGTACTGTTTGGTTTGGGGATTGGTAAAATAGGAATAAAGAAAATTGAGAAATATAAGAAGTTTTTGGTTGTTTGGAGGATTATTTAGAACAAAGATGTTGATGTTCTTTTTGAATTTATCGATATTCTACATAATACATATGTAGGATACTATAATATATCATAGAGAATACTTCCGGTATTCATATGTAGGATACTATAACATATCATAGGAAATAAGCTATTCCATATTTGCGCTATTCGCATTACAAATAAATTATCATGTGCGAAGCTATGCCATTTGTGGATCTGTAAGGTATAGAGGTTAGCCCTCCTTAGCCTGTATCTCGGATGAAATTTTTGAGAAGAGGCATTAATGTTTTTATTTTTCTGAACAGGTTTCTATACTAACAATATATCTATAAAATAGAGTGAGTGCTGCAATGACCTATCATATTACAATGCTGCATGTAATCTAAGACCATCGACCCCTTTTTTTCAACAGGTAATATATTTACACTGATTTGTCTTAAATTTAGTTTATTTTTGATAATATCATTCATCAAATATACTATAATTTATGGTAATTTTCATTGATTTGTCAGTAATTAATGTATTATTAAATGAGTCCAGCTCAAGAAAGATGGTGTGGGTTAATGAGTACAAGCCAAATGAATAAAATTAAGGTTAGATGAGTATGCTTTTAATCTATTCTCATTTTATTTTTCTGAACTCTTTCTTCTGTAATTCTCTAAACTTATTTCCTTAAATTGGTCATTTAAAACTGTATTATGAAGTTGGCTTTTGATTGAAAAATCTTTTATATCAAATGATTAAGATAGTGAAGTCTAAATAATCTCCCTTCTTCAATTCTTATTTGGCTCCATAGCTGATTTTATAAAAATTCGACTTAAATTAAATTTAGTATCATTTGGAATAAACTTTCCATCTGTCAATCAACATTTTTGTTATAGTTTAAGATCTTTCGTATTAATTATTTGTTAATGTCAATTTTAGTGCCTTTTAGAACATCCTGTATTTATGAAAATAAAAAAAATTTAGATTATAGAACTTTTGATGGGGAATTTGTATAATCAATAGAAAAATCGAATAAAACTTCAATTTTATAAATCTTGTAAATTATTTATAAAATTGGCTTTATAAAAACTAGAAAACATTAAAATGTCATAGAAATCTAATAAATATAAATGTATCTTCTGGTTATTTTATTTATATTTATTTTTTTAGTTTTTCTTGGGGGTGTTTAGAACTTATTAAAAATTTTTTCTTTTATAAATTTAATTGGTAAATAATGAAAAACTTAGAAGTTTATTGATTTTAAATAAATTGTAGTATGGATTTCAAGAAAATCAAGGTTTTTTTTGATTCCATTTTTAATAGTTTGTTAGTTTTTTTTTTTTTGTTCGTACAGAAAGTGAATGTTTTTCCATCAAAAAATTAAAATAAGTGCACCGCAAATAAATTAATATTAGATATAAATATTTCGGGATTAGTATTGACTTTTTTTGATTTCGATTCATTGATCGAAAGTAATTTTTAAGATTTATTTTAAAAACTTTTAAAATTTTTATTTTAACTCTTTGTGTCACGAATTATCATTTTGATTAATATTGTCGTTGTAAGGGGTGTGTAACGAAAGCCTAACGTTTATACAAAATTCTTCATTTTAAATTTCAGAATTTCAAAATCCCGACATTACTTAGTTTCTCTTTTCTTTATTTTGTTTTTGTATGCTAACAAAGGGCATGAAATCATTCAGGAGGTGACAAGAAATAAAAAATTATATATGAATGTAAGGTCACCATTCTTCTAGATTGAAAAAACCCTTGTTTAGAAGCCAAATTTAAAATCTCTTCTTAGTATATAAATGGATGTTAAAACTAGGAAGGAATTATTGTATACGAGCGATAAATTCTACATCGTTTACAAAATACGAGTCTTTACAAATTTTTAGTGATTTTTTATAAAAATACCTATAACTTTTATACGGCTTATTTTAGAAAATGTATTTTTTAGAGTAAGTAATCTACTTTTACTTTTGTGGGCATATATTCATTATATTTTCAGCAATTACAAAGTTATGCAGATTTAAAGTGATTTTTAAAAATAAATTTTGTTTCAAACTGAATTTTCTTATAAAACACTCTGTTTACCTTTTACAGCATATAAGAAAGAGCTTTTTAAGCTCTTTAATTATTTACTAACTTAACAAATTTTTTTCAATTTTTTGCCCTTTTCAAAATATCTCAAAAGCGGGATTGTCAAGATATTTTAATGCAGTCGGAATTTTGAAAGTCGAGATTTTGAATTGTCAGGAGTTTTAAACGTCGGAATTTTGAAAGATGGGAACATAAATGTCGGACTTTTGGACGGCACCCGTTGTATTTTATTTTTGCTAAAAATCTTCTAAAGGTTAAATACAATACTGTTAAAATGAGAAATTTGATACAACAGTGTGTACATTTACATCAACGGATGCATTCAATTCTCTGGTGTAGATGTTAGTTTACAATCGATTTGCAGTCAAAGAATTGTTGATCAATTCTGATTGATGTCTTAAATACAAGTGATAAGACCAAGATGAACAAACAATTATTCAGAAAATAGAGGTAATACCTAATGGTATTAGATTTAAAAATATGTTTTCATAAAATGAACCCCGACTTAAAACTTCTTTACTAAACACAAGTAACATGTAATGTATAAAACATTAGATATTTTTTTGTTTTTTTGCAAGGGTTGGTCGAAAACTCGAAAGACACAAGATCAACGTGCAAATTCTCTTTTTTAGTGTTGGGCTTTAACCAACCAAACTTCACCTCCCTTGTAAAGCAAACATTAGGTTAGAACCTATGGTATATTAATGTATTGCTTTGTACTAGAGATTGGATAAAATAGGAATAAATGATATTAGGAAATATGGGATGAGTGCTAATAAATTAATGTATGTTGGGATGAGTACTTAGAACAAAAATGTTGATGTTCATCTTAAATTAAAGGACTACGTGTGATTAATAGAAGAACAACATGGTTTTTAATACCAGTTAAATCAAACGTGAATCTTTTAATATAGTTTCTTAAGAGCCCTAAGTCCTTTCCCCAAATACCTATTTTGTATATAAGTTACTTTTTAAGTAATCTTTGACAGGAAATTAAATAGAGTTTTTAATAAACACCTCTGAATCATAAATATATTAAAAGTGATTAAAAAAAAAATTATACGATACCTGGTTTTAAAAAATTTCAATTCAAGTTGATTTTCAATATTTCTGTTTTGTTATTTGTTAAGCTTTAAAGGGTTAAGTATTATTCTAGATTTATTTATTTTTAGTTGTATCCAACTTTGTATGTATCGTAAATTACTGAATTTATTATAATTTTCTTAAATTTTTTTTTTATAAAAGAATTGTTTACTATAGCTATACAAAATCAAATCAAGCGGTTTTTTCCTTTTTTAATACAAACAACATACCTACATACTATCAAGTAAATTGCATTATTATTGAAATTGAATTAAAAAAAAAAAAACTAAACATCGACGCGACAATTTTATTAATTTTCTATCGGCTTCAAAGAAAAAACAAAAAAAAAAAAAAACATGTTTGAATATGCAAATTTTTAAGGAAATTATTAATGACTATTTTGAATGCCTAAAGATATGCATGCTGATTAATTAATGATGTATAATTGGAATTTTTTTGCTAAACGATTTCAGTAAAAAAACTATTTTGTTTTTCTTTCTTTTTACTAAATAAGTAATCGTTTTATATTATTTATTAAAAAACGTTGTTGAAAATTTTAAAAAATTACTTTTAATATTTAAAAAAAATATCTAAATATGAAAAATTTTTATATTATTATAAGTATAATGGACAAGCGTTAAATAATATAGTGGTTTAATTAGTTAAATTTTTTAGGACAAATATATCTGTTATGCCACAAAAAGTACGATTAAATTTATTTTGTGATTTTAATTATTTTAAAATAGAGTTGAGTTAGTCCTCCTTCACAAGCCAATTAGTCCTCCTTCATACAGTTGGAGGCTTTTTAGTTTTTTTTTATGGTTCACCGGGATAAACTAATCTTAGAAAAACGACAAAGAGTGCATCGTTGACTGTTTCAAGTCTAGGAGACCGTCATGAACATAATATATGCTGGAACCATCATAACTAATTATTTTAATTATCTTTTACAAAATTTCAGATGTCTAACTTTTTTAAGTACCATGATTTGGGAATATAAACTTGTTGCGTTAGTCTAATAAAATTTTTGCTAATAAAATTGCTGCAAAAATCGTTTCTATAAGAGCTTTTTTGCACAAAATTTTAAATACTTTGCTTAAATAGACACTGACTTATTTTCATATAAGAAAAGAGAAATTGTATGGCATTCATTGTAATGCGCTGGTCAAACTTATTTTAATAGTGAATTTTAACATTTTAACAAACTGAATTTTAATAGTGAAACCAAGAATTTTACAAAACTGAAATGGTAAAAACTTCAAAATCCTAACCCTTTTATTGTTGAAATTATCATGCGAACGAACGGATGGATATAGAGGTATGCAAATGGCTTAATTGATTCAAAATTCGATTCTGAGCAAGAATAGATATACTTTGTCATAAATCTAGTCAGCTCGTCTCCTTTAAGGTGTCACAAACGTAATAATAATTTTATTATACCCTGACAACTATACATTTGTACACGGGTATAAAAATTTAGTTCTGAAAATTACATTTTCATTTAAAATTGCAAAAAAAGAAATAAAAAAATATTGAGTGTTAATTTTGTTTTTTTTTCTTGGAAAACAGGAAAACGATTTACAAAATTTTTTACAAAATAAATTTTTTTTTTTGTAAATTAAAAATCAACAACATTTTATATCAAAAAATGAAATATTGATTTTTGTTAAATAAAATCGATAGTCGTATTTATACCAAATGTTATTTCGATTTGAAAATGTTGAAAACATCGATTTAAAAATTTAAATCAACTATAATTCAATTTTAGTTGTATTAAATTTTTATTTTTTATATTTAAAACCTACATTATATTTTATTTGATATTCATTTTTAATAAGACAGACATAATTTACGCTCTTATATAAAATACGAATACTTTGTACAAAACAAAAAAAAAAAAAAAAATCTTGATAACATAATTTATGGATTTAAAATTGTATTCTATTAAAATTCGATATAATTGAATGCAATTAAATATCGTTTAGGTGAAAGTGTTGAACATAAATTATATTTAATATTTTTAAATGATAACTTTTCAAAATGACAAACAAAAACTGATAATGTTTGAAAAATAAAAAGTGGGTTTGAAAGAATTAGAACATTTATTATGATTTATTTCTTTTTAAATTTTTAAAGACAATTAATTAATGGTAGTGTAAAGTAGTAGAATATCAATTTTTTAAGGTTTTTGTTTTTAATCGAAATAATTATTAAATTTTATTAAAAAAATATATTTATTTTATGCATGCATCAAAACATAGTTATGCTCGCATTTTTATTTGGTCTATACTTAATACTTAGGGTAGTCTTGAATGTGCATAGAACTATGATTTGAGATTTACAATTTAAGAATAGCACCATTTAATCTCATATGAGTACCATTCAAAACAATTATATAACTAAAGGAAACATTGCAATAATTGTTATGCTCATATAAAATTAGAAGTTGTATGACAACTACCTAAACTAGTCTGTCGAATTTGTTCAATTTTGAGCTATTGTAAAGGTGCTATTTATATAAAAATTAAACGGTAAGTATTTCCGAATTCTAGCTCCATTATTTTTTGAGTTATCGTGTGGGGCCGGACTGACGAATCCCTATAGATAAACCGAATCACAATTCTATGCTTAAGCAGATTTATATATATATCATAACATATCTATCTCGCGGATTTTGAAACATCCTAAACAGTTATAAAAACATATTATCGTCATAGTTAGAGACAGGTTCTTATCTAGATTCTTATTAATTCTAGATTCTTATTATTCTTGATGCTTATTAAATCAAAGTGAAAGCTAAAGTTTTTTGACTGGCATACAGTGACAATTCAAAAAATAATCTAAGTGAACATTTTTGCAAAAATATATCAAAAAAAAATGGTTTTGTTCATTTTAATACTTTAATAAAAACAATTTGAAACACGATCAATTTAAAAGTTCACGCCTAAAAAATTTCTCAAAAACAATTAAAGTACCGATATCTTGTTTATATAAGTGTTAGTTATAGCTTGTCAAAGTATGCCAACTTTTTTATAGTTTCATGAAATCCTTCTGAAATAAAACAATTTCTGAAAGAAGTGTGGATGAATTTACTATAAAAAGTCATACCATAAAAAAAAAATTTTGAAATCGGTAAATCCATTTCTTTATTTCTTGTTTTTATATTTTTGTATGTAGATTTGTAACCAAAAACTGATTCAAAACATTAAACAAAAATGTCAAAAATGCTGTTGAATGTATATTGAATATCAACTAAAAGAAGTCCTGTTTTAATTTTATACAGGAGATTCATATCGAACTAAACTAATTCTCTCAAATGCCCACGAAATCAAGATACTAAGCTAACATTATTTTGCTATGCCCAGTAAAGTACTGTATTAATGATTAACAAGAACTTTGAAGAAAATAGAAATTTTAAATTTCATTATAAATTTGGTATATTTATTGGGAGCGCTACGAGTGCTCGTATTTTAAAATCTCGTTTCCTTAAAAATCTCGGTAAATCTCTTTATACCCGTACGATAGGATCGGGTATAATAAAATTACTCCTCCGTTTGTAACACCTCGAAATAAGCGAGCTAGATATACCTTCAAAGGTATGGATCGGATCAGAAAAAAATTCTAAGACTTTTGAGCCATGTCCGTCCGTCCGCCCGTCCGTCCGTCAGCACGCTAACTCAAAAACTAAGAAAGCTAGAATCTTGAAATTTACACAAAATTTTTTGGGAGTAATTTGTAGGTTCCCTATTTTTTTTGGTTGAGTTTGGACCAAGCCTTAGGGTAGCTCTCAAACACCTAACTTTTAGATCCCCACATTTTTTTTGCAATAGAGCTATGAAATTTTAACTGCTGATAGATCTCACAAAAATATTAATTTTATTTTTAACAACTTTTTTTTGTAGCCCCACCCGTTACGGAGCTACAGCTCCCCAAAGGTTCAAAAAAGCTCTATATTTAAATTGTTATAGCACAAGTTGTGTAAGGTATATCTTCATTTTGAAAACGCCAAACGATTACTACTTTTATTAGTTTTAAAACTATATATACAATATATATATATTTGTGGCATACGGTATCTTAATTTACCGTTATGCGAAACTAAAATTTTGCAAAATCATTCAACCCTTCTATCTTCTAAACGGTTTAAGTTGGAAACTTGAAATTTTGACAGAAGTTAGATCTTTGAAAATAAGTATGAGTCATTTCAGAAATTTTTTTTGTATCACCCCCCGTTTAGGAGCTGTAAGGGGTCAAAAACTGAAAATTTCCTATTTTTAAACACCTGTAACTTGAACACCTGTTAGAATTTTTTTAAAGTAATACATAAAAATTAAAGCTTCAACATTATATTCTTATTTCTGTTAACAACTTTTTTTAATAATATAGGGTTACTTTATAATTGACGAAAGTGTTACTTGATTTTTTCAAATTTTCTAACAAAATTCTTCAACAAATTTTTTGCATTTTGTTTTACTCGATAATTTGAAATTGTTGAGGATATAATGCGTAGTACATAAAAATGTAAATAAATATACAACATAACGGTTGCTTGAAGAATTTTTATTTATATGATATTGATATATATACATACTTATATAATATCATGTTTATTTACATATCGTATATGTCACTAGTGAATGAGTGATAAGAGTATAGATGTATATTATATAGCGCCGTATATTTACATACATATATGTATTTTATTGTACTTATAAGAAATTATTCTGTCAATGGAATATTTAAATATAATATAATATAATATTTAAAATTATATTTACTATTTTATACTAAGTAAATTTAATATACATTTACCTCTTAGTATTAAATGGTACTATAGAATATTTGAAAAAGTTTTGGATTGATAATCGTTATGTGAAAGGTTAGAATCTGCTTTCGAAGAATGTACATATCAAGAATGTACATTTGAATATATGTACAACCCATAGTTCTAGAAATTATAAAATTCACCCAAATTATTTTAAAATACTAAAATATTAAAAAAATAATATTGTGAGCAGAGTGACAGGCTTTTAACATACTAACGGTTCGTACGGGTATCTAAGAGTTGACAAAGGCAACTGTATTCTTCCTCGTTTTTATTTAGAAAATAGAGAAAAAATAAGAAATTGTAATTTTTAATTTTTATCGAATAATAATAGAAGGGATTTTAGAATTGGATTCAAAATCAGGGTTTTACGCTTTTTCCAGAATATTTATATATATGTATATATGTGAGATTGTGACTTCAAAGTCATTCATTTTGCAAATGTTTAAATGTTTAAATAGAGTTTAAATATGCGATCTCTGATATCCATATCTTTCTTGTTAAAATTGTGCTAAAAATAAAAAAAATAAATAAAAATAAAAGCAAAAGAAAAACGAAATTTTAAGAAACGGATTATAAAAACGGAATTTTGATAAAACGAGATTTTGAGACATGATCATTCGTACTCTAGCCATATTTATTCATTTTTAAAATTATAATGAAATAAAGTCAAAAATAAACTGCAAGACCATTCTTTATACTATATATAAAACACAGAAAACTACAATATATATACTACAAGCGAACAAGGATTAAATATCATAAAATCTGTAACGCAGCATCAATATTTAAAAAAAAAAACACTTACGTTACTCTGGAAATCTGCTCCTGTCAATTTATTTAATCTAAATACTATATTATAGAATTTATTTTATTCTTTTTACTACAATTTTGACTTTTATTTAAAAAAAACAAAAAAAATTTTTTTTTCTTGTTTTTATTGTACACATCAATTTAAAAATCAATCAACAACATAACATTATCTAATTTTTAATTTTTACATATGTATATTAGTTATTTGTACACATTTGTACATTAACAATTGACATTTTACATTGTTGAACATTTCTATCTGTCTAATTTTTTTTTTTTTTTATTGTATTATTGTAAACAATTTTATTTCATGCCTATATAATTTTTCCAATCTTTAAATAATAAATATATTTCTACAAAAATATAAAATATAAGAAGTCAACGCAAATTAATTTTTATAAAAAAAAAAAAACTTTAGAGATAATTTCTAAATTAACAAATAAAACAAAAAAAAAAAAAAATAATAATAACAATTTAATAGGTAAGTGTTTGACAGATCTATTACACTGTCGTTAAAAAATATGTCAACAACTGGAAAAAAAACAAAAAAAAAAACCAAAAACGAAAAAACAAAAAAAAAAAAATTAAAACAAATGGAATTTAATTCCTATCTAGACTATCTAAAATCAATTATTTCAAATGGTGATATAACGTAATTTTTTAATATGTACTCAACAATCTACTATCACAGCTTGAGACTAATTAATGAGATTTTATAAAAATGGTAGGCGGCTTTTGATTACAAATCTACAAAAATATAAAAACAAGGAATCCATTATAAGTTGATTAAGTAGAAAAATATCTAAAGAAAAAAAAAAATAAAAAAAACAAAAAAATAAAAAAATAAAACAAAAAAATAGTCGCATTATTTACACATGCTCCTTAAAGTTTATTTGCTCGTTCGCTCACTTTAATTGTCTCACAGTCATAAACAATAATTCAAATATATAGTACAACCATATAATATAAAAGATTAAATCAGCGTTCAAATAGCAATTTAAGATTTATACCTTATAAAATTTCATATTCGTATTAATGTCAATTCATTTTTTAAATATATGCAGTGTATAAAATATTAGTACAGTTGTGGCAAATTATATTAGAAAACAATTTTTTTTGTTTCTACTTTAAAAAAAATATTTCAGCGAATTCTTTTTTTTATTTCTCTATACCTAATATTATTAACTTTTCTCGCAATTATTATTATTTATGATTTTTTTAATTAATGAATTTAAAATTAAATCATCTGTTTCTAATATTTTATTTAATAATATTTTTTTTAAAATTCACTAAACAAAGTATTTTAAATATTATAAATTGGACCCATATGTTCTTGGACCCATATGTATCTTCTAAGGTGCTACAGTCTAATTTCTTTATTTATTTATTTATTTATTAATGGCCAAACTAGT
Organism: Poecilobothrus nobilitatus; assembly: GCA_947095535.1. Taxonomy (NCBI): domain Eukaryota; kingdom Metazoa; phylum Arthropoda; class Insecta; order Diptera; family Dolichopodidae; genus Poecilobothrus; species Poecilobothrus nobilitatus. The sequence goes on along the minus strand of OX352774.1, from coordinate 80,258,489 downwards.
ATTTTTATTGTGCATTTTTTGTGGTCTCTTTAGTGCTCTTGGGTTGATTCATTTTGGTTGTTGATGCATTTAAAATTTAATGCTGGGGCATAATTATGTTATCGTTTTCAGCTGTAACAATCAAACGATTTCTTGAAGATTTTTGCGAACTTTTGCTATCTTTAAAATTCTTTTTTGGGTATATAATTAGATATTGTCCGAAAACCCTTAATACTGGACTGGTTCATTTAAACAATTTTTATGTTAAATAAACTGTGCCATCATTATTAAAAAAAATGATTCTACAGAATAAACTTCTGCAGAGTCGAATGTTATAACGTACACTTCAATAATAATAATATTATTAATTAACAGAATTTTCAGACATCACACTCTTCACTAATGCGTCAAAAATATATTGTGGTGTCTGTGCTGGTGTCTATTCAGAAAAACTCAAAATAGAGCAAATTCTCTGGGGGGAAGCATTGCCATTGTCACTGATAGCCAAGCAGCAATCGCGAATCTTAACTCTGCGATGATAACATCCAAGCTTCTTAGAAAATTCTCTGACGAGCTTAAAAATATAAGCTATCAACACAATGTTACATTACTGTGGGTTCCGGGACATAGGAACATCATAGGAAATGAACATGCTGATGTTCAAGGAGGGGTTTCACTGAAAGAACAGGTGGATCCACTACTAAACAGCGTTAAAAGGGATATTTTTCTACACTTTTTATCCCTAGCGAAAGAATTAACCTCATGCCGTACGACCAAGAAAATATAGCCGACGTACGACAACAAAAGAACTGACAACGTATTGAAGCTATCTCGGCGGGACATAGCCAGAGCAATAGGTGGTGTTCACAGGACACTGGCCAATTTGCGAACATACGGCCAGATTAGGTATTCCATTGAACACACCATGCCGCAGTTCTGATGAACAGAATGAGAAAGACACCATTATACACTTCACGTGTAAATGCCCAGCGCTGGCCAGGACCAGAAGAGCAGCTCTGGGTAGCCATGAATTTAACGATCTTAGCGATCTAGCGTCTAAACAACCTGCAGAAATGGTAAGGTTCCTGAATGCCGCGAAATGGATCTGAAATTAAATCTGTTATAGCCTAAACATAAGCCTTGTGGTCACGGAAGTGGTAGAAAAACGGTGCTAACGCGCTAATTGTGGTCTTGCCACGGTTGACAGGACCAGCCACGTAAACCAACCAACCAACAGAATTTTCAATCAGTCGAAGTTCAGTAAGAATCAAGTCGTTTAAGTAGTTTAAGCAGCTAGTTTCTCTGTTTTCTTTTTCCTTTAAGTTGTTCCGTCTTCCGTCTTCCATCTTTCCTGTTTATATTTTGCAGATCAACCAAAAATTTTATTCAGTTGATTGTTATTTGAGTTTTTGTTGCCAGTATTGTATCTAACATATAAAAGAGTATATTATTTTTAATGTTTTACGAATCAATTATGTATGCGAAAATATTTATTGGAATTTTCTGCATAAAATAAATAACAAAAAAAAAAAACAACAACAAATTATACTACAGTCTAGATAAAAAAAAATTTATTGAAAGTCAATCTTTTTTGAAAATTTTGACGTATACGACTTTGAGATGTTATGTTGGAGGCGCGATTTTTATACTGATAAGAAAAATTTTATTTTAATATTCAACGTTAACAGTTCCTGTTAGTTACCGTTATAACGACAGCAAAATATTTTTGTTAAATGCATTTAGAATATTGTTTACGAATATATGTATATATTTATACTCGTATATATGTAGGTAATAAGTGTATGTAAAAATAAAGTTAAGATTAAGATAAGGTTTTGATAGAGAAAAGCTGCTGGTATTTGGTTATTTTTGTATTAGGTAAGTATACAAAACCAATGTTTTTTTTTTTTCTTTATTATTAATAATTTACATGTTTGAAAGCATTATAAAAGATTTTATTAGCATAATATAAGATTTTTATAAAAAATAAAAGTGGAAAAATGAATAATAGCAACAAAAATTGTTTTATAAATTGTAAATATTTTACTAATTAATATTTTGGTATTAAATGAGTAATTTATAAATTTTGAGGGAGTTAAAAAAGCAGTACAAAAAATATAAAAGTGAAGTACAGTAAATAAAATACCTATATAATATTTAAATTATGAGATGCTTTTAAAAATGTATACTTTTTTTTATTTTTTTTTCTGGTGATTGATTCAAATCTTCAATATTAATTTATAGAAAAGTATTGGTCTTTCATAAGGGGACACTTAAATCCAGTTAATCCTAATTCAATTTTAAAAATAAAGAATAGTATTGCTTATAAGCTATATTTGGTCTAAAGCTGGAAGTTGATTATCTTTGCTTTAAATAGCTGTCAGTACTATGTACTTTACTTCTCCTACAACTGAAAATGTTGTAGACTGAATTGATGATATATTTAAAATTTATAAAAATTGCCTCATTTCAGTAAATATGCGCTGGGCTGAATTCTTCAAATTTGTACATCTAGAATCGATTCTCAATACACAATACATGCGGATGATGTAACCTCAACATGATATTTTCTTATAAATATAGTCACCTAAGTCGGCAACGACATCAACAACAATGTTACGTGTTCGGTCCATATTGTGGAAAGGACTATTTCCAATTTAACGAAATTTTTAATTTTTCACATTTTCCACCAATTCATTTCAACTCTCTTGAATCATCTACAAATCCTAATATTTTTTTAATCATCGTTTCTATCTGTAGGTCTTATTAACTATTTGCAAGTTTTTTGAAGCGGACATAATTTCTTATTGTTATAAAATACCAATAAGTAGTGATCCAAGAAGAATAAATAAGAAAAGTGTAAAATTTATTTGAAATTAAAATAAATTATTCGATCTCACTCTTAATTCAGTCGTATTAACTATGATTTTAATAATATTCATTATTTTGAGGAATGAGGTCGGATTGAACTACTTAACATTTAACATTTTTCAAGAACATTTTATAAAAATTTAAATATATTATGATTTGGAATTTTTAGATTTGGTATATTTAAGTAAATATTCTTTTTATATAAAATTACCAAGTAAAAATATTCTCCTTTATCATAAGAAAAAAATAATAAAAGTTTTTTATAAGAAAAAAAATTTTCCTACATGAACTCTTCAAGAAAAAGGTAATTTCAATACAGTAGAGAGATCAAAATTCAATCTATATACTGATTTTGATTATATTAAAGATTATTATCAATTTATAACTAGTGAACAATATTATGTATTGTTCACTAGTTACTATTAATAAGTTAATTTTTCTAGTTATATAACTTTGTTAAAATCCAACGTGACTGATAGAAATGAATAAAAAAAAAAAAATCAAAACAAAACAAAAACGTAACAGACGTGTTTTAACTAACTGGTTAACGACTTTTAAATTGAGATTTTGATTGAAGATAATTTAGAAAATTACATATTAAATACAAAAATATTTTAATATTCCATAGAGAATATAAAATGCTAAATTAAATTTATATTTTATATATGGAAGTACAAAATAAAAACAAATAAAATATTTTTTTCTAATTTTTTTTTTTTATAAATTTTTCCTATACATTCTTTTTCGTATTAAGTGCATTTTGTTTTAAATTGCAACAACAGTCTTCACTTTTAAACGTTGATTTTATTGTAAGTTGCAGAGATTTTGGTATTTTTTTTTTAGTAAAGAAACTACAATATAAATCTTGGTTACAATATTTTCTTCTTTTTAAACTTGTGATGAAATTTAAGATAGTTTTACATTAATTTTTTCCAACACGATAAGACCGAGTCAGATGAATTCATCAAGCCTAATTCAAGACTCTTGTAAGCAAAATAGTTATTAGGTGTTTTAATTTTCAATTGACATTATCATTGACATTATCAAATATATTATCTAATCAATTTCACCGAAAATTTTATTTTTCTAACCACATTTAATCAAAGCACTTATATTTCGTGAGCAGTTTGAATGTTCCTCTGGCTGGCTTCAAAATATTCTAACAATATCTAAAATACCAAAACATCGTTGGAATTTTTATCCACTAAAACCGTTTGTTTGTGGTTCGAATCCCACACACGTCGTAAGAGTTATTACCCCTTACGACATTTACAGCCACGCCTGAAAAGGAAAGGCTGTGTAATTTCCTGTTCACATGTTTATGTGGCAGAGAAATGCAATAAAAAAAAAAAAAACCGTCCTACTCCCGTAGCCAAAATTGTGGGAAAAACCCATAACTAGAAAGCAGTATAATACTTCAGGAATAGGAAAAGGCAAAAAAACGAAATGAAATTGTGGAAGTGGCATTAAATGAGAATTCTAGGAGATATAACTTTACTAGTTAAGAACAAAGGTGGATTTAGGTGATTATAAATTCCTACTTATCTCGAAGAATCCCATGATAATTTGAATTTTTTTTTAGGATTGATATATTAAATGTCAGATCGTCCTATCTAAGCTCCATATTGTGATTGCTTGAAATATTTTATTTTTCTTCTATTTTTACTTTTATTAACTTTGGGTAAGGATGTTGAGAATCATCGAAAGCTTTCACTAACTACAAACACCTGCCTCACTTTTGATTACAACTAGTCTAGTTAAAGAGTAACCATTAATTTTGCTTTAACTCCTTTAGATATACATCTATTGGAGTTGAAGACTTTCGTGAAGCTGAACTACGTTTATTGCTATATCGAGTAACTTGGTTCTTTTAAGTGTTTTATTGTCATTTTCGGAATGTAGGAATTTTAATGCTTCTACATTTATGTGCCCTCCTAAAACTGGCATTTTATTTTAGTGCCTATTTTTTTTTCTATCTTCGTTTAAACTATAGTCTCTAGATCCTTATGTAAATGAAAAATGGCACATCCCAAAAGCTAATAGGCTTAATTATTTGGTTTATATAACAAAATTTTATATTCTATTGGCAATCTACAGTTTCGACTGTGTTATTGACAATATAAAAATTTATGGTTCACAATACCAAATTAGCCTAATACAGATTCCTAATGAATTTTAATAAAATGAGAATTTTTAAAGAAATTTTTGCTTGTGAAGGAAATTCAAGGCCCTCTAAAATATTTAATTTTAAATTTCCGTTTTTTTTGTTTAGTTTATGAAACAAGTTTATTTTTCAAAAGATTAATTCTTTTTTTTTTAGATTTATTAACAATTGAAGACAAGAAATTAAAAAAAAACAAAAAATCAAATAAACATGTTTAAACTGCAAGGTAGCACAAGTCTACATATGTCATACATCAACTAACCAAAAAAAAAAAAATAAAAACAAATAGTAAAATTAAAACATTTTGTATCTTTTTTTGTTTTTTTTTATATAATTTGTATCTTTTTCTTTTTATGCTTTTTTTTTTTTTTGAATTTTAAAGAAACACCGCAACCACGACCACAACTCATACATCATTATACTATTAATTTGTTAAAATATAACTTGTGATAATTTTATATTATACTATCTATATATATATATATACATACATACATATTTAATATTATGTATATATAAATAAAGCGTTAAAGCATAATTAACTTCTTAACGATTTTTTGAAAATAATCCAAACTTTAATTAACTCGTTCACACGGTTTTCGTGACGAGTTGGTTGAATTTTGTATGATGTGTAGTGATGGCTTCCTATTTTGGATTCTTTACTATATATACATATTGTATATATAAACATAATCAGTGTTGATTACCACACTTTGTTTGTTGGCAATTATGAAAATCATTTATACAATACTTATATGTTGTTAAAGATATATGTATGTATAAATGTATTTGTAATATACTAATATAAATTAAGTCAGTTACTAATTGAATTCACAAAAAAATAATTTTTTTTTTATTTTTTTGGCAGCTGGAATTAATTGGTACCTACCTATGTTAGTTTTTTTTTTTTCTACTAATTTTGTTAGTGATTGCTTTGATTATTTTTGGAATTTTAGTAATATTTTTTTTTCTTTTCCATCTTGAAATTTTCTTAATTTGACAGGTGAGAAAATTACCATTATAATAAAATATATATATACATAAATAATATAATTTAATAAAAATGAAAAAAAATGTGTACTATTTCGTTTATAACATACACCTATGATTATTTTTAACATGCTATGTTAATCTGTGTAAAATCTGCAAAGTAAAATATTTTAATTTTGACTTTTATAAAAACTTTTGAAACCAATAAGATAAAGAGATTTGTTTTAAGCATTCAGTTTTCTGAAAATTTTATTAGATAATTTTTTTTATATTTATATTATAAAGATTTTCCCTAACTCTAATACATTTGATTCTCCTCCTTCGACTTGAAAAAGTTTCACTGTGTTCAATAATATAAAGTAGGGGCCTCGGTAGCATGAATGTGGGCTCGGAATGAAATACGCTGTAAACACCGAGGGAGTGTAGGTTTGAGTCCCACAGAAGATGTAAAAATATTTTTCCCATACAACATTTACAGCTATGCTTGAAAAGGAAAACTGTCTAATTTCCTTGTCACATTTATGTGGCAGGGGAATGAAGTAAAAATATATATAATTCAAATCTCGATAAAATATTATTTCAAAGAATGCCTATTAGTTCAAATTAGGTATCGAAAACTTATGCTAGAATATTTTGACTACAAAACGAAAAAGTAACTATATAAAACAGAATGCTGTATACAATATTGCAGCGAATAGAAAATTTCCCACCCTAATTTATATTATTAATATAGAGGCTGAATGGTAACCTATGAAATAGCTTACGAATGACCTAAGAAATATGAACCCTGGCAGCCATTCTTAAGAATAGTCTAATTATAATTTAAAGCAAAATATTTTATAAGATTTTTAGGTGCAAGAATATTTATATAATGGAAAATATAAAAAATGAAGTTGTTCGCCTTCATCTAAAGGCGAATGAAAGCAAAAATTTAGTTGCAATATTAATATTTTAAATAAATATCTATCGATTTTTCTATTTATACATTTATAACTAGTTGAACGACTTGTTAACAAAAATAAAAATACAATAAAACTTATGTAAAATAAAATTTGCAAAATTTAAGATTGACAGGATATGGCGTAAACTATACATATTTACTTGGAATAATATTCTGAGGCAATTTGAATTTGAAAATTGATCGTAAAATGCTGATTAAAATAATATGAAACCATTGATCTACTTTTTTAGTAGGATTTTAAATTTTAAATTGCAGAAAAATTTGTCTATAAAATTCCATTTTGATATTTATACAAAAAAATAAAAAAAAAATTCTTATAGTTATCAGAAAACAAAAATCTTATTTTATCATAAGAATATATTATCTATTCCATATAGATATTTTGGTCTCTTGTGTCATTTGTGTAACATAAAAGATTTTAAATTAATTGTAAATGAATATATAAAATAAATTGAATAATAAAACATAATTATGCCTATAAATTAAAAAGAAATAATAAAAAATAAAAAAAAATAAAAATTGTAACAACTATATGTTGACATCTAAAATCAGATTTGTAATCTAAAACTGTTGATTTGTAATGTGTCGATGATGTAAAACTGTCAGCACATGTGATTAATTTTGCCATATTAAGAAGTATCAATTTTAATTGTTGTTTTAACAATTTTGGAAATTCTACAATTTTTATAAGATTCAATTAAGATAAATTTCAAATTTATTTGTTTTTATTTTTACTTAGGTGAAAGATAATGAAATCTAAAAATTAGATTTCAAATTAATTGAATTATTTTAGTAAAGAAATAAGAAAAAGCAAATATTTTTTTAATTTTTAAAACGTTTCACTTTTAGAAAAATTATTACGTATCATGAAAACTGAGCTAAAGTATCTGTGAAAAATTAAACCAGGGAGAACAATTGTTGTCTCCCTCTCTTACAATTGAATTTAGTACATCTCTAAATACAGGAATCTTTATAAAACTGTTTTAGATTGTGTTATTCCTTCTTTAGATTATATGCGTTGATAATATGCTATGACTGAAGAAGTTGTGAAAATTTTTAAGTCAAAGATAATCTCAAAATTGTGAAGAAAGCTGACGACATATTTTTATATATTTTTCTGGATTGGGGCAACAACAAAAATAGTATTCCAATTTCGCTACGGCTTCAATATTCCTCTCATTGCTAGTATTATAATGCTTAACGAATCATCCTTTTTTCGTTTTATTTAAATTCAAGATAAAAGGCATTTAAAATTTAATTCAGTTCGAAGCTATGCAAATAGGAAATTTACCGTAGTTTGTTTTACTTTGATTATTTATTTTATGCTCATGTTTTACAGTAAAACAAAAAAAAAAGTATAAATTTTGCTGGGATTCTTTAAACAGAAAACCTTATTAAAAATTTATATTAAAATATAAATATATGCATATCAAACATATTATCACAAAACTTAAAATCATTTAATTAAAAAGTAAAATGTGTTCAATAGGTAAAATGGAAATATTTTTGAAAGGTAAAATGAAAAGTTAAACTTTAACAATAGTTAAACTATGTAAAACTATGGTTTATGATAATTTTTAAATTTTCTTTCTCATATGGAAGGTGATAATTTTTCAAAGACACTAAAAATACTCCCTTGTTAATACCAGATTCTTACTGACTTAACCCACCTCCCCGTTAACGAAATATAAACTTTGAATTGAGGAGAACATTGTAAGGAAACTATGAATTCACCTGTTATTAATTATTATTATTTTGCTAATATTGACGAAACCATCAACAGTTACAACATATAACAGTTTCCTGCACCAGGTAACTTAATTAAAATGTTGATAAAATTTTGAAATCTTGGAAAAATAACATATCATATCTCACTTTCACTTTTTCAAACAGTATGCATTAGTACTAAATGTCATATAACCTATTGTTTAGTGAAAAAAACCGAGGTGATGCTTAGTGGGTTGAAGTCCCGTTCACAAACAATATTAGTGTTTTTGATGATTTCGTTCTTTTTTTTGATGATCTCGTTCTGCCTTCGTAAAAAATACATTTTTATTTTTGTTTATACCTATCAAAAAGTAATTTTTAAGAATTTTTATTTAACAGGATTTAAAATAATTAAAACAGTTTATTTGACACCGTTATTTTTATTTTTTTTTTATAGTCAAAAATTAATTTTAATTTTTACATTTATTTTATTTTGATTTAAAAAAAAAAAAAACTATTTTCCTTCATATTATATTTTTATTTTCTATGTATGCTTTATATACTTTTAGTCACTGATCTAATACTATAATTAACTCTTAAGATAATTATGAATTTTATATTATTTCTTTCAAAATTTACAATAAAACTATTTAATAACCCCTTTATTGTATACTTATTTAAGATACATTTTCAATTCCTTTCAAATATTTTATAATTTATTTTTGTTTATGTTTAAAGGTAAAAGCTCAGTTTAATAATTTCAAAATCATTTCATTTATTCATCAATCAGATCATTTATTTATTTCGTTGAACATTTCTTTAAACTTTAATGCAAATTATGAATTTACTAAAAATCCATCATTCTTGTTTAAGTAAATAGTTCGTAATTCTAGATAATTCTGGATAACTCAAAAATCAAATACAGATATTTTATTTAATCATCATACAAATTGCATTTCATTCATTTCATTCTATTCTATAAATTGTATTGCATAAATTATAGAATTGCATTCCACTTACAACTCTCGACAATTCACCCGCAATTATCATAATTTAACATTCGCTTATTATTCAACAAAAACAAAAGATGCCAGGATATCTGATATAGAAAAGTTGAGCTACAATAATAATATCTATTGATTCTTTTAGATATATAACAAGTAGATATGCCTACTTTTATACTATATGTCATTCATCGACTTAAAGTTTCAGTTGTTAAATAAAGTATCTATAAATAATTGATGAATTTCAAAAATATGTAACAAATATTCAATGACATCAATTTGTTGAAATTTTAAAACTATGATAAAATTATATAAAATTGTCAGATTCTTCTTTAAACTGACAGTCATCTGACTGTCAATTTAAAGAAGATGACAATCTGTAACTTTTGTGATGACATTCTGTAACAATCTGTAGATGACAATCTGTAACTTTTTTGTATACTTAAGGTGATGGCCCAATGGCCCAATGCTTATTTTGCTTCCTTTATTCTGAATACGTTTTTAAAGTATCAAAACGAAGAAAAGTTAGCAAAGTAAATACTGGCCAAATGATTATTTTGCATTTGACTTTTGTTGAATTTATCTTTTCTGAAATGGATTTAAAAAAAAAATTAAAAATTTTATATATAATAATTTAATTTATATGAAACTTACAAAGGTTTGTATTCAGTGCCAAATACGAGAAGATTTTGGGTTCGGGATATTTATAGAAATCGTCAAATTCATGGATTGCACAAAATCACATTCCCATTTATTTAAAATTTTTCCACTTATTCAAATTTTTTTTAATGTTTATGTAAAAAAATTCAAATATTAAATGTCAATGTATTTAACGTAAAGTACGGAATTGAAAATTTGTCGATTCGCTACTTTGCTTCATTTGCTTGCTTTGAATATACTTTGTGCATTTCGGCAAGTACCACAAGAAATAATGTAATTCATTTCAGTTATCAAAGTTTTCGAATGAAGTAAAGGAAGAAAAGTAAGTATTGGGCCATCACCTTTAGACGTGGAATCAAACGATTATCATTTAAAATAAGAATGTATAGTAAAAACTAAGACTTTGCTAAAAAAATTTTAGATCTTAATTCGCGAAAGAATAAATTTATAAAATAGAAAAAAAAAAAAAATATATGCAAATAATAATTTTGTAAGAAAAATTTTACCATTGAGTGTCCGTTTTATGGCATAATCAGCTTTCGGTCTAAAACAAGTAAATAAGTATTTATCGTATTCACAATCGTTATTTTATAAGAGACTTGCTAATACTCGTTGTGCCCCTCAATAAATAAAACATATGGCTTTTTAATTGAAGATATGAGTTAATAAAATCTAAGTCTGTTATTAGAGTCAACTTCACTGTCAAAGAGCAACACGTATACAAAATTTGAAAACAAACGGTCAAGTCGTTTTTATTTTGGAACGAAAAAGTTTAAAAATTTACATTACATCTCCAACTTAGCAGCCCATTAGACAAATTGGTTAGCCCAGAAACAGTCCCAGTATCCCTTTGGATATAATTTGTATATAGAACTTTTATATATAAATTTTTATGATCAGTTGAGCAGTTTAGCCAGTCTATAAATCACAAACAAACAGACAAACATTCCTTTTTATATATACATATAGATATGCCATAAAACTTTCAAGTTCAACTACGGCAATTGTATTATGGTGAATTTTAATTTCCGTTAATTTTTAATTACTTCTGTGTTAGTATATGCATAAAAATGAGCTCGAAGGCTTAGTAGTCGAATTATTTCACATTTTCCTTACGAAATTAAAAACAAAAGTTGATTAGCTGTAATTGACTTAAAAAATAAATTCTTAGTCAAAAAACTTGACTCAAAAAATTAATAATTTACGGTTTTTTTGTAATTTAAAATATAAGAAATTCTAAAAGTAATTCCATATAGTAAACTTAATTTTGAAAACGAAACCGTATACCTAATCTGACTAATTTTATTTCTTTTGTTTACACATATATGCATTCATTATTATTTTATACTAAATACATAATATTTTTTTTTAATTCTATATAATATAATAAAAGTCATATACATATTTTCATAAATTTTTTAAAAATACAGATATATGTATATATATTATAAAATGCATTCAGCATTAGTAACACTATATATTAAATATAAAAAAAAAAAAAAAAAATACCTTGATTAATAATTTAGAAGTTTAATTTTTTTCATTTTTACGATTTTTCATGTACTTAAAACGCCATTACAGAATTATAATTATTTTGCTTTGAATATAATAATAATAAATATATGTATATTTATATTATATTATCTATAGATGTAAACCCATAAGATATATTATATTTATAATATATACAGGGTGATTCATAAGTAAGTGCATTGACATAAACTATCGTTTTAACTATCTAGGGAATAATGTGTAAGCTAAAGTTTTGTATGGGGGTTAGATTGTGAGCCCAATAGTTTTAGAGCTGCGGCTCCTTAAAGGACATTTGGTATACAATTTTATTTGTTTTGATTAAAATGACCATAATTTTTGTTACAAACAAGATTAAAGAATTTTGAAAAATGGTTTTAAAAGAATGAGAAAGAAGCTTTTCTAAATGTACCTATTCTAAATTTCTATTTGTTTTAGTTTGTTTGTTCTTTAAAACGCCTGAAAGATGATAATTTTAAATTTTTTAAATTTTTGATAGAAGAAAATGTCATTTTGCGTGTAACTTAATATGAAAATTTTTTAGGTGCTTAAAGCTTCAAATAACGCTTTTCCCAAGTTCTAAGTTGGTATACCATTATAATAAATTAGCTTTCATCCTTTGGCAGATGAACTAAAAAAATTAAAAACGAGGAAGAGTGCAGTAGAGTAGACTGTGTCAACTCTGGGATACCCGTATGAACGTAATATATCCTGTTTCTATATAACTTGATCTTCCTTTATTCAGATCTTTTAGTACCGACTCTTAACTACAGAGATATATTTATGTATATTGTGGAGTTGTATGACAGCTACCCGAATCTATTGCCCCTAGCTTCATTAAGTTCCAAGAGGTGCAATAAGCCTGAAGCGGCTGCTTTATACGAACCAAATTTTACAAAAGTTGTTGGCATGTAACTCGACACCTCTTTGCTAAATTTCAGATTCCTATCTTCAATAGACACTGAGTTATTTTCATTTAAAAAGAGAAGTTGTATGGCAGCTACCCGAACCTGTCACACCATCACAACCAACCAAATGTTGTTGCTATAAAAACTTGATCATCATTTGCAAAATTTCAGATACCTAGCTTGAATAGACACGAGTTATTTCCGAGTTAATTTAAATAGCCAAACTAACAATTTTGCAAAAGTGACGTGAAAAAAATTGCAGCCTCCTAGCTCCTTTATTTTTTGAGTTATCGTGCAGACGGACGGACGGACAGACGTACATGGCTTAATCGACTCAAAATTCGATTCTGAGCCGATGCATACCTTACTATTGGCACTATATCTAGCTCGACTCCTTTAAGCTGTCACAAACGTAATGGTAAATTTATTATACCCTTGAACATAGTTTATACGGGTATAAAGATAGAGATTTAAATGAATATATAATTTCTTATGCTTTTAAAAACATTTAAAAAACATTTTAAAAACATTTTTCAGAATCCTTTAATTTTCTTTGTAGCAGACGTTATGGCAATTTTAATCAAAAAGAAATGTCCTTTAATCATATTTACGAACCACCCTGTATATAATGTGTGTATGAGCAAATATAGAGATAAATCTAGTAATGTAAATATGCACTCTAGTTTCTTTTCTATATTTACCGAAACATTTTTTAACCTTTTGTCATCGTTTTATTTTTTTTATTTTTTTTTTTAATTTCTTTTATTTTGTTTTTTTTTTTTAATTTTCTGATATTTTGTTTTTCTTTTTTTGCATTCAATTGCATTGTTTTACGATGTGAATATGAATGTGACTAATATTACTGCGATCCGACAATAATAAAATCTAAATGATCATTTTCATAATATATGAAATAATAAAACGTAACTATAGATACATATGTAGATAGAAAAATATAAATAGGTATTCATTGTACACCGTTTGAATTAATTTCAATTTGTGTGCATTTAAGAGTGACTTAGATTTTATTTATGGCTAATTTTATTGCATATTTTTTTTTCATTTTTTTTTAAGATTATTTTTATAAAAGTATAATTAAATTAAATTTTAGTTTGTAAACCCCCTTTTTATTATTTTTCTTTATTTGTTTTAAGTATTTTTTGTTTTATTTTTATTTTTTTATTTTTAATTGTCGATTAAATTATAAACCCGCTTTGTCGTATTTAATTCACTGGAGCTAATTAGTAGAGGATTTCATTTTTTTTGTAACAAAAAATTTTAAATCGAAAAGAAAAATGGGAATAAACATTTATTTTTTATTTTCAATTAAAACGTTCTTCTAACTATAATAATATTAAGTTTTCCATTTTGGTTATGTTGTGTTAATGCGCTAATTTTTTACTGATTTAAAAAAAAAAGTGAAAGTGAGGGGAATTCAAATTTCTTAAAAATGAAAGATAGTTTTTACAGTACCATTTGAATTTTACGTTTAATTCGTTTATTTCTGACATCTCTAAAAGTTTTTTTTTCATAAACCACTTTTCGTATCTCTTTCAAAGGCACCCAGAGTATCCCCATTCTAGTGTCAAATTTTTACTAACTAAACTCTCCTCCTCTTTCAACTAATATTATGAAATGAAAATTTTGACTGCCTCCGCAGTATGTTGACTAGAGAGAAGTGGTCGGAAAGCAGAGGGCAAGAATGTGGAAACTTGGTGATGAGTGGTGATGTACGGGAACAAATAATCTGGGTATGATTATTAGTTTTGCTAACAATCAACAATACTGCTGCTTTAAATGGATATATCTTAGACCCGAAATGTATATAAGCTAGATTCCAGGTATACTAAATATGCGTTCAGTTATTTATGATTTCAGAAGTTCACAGTAATTTTTTGATTATGTAGGTTATTATGAAGACTCTAATGCCTCACTCGGTCAAAAGCTCGTGATACATCCAGAACAACTGTTGGACAGTACATTTTTTCTGTCTTGAAATCAAAGATTATCTTGGTTGATGGATTTTGGTTCATACGCTCTACATGGCCCAACCAATAAAGTCGCCTCAGTTTAAATTTTTTTTTAATATTCACATCCAGCTTGTGAATTTCGTCCTTCCATTGATCTTGGACCATAAATCATACTAAGGCTTTCATGCTAAAGATACCTACAATATTGTGTCCCCTTACTTGGCCATGACAGTGTTCATATTTCTGATTAATACATCTGAAATGGAAGTATGAGTGCTTTGCACTGTTGTATTTTGGAATCTCAAGATATTTTTCCGAGGAGGATCAACTTCTTAACTAGCTCCGACGGTAAAACATAAATTTTAATAAATTGTTTATTTAGTTGATTGATTGACCTATAAATGGTATAAGATTAAAACAAAAAGTAAGGTTTAATACCTTTTTAAAGTTTATTTATAATATTATTGATTTTTAGATATTACTCTTAAGAAGCATTGGTTTTCTATTAATAATCTAAATATTTCTAAAATAATCTTACTTTGCTGGCTGTTGACGTATTTGTACTTTCCAAATATTTTTATTAATATAAAATTAAGTTTACAATTATTAACTTTATCATGTAATTAAATATTATAAAATTTTTTCGCCAAATCCTATATCCTTTTAGTAAAAAGTCAGCATTTAAATTATTTAAATATTTTTTTTTGTTTTACTTTAAATAAACTGATCGGATACCATATCTAATGGTTACAGATTAATTATAACCAAAACTATATTGTAATAACTTTCCTGTTTTTATAAGTTTGCTATACTCACTCTTAATTAACAAGTTGGGTAAAATTCGGTCTTAATTTTTGATATTTAGCTTTTGTAGCTGCAATATGAAAAATTAATTTTGAAATCCTTTCTATTTAAGTATATTATATTTTATTGTAGATGCACCTATTGTAGATTCTATTAATTGTAGAATGGTAATGATGAATGAGTGTTATATATCACGTTGAGTTCCACACTCACCAGTGAACATAAAAAAAACTTACGTTAAGCTTCAATGTATCATCGGCGAACATTTTAAAGATAAAACACAGTACATTAAAATATTCTTAGGCTTTTGAGAACAGTCCGTAATGTTCACCGGTGATACGCAAATTTATTTTTATTTTGGCAACTAAGCATGAGATTTCGAAACATTTTAATGATGTTCACCGGTGATACATGTGGGAGTCATCCTGATATATTGCACTTGACGCAGATGTGTTTTTGTCAGTTATATTCATTTAATTCTTTAATTAATCTTAAAATATTCAATTTAGTTTTAATAATCCAACAATATTTTTTTTTTTTTATTATACAAAAATATCTTATAGTTTTTTATTCATAAATATAATAATAATAATTTATATATTAAAATAATATCAAACTATTGTATAATATTCAATAAAAAATATTTTATTTCTATTGGTGACATTAAATGCGGGGGTGGTGCTTATTATTTACAGCTAATAATATATTCACGAACTTGTTCAAAGAAGAAAAAAAAAAATCAACAAAAAAAAAAAAACAATAGATATTATTATTGAAACTAAACTGAACTTATGTATCTATAGATAAAAAAAATTTTTAAAAATCACAAATTATTTCCAATTTTTACACCTGCAAATTATTAACTAAGATTGACACGTGTTTTACTACGATATAACTTTAATTCATCTTTGAATATACACATCTTGATTTTGTTGTTGTTTTTTTTTTTTTTTTTGTTTCTCTTTTTTAATAAACCTATGTGAGTGATGTGATGTTAAGGAATGCAATTATAATTTCAATTAATTTAAATATTTATTGAAAGTTTAATTGTAAAATAAATTTGAAATTAAATAATAAGATTGTGAAAAAAAAAATAAAAAGAAGAAAGAAAAAAAAATAATAACAGATATTTAATTATATTAATTTTATTGTAATATTTCCAGTACATATCTATTATTATTTTAGAAGCTATTGTAAACCTTTTTTTAAAAAAGATAAAATGTTACCAGTTTTATTGACAGAAAAATACAAAATTGTCAGCTATGATTAATTTAATTACAAATTTATTTATAATGTTAAATATATAAATAATATATATACAGTTGTGGACTTTTAATTTTTAATGATTTTAATTTAATATTATTTGAAGAAACGATTTAAAAAAAAATTTGTAAACGAAGACAAAAATAAAATACACCTGGCCTCCTATGTCATAAATAAAATTCCCCAAGTAGTGGTTGGCCTTTTTTGAGCCTAAATTAAGAATTTATTATTTTATTTTAACAATAGGATCATAGAAGTAAGTCAGAACTTTGGAAAAACTGTGAAAAATATTTGGGATATTAATATTTTTCACAGTTATTCAAAGAAATAGTGTTAAAGGATCTTCAACGGATGTTTAGATCCCAACAAAGAAATTGTGTTTAGGATCCTATTATAATAGTACATCTATTAATACATTAGTATTATTAATACATTTAGTATTAATAAAAAAAAAAAAAAAAAGTACTCAAAACGAACTAATTTTCGTCAATATATAAATTCTTCAAATCTGAATCAACAAAAAGAAAAAAAATATGTTAGACGTAAAGAGATTCAGCTATTTACATCATCAAAATAAATTACTAAAATAGGTCAGTAGACAAGTTATAAATACATCACAAGAACAAAGAAGAGGAAAGTAAAGTGTGGAGGAAAAAGTAACCACAGATTACAACAATGGATTACTCAATGACCTAATAATGGATAACCTAATAAAAATGGCACGTAATTATTTTCTAACAGAAACTAATAAAATCTACAAGAGTTCAAACAAGAATTTACAGATATTATATACCTACTTAGAAAAAAATTAAAAAAAAAACTCTTTAATTAAAGGATCAATAGTTTATAACTATAGAGTTCTACGGCCGAATCATCATAAGTCCGAAAATCAAAAATGCCATAAGTATGAACAAGATGTACGATCGCCACATTTTTCTTACTTATGTTACCAAATTTAATTCGAACTTATGACAAAATTACATACAAAATGACAGACAAATGACAGACAAATGACGACATGACAGACAAAAGTACAAAAATTACAAAAAAAGAAGAATATAAAAGTATACATCTGCAAAAATCGTTAAATTCTGATTTTGTAATTAACTATAAAATCGTTCTTGATTATTGTTTTTAAATAAATATTTCTAAATGTCAGTTTATTACATAATTTTTTATTAAACAAAAGATAATTGTATTAAATATCGGGAATATATACTTATTTTCTAGAAAATAACAAAACAATAAAAATGTAAAAGAAGCAAATTTTTGGAAAAGCAAAATATGTTACAAAATCAGATTTATACACTTCTCAAAAATATATATGTATGTATGTAGGATTTTGATTTTGGAGGGATTTTATAGAACTGTTTAAAAAATCAAGGTTACTCACTTTCGCAGAACATATATATACTGAAGAAGCGTATAAACCGGATATATATATATGTTTATATATGGAAGATTTAGTTTTTTTCTTATAAGTTTTGATTTTATGGCATGGCGCTGTACTTTTGTCATATGTCATATAGTAGGAAATTTTTTTATAATATCAGATGACATAAGTACGAAATTTAAATTTTTTTTCGACTTATGTTATTTTATTTTTTTTTGTCAAATGTCATATGTACGAAAAAAATTAAATGACATAAATACGAATAAAAAATGACGTTCTTATGCCATTGCTTATTTCGTACTATTGGCGTAGCGCCGAGTTCTAACTCTACTATAAATCTTCTGCCGTATTTTGTTAAATCTTCTTTTTCGTTAAATTTTTTAGCATTATATATTTTCCCTTCTTGTCAGAATTCCAACAACCTCTAATTAAAAGTTAGCTTAAGCACTTCAAAAACCTAAAAATAAAATACTTAGAAAATATGTTACTAAATTTTTGTCTGTAACAAAATATCGATAGATGAATAACTACTTATAGGTAATATAGGTAAAAAAAAACATGAATATAAGTATAAATTCATAGATATAAAAAATATATATAAGTACATATAAATATAATATATTTTAAAGTGTGTCTTATAATGGAAATAAAGTAATAAATCAAAAGACTATTAATTTTCAATTACTTTTTTTAGTAACAAAATTACTTAATTTTAAGTTTTTGTTTAATTAAAAACTCTTGATTTGGTGATTCCCGTGATACTTTTTAGACATTTATAAATAAATAATTTGTTTTTAAAAAGTAAAAAAAAAAAAAAATTCGAAAAACATCGTACATAGATTCAGTTGTAAAAAAAAATAATTTTACATTATCTTCAAATCATGTTAAAAATACTTTTTTTTTCATTTTACCTTTTAATATATGTAACTTTACTTTAGATATTATCTTCAGACTGAATTAAAATACATTTTTGTTTTTTTTTTATTTATTAGATACATTTTGAATGAAATGACGTGATGAATGAAAACAAAAATAATTCGAATTCTTGCAAAAGATTTTTTTTTCTTAAATACCTACATTTATTATTATGTTTAAGAATTTTTAGTAGAAAAATTAATTTTTTTATGATTATTTTTAAAATTTTTTATTTCTTTTAAGTGTTCCTTGGTTATTTTTTTTAAATATTTCTCGAACTCACTGGAGCTAATTATTAGAAGATTTGTTTTTTTTTTTTTTGAAAAAAAAAACTTGATATTGAAAGGTAAAAGGGAATAGGTATAATAACACTAAGTTTCCAATTTCTATAACGTTGTCTTAATATGCTAATTTCAGTTATTGATTTGGAAGAAGGACTTTAGACTTTTAGTAAAAGTGAGAGGAATTTTAGACTTTAGGCGAGGGATTCAAATTTGAAAAACATTTTCTAAAACATTTTTTTTCCTAAGAGAGGCGGGAATCTCCAAAGGCACCATCAGAATACCTCTTTGATAGCGTTAGTTTTATTGATAAAATTCACCCTCCTCTTTAGTCAATATGATGTACTAAAAACCTAACTACCCACGTAATATATTTGCTACTTATGGAATAGCAATATGAAAAAATAGGACAGGGTACGGAAAACCCCTTTTGAATTGGAGAGTGTGAGTGTATTGGATCAATTGTATCAGCCTATTGGTATTACTATTTTATTAACAATGACGAAGCCATCAACAAATACAACATGCGGTAGTATAAAACACTTTCTTGCACTGTTAACAACTAAAGGCAGCTCTACTGTAGCTGCTATTATCATTATTGGTAGTATATTTTGGTAGTATGCATTTTGCTTCGATGTAGTGGTTTATTATTGATCTAAAAAAGAATAGTTTTCTCTGATGATTCCTTTTTAATAAATAACTTAGTTTTGCTTTTCAGCAAATTAGTTTGATTGTTAAATTAAATTGAAATTCAGATTAATTAAAAACTATATAGCGGATCAAGAGTGTTATTGAACATACAAACATAATACAATATTCATCAATTATATTTTAAAGAATTTCTTGAATAAAGAATAATTGAATTTTTTGTACTGAAGCTAGAAGAGTTGTAAGGTGTAAGAATATTTTTTTCTTTAGTTCATTACTCTGCCACATATATGTGATAAGGAAATTACACCGCCTTTCCTTTTCAGGCCTGCCTGTAAATATCATAAGGGGGAATTATTCTTACGACGTGTGTGAAAATCGAACCCACACTTCCTCCGTTGTTTACAATGTATTTCATACGCTCTTACCGACATGGCTACTGTAAAACAACTAAAAACTGTAAGATAATTAGAAAATTGTTTTGAAAAATACCTCCTTTGATTAATTTTCTTCTACAGCTATTCCTTTTATTTCTAGCATAGTTTGACATTTATTTCTTTTCTATATATCGGATAACCATCTCCTGTTATATTAAATCGTTTCCATTTTTGTTAAAACGATGAAAACCAACTTGAAAATTTTGCTTTCAAATGCGTTTTTGATAAATTGTAAATAAATGTGGTTAGTGGCTGGATGGAGATATAGGTACAAAACTTTCTTACTTTTAATTTTGCATGTAAAATATTTTTTAAACCACTCGTAAAGTTTTCAATTTAATTTTTTTAATTTACATTTTAATGGCTTAAACAATATAATAAAGTTTTTTAAAAATTTTTTTGGTTAAACTTCATGCGATTCTTTGTAAATAAAATTTGAAGTAGTACCTAAACAATAACATTAACTTAAATTAACTAATATTTTTATTTAAAGTAGTAGATTCAAAACCCCCCGGGAAAAAATTATGTGGCGATAGTTCAGAAATCGCAACTGATGCTTGGTAAAGAATTTCATTTGAAGATCTTTCTTTTGAAGATCTGCCAATATGTAATTTAATATTTAGATATATTGATAAAGTCTTAAGAATTATTTTCATCATGAAAGCAATATCTATAACTCATCAAATTACGAAGATAGTTTTTTAGATACATCACTAATCCTGTTAAAATGTAATACATTTAAAGAGGCATAATTAAGGTCAGTACAATTTCCCTTTTAATGATTTTGTTAATAAAATAAGAAACTTCCATAATTTACTTAGATATAATGATATAATGATCATTGCGATCATTCCATGTAAATGTTTAATTAAAAGCAACATTAAACGTCTTAACTGTATTCACATAAGTATTTCAATTTCAACACAGAAGAATTTAATTATATTTTAAGCCATATTTCTTTTTTAAATATAGAGTTAGATTCACTGCTTATCCGAAGAAGAATATAATAATTGCTTTTCGAAGAACAATATATGGTACCCTTACCTTTCCTTGATTCATTAGTTTCCATGATTACGTAGTTTTCATTTTCAGATATAATCATTCCATGTATAAATTAAACTCCAGTAATAATAAATTTCTATTAAGATCATATAGACAAAGTTCACCGAATCGTCTATTTTACCAATTTTAAAAGTATCTTTGAAGACTAAATTAGTACCCCCAGCTCCTTTTTATATTTTCTGAATACAGGATGAATGCATTTACTTATTACAACAAATACCAAGAGGAACCACGGAGTAATTTCTGTAAGTTTAAATTTTTTTAACTGACCAATTCAAAGAAACTTAAAAAATGCTTTAAATATCTACTACAAAAAATACCCTCTAAGTATCTACTACTAAAGATATCCTATATATAACATATTTAATATTAGGCACCTATCTATATTATACTATATAGTTTTAAAATGATGTTTCCATTATAAAATTCAATAAAATTCATAAACATAAAAGTTATATACTTAGGAGTACATAATGTATGTTGTTATATATAAAAGCATTTTAAAAAATATATAATTTATAAAATATTAATAATAGTTATTGGAATGTAAAAAATTTATATTAAAAATTTTTTCACAGAAATATTACGAATAAATAAATAAGTACTTTATATAATATGAGTATTAATTTATTTATTCAATTACGATGCATTTTATGATAATCGTATCAACATAAAAAGCTTTAATTAAATTAATTCTGATCAAAATCAAATATATCAAATTTGCCATTGCTTTACAAATTGAACTCATGGGATTCGTATTTAAAATTTTTAATTTATTATGTTATTTTTATGTTTGAATTAATAATAATGCATTGTTTCTAAATCTCGAATGCATGCATTAATATAATTTATAATTTTAAAAAAAAATTATATTTTTTTTTCAATTAAATTTATTGATATTTTAATATTTTTGTCAGATGACAGATGACAGAAAAATATTAAAACAATAAAGTGAAATAAACAAGAACAGTTTTCTTTTTCCTTCCTTTCTTCTCCTACAATGGGAATGGGGAATCTCTGAAATTGTCTATTATTTATATTTTTGTTTAATAATGAAAGCTGCACTAATTCATTAGTAATCACTAAACTCTAGGTCTGTAGTGCACTTTCTAATGAAAAAGAAGTCAACAAGAGGATTTGCGACCTAGTACCGGGTTTGCCTCAATTAATAAGTTTAATAGTTCATATCTCAATATGCTTGGTCTTCATTATACCCGTATGAACTATTTCCAAGGGTATAATAAATTTGCCATTACGTTTGTGACACCTTAAAGGAGTCGACCTAAATATAGTGTCAAAGCTATGGATCAGCTCAGAATCAAATTCTGAGTCGATTAAGCCATGTACGTCCGCCCGTTCGCATGATAATTCAAAAAATATAGGAGCTAGGAAACTGAATTTTTCTTACATCACTTTTGCAAAATTGTTAGTTTTGCTATTTAAGTGCAACTTTTTAGGCCTCCGCGTTCGAGTAGTTGCCATACAATTTATTTCTTTATATGGGAATAACTCAGTATTTATTGAAGCTACATAGGTATCTGAAATTTTGCAAAATCGTGTTGAGTTACAGGCCACAACATCTGTAAAATTTGGTGGCACTGGTGCAATAGTTTTGGGTAGCTGTCATACAACTCATCAGTTTACATAAATATATCTCGACAGTTATAATGTCGGTACTAAAACATCTAAAATTTTTTAAAAGATGATCAAGTTATATAGATATATTACATTCATACGGGTATCCCAGAGTTGACACAGTCTACTCTACTGCACTTTTCCTCGTTTTATATTTGATTTTAATTAGCAAAATAATTTTAGTTACCTGAAAATAAGCTTACCTATAGTCTCCCATCGAAACTTCCTTATTATTCGTTTTATTATAAGCTTCATTTTCTTGAATCATTATTTTTCCTATGGTGTCCATTACTCTTCTGTACCTATTGTATAAGATCAGAATTAATTTCTTCAATTTCTTAGGTATAAAATACCATAGCAATATGTAAAAATATTTACCTTTCAGATTTGATCCATTATATTATAATAAGTATTTTTGTATTTGAAATTTAGTATTGTGCTGTTCAGTTAATCAGCAAAGGGTAGAAAGTGATTTCAGTTAAATGTATATCTGTTCCTATTTAGTAAATTATATTGGCGGAATTAAATTAGTAGTACATAATTCAGTAGTGCTTCTAAATATTAATTAACAACAATTGGATTTAAAAGCAGTAACTTTTTATATTTATAATAAAAATTACTCTTCTCAATTCAAGAACATAAAAACAGTCACGAAACGTCCTACAGTCACGAAAAATTGTTAATTAAGATTGTTAAAATTGTTAATTATGGTTGTTAATTAAGATTAGATTAAAAATTGATAACCAAGTTTTGACATGTAAGATATTTATCATTTTTGAGTTTCTAAAAATTGTTTGAAATATCTAACATTTTGGAGTGAAACTAAATTTAATTTTGAAGACATAATTTAATATAATCAAAAAATTAATTTGAAGGATATTTTAAAAGTTTATTTTTTTACTACCCTGTTGCAAGCGGTTAAACATTTTAATGATTTACATAAATTTTAATTTTACAAATTCTCGTTTAGTTATTAATGGTTTTTTTGATTAATTTTAGTTTTTAGTACTTAATATGGTAACACTATAAAATTTTCTTAGAAAATGAATGTGTAGCTGGATTGTAACTGTAACTGGAATAGAACCGAGATATACTATCAATTTTCTCTTTAGTAAAATTAGCTACAAATTTTCAATGAAATATTAACTCACAGATACAAAAATTTACTGAAACTGACAGATGATCTTAAATAAGAAAATTAGAAAATAAATAATGTTTAAAAAATGGCCTTAAATCCTGTACTATAAATAACCACTATAAATTATAATAATAATTACAACAAAAAAATAAAAACAGGTTAAAAAGAAATTTTACAGGTTATAATTTTTTAATTATGTTTTTACACTTTCATATTTTATAATTTTAATAGTTATCATATTAACAGTTATTTTTTAAGTACAAAATCATTTTTTTTCTTCTTCTTTCATTTTTTTATATTATTCTTTTCTTTCATCCTAACATAAAATAAAGTCTGTGAACTGATAAATAAAATGAAAAATTTTAAAGCTTAAATTGTAACTAAAATAAAAAAAAAAAACAAAAAAAAAAAAAAGAGAAGAGAAGAAAAAAGAGAAGGAGGAGACATGTTCTTACTGTTTTTGCTTCCTGATTCGTGTTAATTTTTGAAATATTGATTCCCTTTCATTAGTTAAAAAGTAGTTTTTAATTCAATAAAATATATTTTATTATTATTACCATTGTTACCTACTATCTTTATAATAATAAAGTATGTAATAAGTATATATTTAACCATAAATATTTAATTTTTCTTTATGTTTTTTTTTTTATATTTCAAATATCATTAAAAGTTTATCAATCTTAAGCACGATTCAATATAAGGAAAAATATTATTAATAACTGTTTCGCATGAATTGTATAAAAAGTCAACTGTTATAAAATACAAATGGTAGTTGAGTTCAGTTATGAAATTTTTCTTTGAGAAAAATTGAATAAAAAAAAACAAAAAACAAAATTAAATACATATTTAATATTTTTTTTTTTTTTATTAATTTTCCATTTAAAGAATTTCTTGTTAATAAAAAATTATAATGGCAACACAAAACAAAAAAAACAAAGCAAAATGACAAAAAAAAAAAAAACAAGTCAAGAGAGTAAAATATTAAATCTTCATAATAAAAAAGAGAGTGGTAGAGGGAGGAAACAATAACTGTCTAAAAGATTTAAAACTAATTTCTATTAGTTATATATATATATATATATATAAAATATAATACATATTTTGTTTTTTCAATTTGATTTTAATTTAATATTAATATTATTAATTAATTTTTTTACTAGCTTTTTTTTCTTGTTGTTAAAGCATAATTCTTAAAATGTAATGAAATAAAATAAATTTTTTTTCCCTCCATTATAAATTTAATTATATATCATGAATGTAATTACTGATAACTTTGTACGTTCATAATGTTGTTTTAAAAAGTAATTAAAATCACAACAAGAATCTCTCAATTTGATTTGAATCTCACGCAACGAGAAAATTGTAGGAAAAGAGTCAGCTGGATGAGGTTGAATTAAACTTTGATGATACCCCTCGAGCTTAAAATTAAAAAAAAACTTCTTTAGTAAAACTAAGAAACAGTCAGTAGTACTTTTGAAGTATAACTTGCCGGATAATTTGAATCATATAGCCTGAACTAAAATATATAAACATCCATGAGGAAGTATATACATCCTCTCTAGACCTGAAGGCAATTACCAGCCATCATAAGGAAGTTGGGGTATTTGATGAACAATTACAAGTCATCAGATCTGAAGCCAGGTGCTGTTACGGGCCATAAGCAAACAGTCGAGTGGTAAACATGATAAAATATTTAGTATGCATATGAATTCTAAAGGTAAGTTTTACATCATAGAAACTATGGAACATATTATTTGCGGTTTATAGAAAAAAACGACAATATAATCAGGAAAACTGGCAAATATATTATATAACTGATAAATGACAATATCTCCAGTTTCTTTTCTGAATATTTAGATAAACTAATTTTCGTAATCAAAAAACTCTAAGTAATGAAATAGAATTTTATTAATTTGTATCGAACTTGTACAAATTAACTGCTAATCCTAATTATGGTTTATTTGCTGTTAATAAAGTAGGAGAGTTATAAATTTTCAGAAATTGTAATTAAAACATTAAGTTAAATCGTTAAGTTATGTCAAAGAGTATAATTCATGTATTGATTGTGGTTGCACACTATAAATTTTGAGTGAATAAATGTGTTTACAGAAATTCTTTGAATTGAGAATATGTGCAAATCCGACAAAAATTAGAATAACACGTTAGATAGATCTGTCTGATAATGTTAGGTTTTACATTTTTAATATTTTACATTATTTAATATAATCCTCACAGCGAATATAAAGTTTAAACATTTGATTCGAATGTATATATTTTAAGTTTGCAACAAGTCAAGAGTGAAGAGAAGGTATAATATAATGTTCAATAGTATAATAAGGAGCACGTTGAAAAGAAATATGTATTATAAGAAGTAGTTCCACTTAACACGTGACTAAACATTTTTTTTGCTAGCCCGCATATACATATTATGCAAAAATTTATTGAAATTGTAAAAAGTGGATAGTAATAAGAATTTTGCACGCAGGAAAAAGAAAAAAAAACGATTTGAAATTGAAACATACTAAAGTTTAAGTAAATTGAATATTAATTTGGCCGGCCTTTTTTTTTGTTTTTATAAAACAAATATTTCAATTTCAGTTATCCTAATACTTTATACTCAATCATTAACTCTATATCATTTGGGTGGCATTTAAAATCATATTATAAAAATATATATATATTTCTTTTCTTAATACTTCTGTTCTATACACAATGGATGTGAAACAAAGAAAATTAGATTGCATCTACTTTTGCCAATAGAATTTTTTGTTGTAAAAAAAAGTGCATTAGTATTGGTAAAAAAGAGTGGAACTGAGTGGAAAAAAGAGTGTACTTGTCTAATTTTTATTATAGATATAATTTGGTTGAAAATGCTATTAAAACAGGAGAGACTAAAGAGTAAAGGAGAATAGTTTGAGTGCAAAATATGATTATTATATTATTCCTATTTTAATTTTTCACTGAATCTTTCAGTCAAACAAAAAACATAATTAAGATGACACTGAATACAAATAAATAATTGAAAATATTTATATAAACCTTATTGTAGGTTTGTCTTGCATTTGTTTAAAAATATTAATATAATAATATTATGTATATAAATTAATATATATGTATAAATATTACAAAAACATACTACAAATTTTATTGTTACTTTTTTACCACTATTCGATCTAATCCATTCAAAAAGAAAAAAACAGCGTGTACCACCAACAATGTCTATCTAACTTTAATAATTCATACAATTTAGTTCAGGTGGTGATGCAGAAGATCTTGACCATATTGAAAAGTCATCATCATCAGGTCACGTTTTACCTATTGAACTGAGAATAATTGAAACTGAACATAACAACTATTAGAAAAAAAACATTATTTAAAAAAAAAAAAAAAACAGATATAGAAAGAAAAAGAAACAAAATATATATATTTTGTATTCTTTTTCTTTTCTTTATTTGAGTTTTATTTTATTTTTATTTTTATTTTTTTATGTTTTACGTGTACGAGAATTATGAAGTAAAACTTCATTTGTTTTATTTTTGTGTTTTTTTTTTTGTTTTTGTTTTTGTGTATTTTTTGTTTAATCATACAGATTCCTGCCATTTTTTATTAATTTTTACCTGTTGTGATTGTTGCACAAAAGGTATTTGGATGAATTCATTTTCATTGATTTGATAGCCATGGCAGGTTTATAACAAAAGAACACAAAAAAAAAAATTAAAATGAATACAACATGACGTTGCTGACATAATTCTAGTTTTCAGTTTTTTTTTTTTTTTTTCAATGATATTTTGCTATAATTTCCAAGGCAAATTTTACTGTTGTTTTTAATCTATGATCATCTATTATACATTTAGGTATATACTATATACCATTATATATATATATATATATATATATACATACTTGTAAATAATATAAATAACATATAAAGTTCTTTCTGAAGAGAAGAAAAAAATGGGTCGTTTGTTTTAGACTTTAAATTCTAACAAAAAAAAAAAAAAAAAAAAAACAAAACAAAAAAAAAATAGAAGTTAAAAGTTAAACTATGATATAATGTAAAACCACAAATCTACTCAAAATTTTGCACGTTTTTTTTTTTTTGTTGTTATTCTTTTTTTTTTTTTTAATATTAAAAAACTGTAGTATTCTGTTTTAAATAATGTTTGGTAGGTGATTCAATTCTAGAACCTACAAGAATCAAAATAGTGAAACAGTTGAATTTTATAATAAAGACATTTTTGATAGATACTTTTTTTTTTTTTTTTTAAATTAAAATTATAGTAGTATTTATTCTTTTGTAGTTGCAATATTGTTACAATTCAATTAAAATAATATTTAAAGTTAGTAAAAAAAAAAAAACTCGAAAAAAAAAAAAATGAAAGACTCACGGTTTTATTGTCTTTACGTTTAGTAGTTTGTGATTTTTTTAAATAAAATTCACGGGGGAAGGTCAATTTAATTAGACATTTTGACGTTTACATTAATTGCTTAGCTGCATTGCTATTATATTCTACTGCACATTTTAACAGAATTTATATAGAATTTTTAAATATTATAATATACAGTTTCTATTCAAAATGTATCTAATGATTTTATTAAATTAAAACATTATTTATTGTTGAATTAACTGAAAAACTAAAATTGGAAAAATATCAATATATAAACAATAAAATTTGGACCACCTATTATGAGGATTTAATAAGAAAAATTACATAGTATTGATTGAATTTTTTTTTTTATTTTTGTTCATTTTATATTATCTGGGTTATTAGATTGTAAAAATTTATTTAAAAAACAACAAAAAAAAATGATAGTTTGTATATAAACTAAAGAAATGAAACTTCTTTAAATTTTCGTAATTTAATAAAAAAAAAAAGCAGGAGAACTTCTTTTTTTAATGGTATTTTAAAAGTTAATAAATACTTTCTTTTACTTAAATTAGAGTGGGCATTAGAAGCAATTCTTCTTTACTTTTTACACTCTTATGTCGTGGCTATCTTTTATGACAATACGAAATCATCAGGTGTTTTAAGGTTTTATACTCGTCTTTATGTTCTCAATAGATTACATTAAAACAACATTTTGCCATTTTGACAGCAACATTATTGAAACTATTTTTAAAACAGGATCTTTTTTCTGATATTTGAAAATCTTCATGATTCAAAATGGAATAGGTAAAAAATATATTTGACATATTCTTTCTTAGACAGCTATTGATAACATTCTACTGCGGATTGTGTGAGGTTTTTAGTTTCATTTTCACATATTAGTTCTAACTATCTATCCTAATAATTTAAGGTAATACTATGGTTTATAGTTAGTAAGTACATAGTGATTGACTTTTAAAAAGGTTTGATTGTTTAAGAACATCAACTGTAATGATAAAATTTTAGGATATTTATTAGTTTTTAACTTTAAGAATAGCACTTACGATCACATCTTGTTCATGTTGTACTAATATTGTTAATTAGATTTCTATTGGAAAATTCCTTTCCATATATTTTGATTCATCGTATCTAAGATATTTCATTGATAGGAAGTGAAAATATAACTGACTGAAAGTCTTAAGTTACACTTTTTAAAAATTCTATAATTACACTTTTTTTTTTTTGGTTTTATATCTTTAAATTTATTTGGTTTTATATATTTAAATTTATTTAAAGAGAAAATAACAAGCAAAAATTAATAATATATATGCCATATCATCTACCACATTGGTGATATTATATTAAGTACTTTGGTATTCCATCTACCACTGAGACTTTGTAAAAAATATGTTGCCATTTTTAGCCCTTCACCACACAGTATGTTAGTGAGTCTCCTATTTTTGATATTAGATACATACATACATACATTTCCAATTACAGTAATATGGGTTTATAATAAAAAGTTTTGCGTAATTTCAAGACTTATAAAAATTTAAGAATGTTTATATGAAATAATTCACTTCCTTCTAAATACCCTGAAACTGTTGTTTATATGCGAATAGGTAAAATTTTCTTTTCATTTATTACCCCTTTTTTTGGCTCAATATTCAAACCAATTTACTTCTCTTCTGAGTGGCAGTGTAATATAAGATCCAACAATTTGAATTATTTTCTGATAAAAAGTTTGGTCGCACTTTGCTTTACGTGGGGCCTTACACATTATAAGTAAATGTTTTTCAATACAGTTACAATTAAAAAAATACAGAAATTTTTATATCAAAATATTTAAGTATGGGAATTCATTAGTATAATTTTCTAATTGGTTTTATAAAGATATCCTATTTATCATGTAGTAATTTTTTTTTTACTAACTTATACAATTAATCTTACTCATCATATACTGTTAAATTTTTATTACTTTATTTATGTAAACCACGACAAAACAGACAAGGAAAAAACCAAAGATTTTTAAAAAGGCACATTTCTCAAAAAAAAAAAATTCCATAATAAGTTTTGGGTAATTTACGTAGGTATATTGAAAAATAAATTAAGAATCATAATATTTAATCTGTAAATGACAGACATTAAAAACTCTTTTACTCAATGATTTACTAACCAATATTCATTTTTTTCTTTTTAAATGATAAATATTCAGTACAGCCATCTTACAAGATTAATATTTTTCCAAAATTTTCTGATTTTCATTAATAATTTTCCATTTTTGTAAAAAACCCATGTAAAGTATATACATATGTATCATATAGTATGTATAATCTATACCTATAATATATGTTTTATTCCGTTGAATTTTAAATTTTGCTTTTTTGTTTTTGCTTTTTGTTTTTTTTCTAAATACATAAATAAAATTTTAAAATATGTATGGTAGGAAATAAAAATTTCACAATATAACTGAATATAAACATTCGGATTTCAGTTTAGGTTTTAGTACAGCGGTAGAGTGTGGGGTTATTAATAGTTGCTTTTTAATCTTGCAAGTTCGATTCAGTTCTGTTTTTTTTTTTTTTTTTTTATATTTTAAACGAAATAAATTCTTACATATCATAATATCATCATAATATTTAATCTGTATTGATAGACATTTAAAACTCTTTTACTCAATGATTTACCATCTTAGGCTTCTTGTAATATATATATATAATAGGTATATATTGAGTTTCTAATGCTCAATAAATCAAGGGCAACTTCTAAACGATAATAATAACCGTAAATAATAAAGAAACTGTACTGTATACACTGTATTGTAATTGCTAATTAAAACACCTCGAATTTCGAGAGGCGGGCGAATACTAGTAATATAAAAATTGAAAAAAAATGAAAAATCAAGTCTAACTTTCGTCTCTATATTATTAAGAAAAGTTGTTAATAAAAATAAAGACATAATGTTGGAGGTTTTATTTTTGTACATTACTTCAAAAAAATTTGGACAAGTGTTCAAGTTACAGGTGTTTAAAAATAGGGAATTTTTTGTCTTTGACCTTTTATCACTTCTATTGCAATGATCTAACGCCTCTCAAATTTTAAGTTTTTAATCGTTTGGAAGATAGAAATAGTCAGAAATTTTGCAAAAATTAAGTTTCGCATTGCTATCACAGCTATCGTTTGACGTTTCCAGGTTGAATATACTGATATATCTTATAGAACTTGTGTTATAATAATTTAAATGTAGGCGTTTTTCGAACTTTGTAGAGATGTATTTCCGTAACTGGTAAGACTATAGAAAAAAGGTGTTCCAGAAAACTAAATTTTATGCGAAGTATATCCATAGTTAAATTGTTCCGTAGTTTCATTGTTGTATATTAAAAGTTTTGTAAACCCGTAGAGACATACAAACAGAAAAACGAACAAAGTGAAACAAATAAGTACATTTTTTCATTTTTTTTTTTTTTAAATATGCTAAAACAGCATCATTAAATTAATTTAAAAATTTTTAATTTAACATGACCACCAAACATCTAACAATATTTAATTTTACTAAATTGATCATTAGTATAATTTTATGATCATGAT
Organism: Poecilobothrus nobilitatus; assembly: GCA_947095535.1. Classification (NCBI taxonomy): domain Eukaryota; kingdom Metazoa; phylum Arthropoda; class Insecta; order Diptera; family Dolichopodidae; genus Poecilobothrus; species Poecilobothrus nobilitatus. The sequence continues at coordinate 80,226,214 of OX352774.1, read as the reverse complement.
TTTAAAGATATTATTAATGATTTGCCTACAGCTTTTTTTTTATATGAATATGAGTATTTTAAGTTAATTAAAGCATAACTAAAAAAAAACCAATTTTTTAGTCATGCTTAAATTTATTAAATTTTAAATAAGTTGATTATTAATCAATAACTCAATGACTTAATACCAATTAAAATATAACTTAATTATTTAATATGTGTAGAAGGTTTTTATAGAAAATGTTATTTAGGTTTACAGTAGAGTATAGGACTAGGATTGTTATTTAGGTTTACTATAGAGTATAAGAAAAACTGAAATAATTGCTGTTTTTATTTTGTCATTCAATTTACTGTGGTTTTGTTAAAATAAATCATCAACAATTAATTGGATCTGTTAGAAATTTCATTTACTACTTACTCTATTGTATAAATGTTCGTCCAAAAAGCTTTAATTTAACCAACTTTTATACAATAGAATTGGGCGAACCTTTATAAGTATATTTTATACGATTTAAGCAAAACTTATAATAAAGGATTGACCAAAAAATCAATCAAAAGCTTTCACAAGAATTTTTTAAGGTTTAAAATATTTAGTATGTTCTAATTTTGGAAATTACCAGGAAAAACTATAACGGGAAATTAATTTTTTTTTTTTTAGTTTTTAAATCACAAGAAAACTTAATTTTTTACGTCACATTTTCTAAGTATGTATTTTTCAACTTCTTCAGGATATGATAAATATAATTTTAGATCATTGATCCAAAGTCTAGTACTAATGTATTTGTAGGGTAACCTTGTTTTATAAGTTATTCATCTATCCATTTAAATTTTATTGATGAAACGTTCTTTTGTCACTTTTTTAAAAACAAATTCATGAAATATTTAAGGACGAATTATTAAAAAGAATCAAAACAGAAACTGCTAATTTATTTTTTTATTTAAAATTAAAAAAAAGCAGGTTATACTTAGTATTTTTTTCAATTATTTTTATTATCTCTTCGTATTCGTCTAAGTTAATTAGACTAACTTAGTTAACTCTTCGTGTAACTCTGTTTCTTTTTGAATCTAACTCTGTTTACATAATATAAATTTAAAAATATGGTACAGGTACATTGGCATTACTTTATTTTTATGTACAAATATACGTTTAAATTTTAAGTTATTAGGGGGGGGGGCCTCAATTGCCTAGTGGGTGAGAGCGTATAAATATGCTGCAAATACCAAGATAGCGTGGATTCGAATTTCGCTCACGTCGTAAGAATAATTACCTCTTACGATATTTCAATGGCATTCATATTTATATGACAGAGGAATAAATTTTAAAAAAAATTATTAAGACACTAAAATGATTTAGACTTATCAGAAATTATACTAGTCCAAACAACAAATTCTTCTACTTTTCTACAATTAACTATTGATGAAGTTCGAACATATCTGTATTCATTAAAATAAGATATTTCTAGAAAGGTAAATGGATCTAATGAAATACAGTTTAACTTAAAATACAGATCCTATGAATCACTGTCGATGCCACTTTAAATTTTATTTATTAATTAGTTTTATTTATAAAACTTATTTCCTTAAATCATGAAAAATATCTTCAATATCTCCCATCTTAAAATCTGAAGATAAATCTAACGTCGAAAACTAAAAAGGAGTATCAATTTTTTCTGCAAATCTAAAAGTATTTGAAGCTTTTGCAAAAAATTTTTTACTATTTATATTAAAAACGTAATTGTATCAAATCAGCATATGTATATTGTTCACGACGTTGTACAACAACAAAACTTTTAGAATTTATGTCCAAAGTATCAAGCAACCTTGAAATAGACCTATACAGGTGTCATTTATTTTGGTTATCAAAAAGTCTTTGATCGAGTTGCTTACAAAGTATTATTAAAAATTTTTGATTTATATGGTCTGTGCTTCTAATACTTTTGAGGTCATTAGTTCGTTTTTATCTAGAATATGTTTCGATTATTTACGAAACGATTATTTTGATCAAATATGAGAATATTCTTGAGAAACATGAAAATAAATTCATTAGATTTGCAGTTTGACAGTTTGAAATTATTTTTATTAAGTCTCTGATATTAATTCAATTTACAGTTCAAATTTAAGAAACTTTATTGGATATGTAACCACTCTCAGTCTGACGGATCGTTATCTGCGTTGAAGTTCAATCAAAGTTTTCTTTGTGGTTCGACAAATTGTGAATTCGTTCTTTATAACTTGCTTTAGAGTTTACCGGTTTATAACATCCGAACCTTAAGAACTGTACGTACTGCCAAGAATAGAAACCAACTATGGCGAATTCGAGCAATGAATAGTTTTTTACATATTTTCAATGTAACACTTCAATCTTTTTGATTTATCAAAAGTCCAGTTTCAGTTAATTCTTATAGTGTCCATTCTTGTAATAAATATTTCTTGTAAAATTCTATTGTAAGTTTAGTCACAGTATTAGTAAATAAGAGAATTATATTTTTTTTTAAGTTTCTGGAAGTTTCAAAGATTCAAGAAAAAAATAATCACAAAAATCAAATAATGAATCAAAATATTAAATTCGATTACTCAAAAAGTTAAGATTACACAATCTGTACTTAAAAAAAAAAAACATTTTAAAAAAGATAATGTATACCCTATATTGATTTCAATTAAAAACTCATGTTAAAATATCAAATTAAATATTTGAATTTTATCATTAAAAATAATTAAAACTCTAAAACAAAATTTATTTGTCTTATAGGTATCTAAATGTAAAATGAATGACTCAACAGTTGATTTAAAAGTTTTTGTTTTATAGATATTTTACATTAATTTGAAAATTACTTTAAGTTTTAATTTTAATTATTTTCAGATTATTATAGAGCAAATTTTTTTATGATCAAAAAATTATTTATGACGGTTTAATAATCAACGGCATCGCTTGCATCAAGTTTAAAAATAACAATTAATAAAATATAACCATTACCATTACCATAACAATTAAAATTAAAAAAAATAAAAGTTTTTCTTTGTTTTTCTTTTTTTTTTTTTTGTATATTTATATTATGTAAATGTATCTATATGCAATAAATTAGTACTAATTATATAATACTATTAGTTTTTATTTACTCTAATATAATTTAAGATTCACATTAAAAAATTTTAAAATAATTTTAAATACCAATTTGTCCTTCTTTTTGAAAATACAATTTAAAAAATTAAATTTTTTTTTTATACACGTAATGAACATAGCATGTATATATTTTAAGGATCTAATAAATTTGCCATTACGTTTATATCACCTTAAAGGAGTCGAGCTAGATATAGACTGAAGTGAATTGATCGGATCAGAATCGAATTATGAGTCGATTAACTAAAGTGCGCTTGTTCGTTCGTTCGTAACGACACGACAACTCAAAAAATAAAAGTGCTAGGATTTTGAAATTTTTATGACGTCACTTTTGTACAATTGTTAGCTTCACTATTTAAATCCAAAAAGTTCGGCCGGTCAATTCGAATAGCTGCCACACAAATTCATTCTTTATATGGAAATTACTCAGTGTCTATTGAAGCTAAGTATTTTAAATTTTCTGAAAATATATCAAAGGAACTTGACTTACAATACTATATTGTAAAATTTGATGGATTCAGAGTAGCAGGTTCAAGTAGCTGCCATATGATTTTTTTTCTATATAAGCATCTTTTGTATCCTCGTAACTTGATCCTTAATTAAGTCTAAAAATTTTCTAAAGAACAAGTTTAATCGTAATAATTTCCATGAATTTCCATTTCCATCAAACCGCTCTAGCCCAACAGGTTCAGATAGCTTGCATATCTTGGAACCTAATTAAGCTAAGTAGTCTTAATTTTATGGCAATAATTTCTCTAAAATTTGGTTTGATTAGTGCAACAGGTTCGGGTAGCTTTCATACAACTTTTCTTTTTAAATGAAAATAACTTAGGATCTGTTGAAGCTAGATATCTGAATATTTTTGACAAAAAGTATCAAGTTACATGCCAAAAAGGTGTCAAAATGCATGTTAAAAGGTTTCAAAGTATGCCAGGTGTCAAGTTCAGGTAGCTTGCAAATCATGGAATTTAATTAAGCTAGGCATCTGAAATTTTGTAAAAATTGATTAACTTTTATAGAATCAGCATATATATTATGTTCATACGGATATCTTAGAGTTAACACAGTCTACTTTACATTCTTCATAGTTTTATTATTTATTAGTATAAATTAAAAGTATTTTAAATCTTTATTATTCTATTGATGAATTTTAAAATTTAAGATAATTTTAAGTATTATGCTATTTCGTAAATTCAATTAAAAATCGAAAATATCTCAAGATATTATATTAGATAAAATCGAAGCAATATAAAAATATTTAATAAGATGTTAATTGCACAATTTTTTTACAATTTAAATCTAAAAAAAAAACTATAAATTTAATTAAAAGAATTATAGAAAATTGATTAAAACAGAGTTTTCATGAAAATATAACATATCCTTACAAGACATTATAAGCAGTTGGTATTAGGGTGTAGTTCGCCCACTTTTTATTCTCTGTCCGTCGAAATTATGTTTGATTTGATAATCGGTTGCGATATTTTAAGTAAACGTACACGTAAACGTAAACGTATTTTAAGTACACGTACAATTAAGTGTTAACAACACCTGCATTATTTGTTATTTTAAAAAAATTTTATATTATTAAAATTTATTGAAACTCTAATGTTTTAAATATTTTATTAACTGAACTGAATGAAAGATCGCTATTATATATTTTATATTACTTTAATTAACTTAATGTTAAACTGCTGCCTGCTGGGCAAACTTAAATAATAGGTAATCTGTATGGTAATTAGGTAAAATAATAGTGTATACCGGTAACGCTCAAGCAATTTATATGCAATAAAATAGTAGATGATTCATATGTGGATTTCCAATAGCTAAATTTAATTTAAAACAACTGATGTAAAAAAATTGGTTTAAAAAATATAAACAACTGCTGTATGGTTAGATCAGATCTTGTAAAAATATATAGACAACTGCTGTAATAAGATTCTGCGGCTTATGTTCGTCCATTTAGTCAAAGTTTTTATGAGTACAAAATGTATAAAATATAATATTTTCAAATTATTAGAAATATTGAGGCTATATTAGTAAAGGAAAAGTGACGTTAACTTTTAAATTTAGATCTTCTCGAATAAATCAGAAGTGAAATAAAAATCAAATATATTATTATTAATAGTCAGCCAGTTATATTACACATTTTTGTAAGTGTTCATTTAATGTTAATTTTTTGAACTATATATGTTCGAAAAATTAAGTTGATATTCAAATGCAATTCAATTTTCGACACACATAATAAGTGTGCTAAATTTAATTTAACTACTATTGGGGAAAAGTATAGTAAAATTAAATTAACAAACGTCTTTTAATATGTTTCCCTATATAGCAGTGTCGAATCTTGTCCTGGAGAGATTAAAAATTGTACGCCGTAAAGTATTCCAAAGAAAGAAAAAAAACTTCTACTGTCTATCGCTATGAAATGCAAATTCTCAGATGACATATTTTGGTAAACGGAAATTTGTTTATAATACGAACATCGCGAATATGGAACCATTTCTCACCTTATGTGTTCCCTAGGACGGAAGATGATTACACATATATACAGGTGTTGTACATCACTGATATATTTTAAAATTAACGTGTTCACAGGTGAACATAAAAGTGAACTTGCGTTAAGTCCCAATATATCAACGGTGAAAGACAAAAAGAAGTACATATTGATTAGAAATTTTGAGAACATACCGATAATACAGCTTGAACTTAACGTAAGTTTATTTTTATGTTCACTGGTGAACACGTGATTTTACAACATTTGAGTGATGTTAATCGGTGATACACGTGGAATTCAACGTGCTAAGAACTTTGTTCACAAAATATAGGCGTTTGTATTTAGTGGATTAAAATCTCACACACTTATACAGCATTAATGATCAGTTAAATTTCAATGATACCCGCCTATGCCCTCGCAAGAAAAATTGAATTTATGTACATAAACCACCCTACTATTAATTTTTTTTTTACCCCTGCTATCAAAATTTTTAATCGTAACATGTCAGCTAATATGTCAGTTAAATTCAATAAGTTATAACAGAACTTTCCCAAGTTATCCCAGCTTAGATACCATCACAGTGGAACTCCAATATAATTTCCAAAAAAAAAAAAAAAGAGTTTTCCAAACTTATCAAAATCTCAAGGTAAAAATTTTAACGCCATGAAACAAATTTTTTTTTATATTATATACGAGTATAAAAAAGATAAATGATTATACAAAATATATGTAATAAATATTTTTATTATATATTTTTTTTTTGTTTAAATAAAACTTTTAATATTATGTATATTAAACAATTATTTTAATAATTAATATATTTTTATTATATAATATACATATATATGTATGTAATTAATTTAACTGACACGAATTTAAAATAAAACTTTAAATTATTACTATCTAGTATAACAATAACTTGATTCCGCCTAAACATTTTTTTTTTTTTTGTTTCATTAAAATAATAATATAATTTTAAGTAAAAAAAAAATTCTATTGTTTATTTATTTAATTTTTTTTTTGTTTTTTTGCTGTTTAATTATTATCATATGCAAATAAATACTAATTAAAATTCTAATATTATGCAAAAAACTTTTGTTTTCCTTTTTAACTTTGTCAATTAAATTATATATAAGCAAAAGCACATTTTTTTTTTCACCTCAAGGGTATATTATACAAAAAAAAAAACAACAAAAAAAAAAAGAAAAAAAAACATTCACAACGACAAACAAATAAACAAAAAAAAAAAAACAAAAATATAAATAGTAACCTATCTGAGAAAAAAGTTATTTTTTACAGTTTTAAAAAACAAAAAAAAAAAAAAAAAAAACAAAACAAATTCTTTAGAATTAGAAGAACTTAAGATATTTTATTGATTGACACTTATGACTCATGAAAAATATAACCTAAATCATAAAATTTAAAAATTCAACACCTTGTAAACAACATCCAAAAAAAAAAAAACAAAATTTTTTTTTCTTTCATCAATTTTTTTAAATTTTCATTTACTTTTTTTTTTCGATTATATTTTATTGATTTTTCAATTTCAAATAAATTTAAATTTTTTGTTTTTTTTTTTTTTTTTATAATATTTTAATACTTTTTAAACTATAAAATTTGTTTTATATACATATAATAATATCGTGAATAATAATTAACTTTTATTTTTTTTTAACAAAAAAATACAATTTAAAAAAAACAAAAAAAAAAACAAAAAGAAATATAAAAAATAAAAATACCGTTTATAATCGTGTTAAATAGAATTTACTGTCATTCTTATTTAATACGGGTTAAAGAATAAATCGAAAAGGTTTTCAAAATTTATTTAGCCTTGTTAGTACATACAAAAAAGATAGTTTATTTTTTTTTTTTTTTATTTTATTTTGTTTTTTTTTTTTTGTTTGTTATTTATTACATATTTTTCATAAATTGTCATTTATTTGATTACACTACGAAAAAAACAAAAAAAAAAAACAAAAATAACAGATTTAAATAAACAAATTTTTTTAAAATTAAAAATCAAAACTATTTATGTCATTAAGTTAATTTTAACTATCTTTTTTTTGTTTTTGTTTTTTTTGGTACAAACACATAAACAATATCCAAATTGCCTAAAGTGTCAAAATAAAAAACGAAAAAAAATTAAATATTATTTTATTAACCTATTCGTTAAATTTAATTGCTTATATTATTTTTAAAAAGATTTATGCTTTATGCTAAATTGAAAGTATGAAACAGAAAAGTTAGATTAAATGAGAATATTAAGCAGTTAATCAATCACGCATTTAAGTTAGTATACGTCTAGACTGACAAATAGATTTTTGGTTACCAGAAAATCTTATTTTGAAAAATACAAGTTGTAAAATATCCAATCTTAACTGTTTTAATTCTTAGTGAATTAGATTCTAACTTCTTCAATATTATCTTATGAATGCGTTTTTTTAATTCATAAACTTTTAACTTAAACATTGTTGAATTTGAGTTTAAAGATCTATTAAAACTCTCTATACAATTTTTTTTTTTTTTTTTGTCCGCTTCAATGAAGGGCATCCACTAAGTTGCTTATTATTCATATACGACAAAGCTTCTTGAATCATTAGTATTAATAAGCCGTTGATTTATTCGGCTGTAGCTATTGTACAAGATTATGATACACAAATATTATATGTATGCGCCATCTATTATTTTATACAAGAAGTAATTGGTGCAGTGACAGAACGCTCGAGGAAATAAAGCCCGCATGCTTTAATTACAAAACTTTAGGAATTAACGCCTGAGGGCTTTAAATCCTTTTGAAAAAAGAATTAAAGCCCACGGGCTTTTAGTCGATTTTGAAAAAGAATTAAAGCCAATTACAATTGCAGATATCTAAGTTTTGCTAATTTATGTAAAAAAGAATTGTTTCTCACAGCTTTTAAAATAATTAACACTAAAATAAAACACACCACTTCATTCTTAACCGTATGATCGATATTCATAATCACAATACGAGAAATAAAACTAACTTCTATTTATCAATTTTTAAAACTGAACAACAAAAGAAAAATTGTCTTTATAATTGTTTAAAAGCTTTCAATGAGTTGCCTTTAGCAATAAAATCTATCAGTGAAATATGTGTGTTTAAAAAAGAAATAGTGCAATATATTATAGCAAATAATCAGTTGTAGTTTCATTACTTTTTTTTTTGTTTTTACGCATTTACTTAAGATAATTTATAATTTATAATTTTAGTCTATTTTTTTTTTTTTTTTTTTTGAATTTTAATTTTACGCTACGTCTTTGTTCTCATCTATTTTCAACTTTTGGATAAATTATGTAAAGAAATGATAGTCAAAAGTTTTCCGATTATTAAATAATTAATCGAAATCAAGATATTGTAGAAATATGAAATGAAATTGTGATATAAATTAGAAATAATGTCAAACAATATTTATAACTAAATAATAAGACCAGACAGCTAATACGCTACGGTCGTATACCATTATACATTATTTATATACAAATTAAATATTTTGTTTTTTAAATTACTAACTTAGAATTAAAGTAAAACTAAAATTGTATATAAACTTTAAAATTGTTTATTAAAATAAAAAGAAAAAAAAAAAAAAAAAGCCCACTGAGTAACACAAATGTTACTATAATGAATTGGTATTTCTTCTTATCATGAGTCTGTATTGGGACTTCCTATTGGGAAATTTGACTCACTTCAATGAGCCCGAAGTCCCATGGGACTTTTGACTCACTTCAATGAGCCCGAAGTCCCATGGGACTTTTGCCTCATTGTTAAGGCCTCAGGGATTTTGGGAGGGATTTTAGAATTGAATTCAAAATCAACGCCTTTTACAGATTATTTTTATATGCATATGCGACTTTCTGAATTAGAATTCCAATTAAAAAGGAATTAAAGTCCGCGAGTTTCAATTTCTTTTAATTATGGGCTTTAATTTCAATTCAAAAAGAAATTAAGGCCCGTGGGCTTTAATGCTAAAAGTTTTGGAATTAAAGTCCGTGGGCTTTATTTCCTCGGATGTTCTGTCACTGCACCGAATTAATTATTTTTTGTTTTTATTTGAATATGATCTGACTGAAGAATATTACGGGGTTTTATTGTAACTTTTTAAAACTAACTTCTTTCACGCTGCTTACTTCATCAAACTAAAGAAAAATAATGAAAACAAAGGAACAACCACAAAAAGTCTGTTCTAAATTTTTAATAAACGCCAAAACAGTAACCTTATAAAAAGTAGCATACAACAGTTTAATACAGCAAATCTAAAACAACAATTTCGACTCTATAGTTTTATATTTATTTATTCTCAGCACAGAACTGCAAATTGTGAATGTTAAGGCCATGTCATTATACTCTTTACTCTTTATAAAAGTGATAATGACTATTTTCACCAACTGCTTGCGTGACTGTTTTCGTAGAATTTGTTCAGAAAGAGATAAAATCTTTAGGTTTCGGTTTGACATTCCGAATTTTATTATTTTTAATTTTAATTTTTAATATTTTTCAAAAAATTAAAACATTTGCGTCATAAACAATTAAAATTAACTAATTGACAAACAATAATAATGTCAAAAAGACAAACGCCAACTTTAATTAGAAAAAGTCTTAGAGTGTTGATGTGGGACAAGTTCTTTTCGGACAAAACCACTTTTTGTGCGATTTGATAACTCATTTGGGATATATTCCTGGGATATCGTTGCATTCATTTTTGGTATCTTTCTTTACTTCTTCTAGAAAAAAAGCATTAACACTTTTAAAAAAGACAAATAATGAAGCACTTAAAGACTACACATATTTCCGAAAACTGATACTATAGTCTCATATTAAAGTCTCAAAATTATTAACTTCTCGATATCTTAGATCTGGATATCTGAATTTAGATCAAGATAATCAAATAAAAAGACCTCTGCAATTAGATTTTCTTTGGATCAAAATTTAGATATCCCAGAATAGTAATAATATGATTGTGTGATTCTGTATTTGTGTGTATATGTTATGTGATAAGTGATTGTTTTTTTTTTTTCTTGATAAATGAATAAATGGTAGGACAACTAATTTAAAAAAAAAGAATGTCTTTTAAAATAATTTTATTTCTCTAATTACAAAATCATTTAAAAATAAATTCATTTTCAATAAATTGTAATCGTGTTCATTGTTAAACATCTTAACTTTTCATCTATAAAATCATTTTTAAAATGGATAATTAAATGTAATACAGGATTGACTTAAATTATTTGATCATAAACATGTACATTTAGTCAAGACTTTAAAATATTTAAAATTTATTTATTTATTTTTTGTTTTTTGTTTTTTTTTTTTTTTGTTTTTTTTAATATTTGTGTTGTACATTTGTTGTTAAGACCGTATAATTCCATAAAATTTTCAATAAAAAGTAGGTAGTTATTAACAAAAATATTACAATATTCTAATCTTGAATGCTGCTCATGTATCTCCTCCCGCAAATATTTTTATTTTTTTATATTTTTTGGCTTGGAAAAAATATAAATAAATAAAAATAACAAAAACGTACGTCTAGTTTTGATGTTGATTTACAACAGATCGTGTACCAAAAGTTTCATATATTCAATTCGTTTTTTGTTTTTCCTCGCGTCTATTCAATTTATTCTTTAGAAAATGGCATTCTTTTTGATTCTTATTGGGATGTGAATCATACAAATTTTTAAGTAGTTTAAAAAAAAAAAAAATTAAAAACAAAAATTTAAGAATATTTGCAAAAAAAAAAAAATTAAATTTTACAAAAACTTTAAAAATGAATATGTTAAGATCCAAATATTTTATTTTATAATAAAATGAGTTGCCATGTATACTTAAATGGCAATAATAAAAGAGGATAATTTTACTATTATGATCTAATGGTTCAATGGTCTATTAATAGGTATTTTGTATATAATTAGACTTCTCAAATTACAGACGTGAATTTTACGAGTTAGGGTTAATTAAAATTTAGATTTTTGACGTATCCGCGCTCAAAATTTTATGTATACATATTAAAACAAGGTAAAGTTAGGTTTCTGAATTTATTACGCAAGAAAAATTTCTTTAATAAAATAATTGTAATTTTAACTTAAAACATATACCGTTATAAATAAAACGGTATCTTTTTTTTTTTTGCGGACTTATATTATTATGCAATATCTCTTCAATATGTGTGAAAGTATTTCATTATTAATGTGTTCGAACATTTTTCTTGCGGTGTAAATGAAGTGAATCGATATAAAATACTTTTTTTAATAAGTCCTCAAAAATTTGTTTAAATTTGAAGTCAAGTGAAATTAAAAAACAATCGGTTGACTGCATTTTAAATTTAATTGCAGTAAGTTTATATTAGAAATGAACAAAACAAAAATAGGTTTACGATTATGCTAAAATTTTTAAAATATTGAAAATTATTTTTTTTGAATACTACCCTTTAAAACATTTTCAACTTCAACTTTCCCAGTTCCACCGACAAAGTTTTTTGTATAAAGTATTATTTTTTTCTGAGTTTGCTTAAAAACCATTTTACTATTATGCACCGCCATTTTTTTAAGTGTGGAATAAATTCGTTCTTAACTTTCATATTTTTTTTTAATAAGCAGCTTATTTAATTGATCAGGGCTCGAGAGTCGGAGTCAGCTTAATTATTGTTAGGTTGGAGTCGGAGTCGTATACAAAATAAGCCGACTCCGACTCTAAAAAAATTTAATAATATTTTGTGTTTAAAATTAAATCGCTCTTATTCGTTAAAAAATTTTATATAAAAATAAAATTAAGGATCTGCGAAATATCAATTATTTAATATTTAATTTAGCCATTTCTAAAAATAATATTTTGTTACAACTTACTTAGGTACATAATATGCTAAGTTATTTTTTGAACAGTAAATAATTAATGTTAATACTTTGTTTTAGTTTTGTGTTGTAGGAATATTATTAGAATGATATAAATAATTTGCTATTTATTTTTTATTTTATATATTGTTAATTAAAATACAGACATAATTCAATTTCAATTGCATTTTAAATTATTTAAATTATATACTATTTTTTTTATATAAGTATTACAGGTTCTTTAAGGTTTGTTAAAACTTGTTATATTGAAGAGTGGCATTGGAAGTAGGAGTCGGTTTTAGAGGTAAAAAAAAGTAGAAGTTGGAGTCGGTAGTTTTGATTCCTGACTCCCCTGCCCTGATATTGATTGACAGTCAACAGGTTCTCATTTATAATTATATTTAAATGTATGAAAAATATACCAAAAAATCATCCAAATAGTTGATGATGAGCTCATTTCCTTATAAAGACATTTATTCTTTAAATTTCGCTGCTGTTTTTCTAGTTTCTAAAAACCTTTGTGACGAACAGCTTTTCTAATACATCATTACAAATGCAGGTTAAATGCTCCATCAACATTTTGTTAAGTAACTTGTCGTATTGTATGTTTTCTTTTAAAAGATTACTCTATAGTTATTGTTGTTCCACAACATCTAATGAGTCATATTATTTGAGTGAGCTTTTCAGGAAATCTTTAAGTTTAAGGTTTGTTTCTTTCTGTTCTTGTAGGTAATGAAATAATATATTTTTTATCTTTCATGGTATTGCATTTGATATCTTATCCTCATATTTTAATATTACATTGCCATTTTGCCACATGGTCATTAGATAGGTTATTTTTTATTTTCATTTTTGTGTATCAGAACTATAAATTTTCCTATTTTCTTATAAAATTGATTTAGTTAGGTATGCATATAGGTAAAAGAATTTAATTTTATAAAAGAAAAGTTATAAAATTCAAACGGAAGTTAGCTTTAAAAGTATATCTATACTAAGTTATGAATCATTCTTAGTACCCTCTTGATATGTAATAAACGGAGTTTTAAAAATACAGAAAATTTAGAACCGATAAATTTTAATAAAACTAATTAACTTTCATACTTTTATCATTTCAAAATATATTTGTTGGTAACCTTATTTTATTTTGTAATTCAATATCAGATATCCGTATTAATATTTGTAAGCAGTCAACTTATGTTAACGCACTACAATTCGGTGTTTCAATTTAAAAAAAAAAAAAAATTTTTGTTAAACGCGTGCAACAGATTTTATTCGTATAAGTAATATCTAATAGGTAGTGTAAAAGAAAAAATTATTTTAGCCCATTTATTTTATTTCTTTGCAAAATTGTATACCGATAGTTATAGTTATTTTAAATAGGTTGTTGAGTACATGTAAGACTGAAATGAGTGTTTTTCAGTACATTAAAAAAAAAAATAGCATATTTTTAAAAAATAAAAATTTTTGTTTTGTTTTTGTTTTGGTTTTTTATTTTGTTGGTTATGTATACATTTAAAAGTGACCATGATTCGTAAGATATGATATATTGAACAAGCTATTTATTATTAATATAGCAAATATGAATTGAAATAAAAGTAAAAAAAATAAATAATATATAAGAACTTGTTCTTTTATATGACCCATATTTTCAAGTCAAGTCCAATGACTTTTTTTTTTTTTTTTTTCATAAACGCGTGCTAAACTTGCAAATATTTAAAATGGAAACAGAAAATAGATTTGAAAAGAAGTAAGAAAATACGTACTTTAATAATGGTAGGGTTATAATAATATGTAAATTATACGTGATATAGTGGTATTTGGTGATTACAGTGGCTAATATAGAATTATTTTTTCAATTACAATTTATTAAAGAAATTGTTTATTATTATTTTTTTTTTTAATTAAATTTTTGATTACTTCAATATTGAAACAAATGGAAATAATAATTTTTCATATCTAATTTATCGGATCAGTACTTTAGAATTTTTGTTTAGATATTTCGAAGAATTTAATAGATTTATACATCAATTTACTTGGGTCATTTATTATTAATCAATTCGATGATTATATCTAATAAACTTTGCTGTCCTGAAATGATTTATCTATCATTTTGAAGAAGTTAACTTTAATAGAGTTCGATATATTTTTAGACGTTTGCACTTAGTCTACCATTATAACAGTTAGTGTTACCATATTATTATTTTTTTTTTAATGCATTTCTCTGCCACATAAATATGGACAGAACATTACACAGCCTTTCCTGTTCAGGCGTGGTTGTAAATGTCTTAAGGGGGAATAACTCTTATGACGTATGTGGGATTCGAACCCATACTCCTTCGGTGTTTACAGCGTATTTTATACGCTCTTACCCACTATGCCACTGAGGCCTCTTACCATATTAGTTCGTCTTTATTAATTTTTGGATGGTCGATATTGCTACGGTTAAATTAGAAAATTTATCATTCAAAATATTTAAAATATGCTTTATTATTCAGAAAAAATAATTTTTAAGTTAACTAACTTACACATTAAAGGAGTTTTTTTTTTCTTTTTTAGCAAGTCTTCAGCAATAATTGCATATTTCTGTCTAAAACTTTTTTCTTTAAATCTAGAAATTGTGTCTTTATTCTAGAACTATTGTATAATATACGACTCGGAAATACCTGTGCTGGTAATGTGTTCTACAATTTGAACTTACGAGTGTAAGAATGAGTTCCTATATTTCGATGTTTTAGTTGCTCATGCTCCACTACGTAATTATGCGAGAGGGCTTCTTTACGTATATTATGTCGAGTTGGTTGTAATTTGGGTATAATACTTTTAATTTCGGGAGAGATGTTGCACAGAGATATTTATAGAAAAGACAAGGAGCTCCTATATTTCAGCGATGACTTACATTAAGTATTTTCTTATTTTAACACTGTTAATGATTTTAATAGCTCATTTTGTATCTTGTCCAGATACCGTAGATCAATGATTGGACTGTGCTTTACAGCAAAGAAGTGAGAATGTTGCAGGGTTTCCAGTATCATAATGAATATAATAGAAACTCTTTAAAGTTGTCCATGCATAATTTTCAAAAAAAAAAAACTTAAATAAAAATTATGTTAAATTATTGCTACAGACCTAAACAGGCTTTGAAAATATAAACTATTTTTGAAAGACTAAGAGTATTGAGAATTAAACGTAGTTAAGATCTTAAATCTGCGTCCTTTAAAACTCTGCGCATTACAAATATTTGCCTTTAAAAATTTGATTTAGTAGAAATTATAAATTATAAACAATTTGTCAACCTAACCACGTTTCTTGATCCTAAAATGAATACTACGAATAATTAAATAATGTTTGCTTTTCTCCGTCTGTTATCAGCGGATATATCAGCAGAAAGTTACACCACCAGTAACTTTTTTTTTAAATTAAATTTTAGTTTTGATTTTTATATTTTTCTATTGAAATTTTTGAGTGATCTGCAGACAAATTATAATATATTATGATTATTTTCAATTTGTGGTTACAATTTGCCATTTATTCAATAATAATAAAATAAATTATAGATGTATTCAAATTAAATTAGTTTTATTATTGTAAATTTGCAAGAATGTAAATAATATGTTGAAATAACAAAAAAATGATGCAATTTTAATCTATGTATTTCAATTATAAAACTAAGCGGATTTTACAAAAAGCTATTACAAACCTCTTTGTTCAGAAAATAAATACAAAAAGGAGTAGAGAGTTAAAATAAATAACTTTAATTTTAAAGAATTAGAATAGTAAAACGCATACTGAATTTTAGATAAGTAAATTCACATTTACGAAAAAGTTACAACAATATTTTAAACATAATATTTTTATTCGTATACGGCTTTAATAGCTTTTTGGAAATCAAAAATTCGCATCTCTACCTAAAAGATACTAGCATAGTGCAAATACTTTAAGCGACTCTTACACAGTAGGATTTGACTATACTGATTATGCAGGAGCACAGGTTCAAGCATTGCAATTTATTTTGAAATAATCAATGTAAGTCTATGTATCACACTCTCCCACACTTTCTTACGATGTTGACATTCTCGTGTCAATTTTTATGATAATGACAATAAATTTTTTTATATTAAGTACTTTAATTTTTATGAATTTGCAAAATACTTGGAAAAATAGTTCAGTCAACTCGTTATAGTTTTATAGAATCTTTTATGATTGTATTTATGAAGCTTTTACAAAAATGGTTTTCAAAACAGTAATCGAGGCTCCCAGGATCTTCATGGATGTAATATAAATTTTACAATTTCAAGATATTCCATGTTTATATTTAATTTCATTGTGAGATTTGAAAACACTAAATGGACGTGATTAATGGCATTTTCTGCGATCGTGAAAATTACTACAAGTTTATAAAATGTGCCATTAATCATTCGAATCTATGTACATATAGTAGACAAGATTTGGTCTTAAGTTTCCTTAGATTAATGCCAGGATGATATGACTTTGGAGGAAGAAGATTTGAAATTTTCATCAGATCCATGTCAGAGAGCTCACCTAACCTTTGAAAAAACAAGGTAGAATGTAAACCAACGGTTTTTAAAAGTGCACATTTCCAAAACACAATACAAACTGTTTAGAATTGTGACTTGCACAAAAATTTTCAAAATTTAAGAATTTTTTGTAAGAAGAAAATATGTGAAAATAGGACTTTTCTGGAATTTTGAGGGGCTGTAAGTCCCGAACCCTTTATAACTAAGAAAAGCCGATAACACACGTAAAAATATATTACTGGAGCTTTAATTTGTATGTCTTGCCGAGGAAAAATTTGTACAGGTGCTTAAGTTACAGGTGCCTAAAAATAGCAAATTTTAAATTTTTGAACCCTAATACCTCTTAAACAGCGGGTGGTGCAAAAGAATTTTCTAAAGAAACTTATACTAATTCTAAAAGTTCTTTCTTGTCTCAAAATTTCAGGTTCCTATCTAATGTCGTGCCGGAGTTATGAAAAAAGAAAATTCATGCAAAATTTGATTTTCACATAACGGTAAATTTAAAAAAATTGTATAATTTTGACATTAATTTACAAAGTTAAAAAAATACTTGTCGCATGACGTTTTCAGATTTAAAAAATCTTAAGCAGAACACGATATATGCATTTCAAAATAGAGCTCTTTCAAAGTTTGAGGGGCTGTAGCTCCGTAATGGATGGGGCTACATGAAAAAGTTGTTCCACAAAATTATTTTGTTTATGAGACCTACCCATGGTTAAAATTTTATTCTCTATCTTTAACGGTGTAGAAGTTTTGTAAACAGACGGACGGACAGAGTGAAACTAATAAGCACATTTTTTAAAAATTTGTTTGGAAATGTGCTAAAAACTATCGATATATTTTCGCCTTTTCCTTGGAATTTTTAGATTCATAAACTGTAATATTAGTTTTTGTTTTTAAATGAAATAAATAAACCCTTTACTTCTCTAATACTTCCAAAAACTGCAGTTTTAATCTTAAATTATTAAATCTAAATTTAATTAAATTCATTAAAATATGTTAAAAACACATAATAAAGTTTTTATAATAAAAAAAAAAACAAATTAAAATAGAATTTGATGTTGAAACAATGTATTAACGTCCTAAAAGACTGCATAAAATCCAAATTATATGTTTAATTAGCATTCACATTTTTTCTCAAAGTGAATATTTTTTTAGATTCTTATTTTAATTTTTAGCACATTATTCAATTTTATTTTCCAGATTTGCTCAAGCTCAGCCCGTCTGTCTGTCTGTATACAACACTTCTACACCATTTGAAATAAAGCAATACTATTTTTGGGGTAAATCATTTTATATAGCTCCCATTGCGGAACTCAATGAACATTTTCTCGAAAGCTATATTCCAAAAGTTATACCTCCTGCTGGATATTTTCGCAATAATTTAATAAATAAAAACCAACCATAGAATAATTTTTTGCAACTTGGAAGTAAATTGGTTACCTACATAAAAACGAAAAATAATTTTGGTCAACCGATATTTTTTTAAAACTGAAAGCATGAAATTCTGGACTTAAAAAAAAGCTTCGCAAATTTAAGAAGTAGCTTAAGAATAATATGCCCTTCTTCAGGAGGTATAAGGGATCTAAACTTAAAGCATAAACCTTGTAATTAAAACTTTTCAATTTAAAGGAGTTTCAAAAATTGAACAAGTAGCTCATGAATATTATGCGCTTCTTTAGGCTGCGTAGGGATTTTAGATAAAAGTGATTTTTTTGTTTTTAAACCCTAACACGACCAACCAACTAATTTTAAATATTGTATTCTTAAAAAGTAGTCGTAGTTTTAAAATTCTTTAACTATATATTATTTTAGTTATATAAATACGTATACCTCTAAAAACCCTTATTTTATATACTGCTTTGTTTTTCCTTTTTTTTGCCAAGTATCTTAGTTAATTAACAAGTTAGTTGTAAATTTATTTTGATTTCGTATTTTTTTTTTCTTTTTATGCGAATTCCACGCGACTAACAAAATGTTTATCTTTAACTGCACACTTTATATTACGTTTTAAAATGTTTTTAACGAGAGATTGAAAAAAACAAAAAAGTAAATTTTCTCCAGGTGGTAAATTAACTAAAACAATAAAAAAAAAAAAAAAACTACTAAAGTTAATAATGCTAGATTTAAGTTACTCGTGCATTACACTGATACAGAAAGTCTAATTATAGTTTTGTAATTTTTAGTTAAAAGTTTTACATAAAAATAGAAAATAATACTTTTTGCTAAAAATAGATTTAAAAAATGTTAAAATATTTTGTATAATAATATACCGTTATTTATTAATTAAACTATTTATTGATATTTAATTAAATAATCCAATTATAAAGTTGGTTTTCGCGATGGTATAAATAATTTCCCTTTTTTCTTATTTGTACACGACATCCTTCTGAAGGCCTTATACAAAACACTTTGAAAAAATATTTTGTATAAGAATATACCGTTATTTACTAATTAAACTATTTATTGATATTTAATTAAATAATCCAATTATAAAGTTGGTTTTCGCGATGGTATAAATAATTTCCCTTTTTCCTTATTTGTACACAACATCCTTCCGAATACCTTATACAAAACACTTTGAAAGAGACAAGTATTCAAATTACCTTGAATTGAATTCTTAATTTAGAAAAATGAGACCACTTCTAATATGACTTGCATACTCATGATTTTACTAAATAAGTTTAAAAATATTTCTAAATAAAATTTAAAACTTTACCCTAAACTAAAAACTGTTGCTGAAATATCTATGAAATATCAATTTGGCCTTGACCTCCAATGAAAAGAAAATTCAAAATCTGTATCTTCTTGTGGTAGCTATTAATATTTCCACAGCAGTTAGGTAATCGAAACTTTATGTAAACGGAATGGAACGGAATTAAAATGTCACCGTACTGTACTGTTGGACTAGAAAATTAACGACATATTATAAGAAAAGAAATAGAAACCATTATAGATATTAAAATATTCATAAGTACTTGAGTACCCAAGAATAAAATTGTACGAACTCAAAACATTATATCCGACAGTTTGGAAAATCAAAGTGACTGCTTGTAATACAAAGTAATTATCTTGAATTAAATAGAATATGGACACACTCTGTTTCATTCAATTTATTTTGTTACCTTATTACTAAAAAAGGATTATTTTATTAATGTTATTGTAAGTTTTATATATTATCTACTTAATTTTTTAAAGATAATTCATAAAAAGATTAGTTTGAAAGTTAGATCAAAGTCCATATTAAAATATCTTAACAAATATTATCATAAATAAATACTTATTTAATCATGTGGATTCAAAAATTTGGTTTCATTGGTTTTTAACTACAATAATGTTTGAAAAACAAAAAAATGTGAGGATTAAATATTTATTAAAAAATAAAAACACACAAACTTAAAAACGAATAATTAAAGTTTGTTAGTCTTAAAAATTCCAAAATTATTTCAATTTTTTTTATAGTAAAGTAAAAGAAAAATCAAATAAAATGAGGAAGAATACAGAGGTGATTCTGTTAACCCTAGGATATATGCACGAATATTTAATATTATATGTATCCCAAGGTCCATAAAATGTGACCATCTCTTGAAAAATTCAAGATATTTGACTTAGTTAATTACTGAGATATTATTTTTTTACAGATTTGGAATTTGAAAAACAGTTACTCGAACTCAGTGCCCCAAACCAACCAAATTTTGCTTCCAAGTTGTTGAAATAAAACTTAATTTTTTTTACAAAATTTTTGATATCTATATCTTATTTAGACACTGAGTTATACTCCTGTAAAAAAAAAAAAAGTTGTATTGAAGCTACTTGAATCTGTCGGCCAAATTTGTTCAATTTTAATAACATCGAAACTGACTTACATAAAAATAAATGGTAAAAATTTCAAAATCCTAGCTCCATTATTACAATATAAGTTATCGTGCAGACGGACAGATGCACATATATAGTTAAATCAACTCCGAATTAAATTCTGAGAAAAAATATATGACATATTTTTTACTTAATTATCTCGACTGTTTTAATATGTACAAAACGTAATCGCAAGTTCATTATACTACATTCATATATGGGTATAAAAAATAAAAATGAATCTGATTCCGCCCACGAATAATTCAATTTACAATGTCATTAAATTATAGTATTAAAGTATAGCATAAAAAAAAAAAAGATTTGCTCCTATATTAACTATATATATTTTTGTTTCCTTCTTTTCTTAACGAGTGAAACTCTTCATTTTTTAGCACATTTCCAAAAAAATTTTGAAAAAATGTGCTTATTAGTTTCACTCTGTCCGTCCGTCCGTCCGTCCGTCCGTCCGTCTGTTTACAAAACTTCTACACCGTTAAAGATAGAGAAAAAAAATTTTAACCAAAGGTAGGTCTCATAAAAAAAATAATTTTGTGGAACAACTTTTTTAAATTTAGTATTTAAATTTACCGTTATGTGAAAACCAAATTTTGCATGATTTTTCTACTTTCATAACTCCGGCACGCTTCTAGATACAAGCTTGAAATTTTGAGGCAAGAAAGAACTTTTAGAATTAGTATAAGTTTGCTCAGAAAATTTTTTCGGACCACCCCCTGTTTATGAGCTATTAGGGCTTAAAAATTGAAAATTTGCTATTTTTAAACACCTGTAACTTAGGAACCTGCACACATTTTACTTCTGCAAGATGTAAAAATTAAAGCTACAATAATATATTTTTACGTGTGTGAAAGGTTTATTTTAATTGTAAAGGGTTCCAAAGCTGCAGCTCTTCAAAATTGTAAAAAAGCTCCATTTTCAGATGTATATATCTCGGGCTTTGCGTAATAGTTTTGCAATCTAAAACCGGTAGGAGATCGAAAATTTTATTATCTATATAAAACAATATCAAAATTATGTAATATTTTGTAATTTACGATTTAAATTTACCGTTATGTGAAAACCACATTTTGCATGAAATTTCTTTTTTCATAACTCCGGCACCCCTTTAGATAGGAACCTGAAATTTTGAGACAAGAAAGAACTTTTAGAATTAATATAAGTTCCCTCAGAAAATTTTTTGGTATCACCCCCTCTTTAAGAGTTATTACGCCTCAAAAATTGAAAATTTGCTATTTTTAGACACCTGTAACTTAGGCACCTGTACAAATTTTTCTTCGGCAAGACATGAAAATTAAAGGTTCAATAATATATTTTTATGTGTGTTAACGGCTTTTCTTAGTTATATAGGATTCCGGACTTACGGCCCCTCAAAATTTCAAAAATGTCCTATTTTCACGTTTTTTCTTATTACATGAAATTTTCAAATTTTTGTGTAAGTCATACTTCTAAACAGTTTGTATTGAGTTTTGGAAATGTGCGCTTTTAAAAACCGTTGGTTTACATTCTACCTTGTTTTTTCTTTTTTTCTTCAAAAACCATTAAAATAATAATTTGCTTCCAGTAATCAAATAAAATGCAAATAAAAATATTGTTATATGAAATTCATATACTCCAAATTAAGAAAAAGAGTACTTCATATTACTGACAAGACAATCTTTTAATACAAATTTACTAAAAATCCAATAATATCATTATACCACAATTCAGTGGTTTCAGTGACCTCTTAGGCGCCCAAAGATTTTGTTACTTTTTGTGTTATATATATATAACATGTATACATACATATATATTTTTATCTTTTGAATATTGTGTTGCCTATAAAAAAAAAACTTTGCAATAACAACAAAAAAAAAAAAAAAAATCTCTTCACCACAAGAAAGCAATAAGAAGCTGTCATTTCAATAACCATCATACAAAACTGATTGACAATGAGCACCCCTGTTGAGAAAAATTGAAAAGTAAAATGAAAACAATACAAAAAAAAAAACTCCTAAATAATATAAAAACAAAAACAATTTTAGAAAATTTATGATTTTTGTATGTTGTGCGAAATTATTGTTCAAAACTTTATAATTTTCTTTTATTTTTAATCATTTTAATTTTAATTTTAATACTTATTAGTTATTACTATTATTAATTTCATTAATTATGTTATTAATTTAAATAGTTCTTCATCAAACAGGAAAAATAAAAAAAATGATTTTGGGATTATTGTAAACGTAATCCTTTAAACAGTATGTATGCTGCCATTACACAGTTAGATTTATATTGTTTTAAAATGACAAAAACGTATATACCTATCAAATTTCTTTAAATGTAATACAAATCGTAAGAAGTGTTATTAATAGTGACATTATTTTTTTTATATTAATGCAAATATAGACAACAGCAAAAAAAAATAAAATAACATGACTGTTTAAGTAAAAATTCTGTTATAAAAATAAAAATTGAGTAACTTTCCCTTGAATCGTGATATTTACAATGATTGTACGTTCATTGTGGCTACACATATTGATATATATTTGACTTCAATATGTTTAAATTGTAAAATAGGGTAACATTTCTACGCAAAGGCTAGACTCGTTGTGTTTTCAGTGTAAGTTTGTAGAGATGTTAAAAATTCTGGCACAATCAAATCTAATACCCAGCTGGAAAAAACATGGAAAAAACATATTATATAATTATAAATTGTAATTGGTAGATTATTTTTTTTTCATGATGCTTGCATATTTTAATTTTAAAAGAAAATTAAAATAATATAAATAATGATAAAAAGTGGGCCTCGGTAGCCTAGTGGGTATAAAAGCGTATAAAATACGCTGCAAACACCTAGGGAGTGTGGGTTCCCACACATGTCGTATGAGTTATTCCCCCTTACGACATTTACAGACACGCCTGAACAGGAAAGGCTCTATATTTTTAAAATTATTTATTATGATAAAAATTCACTCAGTCAGTCAGACAATCTGAAAAATATAGTATAGTATCACATAAAATAAAACAGTTGCGACATTTCTTAGAATCCTAGATTTTGCAAATTTTTCGGGGTGGTGTTTACATTAACTGAATTGACATTTTTCTGATTATTTTGACATAACTATATGATTCAAAGAGCATTAGATATTCAGTTGAGGTGCAAAAATAAATAATAAATAACAAAAAAAAACGCCAATCTACAAGAGCAAAAAGAAAAATTTTTAAGAACTTCTTAGAACTTCTCTAACGGTTTGTTGAATTTGTAAACTGAATAGGGCCAATATACAATGGAAAAAGTTTGTCTACAATTAATACTACAAAAAACCATACCAATTATTACAGAAAAAAACACCAAAAAGACCTGGAAATTGTTTTTGTTAAATTAGGGCTGGAAATGATATAAAACGATTTCGGAAGAACAGGTGCACTGTTAGTATTTTCTATGTAAATTATTCTTTTTTATGATTTTTACATAGTTAGCGTATAAAGTCTAAAACTATACTGCTAAAATTTAGTTAGCTGAGGTTAAAAGTGCACAGATAATATCGTTTATTTTCATTTAAGAATCTTGGATATTTTTAATTCTCTTAGAGTAAAGCTGATAAGTTTTACCAATAATGCTACCGGAAATTACTATGAGCTCTTTAAAATATTTTTTTTTTTAATGCATTTCTCTGCCACATAAAACTGGACAGGAAATTACATAGCCTTTCCTGTTCAGGCGTGGCTGTAAATGTCGTAAGGAGGAATAACTCTTACGACGTATGTGGGATTCGAACCCACACTCCCTCGGTGTTTACAGCGTATTTTATACGCTCTTACCCACTAGGCCACCGAGGCCCCCATCTTTAAAATATTTTGGTATATCTATAATGTACCTATAATATAATATTATTATATGAGTGATATGTTAATATTGAATTCATTTCGATAATTACTTTATATATATCTTCTCATTCAATTTCTTATTTTCTATGTTTCTAGGTCTTTTAAGTGATTAAGATAAAAATATTGCAGATAATTTTATATACGTTGCCTGCAATGCTTAACCACTTACGACCATCTATAACAACGTATTTGCATTGCCAACGTTGTTTACACATTTACTTAATAATTGTTTATACATTTACTTAATAATATGTAATAACTCCTAATTGTATTCCAACTTAATGAAATCTAAAGCAACTGCAAGAAACCTTAACATAATTTACTTTATAATTTAAGCAAAATTTTCTGTTACTTGGTCATTCTGTTACAGTCATTATGAATTCTTTTACCGAAAAGTAGAAAGTATTTTCCGTTTAAAATATTGACATAGAAAGGAACTGTTCCACAGATTAAAACTCTATAATTCTTTTTAGCGTCAACATGAAATCAATTCATTCTACTCAAAAATTTTTAAACCACTGAAACATGCACGTTATTACATTTTAGAAGTTGCGGACAAATTTATATTAACCGGCGCAAATACCTCCTTTTCTTGTCGGCATTAGCGAATTCAGTTTTTTAACGAAAGTTATTAATCTCTATTTAAAGAGTCTCATCTCTACTGTGAGATTTTGAATTAGGAGAGATTTCATATTCTGTTAGAAAATCCAGAATTTCAATAAATTATTTAGCAGAGTTATGGGGCGGTAGCTCCCACTATTTTAACAGCTTTGTTGTTGAAATGCGTATGTACAAAATAAAAATTAGGAAAGATTTTAAAATCAAGCCTCAATAATTTGTTCAGCGGAGGTTACAAAAATAATTAAAAGAGATTTTACATGGTTTCAAAATCATGGTTTCCCCTTTTTCTACAATATGTATAAATAATTATGTATGTATAGGCGAGATTTTAAATTAGAAGAGATTTTAGGGTTGGTTACAAAATCTGGGTAATACGCCTTTTGCAGAACATTTTTTTGATATATGTATGAACTTGTGATATATATATATATGTGAAATTCTGAATTCTGAATTCAGGAGAGATTATAGAGTTCGTTACAAAACCAGAGTTTTTATGTACACTTTCATATAGATATATGTACTTATATGAATGATATTATTTAAAAAATTTTCAAACAGATGTTTTGCAAAGGAAATATTTGATATCCATCCATTTTGACAAATTCGTCTTTGCGAAACGAGTTTTGTGTCAACTGATTTTTTGCAATGTGATATTTGCAGTGCTATTTTAGGTGAACTGCGCTATACCCATAAAAAAAATTTATTTAAGCCAAAATATGACCTGAAATAATTTAAAAAACAAAAATATTTAAACGCATTTTTGTAAAATATAGATATTGAAAACTAAAAAATATATTAAATTTTTAAATTTCTTATAAGTGGCTATAATCTGAAACGACCAATTGGCAACTTTCAAGTGACAGCTGGACAGTTTATTACTTGTAAAAAGTCACTTCATCAAAAAACATTTAGAAAAAATTTAACAAAAAGATATTTAGAAAAAAAAAAACCCTTAACAAGAATACATTTAGCAAACTGGACAATTAGCAAAAGGACATTTAACAAGGTAGAATGTAAACCAACGGTTTTTAAAAGCGCACATTTCCAAAACTCAATACAAACTGTTTAGAAGTGTGACTTACACAAAAATTTGAAAATTTCATGTAATACGAAAAAATGTGAAAATAGGACATTTTTGAAATTTTGAGGGGCCGTAAGTCCGGAATCCTATACAACTAAGAAAAGCCGTTAACACACGTAAAAATATATTATTGAAACTTTAATTTTCATGTCTTGCCGAAGAAAAATTTGTACAGGTACCTAAGTTATAGGTGTCTAAAAATAGCAAATTTTCAATTTTTGAGGCGTAATAACTCTTAAAGAGGGGGTGTTACCAAAAAATTTTCTGAGGAAACTTACACTAATTCTAAAAGTTCTTTCTTGTCTCAAAATTTCAGGTTCCTATCTAAAGGGGTGCCGGAGTTATGAAAAAAGAAATTTCATGCAAAATGTGGTTTTCACATAACGGTAAATTTAAATAGTAAATTACAAAATATTACATAATTTTGATATTGTTTTATATAGATAATAAAATTTTCGATCTTCTGGCGGTTTTATATTGCAAAATTATTACGCAGAGCCCGAGATATATACATCTAAAAATGGGGCTTTTTCGCAATTTTGAAGAGCTGCAACTTTGGAACCCTTTACAATTAAAATAAACCTTTAACACACGTAAAAATATATTATTGTAGCTTTAATTTTTATATCTTGCAGAAGTAAAATATGTACAGGTTCCTAAGTTACAGGTGTTTAAAAATAGCAAATTTTCAATTTTTAAGCCCTAATAGCTCATAAACAGGGGGTGGTCCGAAAAAATTTTCTGAGCAAACTTATATTAATTCTAAAAGTTCTTTCTTGCCTCAAAATTTCAAGCTTGTATCTAGAAGCGTGCCGGAGTTATGAAAGTAGAAAAATCATGCAAAATTTGGTTTTCACATAACGGTAAATTTAAATACTAAATTTAAAAAAATTGTATAATTTTGATATTAATTTACAAAGATAAAAGAAATACCTGTCGAATGACGTTTTCAGATTGAAAAAATCTTAAGCAGAACATAAGATATATGCATTTAAAAATAGGGCTTTTTCAAAGTTTGAGGGGCTGTAGCTCCGTAATGGGGGGGGGGGGGCTACATGAAAAAGTTGTTCCACAAAATTATTTTTTTTATGAGACCTACCTTTGGTTAAAATTTTTTTTCTCTATCTTTAACGGTGTAGAAATTTTGTAAACAGACGGACGGACGGACGGACGGACGGACAGAGTGAAACTAATAAGCACATTTTTTCAAAATTTTTTTGGAAATGTGCTAAAAACGTTAACAACTGGTCACTCTGCAACTTGGGTACTTGGTAACTTCGACGTTTAACAACTTTTACAAGTGGATATTTCGTAGCTTTTAACAATCAACAATTTAATTTTCAACGCAATAATCTCATAATCTCTTTCATTGGCCGCATGAATCTGTGTCAGAATAATTATTATCGAAAACGTAAGATTTATTTTTGAAAAAAAAATTTAACTTTGAAATTATAATTGTTATCTTCTTTAATTGCTGAGCTTACATAAATAAAAGTTGCCAAATGTCGAAATATTAAGTGTCTCATTTTCCCAAATATCTTTTTGTTAAGTGTCCATTTTGCTAAATATTTTTATTTTTGTTAAGTGTCTTTTTTGTTAAATGTCCAGTTGTGATGACTATTTTTCCGAAATTTATTTTTGATTTATTAACACATTCGTGTAAAAAAACTACTAAATTAATTTTTCGTATAAAAAAAATCAAAATCAAAACAAATTTTAAATCTAATAAGAAAATAAATCAAAAATATTAACAAAAAAAGAAACATAAGATAATGTCCGCAGGAGGATATTGAGTATACGTATACTTATATTCACAATGCAGGACACCAAAGTTTATGTAATTAATCATCGTAAAGAATATAAAAAAAAACTTATAAAGAAAAAAAGCATTAAAGGAATTGGAATAAAGAAATCAGCAATTATAATATTGTATAGTTAAGTTAAATTATTAAATTGTGGGTGTTAAAACAAATATATAAATCATTCTCTCATTCTAAATCAGATTAAATCTTAAGATATTATGCATATAAGTATTAAGTACATACTACATAATGTATATAGAACATATAAGATTATGTAAATAAAAAAAATAAAAAATCATAACAGTAAAAAAAAAAACATATAATTATAGGTACATAGTTATTTGTGAGATTTTGATTAATAATTAATGTTTTGTCCAAAATGTGTGGTCAAAAAAGTTATAAAAACAATTTTGGTTTAATTCGTAGCTTGTTAAACTGATACTTTAAATTACTGAATGGTATAATATTACTAAGTGGAGGAAAAAAAAAAATTACATACTCTTTCTCTCTCTTATATTATTGTCGGATTACAACTGGTCGTCATTATTATTAAAGCATTAAACAAATATGCTAAACGATTATTTTTAAATATTGTCCTGCGGTGAATATACATATTTTTTTTTTTTTTAAATATTTTTTCTAAATTTTCTGATGGGTAATTTAATTTCTAAATAGATTTATATTTTTAGATATTTTTACTTTTTAGCATTTATAAAACATTTCTTGGTGTAAAGAAAAAAAAAATCCTACACTGTAACTGACATTTAGGAAAACGTAATTTGGGTCAATAATAAGATTTCTGAGGTATCGATGGCCTAGTGGGTAAGCTCTAAACACTGAGGAAGTGTGAGTTCAAATCCCAAACACGTTGTAAGATTATTCTCTCTTACGAAATTTATAGTCACAACCTCGAAAGGAAAATGTAGCAGGGGAATAAACTAAAGAAAAAAAAAACAACTAAAACAACATCAAAAATAAAATAAGATTTAAGATTTTTACATTGCTTTTAAGTAGTTATAATATATCTGGCTCCGAACAATCATCATCTAGTCTTTTCTTATAATATTGGAGTTTATTTTTCGGCTAAAAAACCGCTAAAAGAACTGGTTAAAAGAAAAACATCTACATCAGTCTACAGTTTAAATCAATTAACTTACAGTGGTTCAATTGGGACTTTATTCCTTTCTGATCATAAAAGTTTTTCCTAACTTAAAAAATCGCTAAAAGAAGTGATTCTGATCAAAACTGAACTAGACAAAAACATCTCTTCATCTTAAATCAATTAAAAACTATTTCATTACTGTGTTCCAATTGAATTGGGTCTACAGCATATGAACTTTTTTTTTAACACTAAAGTCTTCGTACTTTTCATACCTTCATATTATGCAATTTTATGATTTCTATGTTAATTTCATTTAAATTTTTAATGTCCTTGACCAAAATAATCTAAACAGAATGCTAAAAAGGATTGTCCCTACAATTATGATAATTTTGTTTTTTATTTTTTTTTTAAATTAAGATCTTATAGTTCAATATTAAAAAAAAAAACAAAAAAAAAAACTGTTCACAAAATGTTTGTTTATAGTTAAATCTTTCAATACATAATTTTTATAATATGAATGTTGAATATGTTGCAAATCGCCTTGTAAACAAAATATAAACGTGATAGCGATTAAAGTAAAATTCGAATATAAAAAAAAAAATGGTTTTTTTGTTTTTTTTTTTTTTGTAATAATATAGAAAACATTTTATGATTAGCATATTACCCATAACGTATATGTTCATAAAAAAAAAAAAAAAAAACTTTTTAATGGTATGTAATGAGCTCAGATTCCTTTTTTTTTGATTTTCTTAGTTTTTTTTTTTTGTATTTTTTTTTCTGAAGAAGGAGAAGATGAAGAAGCAAAATAATTCTCATACATAAGACTCTTGTGTAGTTAGTTAATTGAATTTTTGTTGGGGTCTACTCTTTTTATAATATTATTATTACAATCGTGTTCTTTTAATTACTCTTTTAATGGTCGAAGATGTTCAACATAATTTCCTGATTAGCATATACGAATCGGTAATTAACATTTTAACTACTCTTTTTTTTTTTTATTATTTTTTTTTTTTTTTTTGTTATATAAAAACTGTTATACAATGTTGTTGTTATATACTATTAATTTAATTTAATCTTTAACATCATTGGGACATTAAATTTTTTTTTTTTTTTTAAATAATTCACAATAAATTTAATGATCGTTTTGATTTAATTCGTCTTTACTTTATTAATTTTTTTTGAAAATATTTTTTTTTAATTCCTTAAAAGAAAAAAAAAATTTTTTTTTGTTTTGACAATATCGATTGACGAAATCGATTAGAGGGATATTAATTCATAAAACCAAAAAATTGCTATAAAAAAAAACAACAAAAATTTAAATTAATACTTTGTAACCTATAATTAACAATAATCGTGGAATATGTCCGTTATCTTCTCCTTACATTTAGACATAAATTTTTTGACCTAGATTTTTGTTCTTTTATTTTTTTTTTTTTTATCCAATTTATTGTTCAAAGAATTCCAATTTATTGTTTACAAGGATAAGATTTTTTAATTTTCAGGATTTTCTATGTTATTTTAGTTTTTAAGGTCCGGGACGTTATAATTTTTGTTCTTTTTTAATTTACTAAAGTATTAATAGAATACTAAGTAGGTTTATAGGGGGAGTCGATGCAAATAGAGAAGCTTGAAAAATGTAATAAATAAATTTGTAATATGACCATATATTATTATTGTATATATTATAGGAGTAAAATATTTTTTAACTAGATTTACTACATTAAAAAAAAAATATATCGATTTATAAAATCTCTTGACAGTATTAAAATCACGCCAATTTTCAATTTGTCATTTAATTGATTTCAATGTTAAGCGGATGTACCTATTTTATAAACTTTATTTAATAATTTAAGAAAAATAGTAAACTATACTATAGAAACCACATACATTCTATACTTATTTCATTCAACAATATCCAGAGCTTAGATATATAACTGAGAATAATCTAACGGATAAAGGGTGAGAGATCATCAGGAACAATCAAATTTTATATAGAAGATCTAGAAGGACTAATTTAAGAAAATAACTTTTGTTGTTAGTTAACAACCTTAAATATTCTGGACATATCCAGTATACATTGGATCATACCAATATAATATCATTCACCAAATATAAAACAAAAAAAATGTTTACATCCTAATCGCTACACTACCAAAGGGATGTAAGTATCTTGGCACGTTTTGAAGAATCCCACTTTTCACCGAAAAAAAAATTCGCAACATTTTATTTATTAAAGCAAATACTGTTTATAATATGCTTTAAAAATAGAACTAAAATTATGCTGCTGATTATTTTTATTAAAATACATGCTTTAAAACGTTGAGTCCTACGCTCACCAGTGAACATAAAAAAAAAATTTGCTTTAAGTCCACTTGTATTACTGGTGAACATTTTTAAAGATAAAAAAGATTAAATTAAATTGATTCAGGATTTTGAGAATATTATCAGCAACATATTATACGTGGAACTTAACGAGAGTTTATTTTTATGTTCACCGGTGAGCACGACATTTTGAAACATTTCAGCAATGTTTACCAGTGATGCATGTGAGACTCGATATTTTAATGGTATTTTTTCCTATTAATTACTATAAAAGAACATCGAATATCTACAAAATCTCAAAAATTATAGTTAGTTTTATAATCATTATTTTTATATAACCATTGATTAACCAGCTGTAATTATTGTAATCTGCATACAATAAACTGCTACGCCATTTAGAATTTACACAAAAATTATTCATACAGTTATTTTACATTAGAAGATAAACTACTACAATTAGACCAAAGTGATCTATGACTTGACTGCAGTTAGAAGACATTTTGATTTAATGATCAGCGACTTAACCACTTCGTCATTGGTCAAATACGATTTAGAAAAAGAGAACTAAATAATTAATCACTTTAGCACCCCATAAAAATCTTTTGTAACACAAAAAATTAAAATTTTAATTTCTACCTTCTAATATAAATAGGTACTGTTGTCATTTTCTCATATGTCTTTATAGATCCCACTCATTTCAATACAAATTATTGTTGTGTTAATAATTTTTATTTTATATTCATATGTACATGTGTAATAATTATTCTAACGATATATCAAAAAAATTAGGTTAAGGTTTACAAAATGTAAAAAAAAAAATTAACATTTACCTTTTTTTTTGTTTTTTGTAGATACTGAAAACAAAATATTGACATTTTCTGTTAATTAATTAATATTTTACTAATTGCTCTTACAAAATACTTTCAATTTCTGTTATGGTGCCCCGGTGTTAATTTATTGAAATTCAAAGAAGAAAAAACAAAAAAAAAAAAAAAAATTATGGTCATTTGAATATAGTGATATACAAATAAATTTTTTTTCTTTTTTTTGCTAAAGAATTTCTGTCCATTATAAAATAAAAAAAGACTAACAATTCAAATTTAAATCAATTCAATTTAACTAATCAAGTCCCAAAAAATTCTCTTATAACATTTTGACCACAGTAAAATAAAATTATTTTTAGATTGATATATAAGATTGAAAATATTTTTTATAATTTTTTTATTAAAATTTTTTCTTCGTTTTTTGTGCAGAAGAAAAGTTTTCATTTTCAGTTTCTTATACCGTTGAGTTTAACCGGGTAAAAGAAAAATGTTCTCAATGTTTTTTCTTCGTTTTTAACTAAAGTTAAAACATAGTACCTAATTTAAACACATAGTTTAAACTAACAGCAGAAATTAGATGTTAGGGATTGTATAGTAAAGATTCTAATCTTTTTTTTGCCAGAACAGGTATAAACCATGGAAATGCACCATACATTGAGAGCGGGACGAGTGAGTATGTGGTATTTTAATCCACTAAAAATGAAGATAAAATTTATGTTAAAGAATAAAAATAGTTTTAAGGTTGATTGGTTTATGAAGAACATAGTGAACGAAGATGTGAAGGTTTTCCTTAAAGATTCGATAGTTAAAACTATAATATAATGATCCCCTTTTAGGGTGATACTTGCATTGAAAGATGTTCGCGATTTTAGAATCATAAGCGAATTTGCATAAGCTGAATTATACCAACCACTATTAATCTTAAAAAAATTGAATGCTTTCTTTTCTTCTTTTTAATTTAAAATAAGTTCTAAATATTAAGAACATAATAAAAATTTCAAAATGTCATTAAAAAGGGCCCGAATTTGTTGAATCTAAATATGGTTTTATCATGACAACGATTGTTACTGGTGAAATTTTAGTGAAAATTAGTTGTAGCTTACATATCATATTCTCTAATTTTCCACATTAGGACTACCAGCTATTTCGGTTGTTACAATTTCTCTAAAAAAGGCAAAATATTTTGTATTATCTAATGAGTAGTCTTTCTTTTTTAATAAGGTTTATACTTTTAACTATAACAAATAAAAAATAATAGAAAAATTTTAAAAATATTTTAGAAAACTAAAGACTCTAGCTTTTAAGCTTGAGTTAAGGGGGTAAGGAGAGGAAATCTTTAAACGGAACTGAATAATCGCTTTGATTATGTCGACTAAACGCTACTCTGAGAAGTGTCCCCATTAAAACACAATCTCCTTTTTCAAAGACTGAAATTAGTCGACATAGACTATAACCATATATTTGTTGATGACATTAATTTAATTTAAGATTAACATTCTAATACATTATCTAATAAATACTCTGATTTTTTTTTTTTGTTCATCTATTTACGAGGGTTTGTGGAAAACTCGAAAGTCACCACGAGGAACTGCACTTGCTTGCTCAGAGTAATGTTGGACTTTAACCAACAAAAACCACCCGCTTTTAAACAATACTTTAGGATGCTTTTAATACAAATGTATAGTTTGGTTTTGTGGGTAGTGATGTTGTAAAGATGATTGGGAAAATTAGAATTACGAAATTTGGAATTATGGAGGACAGGTAGGAAAATTTGGAGGGATATGAAATTTAGGTGAATTTTGGGTTTATATAAGAGTACGACAAAATAGGGTTTATGAAAACTCGGGTCGAGTCGAGTCCGAGTCCATTGTCTTTAACAAAAAATATTACAAGAATCCGATCAAATAATATTATATGATTTTCAATTCAACTGAAATTTGTGATTTAATGGTCGTGCCAAGAAATTAAAAAGAAAATGTACTCAAATTTATTAATAAATTCATTTATTTTCAAAACTTAATAAGTTTATATAATATAACTATTACATACATAATATAACTATTTGAACATTAACGTAATTTAGGTAATCATTTAATTAAATTTTTTTTAATTACGTTTTTTATTTTTTGTTTCAAGGTAAAAATATTTCAAAAAAACCAATGAATTGAGAGATTTGTCAGCAAGTCTTGATTTGATTTTAGAGCAGAAGTTGCCACTAATTGAAAACATTCTTTCATTAGAAGTTGAAGTTGGTTTTATAGACGAAAGTGCGCTGCACAGATCATCAAGATTACTAGTTCGTTTTCCAGTATTTCTGAAAAGCGAAAATTCTTGTTTTAGTTTGCTATAAATCGCGGACTCTTTTGGAGGTTGAGGCTCAGCTGCGTTTTCAAAATTATTTCAAGTTCTTCCTTCATTGTCAAAGTTTTAGCGTTTTGATTTTCAACTAATATTAGGTCTTGGTTAATTACGTTTTTTTCATACATAAAACAGATTCGTCAATCATAATAATTGGCACAAAAACATTGTGAAATTAATTTTATTTTTACTGACCTACTAACTACACTCTTACCACGTATGAAATAGATTTGATATTTATTTTCATTCAAAATTCAATTTTAAAGTTTTCTAATAGTTTTTCTGTTTGAAAAAATAAAAGTGTTGAAAAATAAAAGTGCCGTTGTTCTACGAATTCGTACAAAAAAATTTGTCGCCAAACCAACTTTGTAGAATGAATATTAATATAGGCGCAAGCGACCATAAAATTTAATAAATCGATTGACGTTTTTTTTTGTTTAATTTTAAAAATTTGGACTCGGGACTCGTCGAATATTAGAGTCGAGTCCCGAATCCGAGTAACTACTCAAATACTCGACGAGTTCGAGTCGAGTCGAGTCCAGAAACTCTACGACGAATGTGTCCATTTCACTCCCCTAGTACAGTTTTGGTTGTTAAAAAGCCTTCCCCTGTAAAAATTTATATTATATAAATTTACTAATAATTTATAAATTATCCTATAATTATACAGAACAAATTAAATTTATTATGATTTCATTCTGTCTTATTTTTGATTTTATTTTGTGTTATTATATTGTTATTGTTTTTGTTAGATCTAAATTGTTTTTGATTAGAATTAAGGAATGTGGTCTGCACACACCATGTGAGTCATCGTAAAGTATTTATGTTATAAATTAGCATCAACTGAGACGG
Organism: Poecilobothrus nobilitatus; assembly: GCA_947095535.1. Classification (NCBI taxonomy): domain Eukaryota; kingdom Metazoa; phylum Arthropoda; class Insecta; order Diptera; family Dolichopodidae; genus Poecilobothrus; species Poecilobothrus nobilitatus. Next base: position 80,190,550 of record OX352774.1, on the reverse strand, counting down.
CTAACGTACGCCGTTGTTTCTTTTTTATTATTTTTATTCTTGTTTCACTTTTGTTTTATTTTTTGTTTTTGTTTTCTGCAGCGTTTCAGATAAATTCAATAAAATAATATCTTAAGATTTTTTTAAACGTCAAACTAATTTCATTTTTAACAACAGAATAAGAACAAAACATATAGAAATAAAATTCAAGGTAGAGTGCCAATGGACTCTGGTAAAAAATAAATTTTTGCAAAATAAAAATCATTTTTTTATTTTTTTTTATTTTTACAAATTTATTTGCTCGGTTTAAGTTTATGAACTTTAAGCTTTTGTATTTTTTTGTTTCGGAATTCATAAGATTTATATATAAAATGTGTTTTTTAAATTTTTTTTTTTTTTCTAAATAAATTGAACTTTATTGTAATATTTTCTATAAAAACGGAATTAGAATTTTGAAATTTAATATGTTAGTAATGATTTTAAAGATTTTAAGCTACTATATTGTTGGGCAAGAATTGCCTATTTTATTTTGAAATATAAATAAGTAGGCTTTGAAAATTTAACTTTTTTAACATTCTATGGTAAAACTCCTGTTTGGAAGTCTGTTGTCCTGTTCTGAAGTCCTTTAGAAGTGTGTTGAGTAAATTTATCTCATGATTTGAAAATTAGATTTAACGAAAGTTAACCTAAATGTCAGAATTACCATTATTTTATTTCAATTTGAAAATATTTTAAAATTCTTATCATGTACTATACTTATTGTAAAGTAACAAAATTTTAAAGCATTCAATTTTTTGTTATTAGGTATCGCATAAGTATTAAGAATCTCGAAGTATTCGTCAATTACAATGTATTGCATTACATAAGAAAAATAACGATATGTACACAAATATTTAACATTTAAAATTTTAATTGTTTTTAATGTTAGCTATTTGGTAAATTTTTTAATAACTGTAAAATTTAGTTCTCAAAGATTTTATAGTTTTAGATATAGTTTTTCTATAGAAATAATTTCAATACCTTTATAAATTTCGACTATTTTTTCTGAGGTAAATTTTATTTTATCATTCTGAGAAAATTTAAAGTCTCCAATTAAAAAATGAAAGAATTTAACAAAACTAAAAAAAATAAAATCTTAATTAATTTTTCATATGATTAAGTCATATGAAATCGACAGATGCTCTACACGAAAACCTAATTAAATTAAATCTTTTGTACAACAATCTTTTTTTTTTATGTTCATTTATTTATTTGTGTAAATATCTTTCAATTTTCTTTTTGAAATATTTAAATTAGAATGTTTTTCGTTGTCTATTATAACTCTACGTTATTGACGCAAAAGAGATATTTTCTTCATTTTAATTTTTCTCCAAAGGTACAATAAATTTTCCATTATACGTTTGTAAGGCCGCAAATGAAACAAAATAGATATAGAAAAATATATATTATACTTTTGATTCGGATTGAATTCTGAGTCGATTAACCCCTATACGTTTGACCATTCGTCCGCATCATAATTCAAAAAATAATAAAAGTAGCATTCTGAAATTCTTACTATTATATCTAATATAAATTTGTTCATTTTTTCGCTTTTAGAATTGAACCAGTTTGACCGACGGGTTCGCGTAGCTGCCATTCAGCTTCTTTTTTTTTTGAAAATAATTCTGTATCTATTGAAGCTAGGTATCAGGAATTTTGTGAAAAGAAAATAAGGCTTATGCCAACGACCTGCAAAATTAGGTTAGTCTGACGCAAGCATTTTAGGTAGCTGCGATATTTATATCATAATATTTTACTTCATAAACCTAGACATAAAATTTGGTTGATTTGGCACAACAGGATTGAACAGCTGTCATACAATTTATATCTCGGTACTTAATTACTTGTCAGATATCTGAATTTTGTAAAAGAGAAAATTTTATGATAACAGTATAACTTATGTTCGTGAGGTTATCCTAAAGTTGACTGACATTCAACAATACACTCTTTCTCATTTCTTGCATTTGAAAAGAGCGTAATATTTTACTTTACACTTTAATATTGTTCTTTCGTTACCTAATAGATCTATCCAGCCCTGAATGTTATAGAGATCCCTATGTCTTTTGTATAATATTATTAATATATATTAATATAGTATCCCTTTAATTGTTTTTTTAAGTGCACTTAGTTGCCAAATTTGATATGACTGTTCATTTTCTTATTTTGATCACCCAAAACATTTGCTTCTTTTCAAATTAAACTTCTCTGCATGGTTAGATCAGACCGAAAATCACCGCGTTCTTATATTATAAAAAAACTGAATTTTACGCAATTGCTTTATGTTTCTTACAAGTTACCGACTAGATTTTATTCTGATAAGAAAAAAAAAAATAGAAAAGTATTTATTATCGGAGCGACACGAAATCTCAGCAGCAAAAATAATACATTAAATTTTAGGTTTCGTATTTTTATTATTCATATCGGCAAATGCACGGATTTAAAAAGTTATTTGTGACGGAGGCGGGAGGAATATTTAATATATTTATTTTTTTAACAATATATAAAAATTCGGTGCAATGCATTAAGGCCCTGCGCAATAAGACCCCGGGGGCATTATATCTCATTAAATGTAAAATAACACTCCGGGAGTTTATTTCTCAATCAAAATGAGAAATAACAGCCACGGATATTATTTCTCATTAAATGTGAAATAATACTTTCGGGACTTTATTTCACATTTAATCGGAAATAACACCCCGGGCTTTTATTTCTCATATTTTCCATAAAATTTTTTTTTATTATATTGTTGGAGTTTTTTGTTCAAACTGAAAAAAGAGAAATTACCCCTCCTGGAAATCTGCAATTGGACACAATAATAAAATTCATATAAGAATACTGGTTTCAATATTTAATGAAAAAATTAAAACAGCCGTAACTCATAAGTTTTAAGACAGTTGATTTAGTAGTTCAATTTTTAAAAGTTTATTATTTAAAAATTAATATCTTTGTTTCGTTTTTACAAAATCTCGTGTTTTTTGTGTATCTTTGTAAAAACGATATTTTGTAAAAATGAGATTTTGTAAAAACGAAATTTTGTAAAACGAGATTTTGTAAAAACGTGATTTTGTAAAAACGAAATTTTGTAAAACGAAATTTTGTAAAACGTGATTTTGAAAACCGAGATTTCGTATTATACACCCAGTTATTCTTAATATAACTGAAACTGTTATACCCCCAACTTCAACTTTTCTAAATTATAGATTTTCTTTAGTTTTTATAAAAATTATTTTTTAAAAGCTTTTGAACTTTATTTCATTGTAACCAATCTTGAGAAAAATTAACTATTAAATATAACTTCAAGAAAATTCTTCAAATTATCAAAATAATAAAAGAATTACAACTTTATTACTATTTCTATCCAATAATTTAAAATGCACTTAACATTTGTATTAATTTTAAGCTAAAATGCATAACATACATTTTATTAACAAAACAAAAAAAAAACAAAAAAAAAAAAACAAAAACAACAAAATAAAATAATAACAAATAAACAAAAATAAAAAAAAAAAACAAAAAAAAAAAAATACAAGAAATATGCGAATAAACAAAAAAAACGCGTGCACGTTTGTTTTGTCTCGTTTATATTAACTAATATTACATCCATTATTACTACTATTGCGATTAATTTTTTTTTTTAACAAAATATTAAAAAAAAAACAAAAAAAACATAGAATTTATTCATGCAGTGAACTCTTAATAGTCGCCTATAATAATAAAACGATAAAAATTTTATTTAATATTATAAACCAATAATACAATATTGTGGTAATAACTTTAACTATTAAGAGAACCAAGCGTTTAATAACTTTTTAACAATATTTTGTTTTTTTCTTATTAAATTTTTTTTCTTTTAATATTTTTTTTTTTTTTTTGTAACCATTTTTAGCTGTAATATTATTTATTGATCACATATAGTAATAATTTTATTACGCAAAAATTATTTATTTAAAGCATATTATATTTTAATAGTCATAACATCGAATGTGAGAAAATATTACACTTTCATTATGAGGTTCATGTGGCGTTATGGGAACTGATTTGATTTTTTTCGTAGGTGGACCAATTTAATGCAAAACATATAAAATGGATCAATTTATATAATATTTTGTTTATTTTTTTTTTTTTTTAAGTGGAATTGAAAATCGATTATAAATTTTTAAAGAAATGGAAAAATTTTTTGTTAAAAACTATATAGATCTATATATATAGAAAAAGTTAAGTTATTTTTTAAACTTAACATAAGTATACGTACATTATATATATGCGGTAAATAATGAATCAATTGAATATATTATTGTGTCAAATTTTAATTACCAAAATATTCATAATTTATCTTATAGTTATGAAAGAAATAAAACTTTAGGTCAATAAAACTTTCGTATCTGATTCGGTTTATTGCTTTTGAGTTATGAAACGATAGAAATATTTCTTTTAATGTTACTTGAAGTATTTAACAATGAGATATATTATGTGAATTTCTTAGATGAAAACTGAGAAAATTCTAATTTGTCTGGAGACTGACGGCTATTAAAAGGATATTTAAAGAAAATTGAAATAAAAAATGACGGATATATACACACATACTGAAAAACTATGGAGATTTTCTATGAACAAGATATGTACACCTATTAGGAAGCATATTGCTTTTTCGAAGCAAGACTGCCAGCAATAAACGCTTTATAGTACTTTAGTTTCTCGGAGGTAGTAGGGCTGACAGAAGTATTATAAATAAAGATAAAATTTAAAACACGTAATAATTTTGATATATATCAAAAGGTCGCAGTGTTATTTATACCCCTTTTTTATATATATAGTCAAATTTAATTTTAGTCTACGTACTAACATAAAGAAACTATAGTATAGTTTCTCAAACTTAACCCTACTAACTATAACTAACTACCATAAAGAACCTATACTATAGTACTATAATTACTATAGTTTCCTTATGGTACTAGGTAATAATTACTTTCAGGAGTACGTTTAATCTAGATTAGATTATATTATTTTAAAGAGGTTTACCAACTGTTAAATTTACCAACAAGTAAATTGTGAATTCACGGTTCACAACATTTTAAACTTTCCTTTTTAAATAATGAAGCAAAATGCATAAAACGTGATAAAAAGGGGAGCACAATAGACACATATCAAAAAGTCGCAGTATTATACTTATACCCCTTTTAAATAATATAATCTAATCTAGATTAAAAGTACTTATGAAAGTAATTCGTTCTTAGGCAAAAATTAAATTTGACTATACACTAAATAAATTACCTATACTGTTGTTTTTACTTGTAAAATTCTGAATTTACGGTCCACAATTTAGAGGTTTCACAAATAAATTTAAAACTTTTGTAACCTAAGTATACTCCGAGGTAAAAGTTTACGTACTAAATTTTGCAATAAATGAAAAGAAAAACTAAGATCTTGAAATAATTCGTGATAGTGAAGAAATAAGTTGTTCAGGCATAAAACACGATAAATTGATATGAAAGATTATATACATACTAACAATTCCTTAACAATATTTTTATTGGCTTTTAGAAAAACTATGCCTATGCCTGTACACATCATTCTTTTCTGATAATACCATTTTTGATAATGAGAGAATGAGTAAAACAATTAATTAATAGATAAATAATGTAAAAAAATGTCTAAAAGGATCTCTTTGATCTACCTTGATCAACAAAATCGCATCGCAACAACAGTCATGTTACATTATAGTTGATGGTATATAGATTTGTTTAAACGAAAAAGTGACGAAATTCTTTATTCTATTAAAGTACAACCTGCTTAAAGGATTAGCTTGGATGCAGTTTAAAAACAGGCAAACCTATTTGGTGTGTGGAAAAATTTAATACTATTGTTAAGTTTGCACGGGTTTAGTTATTTCTTTTGAAGATTCTTTCTATGTCTACCGACAAAAAAAAAACAAATATTTCTACAGAAGTTTGATTTAAGATTTAAAGAAAGAAACAAATAATATTTTAATAGAAACGCTGTGTTGCAAAAATTTCTAGTAAAGACACTTAGAAAAGAAATCAAAGTATAAAAAGTTTTGACAAAAGCAAATAGTCCTATTTTGAGTCCACACTTCGGAAAAGGTGACATAAAAATATATTTTACAAAAAGTCAGTAAAATAATGCAAAAGTGCAATACTCTCAAACAATACATTTTAAATTATAAAGAAATTTTATTTGGTTATGTACATCCATGTCACTGCAGCTTTACAATTTCGGTTTTGGTTTTAAAGAAAATCAAACTTGGAGTTTAATTCTGTTAAAAAATAATCATAATTGTTTAATGAAAAACTATGAATTTAAATTTAAAATAATTTCTAAAGAGTTGTTTCAATGCATTTTGCATTCACTGTAATATTTCGCAATTTCATATTTATAAGAGTTTTACAATAATATTTTTTCATTTAAATAATATATTTCGGTTTTCTGGTTTATCTTAACAACTAAAGAAATTTCACAGCTTTGTAAAATAACCAAGTAAAAATAAATTTAAATACAAAACAAGGCAGTAGGTAAAATCGAAGGGTTTAAAAGAGCAAATTTTCCAACAAAAAAAGCAAAATATTATAGAATCGTGAGTATCATTGAATCAAAATTTTCATTTTGGTTTTAGAAGTTTTTACATAAAATACCCATTTAGGGCAATATCTCTTCGACAGCCTTAGCGATCTGGCAGGTAAAAATGTGAAGAGTATTCTTCGCTTTGCAAAAAGTTCAAATTCGTTTTAACGAGTGGGATAGAAAACCTTTTATGTGGTATCACAATGGACCAAATACGATCTAAGTGTGCCTTTTTGGCAGCCACCTTAACCTAACCTAACCTAACCTACGTAAAAATAAGAAAATTACTTGATACTTTCTTTAACTCCAACTTTGAAGGGTTGTAGCTTCGTAATGTGTTGAACAAAGTCTTTTATATAGCTCAACACATTACGAAGCTACAGCCTCACAGCCTAAATTATTTTATGAAGCCTATCCATGTTTATATATACAATTGCTCCATTTTAAACAATATTTATAAATTTCGACCATCTCTCCAGATTTATAAACAAATGGAGAGACGGTCGGTAAGTATTAAATTAAATAGCTCATTTTTCAAAGTTTTCGAAAAAAATGTTGCAAATTATTAAATTTAACTTTATTAATAGAAGAAATTTATAAAAATGTAATTTTTAAAGTTTTAATTAAAATTTCAAAATAAATTTGAAAAATTGCGAAAAAAAATTATTATTAATTTATTACTATTAAAATTCAGTGAGAAAATAAAAATATTTTTATAAAATATACTTTACTATTGACATTCTTTAAAAATTGTTGGGAATTAATATATTTTTTTTTTAAATTTATATTTCCTAACTGAAGCCTGATAGATAAAAAAATTTTTTTTTAATCTAACATATATTTACAAGATAATCATTTATATTGTGAGGTATCAAAATGATTCCTGCAAAGATTTTATTTCAAGTAATATATAAGAAAATATAACAGATCTACTTATGAGATGGATTTCAAACAATATCATCAGTATACAGTACGATGTGAAAGCGTAAAAGAAATATATATTTCAAATAAAAGAAATATGACCTTAAAAGGCTAATTCGGGCCATAAAACTAATTAGAGCTAGCCAGTTTCTTTAACACAAATATTTAATACAAATCAACTATAATAATTTCCAAAAATATTCATTTTAACCTTTGATCATATATACATATGAATATGATATATATATAACCGAAGATTTTACCTTAGTCTTTATAAGATTTAACATACACTTTTTTCTAATTGTAAAATTTAAGACCCATATCAAATTAGACTTATGATACGTATCACCAAAATTTGTCACCAAATTAAAGTTCATACTATAGAATTTTTCATTTTATTTTGGCACAATAAGCCGTTTAGCATGATTATTTAGCTTTTTGTATCGAAACAAAGTTCCATCGCTGGAACCCCAATTGAATGATAAATTTTGATAATGCGTATATCAGAATTCAAATATGATATAAATGTAAATCTTGTAATGCTAGTCTAAAAAGATCCAATAATTCCAAAAATTATTAATGGACGAAATGCCTAACACTGATAAGGTTATATATATGTATAATATATGAATATATTTAAAGAAAAACTACATAAAGCCTGTTGGAAAAACAAAATAAAAAATAAAAGAAAGATATTCTGTAAAAGATTATGAAATTTTCTATTCAAGCAAACGAAACATATTTAAAGGTAATTAACTGATCGATATGCAATTTCGAAGAAGATGTTCAAAGTGGTTCGTCATATCCTCAGACGTCCACCAACATCAGTGGCATATCAAGCGTTGGATTAAACCCTCAACGCAGAAGAAGTAAACTGTGGAAAGATCTAAAGCGACTTGCAGACAAACTGAAGACAGATGAACCGAGTTTTGAACTGATTAACTGAGTTTTGCGGTGCGGTGCGGTATTTTATAAACTTTATAAATTAATAAATTTTTAAAATTTTGCAATCAACTATCATTCTTTCTCTAGAAAACGAGTTAATCCATTATTATGTTCTTTTTTAAAATCAAATAATCAACAATTAATCAATGAGCTCATTTGAAAATATTTGAGTAATTTACGCCTTAGTGAAACTAATGATTTCAGAAACATAAACTTAATCAAATATAAATAATAAATTTCTCTTCATTCTTCATTATCCTAATTATCACAAACTCAGTTTCCCACGTAATCCTTCCCAGATTTTTTTTCTTCAAAAGCAATCTGTACGTCATATCACTATGTATTGAAGGACCCATCTTAAAGTTTGGTTTTACAGATGATAGTTTCGGTTGGTTAAAGTCCAAAATTAACCAGAGGAACCTCGTACACTAACTTTGTGTAACTTTCGATGTTTTCCACTGTCCCTCTTAAAAAAAAAAAATAAATACTTAGTGGATGTCCTATGCTTCTAATATGAGTAGAAATGAGAATAAAAAACAATCAGCTCTTACTGATTACTCAAGGATTAAATAAAAAAAAATTATTCTGGGAGAGGTATCAAAATCAAGTTTTACAAGTCTCGATTAAAATCATGAAACACTGTTATAGAGTAAAGTTCCATAGTCTATTAAGAGACTAAATATACGGATTTACAGCTTTAAATACAGACAATTAATCCATTTTTTATACTCATGATTATATATTTATTTTTGTAGTGTATTCCTCTGCCACATAAATGTGAAAAGGAAATTTTCACAGCTTTTCTTTTTCAGGAGTGATTGTAAATGTCGTAAAGGGGAATTATTCTTACGACGTGTGTGGAATTCATACCCACACTTCCTTGATATTTACAACGTATTTCATTCTCTCTTACCCACTAGACCACTGAGGCCCCATATAATTAGGTATATTTATTTATATTTTTTGAAATATTATTAGAATTTCAAAAATTTAAAATAAAAAACTATTAAAAAAAAGTTTTTTGATTAACTGTTGATTAATAAAAAAAAAAATTTTATTAAATATTTGAAAATCGAAATCAAGCAAACACATTTCAATCATATACAAATAAATAAATCTACGGTACATAGATTGCTTTGAAACTTATTACATTTTTAAATATTAATATTTATTTTTATTCTGTTAAACAAAAACGATTGAAAGTGCATTCACTTATTTTTATACACTTATTATTGTACACTTCTTTTTTTTTTCTATATAGTTCTTCTCTGACGCTGACCCATTATTCGCAATATTATGTATAAGAAAAATTCCAATCAATTCAATTAGTAATTCATAAGCAAAATTTTTTCAAACTTTAACAATTCAACAGTTAATGCACTTTAGTATTCAAATAAGGTAAACAAACTAAATGGAATGAAAATTAGGTTAAAATATTAAAAAAAAGAAAAAACAAAAAAAAAACGGAAATTAAGTTTTTGTTTTCACTTAAATTTCTTCTTTACTTCTTGCAAAGAAAATATGAAAAAAAAATAACAAAAAAGCAAAAAAAAAATCCACAAGTAATTCCAAACAAATCCTATGAATGTACCATATTTAATACCAATCAGCGTAAATATTAAATAAATATACTTTTTTTTTTCAAAATGTATATATATGTACGTATATTTGACGAACGCGTTGAAGCTTTTCTTACCCATCATCACACTCTTTCATATAATATTATATTATGCAAACCTATCATGAAAAAAGTTTTTGTTTTTTTTTTTTTTTTAATTTTCAAGAGACATTTTCAATCATCATCTTCTGATTATATTGTTCAAGCTACTGATTTTTAGTTTCACAAAAAAAAAAAAAAACAAAAGAAAAAAATAACCAAAAACCAAAAACAAAATCAACTTAAATATTTTTTTTCCCATGTTTTTGTTCAATACCAGCAGCAGCAGCAGCAGCAGCATGTTTCTCTACGTTACAATCATAAGACAATATTATACTGATGAACTACTATACAATAATTTTAAAAAGTTGGTAATTTATCAGTTGGATTTTTATTTTTTTTTTTATTTTTTTTTTTTTTAAATATTGATTAGTGTAAACGCAAGTGATGAGATATTGAAACTGATACGGACCACTTTGTTAAGTACACACAATTAGTCAAAAGAATTTCAGTAAACATTAAAACTGAACCAAACAAACTTTTTTACATTATTATTTTTTTTTTTTTTTTACTAAAGTTTACGTTTTTATTTTTTTTTTTGTATTTCTATTTTAAACTGCTGCCTCCACTTTATTTCTTATTATAGTATTGAAAATATGCTAACAGTATTTAAATTTCAGTCCAAACAGAATGTGTAGTTATTACATGGATTGAAATAGGTTTTGTGAATTATTTATAAAATAATTTTTATATAGTCTTTAACTTTTTCTTTACGTTTTTATACATATATTTCACAACTGATCAATATTTTCCATCATTACCTAATATGGAAAGGTTATAACACCACCTACCAATGTAAATATGTTGTAATTGTAACGCTCTGAAGGCCTTAATTCTGTAGCAAATAGTAATAATAATAAAAATTAATACTAAGATTAATAATAATAGCTGCTATAGTGACAGTAGAGCTGTCTTCAATTATTACCCCAGGTAAGAAGGTGTTATATACTACTACAAATTGTAACTGATGGTGATTTCCTCACTGATAAGAAAATAGTAATAATACGTGGATTCATTGTTTCTTTACACAGTCCAACTACCCAATTCAAAAACTCTGCAGCCTTGTTCTATCCTCTCCTATCGCTACTCTGCGGGCTAAAAATCTAATATTACCAAAGGAATATTCTTGGTGTCTTTGGAAGATTCTCACTTCTCTTAGAAACCAAAAAAAGATTAGGCGTGAACCGATTTTTTTTTTTGTTTATTCACTATCCAAATTGTAGGAAAGAATTCATTATTGAGGCATTATTGATTTTAGTTCAATAGAACAAGTATCACCACCTACAAGAAAATCTATAAAAAAGAGATAATGCACCAATATTATGAAGAGCAGTAAGGCCTATTTGAATAATAGCATCGCCAATTAGGCGTAAAATGCGTTTTTGGATTTTATCAATGTAATCTAATGAAGTTTTCAAAGGTGTCAGATATTTAAAAATGAATTGTCTTTGACATTTAAGTTATAAAATTTGTTTTTTTTTATCAAGTAATCAAATAACACAAAGATTAAAAACCGGAAATTTAAGCCTTTTCTTCATTCGGAACGTTGTTAAATTTTATGTAACGTCTTTAATAATTTATTTGTTTTCAATTGATGACATCCCATCTATATATCGAAAGTATCCTATAGATTTTGTTTTGGCCCTTTAGTTTCCTCCTTTGTAAGGACATAAAACTGTCAATTATTTCTGTAATTTACTATTTTGTTGTTAAAAATAAATTTATATTTTTGCCAATTTCAAATTAATTTGTTATTTCTATCTCAACAAATACAAATTTTAAATACGCATATAGTGTATTACAGTACGAATTTCAACAGAAATGGAAGGTTAAAAATTTTTTTTTTTTTTTATTGTTGAGAAATCAATCAATTGGCAATGCTTTAAAAGAAACAACAAATTTTCATATTTTTTCTTAATTTCATTAGCATAACATAGATAAGCTATGGAATTGATACAACGTTCAGTATAGACAGTGTTGTATTAAATTAAATGTTTTATAAAATGTTTTCAATTTAAATGTTTATGTGAGCTTCAACTAATATATCAAACTTAAAAGAAAAACATTCAAAAGTATTATAAACGAACAATTAAAATTTATCAAATAACAGCTTTTAATATGTATCATCTTTAACGTAATCTTTTATAATCAGAATACCTAAATATAATAATTAAGTGTATTGCTTCCTAAGAAGTATCTTACGATAGGATGCAGTATGTCTGTCATTAGATTGTGGTGGGCTTTAATTTAATTTCAAAAACAAATTACAGCTAACTTTAAGAAAAGTTTTAATTTTTTTCTGTATAGTAAGAGGTTACTATTGTAAACCTGTATTTTTATTTCACTGGATGTCACTTGCCTCCATTTTGATTCGTCTTTGTTGTCATATTAGTCAAATCAAAAGTTAGAGAATCGCTTATGGAAAGAATATAATCGCTCTTGGAAAGAAAATTTTTGGAATGAAAGTCATTAGAGTTGGACAGATGTTTTATGATCAAACCGTTCATTATGCTATTATTTGGTTATTATCATTATAATTTCCCTAAGAATCAAACCTAATATTAGGCAAGCCAATACTAATTCTCAATTAATTTGTAAGTTGTCAGCGTTTTATAAAAAAACAACATTTAATATTATCAAAATGAAACACTGGGTAAATTAAATTTCATTTAATTCATAATAGATTTCATCGTTGATCACACGTGCAACTTATCTTTAATAAAATATACACTATAAATTTATCTATTTTGTAACTTGAAGTTGGTTGCTGTTTAGTATTATATTATTTGAAATACGTTTTTCATTTTTATCTATTCACTATATTTAACAGTTATGTATGTACAATGGATTGCGTTGGACCATTAGACCAATTTATTTGGTTAAAAAATTCCAAAAATTGGTACACAAAACAAAAAACTATAAATAAAAAGAAAAACTAAAATAAAAAAAATTTTTATTTACCAGTTTGTTTTAGTTTTCAACATCTTCTTCATCGTAATCATAAGTATGTTTTGCTTTTATTCAAGACATAAAGTTTTGGAAGTAAAGTTTTTTGTTGATTGTAAATATTTTACATCACTTATTATTAATTAAATAATTTTGTTTTTTTTTTTTTTTTTTTCTTTGATTTTTTGTTTTGATATTTCTGTATTTTATGTTACCTCCAAAACTTGAATTATGATGTAAAGAAATCGAATATTTTCAAATCAATTGATTAAAATCTTAAACCAATAATAAATTTTGAAGTTGATTACAATCATATCATAAATATAATATTAAAAATTGATATTTAAAACATAAAAGTTGTGTGAGAAGCTATTGAAAATTTATTGAAGATTTATTTAAAAAAAAAAAAAAATTACATATAGGTACGTATATATGTAATATATGGATGGATAAAAACAGAAATACAAATCAAAGTATTTAAAATTTTATCATAATTCCGAACTCAATTAATTAAAAATGATTTTAATTACGGTGTAGAATTGTTTGACTCCAAGTTGTAAGTTGTAAAATTGAATAAGCATTCTTTTATTCTTCAAATATAAAATGTAGCACATATATGTGTTAAATTATAAATTTTTTGTTTTCAAATATTTTTACACCGTGTCCTGTTCTCGTATATACTTTATAAGGATGCTTTTTACTGTTATAAAATATGAAATCAATTAACTTTTTAAAATATGTAATCCTAAAAAAGAATTTTATTATACAATATGTAAACTCAAGGCTCCTAAGTTTAAGAATTGGACACTCTACCACTGCACTAAACCCTTAACTAAACAATATGTGAATAGAAATAAGAATATATGTATTATAAATTAATTAATTATAGTACTATTTACAGTGTCTGACGTGGTCTTTTTTTCCACCACTGACGTAAACCTATTAAGTAAAGTAATGTTTTTCAGCTTAAATGTATAGAATTCAAACATTAGAGTCGGCTTCATCAGCTTAACATTAAAGAAATTTTCATAATTAATGACTTTTGGTTATGTTTATAACTTTAAATCGCTTTTGTTTTTAGCTTGAGATTATTGTAATGAATATGATTTTTTTTTTTACGATATAAATTAATCATTTTATATTTATTTTACCTATAAAAATTGTATTTGTCTGTTTCCAGTTCGAGTAAATATGGTGAAGATTTTCAACAGTAAACTTAGTGATTGTTTAATGAGCTTAAAAGATTTTCGTTCTAGATTTTTTGAATCCAACATGCATACAATTCTTTACAGAATTCAGTACTATTATTTTTTCAGTTAAACTCTACCTATAAATAGCATCTTTTACCTTTTACCTACCTATAAAGAGCATCATACCTGTAAAGCATCTTTTTCTGGGTGCATCATGGATACATTTATTACATCGTTACAATCTACTATGGGAGACCGCTAATTACGCATTATTCCTATTTTTTTTATTGTTGAAATCCATCTATTTGTGATTGCAATTTGTTTACCAGTTTTTCCAGTTTTATATTTCTTTCTTCCGTCCACTTGATTTTTAGCTTTAGTGCTTTATTTTCTTCTAACATTCGTTTGTTTTGTAAGATTAGTCATCAATTTTTGTATTGAAAAAAAAATTATGACAAATGAATATCTTTTACTGCACTTATAAGCTGCCGCAAATAATTGGTCAAGTTTTCTTCTTTCAGTATTTCACTTACATATTTATTTAACTTTGTATAATTAGACCAATCAAAATCCAGATTCATACTTGGAACATTCTCATTTTCTTCTACGTGCTCTGGGACAGTATCATCCGCATGATCTTCTTCATCCGATATGACAAGTGATTTATTGCTCATATCAAGACAGATTACACATCTACAGGTAGTATTATCTGCCTGTATTGCAGCAAAAACCTCTTCAACTATAGCAGCACATTTGATGTGAAATTCTTTTATTCTTTTTACTAAAGCCTTTTTGACAAGTGACGTTTTACTTAGCTATTTTTATTGGTTTTTGAAAGAATATTTTTGTTCTAAGCAATATGGCTGATTTTATATTTAAAACAAAATATACTATCAGATGATTTGTATCTTTAAAATTAGTTAAATTTTCTTTAATTCTTTATTAAAATTTATTTATTTTTTTAAAATTGCTAATTTAAAATCACTTTTTAATTGATTAGACACTTTGACACTTTTCTATTTTGATATTTGACATGGTTTCAAATATCTAAAAGATATACAGAATTTATTGAAGGAAATATATTAATTTTTAAAATGTCTCATAACAAAATCATTAAAAAAAAAACAAATTTTATATCTTATAAACTATCATACTATATTTTATACTTTTATAATCATTTTATTTCTATTTTAGTTAACTTAAATATTAAGTTGTGCACTACATTTACAGAAATATTATAGATATCCCAATTACCACTATTAAATCTCGTTTATATTTTTTAATGCTTTTATTATTTTTTGATAGAAAAAACAAGCATAATAAAATTTTCATTTCTTGAAACAAAAAAAAAAATATACTTGAAATTTCCTTTCTATTTTTTTCCTTTAAAATATATAAAACCATATTGGATAGCAATATTCTCTTCCGTATTATTATTAGTAAAAAAGCCAATTCTAAATAATTTAGTACCTAAAATGTCTTTAAATATTATTAGAAGAAAATGTAACAAATTTTTAAGATTAAGAATTGGATAATATTAATCAAATAATTTTCTAGTTACAAATATGATACTTCATGATACTGCATGCATGGTTTAGAATACAACATCCAGAAAAAAAAATAAATAAAATAAAACATACACAACACCTAAAACAACATTTATTACAATTTATAGAGTTGAAATTTCTTGTTTTGGAAGAAACCAAAACGATTATTTTTTTAACTCAATATGTCGAACACTTGTATAGCACACTTCACTTGTTAAAAATTAAAGAGTATATTCCTTTTTCTTTTTTTGTATTTCCGTGCTTGGATTTTTCTTTTTTACTTTTAACTAACTTGTATGCAGAACTTAAGAAGCATATAAAACAAAACAAAAACTATATTACCAGTAACAGAATTTTCAATTTATATGACACTTTAACGCTACCGAAACTGTATGTCTATACTCTCATATTTCTGAACCAGTACAATTTACTACTAATAATAATGTTCATGCTTTGTATTTTTATTTATATTACTTTTTTGTTTTTTTTTTTTAATTTGATGTCCTAAATTGGAGCAACAAAAAACAGAAAAAAAAAGGAAACATTTACTTACTTAAAATACTGTTGTAAATTGTTGAAGTGTTTAACCTGGAGGCAATCGGATTTTATTTTTATTACAAAGATCTGGAAATATATATGTACATATTTATATTTGGAAAGAATTAATGCAAATTAAAACAAAAGAATTAAGCGAGAAACTTTTTGTTAAACTGTGTAATTTAGTTGTCATTTGAGTATTTTTGTTTTTTTTTTTTATCTTTCTCTGTCAAATTTAGTTCAATTTTGAAAGTAAGAGGTTTAAATTAAAATTATAGTGATTGGTAGATTTATAATGAAATGTTTTGATTTTCATATGTGATTAAATTAAAAGGTGCATGTTTAATTTTAAAATTAAAGTGTGTTTTATGTCGCTTTTAATAATTTGCAAAACGAAAATAAAGAAAATTCACGAATTCAAATTTTTTTAACATATTCTTATAAAAACAAGAATACAGTAATTTTGTTTTTTATATTTACAGTATTTTTAAAAATATAGGGTTTTTTCGAATTTTTTAAATTCTAAAGTAGAATTTTGCAACTTTGTTCTTGTGTGTATGTGTATATATGTTTATACTGTATTTAATTACATCAATGAATTCAATTGGACTATTAGAAAATACAATATATATATATGATTTAAAAACTGTATTTTGCTATTAAGTTTTGGACTAGATTTGAAAAATTAATTTAACTGCTTTTATCAAAACAAATCAAATCACTTTTATGAACAAAAGTGTGGATTCTACTTCCCAAGCTTTTAAAAGTTATTGGTTTTTTTTTTCCTTCAAAATTAATTATCTACTTTTAAAAAACTTTTATGTTAAGACATTTAAAAAGAAAAATCATTTTGAAAAATTTATTATTGATATTTTCTAGCACACAAATAAATAAAAACATTTAATAATTGATTAAATTTTGATATCATGATTTAAATAGGCTCTACACTTTTGTACTTATATTTTATTGTAAACCAATATTGATTTTTTTTTGTAAATACTTTTATTTAAAACAAATTATAATAAATAATTATTTAAGATTCATGGGTTAATTATCGCTTCATTAATTAATTGAAAAAGATCTTTATTCAATAGCAAGTGCTTATAAATAGAATTTTCTTTTTTGAAGGAAATTTTAAAATTTATATTATTTGTTTTTTAAATTAGTTAAAGATTAATTTTTGAGATGGTATCAAAATAAAAAACGAAAAAATGTAATTAATCAATAACTTTTAACCTTGGAGGAATATTAGCAAATTATTTAGAAGATGCACTTCATTTTTTCGATAAGTTTTTTTTTGTTTAATTTTTATTTAGAAAACAAATTAATGCAATTAATCAAATCACTATCTATAGATTATTATTAAAATGTTTTTTTTTTTTTGTTTTAATGTAAGTCGCTTTTAATTGAGAAGATTGATTTTAAATTTAAAATTAGTACCTATACACTAAAATGTATATTATATTTTCTGATATTAAATTTATATTTCTCACAGAGTTTTTTTATTGATTGCAAATGAAAATACCTTAAAAAAATTTAAAATGAAATGAAATATTGGAAGATTCTAAATAAATCTCAGGAAGAATACAAAATGTTAATGCTTAAAAAAGTTAAGCATTATTTAAAAACAACGTTAAGTTTTATTTAAAAAAATTTGAAAAGACTTTTCTTAAAAATGTTCGAAACTATGAATTTGCGACCAAAAAATATTAATATGTTCCAGATATATCCAAAATTGAGTAGTTTTTGAATGTTGTTGCTATTAAAGAATATCACTGGAAAAATGACATAAAATGAATTTTAAAAGAGACATAACATAAATATTGACTTTATGTCGTTTTACTTAAAAAGTGCAATTGGCCATAATGGCAAAATTGAACGTATGCCACTTTAATGCACATAAAAGTGACATAAAGTCAAGATGTTTTTAAAATAGAAAAAATGTGTTTATTTATACGATAAACGGTAGGGGTAACCCCAAAAAAATAACAAAAACTAGTTTTACTATGCTATAAATTGTTATTTTTAAAAAGTGTTCGAAGTACAGGATGTTTCAATTTTTCTCAATTTGGTTTCTAGACATTTTTTTAATTTATTTGATATTGCGTCCTGTTCTTGATTTTTCAAATATTAATGAATTAAAATATAATGAATTTTAGGTAGCGTAACAAAATATTATTTTTTGAACATCTTATTTTTTCAAAAAATCTGATTAATTTCAAAAAAAATCTTATTTTTATCTAAATTTTTTTTTTTGCAGTATGTATGTAAAAAATATAAGTTAGAGGGATTTTAGAGTTGTATTCAAAATCAAAATATTCATTTTTTCCAGAATATTTATGGTGGGGTGATTTTGATTTACGAGATTTTCAAAACCAAGATATCGTGACACTCCCGATACGAAATATCCTATATAGTTCATATGATAATATACTTACATTTTGTAAAATTTTTATTTTGATTAGTTATTAGTTCGACATAAAATTGATTGCAATTAATTACTATTGTGTTTAGTAGTGAATAAATTACTGAGTAAATGGCAAACTATGAAAATTTTAAAATTGGGAAATGGACAACAAATAATGAAATTCCGAATTATTCAGGGTTTGAGGCGTATAAGTAAATTATTGCTGATTAAAAGAGGGCAGTAAGTATATCAAAAATGGTACACTTACTCAGGTTATATCAGATACAGTTGGTATAAAAAAAAAATGCAACATAAATATATAAAAATTGGGAGTATGATTTTTTTTTTTTTTGAATAAATATTTTGTTGTTATATCATTTTCCATTTTACATTTAGTAGATGTAATGTCAAATCAAAAGTGTTATAAGGTCATTTACCCTTTTGTCAATTTTTCAAAACCATTCTAAAGTCAATTGCAGTTTATATATTTTTGAATGTGACATAATGGTAAATGATAATATGGCATTTTCCATTAAGTCATCCTCCCTTCCGAATTGAATTAGTAACAAACAAAAAGTGGGCAAAAAAAAAAAATTTTAAATTGCAAAGAATATTTTAATACCATATTCTAATTAGGCAGTAAGGAAAGTGTAAGATCTTAAAAGTAATATTCTAAGTAAATAAGGAAAAGGGATGAAAAAGAACTATATATAGATCATGAAGAAATAAAGATAGCGTATTGAGAATTATATCGAAGAGAAAATAAAGTAAAATATTCAACTAAAAGAAGAGAAAAAAATCATGGTTGACATCATTCATAACATTGATTCCAACTGTATGAAAATTATTGTTGAGAATCTTCAATAATAACGCAGTAAAACTCAGTAAACAAAATTAATCTCCTTAATGGATATAATAGAAATATCTGAGTTAAAAATTCAAATCACTTTTATTTAATAACATTAAATTTTTTTTTAATAACCACTAAACGTAAATATTCTTATAGTCATAAAATTGTAATACTAATCACTTTAAATATTTATTATTTTCTATTATTATTTTTAATGAATTGTTTATAATTTACAAGAGCTTAAATCAGTAGGTTTAATATTTTTTTTATATTGAATAATAAATAATAATAAATAATAATAAAAAATAATAAACTCTACTTAAAAATAACAAAATAAATTCTGTAAGAAAAAAAAATTAATAAAAAAAAAAAAAAAAATATTTTTAAATTAAATAAATATTAATAATAAAAAAAAATGTACAGGATTTATTTATTTAAAATAATAAATGGCATAATGTCTATTATTTTATATACTATATTATATTATATTATATATACCTTATACATATATTAATTTAAAAAAAAAAAAACAAAAAGAAAAAAATAAACAATCAATGAAGGAAATGATTTTTATTACTTTAAAATTTATTCAAATAACTTTATTACATAAAACAGGCAAATGTGCAAGCGTTAAATAAAAACTTTACTTTATTCATAAACTCTTGAGACAAAAACAAAAACAAAAAAAAACTTACATCATCATTTTATTTTTATTTTTTTTTTTTTTGTTTTACCTTTTATATTTAATTTAAATGTGAAACGATTTAAAAATGAATCCACACTTAATTTTAAAATCCACCTATTTTTAATTTTTTTTTTTTTTTTTTTTTCAGAAAATTTTTTTAATTGAAAACTGTGAAACGATAGTCTTTGCTAACTTAAATACAAAAATAAATAAAAAATTAATTTATCCAAAAACCCACGCAATTCTCATACATAAAAAACTAAAAAAAAAAAAAAAAAATTATTAATTCATCAATTTTCTTGAATTTTTACCGGGAATTTTCAATATCCGTATCATATGAGAGGATTCTATAAAAACATTTTTTTGAAAACAAAAACTAAATTGATTTTCTTTTTTTTTTATATTACATAGGTACGTATTATGCATTTTTGTGAATAAAGTAAGTACTATTACAATATTCACCTGGTAAAAATAATATATACTCTATACGTATACAGCTCTATATCTTAAGATATTAAATGAATCTTTATAATCATATACCAATTGAATAATATTACTATACAAGTATATATATGTATCTGTATGTATAAAATCTCAATTACGGTCTAAATATATTTTAACTAGTATATATATATATATATATATATATATGGTACAACAAGTCTGATTAAACAAAATTTTATTCTTTTGAATGCTTTAAAAATAAAAGTATATATAAAAAAAGAAAGAGTTTTCAAAAAAAAAAAAGAAAAAAAAATATTAGAATCCGATAAAACTTCCCAAGCAAATAAGAAACAAATTATTTGTTTTTGTTTCACATTTTTTTTTTTTTTTTATTGTATATCTTAATTCACCTTACTTTAGTACTCGCGGACTTACTATCAAAACTCATATTTTAATATATTATGTGTAATATTCCATTGCACTGTAATGAAATTATCAGGAAATTTTCACGGATCATAGACAGAGTTTTTTTCTTTGTTTTTATGTTATTCTTTTTATTTTTCTTCTTATTTATTTTTTTTTTTATGTTTGTTTTTTTTTTTTTTGTTATTTTTGATACTTAAGATATCTTCTACCTACCCAACTTAATATACATTATACTGTTTAAAGACAATCTAAATTCTTCACTATATTATTTAGTTCAAAACTTAGTTTAGTCACGCTTAAAGTATTATCTCTCACTTTATATATAGTGCATATATGTATATATATATATAGATGCATATAATCCATACTCATAATATTATATAGAAAACAAAAAAAAAAAAAAATAGAAATAGAAATAAAACAACAAAGGATTCATTATCAGAAACATAGATCGCGCGGACAAAAACCACAAAAACCATAATAATAATAAAAAAAAAAAAAATAAATAAATAAATCTACAAAATCTATCTATAAAACAATGACGAAGTAAATGAAAATATAAGAAAAAACAACAGAAAAAAAAAAAAAAAACAAAAAAAAAAAAGAATCCATCGGTTTTTCATGTTATCTATAAACCACAACTCTTATGTTATGTTATTAAATAAAATTTCTATATAGGTATTCTGTTTTCTGTTTTGTCTAATCTTTAAAACATTGATACCTGTTATATATCGCGTATAATATAATATATATATATATATATAAATAGCTATAACTATAAACATAATAATTTTAAATAAATTTATGATATTACCTTCAGATTCATATATACAGATTATCTTTTTGGATGGTTAGTTGTTGATCGTTCAATTGTCGGTCTACTATATTTTTTTTTATATTATAACAGAGTAATAAAAGTGTATATCAGTATGTATATATATATATGTATATGTATATATGTATTTTTTTTTTATGTTACAATTTTTTATTTTAGTTTTATTTTTTAAGTTATGGTTTAGTTTCTATCTATATATTTTATCTTAAAGATTGTACAGATGAACGAACGTGACAATTGACCCATCCATCAGAGAAGGATTACGTAATTCATAATTTTAAAAGAAGAAAAAATAAAAAAAAATAAAAAATAAATTAAAATTTATTATTAGTTTTAAAGCTTATACTATGTATATATTTATATATATTGTTCAAAATATTATTTGGATATTTGTAGAAAAGATCTCATCTTAAATCGGTTTTTTTTTTTTTTGTTTTTTTTTTTTTTTATATTAAAGCTTTGAAATCTGATAAAAATTATTATTTTTTTTAATTTGATAACAGGTGGAATAGAAAATTACTTTTATTTTTCTTTTTTGTTTTTTTTTTTTTTTATTAACCAAAGTAATAGAGATCAACTGACATAAACCTGATGGGAATTAAAATTAGTAGTTATGGAACGATTATTGTTGTATAGCTGTATAGCAATATGGGAAAGCTTTTATTAAAAATTTTATTTTCGGATTAAAATTCCTGAAAAACAAAAAAAAAATGTTCAAGTTTTTTTTTTTTTTTGTGTATCTATAGAATCTTTTAGTATATATAAAAATATTATATTTGTTATACAATTTGAAACTTGTGCATTAGATGAATTAAGTGATCATAAAAAAGATATTATGTATATACCTACCTACATATATATTTTTTTTTTCATATTTAGAATCTAATAAGTTTATTTTTACTCATTGGAATTTTTATGATTTCCTTGAAGAGAATTTGATTTCATCAAAAAACATACCTAGTTTTTTTTTTTGTTTTGTTTTTTTTTTGGATAAGAATATGCTTAAGATCTTCTTAAATCTTTTTTTTTTTTTTAAATTATTACTTTAAAAAAAAAATGACATCATTAAATTTAATAGAAGTTTTGTAGAATATTTTGTATGATATTCCAAAAAAACAAAAAAAAAACACAACTACACAGAATTCCATTTTAATTTTTCCTACTGTGATACCTTATGCAATTTTTACTCAACATTCAGTTTGTTCTAGCTTTCGATTTATATTTGTTGGTTGTACTCGATTGTATAGTATCCTCAAAGCTGTCTTAAACATCTCGTAAGTTTAATATGATAAAATGGGGAAATAATATGCAATTCCATTTTTCAAATTTAAGTTAACTATATATCGGGAATTCCATGTTAGTCATTGGGACATTTAAAAAAATTTAAAATTTTCTTTTATCAATTTAGCCTAGGTATCATTAACTCTATTCTGGAAATATTTGCATATTTAAAAACCTTTTATAGAGCAATATTTCACTAATATTTCGTTGTTCCAATAACAAAAACTTAAACGAGAAAAGTAACTTATATTTTCACAAAATGCTGTTAGTAATCGGGATCGTACACTTTTGTTAGTTTTATAATTTTCAATATTATACCATTTTCTGCTAATTCCTT
The DNA here is from genome assembly GCA_947095535.1 of Poecilobothrus nobilitatus. Classification (NCBI taxonomy): domain Eukaryota; kingdom Metazoa; phylum Arthropoda; class Insecta; order Diptera; family Dolichopodidae; genus Poecilobothrus; species Poecilobothrus nobilitatus. The sequence goes on along the minus strand of OX352774.1, from coordinate 80,166,885 downwards.
TACAGTAGCAAAAAAAAGAAAATCTTACGTTTATATTACATATAATATGTCTATTGATAAAACATGGACTAAAATCTAATTACAGGTTTTTTATTAAAACTTGTAAAAATTACAAGAAAGTAGAATGCGCTATAGTCATCAGAACAATCGGGCATTTTAATAAAACATTTTCCGCCTCAAGAATGGATTTGAATCGATTTTAAAAACAAAATTTGAAAAGGAAATCAGATAAAGAACTAATACTGACGTTATCTAATATTAGAACCTTAGAGAACCGTATAAGATATTATATAGTTCATTTTTAAATTTTCGGTTTTTGGATAATTTTTCATGGGATTCCCCATATGTACTTATTATTATCTTATTGAAATTTTGCAATGAAAGTAATGAAATCAGTGGTGTTTCATTAAAAAGCTGAACTGTCATAACGATGCGGCATTCTTTAAATATAAAGGAAAAATATATACGAATGCAATATTTAAAAATATTTCCGCCACTTTTAAAATATTTGTGCCATCATTGTTGGTTATGAAAGAAAGAATATTTCTAGACCTTTAAGTTTTTGAAATGACATAAAGTATAGTTTTTATAACGAGATAAAATTATTTTAGAGAAGCGGACAAGGAGATATTTCCCTAAGGATGACAATTTTTTTAGAATAATACTAACTATTCTGTATTACTAGTCATTTAAAAAGACAAAGAAGAATATATTTTTAAAAATTTGGAAATAACAATATTAGATTTAATTATATTTAGAAGTAATACTTAGATTTACACTAAACTAAAGTTAACTATACATAGTTGAGTTTAGTAATAACAAAAATTAAAAATAATTCATATTATTGAACACCTTACTAACAAGTTACATGTACAAAAATTTTCAAAGTTATTTAATTCTAAGATAAAATTTTAAAAATCTTAACTAAATTTGTGAAACATTTGTGAAACATTTGTTGTGAAACATTTAACAAAAAAAAAAAAATTTTTAAAACTTTGCTTATCAGTTTCTTTCTGTCGGTCTATCTGTCTCTAAACGAAAATTCTACACTATTTAAGATAGAACAAAAAATGTAACTATGAATAGGTTTCGTAAAAAAATTAATATTGTCAAAACAGTTTCTTATGTTGCCCCACCCATTACGGCTAAAGTTTCTACAAAGTATAGAAAAAACTCCTGCTCCTAATTTTTTTTTTTTTGTTTCATGATCTGCTTAACATTGTTTTAATCCAGAAACGCGAAATGACAGGATACAGCTTTATAAAACAAAGTTATGCAATTTTCTGTAATTTAATATTTAAATTCCCCTTTATATGTAAAACCAAAATTTTGCAAGACTTTACGTTCTTCATATCTTCAATATACGCTTTTAGCTAGAATCCTAAAATTTTGAGAGTAGAAATATCTTAGCATAAATAAACACAGAAATTTTTTTTGTACTTCTCCGTGTTTTAGAGTTATTTTGAGGCAAAAATTGAAAACTTCCTATTCTTAAAAACGTCTGTGCAAATTTCTTCATAGGGAAACTCAAAAATTAAAACTTCAACATTATATTTTTACTTGTGTTAGCACCTTTTCTTAATAATATACTGTTCCTTAAAATTCAAGAAATAAAGAACTTTTAATAAAATTTGAAGAAAATTTACAAAATTTTGATGCAAATCACAATATTTTAAACTGTTTTTATTGTCTTTTAGAAAAACTGCACCTTTAAAAACCTTTTATTTACATATTACCTTATTTTGATTATTTACTATGATTCCTTTTTGTTTTTTTGTTTTAAATCAATAAATCAGAAATATTTTAAATAAAGGCTACAATATTGTATTATTATGTATTAAATTTTTTGAATTATTGTTCCTTTAAAACATTAATTAATCGTATTTATAGATACTACCTAATAGTTGTCGGCAACAATTTTGAATCATTACCACAAATAATTCTCTAACTTTTTTTTTAATAGAGTGTTATTAAGTCAATTCACAATTATTATTCATATTTAAATATTTATCCAGAAATAACCTCTAGACTTAATTTTTAAATGAAAATGTGTGTGTGTTTTTTTTTTTTTTTGCCTTAGATAGATATAAAAATTTTGATTTATCAAAATAGTTTTAAATTAATTATTAGATAGATACAAACTAACAGTGACAAATTAACAAATATTACAAATGAGGTTTCTGAAGCAAAAAAAAAAAATAAAATAAATTGGCTCAGATAATATTAATTTAGCATTTTAATTACTGATATTTACTTTCAAATTATATGTTGTAAAAGAAAATCTTTATTTTTATTTTTTTGTATAGTTTGAATTATTATATCAGGACAATCTGTAGTTTAAGTTTCCTCGAAAAAAATATCCTATGAATTAGGAGAGAATGTTATATGCATTTAATATCTAGGTTCGAATAAGGCATTTTTTATTTATCTTTAAATTTTCATTGAAAATGTGTGCTTTTTTTTTTTTTTTGATGAAAGTTAAGCTAAAGCTTAATAATAACATAAACCTCAAGTCCTTAGTACATAATATTCAATAGTAGAAAATGGAAAAATGAATGCTGATTACCTTTGCATGATTTTCATTGGTGACTCTTCCTCGATTAATAATTAATCATTGTCTGAAATCCTTGAACATCGAAGCTTCTAAGGAGCTTAGAATATTTAGGGGTGTATACTAAAATTGTGTACATTGCTAAATATTGTATTAAATTTCTTTTAAAATGGTTTTTTAAAGCAGACTGAAGAAATATTGTTTTTTTAATTAAATTTTACTTTAGATAATAGATTAAGAATATTAAAGCTAAAATTTATTTTAAAAATTGATTTGCAAAAGTACTACTTTTTAAGCAAAATTTAAATTTTTTTTGTTTTTAAATGCTTTAATTCGGTTCATATAACATCCACATCTCCGACTGCCGAAGCTCACTAAATTCTTGCTATCAGAAACTACATAATTATATACATACATATGTTATATATATTTATTATATTGTTTTATACATTATGTGGTAATTCAAGTGTAAATAACTGAATACCTTTATGACTAAAATTTAAAGGACTCTGGAAACGAATTAAACGATCCTTTTTGTTCAGTATAATTTCATATTAAATCGCGCAGTGGTTATATCAACGGCCTATATCAGGCGAAAGGTTTCAAATTGAAACCTTGGTCAAATCATATACAAATAAATAACAGATATTTAGGAAATTAATAATAGTACCTATTATGATTTCACTTTAGCATAATTAGATATCACAGTTTTGTTCTATTATATTTTATAATCGGAAAAAATAAAAATAATAATAATTTTAAGTAAAAGATTGCTTAAGTAGGTAATTAGTGAACTCAGTATGATGTTTTCGTGATAATCAGAAATAAACCTTTCATTCAAATTCCAAAGCATATAATAATAATTTTAGATGTTTTGAAAAAAAATTCCCATAAGAGAAACATCGGTATTAAAATTACTTTTGAAATAGGTGTTTATGTATTACCGATGGTATAAGATTGAGATGATTGATAATTTGAAGCTAAAATTTTGAATCTTTTTTATATTTAATAAAAGGGCACTTTAATGAAGGTTTCACTGTAAATACCTTAAATAACAGTTCTTTTTTAATAAAATACTGTTATTAAAAAAGATGATAAACATTTTGTTTTATTATTCAGTTATTGCATTTTAGTATGACACCACACTATGACAGTTGTCACATTTTTCGTCTTATATCTTACTCATTATATATCTTACACATTATATAGAATTCGGGCTATTAAACGGTTTTTTTCGAACTGGGTGATCGAGTATGTTACGAATTACATTGTTCCTGAGACTATTTATAACAATATTCAAAGTTTTTTGTATACGACTTATAAAAAACTACGTTTTATACAAAAGTTAATTGAATGTTTTAAATATGAATATTATCCAAATGTTATATAAATCTTTTAAAAAGATTACCGTTATCTTACTTACAATATTAATTTCTTTTTTAAATTAAAAAGTTATCATAATTTTATGTTTTTTTCAAATAACTCTTAATTTTTTCATAAAATTACCGTTATCGTTATTTTAAAAACCGTTACACATTTTATTTAATTTCATTTTTAAATTTCACAAATTCTCACCTTTAATTTAATGTTATTAAATGATTGTATCATACATTTTTACCGTTTTCGAATACATAATTCAATATAAAAATGCTGTCTGTCCAATAAATTTTAATCTCTTATTAAAAATTTTCTTTAATTTAATAAAACTGTCATAAGTTGATGTTTAAGATCATATCCTTCAATTTTGTGTTGATCAAAAATTCTACAATTTATACCATCTACATTAATTTACATTAATTTAAATCCGATTCAAATATAATATAAATTTTAATAAAAATAAAAATTATTATAAATATTTCCATTAACATTAAACATAAAAAAAAAAAATAAAAATAGAATCATAAAACATAGATTGTCCATACAACATAAAATCAACATACAAAATATATATAATATTCTATATAATATTATATATAATATTATATATAATAATATATAAATATTATATAATATAAATAAATACAAAAATATATGCACATATTTGTAAACATCTATTAAATATTTTTCTATAATAGTAACATTTAAATTAATTACAGTTAATCTTTAAAATTTATTACAATTTAAAAATTTTAATAAAATGAACAAAAACGAAAAAAAAAAAACTCTTTTTTTTTTTTGTTTTTTTCTTTTTTTAAATGTAAAAATAAAGAGAGAAAAAAAATTATAACAACAGCAGCAGCAGCAACAGCTTAAAGAGTAATTGCAATCAATCTTATTTTAATGCACAACTTAATATTCTCGTACAAGGCAACACTTACGTAATACACTAAAATTGTATTCAAACGTATATATATATAAATATATATTATTTATAGATATGTAATCTATAATATATACATATACATGTAATATATATATATATACATCCATATAATATAAGTAATATATAAAATGTGATCGAGTTTCATTATAAAGATTTATGATCAGTTATCACTTTGGAATTGAAAAATCTTTTTTTTTTGTTTTTTTTTTTTTTTCCTTTTCTTTTTTTCCTCATAATTATTCTCATCAGCGCTCTTCTACAAAAAAAAACAAAATATACAAAATACAAAAAACAGCGTCTATGTGCATAGGTGTATCATATTTAAAATATAAATTAATATTTACTGATAAAAAAAAAATTGCAACAAAATATATATTAAAAACTAACCGACATTCTCACCTCTTAGGAATTTTTGATATGGTTTTTCTTACAATATATTATATAGGTATATGATGTGCTTTTGCGCTCTAATGTTTTATGTATACTCTATAAGATGATAATAGTTTAAAGCTGTAACATTTAGTCTAGCATTTGCAATATATATACACCTATATTCATATTTATACATACGAGTATATTATACATATACATTACACTTATAGACTTAGAAATATAAAAATTTATCTACACATCCACCTATATGTTAATTTTTTTTGTTTTTTTGCATCATTTTTTTTTTTTCTCGTTTATACACAAAAAAAAACGTAAAACGAAAAATGATAAAAACAAAAAAAAAAAGAATAAGAAAAAAAAAAAAATTATGACAGAATCAATAACTATATAATATGTACAAGATCGACAACGAGTAACGAGATGTTCGTTCATTATAACATAAAATGAAAATTATCGCTACCAATCTCTTGATAAATCATAATATAAAGTGAATTTCATTAGATTTATGGTGGGTAATTAATTAAAATCATGTATCAATTTAAATTTATTGGCTTGAATCATCAATTATTTGAGCAGCATTCCTCTTGATGCAAAAACACAAACAAAAAAAAATGTTTACAATTATTTAACTTACACAACTGTAGAATGTGTATAAACAAATGGTAAAATGGTGAGTACAATTAAACTTTGTTACTTCATTTTTTTGTTTTTAGTTATTTTTGTTGAAAAGTTGCATTTAACTATGCTTAACAATGCAATTTTGGTGAAAATTGAAAAAAAATCTTTTGGCCAATGCATATTAAAAAAAAAAAAACAGACTAAATAACATTTCAAAAACAATTATTTATCAACTGATTATCTGACTTTAAATAATTATTTTAATAGTTTGAGTTTCGTTTACAAAAACAAAAAAAAAGAAAAACTTTCTACTATATAATTCGAATATAAAAGGAGAAAAATAATTTTCTAGTAAGAAAAATTTACTAAAATAAATCAAATTTATATAAAATAAATCGAGTTCCTTTAGTTCTAGTTATTGATTATCTTTTGTATATGACTAACTATAACCATTAGTGGTATCACAAGTTTTTTGTTAACGGTATTATGCATATACTAAAAACTTTCCTCAGAACCTCGGTTATAAAGTAGTTAAAAACATGAAAAGGAGTGCTGTTTTAAATCTCACATAGGTCTGAATCGTTTTTAACAACTTCTTCTATGCTTAAATATGCATTATATGGACTTATAATCTGAAGAATACTGATGCATTAGTTCAGAATTAAAGGTGCCTGTTTCGAAAGGTAGATTTAAATGATACCAATAAAATAAAGAAACATATGGGATGTATTCAAGACAAATGTTTTGCATAGATTAAAAAGAAAGGAATTCACCGTTAAGAACCGCCTAATAAATTAATTTAGAAAAAATGTTTTAAAAATAAATATTTGTATCCTGTCTTCAAAATAACAAGAAATTCGAATCATTAGTGTTTGCAGTTAAAAAGATGTGAGATATGTGAATGAAGAAAAACTGCAACAGGACCGATTTCAAGCAACAGTTTGTCACAACGGATATGTAAAATGAAAATGAAAATTATTCATTATTATTCATCATCATGCAAAATAATATTTATTGTCTATATTTATTGGTATGTATCTCCAATCAAATTAATATATTTTAATAGTATGTAATACGATTTTTTAAAGTCTTTTGAATTTTCTTCCAAGAGCTATGAAATGACTATTTATATTGACTATAAATATTATTCTGCATGATGATGAATAATAATGATTAATTTTCATTTTATATTCTCTAGATTTTTATTACTAGATTTCTTAGCATTTCTTTAATGTCTAAATGAAGAAGATCTAGATGAATTTTCCTTCAATTATAATCTATTTTTGAATTGAATTTTCATTCAATTATCCATACTAGAGGATTAGAAACAAATAAGAATAATCGTATAATTTGTATTCTTTGAGCTAAAATTAAATCATATCCAGTTTTTCATCTAGTAGCTTTACCAATGCTGATGAAGATATAAATATGTATGAATTTACGGAATTTTTACGCAGGGCATTCCTTACGGAAAGTTTGCGTTCCTTTTACACGAAAATAATAGTTGAGAGTAGTTCGGAGTAGTTGTTAAATGAAACGGTAATTTTTTTTTTTTTTGCACTTTTCTTCTACTCTTTCACAAAGGCTGATGTAGTTGAGAGTACTTTACTCTAGAATGCAAAAATTAACAGAATAAAAGAAAATATTATTTTAATAACTACAAAAATAGTGTATTTTACTTGGGTTTTAATTATCATTAATTGAAATATTTTTATTGAATACATTATACTGTCTTGTGATATCAAATATTATTTGAAAAGACTTCATCAAATTGTCACAGCTATAATATTAGTTTTCTACCAATACCAATTTTAGTCTGCCAAATTATTCTTTGGAGTATTGAACTATTTAATATTTTAGATTAAATTAGATATAATCAAAGTTAAATATTTTACTCTATAAAGTAGTTAATAACAGCTTTCTATGCACATTGAATTTCTTCTTCTATAAGAAAATTTGTTGCAAATCCAATACTTTAAATTTATTCATCATCAAACATTTGCTGTTTATTCATGTTGTATCATATTGAACGATTTAAAATACTTAAAACGATAATAAAATTAATTTTATTAAGCTAAAATTTTTTACTAGCGTTAAATCATTGTTAAATTAAATCCACTATATTATATTCATATACATATTCCTGTATTTCTTCCTTCATCTCCTTCAAGTTTTATGTTGATGACAACAAAATAATGCGAACTCAGTGTAAGGCATCATTAAAAGAAGTTTTAACAAAAATATATTTTTCGTACAATGATTTATATACCATTTTTGGCAGGTTTATGTTGACACTGTGCCAATTTTAAAAATTAATGAATCATTTTTTTTTTCCCTCAAAATGAAAAACCATTAAATATTAAAAAAAAAAAAAAATTAAAAAAAAAAAAACGAAACAGATAATCATGAAAAAATGCAATTGCAAGAAAATGTTGTAATAAAATATAATATTCTATATATATATATACATTTATCTATAGATATGACTTTTGATATAGTTTTATACTTTTGTATATAATATAATGTATGTATGTATATGATATGATCGAAAAACTGTTGACAAGAAGTATTTAATCATTTTTCAAAATTACAACAAAAAAAAAACATTTCAAATAAAAACAAATAACTTCTGTACCTATTTTTTTTTTTCTCACCCAACAGAAGAAAATCTGTTTCTCATTAGTATAGAAAATGCTCTTTCGAACTTAAGTATCATATCTAGATTATTATAACCTTGGCATACAAAGAATAGTAAAGTCAATCAAATATCTAGTCTAAAGAAAAAATAAAAAATTATAAAGAACTACTATTGGGTTATTTCGTTATATGTATGTCTGCCAATTTTTCACTTTTTAAGTTTTTGGAATTTTAAAAATTCTTTGTCTTATTATGATACTTACTAACATCCTTATACAAACGTTTTTGATCTTTAGAGAAAAAATCAGAGATAAATTAACGAAATATTCTGAGCTTCTTGGTGAATCACTTAAAATTATCACTTGTCAAAATCAAAATTCAATCTTCTAGAGTTCATAATAATTCCTACACTAAGTTAGACTATAGCTACACAAAAGTTATTGGATAATAATCAATATTAATACACAATTTAGTACTGTAGGAAAATCTTCTTGATAAATTTTGGAATTCAATTTTAATGAGTGCGGAAAAAAATTCGAAAATCGCTCAGTTTCTACAAAAATTCCTCAACACTTAAATCTATTAATTTTCTTTTTTTCACTGACATTTGCTTACCCGTAAAATAAAAAGTTATAAACTAAAATCGTTTGAAATAATACATTTTGAAAATTTTTCATTCCTTCAGGGTACACAAAGGTCATCTAAAATAATAAAAGAAGTAAACATAAGCACCCATTATAAAAAACAAAAAATACAAAAAAAAAAAAAAACATAAATAACAAGAATCACAAAATCCAGAACATATTATTTTCGTGCCCTCTTGAGGTGATGAAACTAATTCTTTTGAGTTTTTTGTTTTTTTTTTTTGTTTTTTAACCAAGCAAAAGAAACAAATTATCGCAACTTAAAACTGAGTTCTAGTAGTAATCAATCATTTCGCGAACAAAAACACAAAAAATTAAAAATAAAAATTGTATTGGATAAACCATTAAAGACTTTCAGTTTTTTTTAAAGAATTCAAGTATACAAAAAAAAATAAAAATAAATAAATAAATTTTTTTTTTTTTGCAGATCTCAGAAACTTACCATCATTATTGTCATTGTCATCGCTATTATCATTAGAATTATTATAACAATCAACGGAACGTTATAACTGTTATATAGTGGCAAAGAAAATCATGAAAATGAAAAATTTCCGATAATCGATGAACTTTGCTTGTTGACAATATTTTAAAGTAACAACTGAATACAACAAAACAGAATATAAAAAAAAAAAAAAAAAAAAACGATATTAACAACAACAAAAATATTTAATTTATTTTTTTTTATTTGTTTTTTTAAAGAATATTTGAAAATCGATATCGGAACGAACTTATAATAATTCAAACGTCCATGGACTTTCAGAAGAAATAAATAGGTATCAAAAAAATAAAACAAACTACACAATCGAATGTTCGCAGCAAAAAAAAAAAAAAACCCAAAACGATTTTTAAAATCGAAACATACACAAAAAAAAAAAAAAAAAATAGAATCGATATGATAAATCAAAGTTTCACAAATGATTACATTTTTCTCTATACATAATTTATCTCTTGAGTAATGAGGTTTCAGCAATTTAAAATCAATGAAACATACGAATGTACATATATATATACGAGTATATTTAAAATTTGTCATGTGATGAAGAATTGAGTTTTTTTTTTGTTTTCATGTCCAGAATTTTAGGAGTGCTTAGGTAAATAAACAAAAAAGGGTATACCTAAAAAAGTAAAAAACAAAAAAGAAGAAGAAGAAGAATAAAGCTATAAAATATGAAAAAAAAAAAAGAATATTTGTTTTATTGAAATTCTTGAAAATTGCATAATACCTATACTTCATAAAGTTCTTTTTTAGGTAATCGCTAATTTTTATTATTTTGTTTTTTGTTTTTCTTTTTGTGGGTTAGTTTTTTGTTTAATTTTTTTTTTTTTCTGTTATAAAGGTTAAGAATTTAATCGTTTTTAATTTTTTTTGCACATTCGATATATTAAAATTATAAATTACAACAATTAAAAAAAATTTTGTTTTTAATAAATAATTTGATCTTGGAATTTAAAAGTAATTAAAGTTTTTTTTTTTTTAAAATATTCTGTTGTTTTTGTAACAATACTCTTAGTGAAAACAAAATAAAGAAACAAAAAAAAGTTGTATGATAATTTGGTTTTAAAGCGCCAGTTATAGATTTCATTGAAATGCTTACGGAAAAAACGTTTCATTGAAAATTTAAATTTTTTTCCATATAGGTGATTATAGCAATCAAAGAAAACTGTCAGTAAAATTATCTGTCAAATGGCAAATGACAATACTGAAGCCAAAATAAAAATAAAAGTAATTTTAAATTGTTGCCAACGTTATTTCGATGTTTGAAATATAAAATTTTATAATTTTAATTTATATTTTCATTATTCATAGAAAATGATACTAATAAAGAATAAAAAAAGATTATTTTATATAATAAACAATATAATAAACAAATAAAATTTAAGTGTTAACTGATTGAAATACAAAATCATAATCAAATATGTCAAGAATTGCATCAGAATTTTTTTCAATGACAAACTGAAATTGGAAGAAATGAAATATATGTCATGGGAACAATTTTGTTTCATTATTCAAAATTACTGATCAGTTTGTTCAGGAAAATAATTACCAATCCAGAAAATCATAAAATTGATTTTTTTAAATATTTAACTTCAAATTTAAAAATTCATAGCTGAATTTATTCTTTAGAATTTATTTAATCATTACACATTTGTTAAATTTTGCTGCAAAAAAATTGAAAATAAACATTTCCCGGAAGCATTTCAATGGAAACTATAAGTGGCACCTAAGCAGAAAAAACAAACAACATTCCAATATCAATATTTTTAAGCAAACAATCTTCTTGCGAAAATTACCAAAAACTAATAATAAATGACCTTTCATTCGCAAGGCTTCTCAAGGCTTCAAAATGTTATCTTCTCATAATGGGAATGTAAAAACTAAAATGCAAAGAAAACTTGTACAATTTTTATATTTATTTACAGAGATGCTGTCGTTGGATGCTTTTAGATTGGTGGAGCTACATAAATAATTAAAGTTGTTCTACAATATTAATTAATTTTAAGAAACCATTGTTACACTAAATTTTGTTTTCATAAAATTTTATACGAAAGAAAAAATTGTTAAAAATCAAGAGACACAATTAGGAATAGCTGCTGATATATGTATAAATACATAAATTTTGAATTTTTAGTTTAGCAAAATTTGTGCAGGAGCCTGAGTTACAGAGGTTAAATGTCTAAAATTAGTCAAATTTTCATTTTTGATCACTACTACCTCTTAAATAACTTTTAGCTCTTAGTTTTTATGATAAGTACATAATTACAAGTGTTTCGTATTGATGTCATTTCATTTTATTCATATTTATGGCACATGTCATAAGTACGAAACAAATTACATAACGTAAATTAAGTACGACATTCTTGATTTTGATGATTAAATTAGAAATATATTCTTGATTTCATATTTATGACTTTCGAACTTATCGCCTATGGCCTCAACGGCTTAGTGAAACTAATGATCCAAGAAAAAAAAATGTCGAAAAAAAATATGATTCCATTTTTATTTTTTTTATTTTTTTTTATTACAAATATCGCATGGTACTTTCATAACATATATACATATTCTGCAAAAAGAGTACATATAACCTCAATTTTTTAATCAACTATAAAGTTCCTCCTAAATAGTCGTTTTTCATGCATCATAGCTTCAAAATTTCTTGCTTTTAACACAAAAAAAAATCTAATTATTTTATTATTTTCTCACCTATTATTAGGTCACCTTTTTAATAATAAGAACTCAATTAAAAATCTAAAAATCTTATAGAAATACATTAAATGTTAAATGTAATGTACAGTAAATAAAGACATTAAGGTAACAAAGAACATAACAGTCTAAAAATCTGTTCAAATCTATCAAATAACGACAACTTATTTTATTGAAAAAAACAAAAGAAAAAACAAAAATTCATCTAATTTATGCATCCAATTTACTTAAAAAAAATAATACAGCTTAAGGTAGTATCAATATTTTTCTTTATTGTAAACAAAAAAAAAAAAAAACAAAACCTATTATTAGACATAAAATTAACTTAAGTTTTCTTTTATAGAATCGTTACATATTTTCACGAAAAAAATTAAATTAGCCTATAAAACAAAAGTAAACGTACCAGTGGCTTTAAAGAAATTTTTTTCTAAAACTTTTTTATTTTTCGAGCGTGTTATAATTATGAAAATCCAGTTAGATGACACTCTCTTAATTAAATGAAAATATGAATCAATCCTAAGGAATAAAAATGTAATATGTCAATCAGTTATATCAACTTAATTATGTCCGCCCTATAATCAGCACAATAAAGGTACCACTGGTGATATTGGAAACAAACTTATTTTATAACAAAAATATTAATTTATAGATTTGGGACATTACGTAAGTCATTACAGTGTGGAAAATAAAACTTAAAAGTTGAATTATATAATTTTATTCTTTTATAAGAAAAAAAAAAAAAAAAAACATGGTTTTTGAGAAGAAATAACGTAGTCAAGTGCATTGACAAGTTTTTTTTTTGGTTTTGTCACCTGTCACATTTATATGACAAGGAAATTACACAGCCTTTCTTTTCAAGTGTGTCTGTAAATGTAGTAAGGAGGAATGATTCTTACGGCGTTTGTGGGATCCGAATAGATTCTGCCTATGTCTTTACAGCTTATTTCATGGTCCCACAGCTTTGCTGAGGCTCTATTGATATGTTATATTAGAAAAGAAAAATCAGGTGGGTCATCTATTTAGAACGTCATATTGAATATAAATGAAAGATATTGTCATAAAAAAGAAAAAACAAAAAATTTAACTATAGCCATACATACACTTCGAAAGATCAGAGAAAGGCTATAAAAGAAACGCTATCAGAGAAACGCTATTGGTCAAAAAATTTGCTTAAATTCGACAGAAGAATGTTAGAAATTTACAGTTTAATTCAGATAAGTAAAAAATAAGGGGAACTTGATAAATAGATCGTAGCGAATTATGTATCAAAGTAAATAAATAACACATAAAAGAATATTGAATTTTTAATTAGAAAACGTTTCTGGAATTTCATATTATGCTGCGATAGGGAGAGAAATAGAAAACTAAGTTAATTAAAAAAAAAAGAACCATAAAACCGAAGTTTTCAAAGCATATTTACTACAGCCATATAATTTTCTATCAATAATTACAATCAAACAAATAAATTTTTCAAAGCATCTTATATTTTATATGGTTTAATCTGAAATTCGTCAAAGAGAGTTTTCATGTACTTATTGTTTTCCCTTAAAGTTAATAGAAAAATCTCACTTTTCTGCTAATCCTTTTATTTTCTGCTTTTTTTTAACTTTATTTTTTTCATCACACTCATATAATTTTTTTTTTTTTTCATTTCTTTCCACTTTTGTTTTTGTGTGTATGTGTTACATTTGTGCACAAAAAAAAAATTGTTTTTTTTTTTTTTTTTTTGACACGTGGGCGCGTTAAATGCCGATTCATTTCAGATACTTTTTTCTTACTCTAGTTTTTTTCTTTCTTTTTTTTAATTTGTTAAGTGCAAATTGAAAAGTTAACGTTAAAATACGACTTGTACATTTATCTAAAAACACTCTTTGTATCTGATGGAAAAAAAAACAAAACGAAAGAATAAAAAAAAAAAAACAAAAATTAGGTAGAAAAAAAAAAAAAACTGTATTTAGGATAAAAATAAAGCGCGTTAATGCGAATAACAAAGGTTTTTTTTTCTTTTTGTTTTTTCAAGGCATTTTACAGTACTATGTATGTATGTATATTTATTGTTTTTTTTTTTTGTATAAGTCGGTTTTAAGTTTGTCTGTTCCTTAATTATTTTACTTTTAAGTCTAGTAATGTCTCATTGATCTACATAGCTAGTTCAATTAATTCCTATACTAAGTATTTTTAAAACATATATAATTTGGCGCGAAAAACAAAAACTATATTATCATCGTAAACATAAGCTGAACTGTGATATTTTTAAGTGTGAAATATATAAGAATTTACATATCTATCCATATGTTACTTTTTTATGTATATTTTACATATAATACCTAATATGTACGATGTACCTAAACTTATTATAATATATAGAAGGTAAATATATAATAGGAAAAATCTTTTATGAACGGTTATATTCTAAAAGGAATGTATGTGTGTGTTTGGGTGTATGTAAATGTTCATTGAACGTTAAGGAAAATTAATGGAAAAACAGAAAATAAAAAAAAAAAATGGTTTTTGATGAAAATCGTCGTAAGTGTTAATTTTTTCCTTGCTGTTTTTTTTTTTATTTATTTATTTTTTTTTTGTTATTTATTTATTAGATTTTAACATTTTTATTACTAACATGGAAATTAACAACTTAAATTTTTTTTTATTTTGTTTTTTTTTTCTTCTTTTGATTTTATTTAATATTTATGAGAATGTTCATAATGTTGTAGGAATGCAAATATCGAATTACAATACATATATAGAAACAAATTTATTTTATAAAATATTTTAGTTATTTTTTGTTTCTTTCTGTTTATTTTGTTAAAAAGGGGAATAGCAAAGATAATGAAAAAAGGCTAATTTTAAGCTTTTAATTTTGTTTTTCTGAATAAATTCTTATTTGTTGAAACATTAATATTAATTAACTGTTATGTATATTTTAAAAATTAAAAATTAATATTAACCCAAACCAATATTAATTAACCCAAAATTTATATACGGTCAACATGCAATTAAGATATTACTATAGTTTGGTTTTCTTCGGTTACTTGTAATTAAGTCATAGAGTTGTTGTAATTAAGCCGCTTCAATTATCTAATCAAATAGAAAACGAATAAAGGAATAGGAATAGTTGTAGCAGATTGCAAACAAAGCTTTGAAAAAGAAACATTTAGATTGTGATAGAATCAATAATAAAAACAAAAATTGATTTGTTCGTCAGATTTACTCTATAAATTTAATAAAAGTCATATTACTTCTGACAGAAATATTAATCTGCTAAAGCTATAAATTATGTAATTTGTCTATTATAACTGTTCAACAGATCACTATACTATTTACACTAACTAACTACTATTTGCGGTAGTTTGTACAACGATCTTTATACACTTTTACTATTATTAAGACACAATGATTTTAGGGATAAGGATATAGGAAGGTTCTTGAGGAAATTGTGTTAAGGAAATTTACATTTAAAGATTGGAAGAAATAGGTTATTATTCTTCTTAAACATTACTAAATCGTACGCATATTATGAGTTACCAACATTAGAGAACACATCAAATGACATATGGAATTATGTAAACGAAACGTGTACATGACAAATGAATTTTAATAATCTTTGTTAAGCTATCTAATAAGTTCGACACATTGATATTTATCATACTCTTTGTTTCTCACAGGAAAGATATCTATCTTTCCATAACTATTTTTTTTTTTACGTTTCCCCTTCAGTTAAACTTTATTTCTTTTAAAAAATTCTCTTACCTTATCAATTCATTTTTATTATATTGATCTTACTTGATTTTGTTTTAACCTTCTTTTAACGTTTTCCGTCAAAGCTATTACTTAGACATTTACATTTTAAGGCTGTTTAGTTCCGTTCTCTTGCATTTTTTAAGGACGCTTCTCAGCGTCTATTACACTTAATACATGACATCTCAAGATATTATAAAATTAATTCAAATGTCTTCATTTTTATTTCCACTTAAAATCGAAAATAAAATCTAAACTAAAGATACCTAAAATGGAAGTACACGTTAAAATTAATTTTTGCATATAGAAAATGGCTCAAGTGAGAGAAAACATTCAGTATAGAATTTAATTCTCTGTATCGTCTGTATATGTTTTTTTTTAACACTGTCGTTAAATGAATTGTATGTAAGTGAAAATGATAAACCGAAATATTATTCATTTTTATTTTAAAAGATATTTAAAAATTAAAGCAATTTGTTGTGTTCAATGTGATTATTTGATTATTTATTTATTCATCAGCTGCAGAACATATTGTTATGAGGAGCTTTAAATTTGCACCAGTTCAATGCGTTAACGACGTTTCATATTTTTTTATATAGCAATTTAAAATATGTGTCATTAGTCATCACATTCTATTTTAAAAACCAAATATACATTTTTGTAACAAAAATTTTTAGTTCCTATCAAAATCTAAAATTATACCTACATGATGCTTCTAATTTTAAATTTAAAAAGAAAATCTCAGTTTTCTTTTAACTCAATTATATAACCCATACCAAATACATCTGTCATTCATTTTATAGTCAAAAAAATTACAGTTTAACAAAAATATAATTTTTAATAAAGGCTTTTATATGATAGTCTGCATTGCCATTTAAAATTTGCACTTTAAAAATTAAAATCTCAATAATTGTAAAGTATTTGGGTCTATGTTGGTCTAAAGCCATTTCGTAAAAAGACATTTCGCCTAATGCCATTTGCCAAAATAAAAACCTTATGCAAAATGCCCTTGCACAAAAATACTTTCAACAAAAAAGACAATTCGCAAAAAGGCTTTTAACAAAAGGGAGATTTGGTAAAAAGATTTTTAACAAACTAATCTTTAACAAACTTTTTAAAATATATACATATTTAATAAAGAAAGTATAGTATCTATATTAATTCTGTACATATATGTACATGTATTCATGTATGTATTCAAAATACGAATACCCTGATTTTGTTACCAATTATAAACTCGCTCCTAATTATATTTTCTACATATATATTTCAACTGGCAATAGCGCAATTGACTTAAACTCACATTTCAAACGTCACATTAGAAACAACACATTGCAAAAAATCACTTGGCAAAAAACTCGGATCGCAAAAACTCATTTGTCAAAAAGGGTAAATGCCAAATTTTTACTTTGCAACATCCGTTTGGGAAATTTTCAGATAAAATCAAATAGCTTAGATATATGTACACGGGGGTTATTTATTCTGGAAAAAGCGTATAACTCTGATTTTGTAAGCAACTATATAGAAGATAATTCTAATTATTCTTTTTGCATACATATTTCGAATCTAACTTTAAAATCACTGCTAATATTTTTTTATATACATATTTTAACAACAACGCATTGAAAATAGTGGGTGCCACTACCCCCCCCCCCCCTAAACAAATTATTGGGACCCTGATTTTGTAATCAACTATAAAAACCAACCTATTTCTTTTTTTTTTACATACATATTTCATGTAGATAGTATATATATATAGTACAATATAGAGGGGGGATGCCGCCCCCAAACTCTCGAAAAACAAATTATTTAAAACAAGATTTTGAAACCAACTATAAAACCCCTCCTAATTGAGAATCTTACATATACAATATACTTATATAAGAATATTGTGTGAAAAAGCATATATCTAACTTTGACTTTGAATTCAATTTTAAAATCCCTCCTAACTCAGTATCTCACGTATAAATATGTATAAATATTGTAGAAAAGGTGCAACTCTAATTTTGTTATCAACTATAAAATTCCTCCAAATTAGCTAAAGAGTTATTTTTTTAATATCTTGACAAATGGCTATTTTTGCAAATTGTAAATTTGTTAAGGTGAGAAATTTGCTAAGTGATTTTTTGCGTTGGTAGGGTAAGTTGACTTAGGCGAAAAGATGTTTGTCATCCGGTTTTGCCAAGTGTTATGCCCTCATTTTTTTTTTGTTTTTTTTTCATGGTAAAAGTTAAGGTTTAACTACACAACTTTTAAAATAGTCCCCCCAAACTCTCGCTAAACAAATTATTAAAACCCTGATTTTGAAACCAACTAAAATATCTCCTAATATACATATGTATATATATGCATATCTTTTTAATAAATATTTATTACAAAAATATTTGTTTGTTAAAAGTCTTTTTACAAAGTTCTGTTTTGTTCAAAGTTTTTGTGCCAAGTGTCCCTTTTCTTAAAAGTTTTTCTGCAAAGTGTCCCTTTTGTGAAGTCTTTTTGCAATAAGTTTGTTTTGTCAAATGGCATCAGGTAAAATGTCTTTTTGCCAACTAGATTTAGGTAAACTGGGATGTTCCCAAAGTATATATCACATAATATAATTTTGTGTCCAATATTTCATCATAATCGAAACGCATGTATGTGAATTTTATTTTAAAACAAGTTTTCTTTTTTTTTTTTTTTGTTAAACTATGAAAAATTTTTAATCTCATAATTCATAATTTCCTGCAAAACAAAATTCAAATTCAAATCCATATTAAAGCCAAAAGAAAATAACAATTCTTTATAGTTGCTAAACTCTTTAGTTTGTAGTAACAATAAACCATCATATAAAATATAATAAGTTAAAAAAAAAAAAATTGTGTTTTGTATATAGCCTGATTGTACCACATTAATAATATTTAAACTAGGTGGTGGAAGTGATGCCAAAGATCTACAAATTTCACCTCTTTTATAATAATAAATGAAGATGATATATTATAGTTTAATATATTTTCATATCTTTTAACTGTAAAATGCATGTAATCTCAAATCATTTCTTAATTTTTGGTTTTTTTTTTTTTTTTTTTTTTTCATGGTAAAAGTTAAGATCAGTTTTTAACTGTATATGATGATCCATATACAAACTAACTATCAAATATTTTATTTCAATCTGTATTCCATTCACGTTTAGCTTCCAAAAAATTTTATTTTTGGTTTTGTCTTGCTTAAATTTTATTTATATAGGTAATCTGCTCCTGTATTAAAAAAAAAGGTACAATTTGTTTACCTATATAGAAAATTGTTTGGTCGTTATTTTGTTTTTTTTTTGGTTATGGTCTTAATTTTTACTTTTTTAATTTTTTTTAAGAGTTACTAATGTTCACCAAAAAACTCTCAATGGCAGGTTAAATTAAAAAAAAAAAAAAACAAAACAAAAAAAATGTAAAACAAAAAAAAAAGCAAAAACATTAAAATGTAATTCAACTTTAGCCTTTTTTATGTTGGATAGTTGATCTGCTTACGTTTTTGTGCTAAAACAGTACATTTTACAATAACAACAACAATAAATATTAAAATAATACTTAGTGTTGTGCAACATTAACAAGGATATTTTCTAAATATATTGACTTTTGTAACAAAAACAACAATATAATATTATAACAGTGTTTTTCAATTTAGGTTATGTGTATAACTAAAATTTCTTCAAAGTTTAGCTTCAAAATTAGCTTCAAAGAGTTAGCTTCAAAATTTATTTATAAATTGTAAACAGAGGAGATTACGGAGTATTTCTATACTAACACATTTTTTCAAAAACTAACAGCATTAGACTAAATAACAGTATCAAAAATTATTTTTTTAGAGACGGTGGGAAACATCGAAAGTTAGTTTCTTTAAGGAGTGTTGAACTTTAACCAACTAAAACCACCCCCTTTTAGATAGATTCTTTAATATTTAATGACATAATGTACAGTTTGGTTTTAAGGATGAAAATGTAAGAAGGATGATTAGAAAATTGCGTTTGAAATAATTGGAATTATGGAAGAAGTTGGAAAGTTCTTCTTAAATTTCGATAAATCGGACATATATGAGTTACCAACCTTTTGCAACACATGTGATGACATATGGAACTATAAATGCGACGTGCGCATGATAAACGTATTTTTTAATTCTTTTTTATACCATCTTGACAATTCGAAAGTGTAGGAATCGTCATCTGTCGTACGTTTTGTTTCATATTTTAAAAATTTTACTGTTATGATATATAAAATTTTAGTAATTAAATCTTAAAATTTTTCTGAGTAATCAAATTTCTTAAAGCTCCAATTTCAATAAGTTTATAAGATTTTGGTTGAAAATTCCGTCGAATAATTTCAAATCTCACAGTGTCAATAAAAGAAAAAATTTAACTACATAATTAAATTTGTTAACAGTTCGAATGTAATACATAGTATAAAGGTACAAGAAAAAGGTTATGCTGTATCTACCTTTACCATATTATACCATATTGTTCATTATCTTGATAGGATAATTTTATTTCACTACTTGCAAATTTATATTATAGCTTAAATTTAAGGGTTTAGTTAATTGGAAGTTTTTTAAAGACTATAAGTGGATTGAGGACCACTGTATTTTAATAACATATATATTATAATGTATATGATACGGTAGACCGAACGAACGACCGACCGATGATATTAATACAAAACAATCTGTATTATATGTTAAGACCGCGAGTCTGTCTCTGATTGTACCAGTTAAAGAGTCACGACATTTTTGTAATTTATCTGTTTCAATTTTTTGTTTTTTTTTTCATTTTATTTTTTGGGGAAGAGCTCTTTTTTTTTGTTTATAGATAAGTCAAATGAATACATTTTTATTCATTTACAAATATAAGTTATATATATATATATATATATAAAGAAGTAAGTACAGGAGATATTATACAGCTTAAAATAAAAAAAATTAAAACAATATTAAAAGAATAAAATAAATTACGGTAGCAAGTTGTAAGTCACTTGTTCTTTAATGTTTGTTACTTTCTGTGTTATTTGAATGTTATTCTTTTTCGTTTAAAACTTCTGTTAGTACTTTGTGTTTTTTTTTTTTTTTTGTTTTTGTTTTAATTTTATGTTTTGTTTTATTTTTAATTTTTTTTGTTTTGATTTTTTGTAATAAATGACTCTATCTCTTGTTTTAGTTTTCTTTAAATGTTGCATTCTATATGTTTTATTCTGTCTCTTTTCTCTATTCTCGTCGTTAACTTGACCAAATGTTTTATTTCCTGGTTTTTGTACCTGTTATATCGTCTTTTCGTAAAAAAAATAAATGAAATAAAATCAACTAAAAGAACAAAAAAAAAAAGAAAAATTGTTTTAAAATTTAAATTCCTTAAATGATTTTACAGATTAATAGATTTGGTCAAATTAAGAGAGTTTTATTCTTTTTTTAATTCTTTATTTTTTTCTTTTTGCTTTTCTTTAAGTTTAGCTTAAAAATAAACCGTTATTTTTACATTTTACTTCTTACTCTAATTCAATGTTTTGGTTTTTTTTTTTTGTTTTATTTTTAGGAAGTTCTAATTTTATTTTTTAAAATGTTTTTACAGTTTGTCTGTAATTCTGTCAATATAATCAAAAGTGGATATGAGTGGATATAAAGAGTGGGTATAAACGAAAGTTATTTAGAAATCATTATTTTTTATGCCTAGTCTATACTGAATTTTATTTTCTTCTTTCTCATTTTTTTTTTTGAACGTCTGTTTTAGAACTATATTTGATAAAATTCTGTTATTGTGTCTGGATCTACCACTGATTGGTACTATTTAAAATAAAACATATTGGTACTTGATTATGTAAAGATTTAGATTCTTTAAAGATTGAATGATAAACAGTAACTATGGTAAATCAAAATATAATAGTTTTTCGAAATTATGTAAAGCTTTTAATGATAAGCTTATAGCTACAAGCACTTTTCAATTGTGATTGGAAAACATAATCTATAAGAAGGAAAGGAAGGAATTAGAATCGTACTGAACCTTTTACGAATTAACCTAACAGCTCTTGATTTTCATCTTAATTTCATTTTGTAAAAAAATAATAAGAAGCAAAGTTTTAGTTTTCTATTTCTATAGAAAAGCTTTACTTTTGCATAAATACCCAGATCATATAATTCAACTTGTGATTCGTTTCAGCAACATTTATTACTAAATAAAAGCGCAAACTAAAGAACAGTTAATTCTATTTTGTTAAGCCTTTCAGTATCAGCTCCAAAACAAATTGAAAGCTGCATAGTTGAAAATCTCGATAGTTCGAATATATACTGTAATTAAAAATTTTTGTATATCATATTAACGGTAAAATTTTTACTAGATTACGTTTTTGTAATTTACAATGCCCAGTTCCGCTTTTCTTTGTTTTTGTTTTTTGTTTTTTTTTTTATTATAGAAATACTTAAGGTAAAAACGTACTTTGAATGCTTTATTAGTTGATCTAGTTTAAAAAAAAGTTTTAAATCTGATTTACACAGGTGTATAGTTAGGTATAATTATATATACATTTATGTTTTAACCCTGATGTACATTAAATCCTAGATTATTATCATATTCTTTTATGCGGTTTAATTATTATGGCCTAATTCTATTTGCTATATTATATTGCAGATTATTTTTTCCTATAATACAACATTAATATATTACTAGTTAAGATTGGTTTTATAAGATATTTAAGCATTGATTACCTTACAATAATTATAAACAAGAAAATAAAAAATTGGTACGAGGATATAAATTTTGGTATGTATGTATGTATACATGAAAATACCAAAATTTATAAAGATTTAAATTATAGAAAATTTTACGAATACAAAATACTCTTTTAAAATTCTGATTCAGTTTAATGTGGATATAAAAAAATATTTATTGGCGCCTGTGTAAATTTGTAGTTCATTATTGTAATTAGTTGATCATTAAACGATAAATATCAATATTGAGTTTGAATGAAAATGGAGAACTGAGAAGATTTAGTACGGAAACTCTTTGTGGAGTTACTATAAATATTTAAACTTATATACTATAGTCATAATATTGAATTATTATACAGTTCTTCTATATAGTTATAGATTCTGAAACATGAAAGATGTACTGAAGTTTTGTAGTGCTATAGATATGATATAATATATTCAGTATACAAGTTTATACTATACGACGGTATAACTAAGAGTGAGACAGTTCAGTTCGATTCAGATCAGCTGATAACTGAAGGACGACCATATATTAAATTTATAACAACTGATAGTTCAATACCAGAAATTATAGATAGTCAAGATAAGACGGTAAGTGTTACCCACTATAATATAACGGAATAATACAATCGGAAGACGAAGAAAGCTAATAAAAGTTTTTTAAAGCTCTAATCTAGATTAGATTTACCACAGCGATTAAAGAAAAGTATTTTTCAGTTTTTGAATGACTAACTTTAGTTTTTTTTTAGAAGGGCCGTAAACTATATTAAAATAACAGTACCGGAAATTCTGTTTATGAGTACAAAATGTAGTGTTTTAAAATTAAATTATAAAGAAAATTTTAATTTCTCTTAGCAGTAGGATCAACTTATATTCCTCTAAAATATAAAAAAAATAATATGATCTTTACTGTAACCTATATTCACCTGATTCAAATCAGCAGAACGATTCGTTCTCAACGCTTTTATTCAAACTATTTTAAGAAGCATAAACAATTAAGTCTTGCAGTTAAATAAAAGTATTACTAGTAGTAGGGATATTTGACACAAAGAGTTAATTTTTTGAAACTGACACAATATACATTATTTCTGTTTTTTAAGAATATTTAAACTAAATCTCCAAAATAATAGTTATTCAACTGAAGGCCCACGACCCATATATGTAACGCATTAATTTATTTGGTTGGGCAATCATTGAATAAGTTGTTTTTAGAAGTAATAACGATTCAGAACTTTAATTAAAAAAATATTATTTGTGTAAAAATATTTCATTACGAAAACTTTAAAATGCGCTATATCTTAATTGGAAGATCCGAATTGATGCGCAAATTAAACTTTTTACCATAGATATAACTAGTTACAAATTCAAGGTGAAAAACAACTAATAACTAGCATAACGTGTATGGTAAGGATAAATTCAAGAGGAATATCAACATCTTTGTTCTAAATAATCCTTCCAATATCCAATAACTCCTTATTTCCCAATTCCATTATTTCTATTTTCCCAACCCACAAACCAAAAAGTACATTGTACCATAGGTTCTAACGTATAATGTTTGGTTTAAAAGGGAGGTGACGTTTAGTTGGTTAAAGTTCAACACAGCTACCAAAGAGAATTCCCGCGTTGATCTCATTGATGTCTTTTGAGATTTCCATCTAACCTCACAACAAAAAAAAAATCGATTTAATTCATTTAATAACTCTCATCTTCTTTTTAGAAGCACACAAATTTCCGATTAGCTATTTTCTCGTATGAAAGGCACAAAAGGAGAATTGGGGAAAAAAATCTCTGACGAATATCTTAAATAATTTCTGTATATATATTTTGGTGTATAATAAATATTGAATTGTATACGCGGCCCTAATTGGCAAATTAAGTTGAGTTCTGCATTCTTAAAGTTTCAAATGGTTGGACACTAATGCTCTTTACCACTTTACCATCAATCAAATTTATGTCTTTATAAATTTTTTTACTACCGAATAGATACATATTATAAATTATAAAAAAATTAAAATTCATTAAGTAATTATTTTTAAATTTTATTTTAATATTCAAAATCTATTTTAGCACATTTTTGAAAAAATTTTGAAAAATTTATTTATTAATTTCACTTTGTCCGTCAATTCTTTTGTCCTTTTGTTTATAAAATTTCTATACGTGGTTTAAGATAGACCAAAAGCATTTTAACTATGGATAGTCGTCATACAAAAATTAATTAGTTATACATATAGTCCAAACCCTTACGGAGTAAAAGCTTCTCAAAGTAAGAAAAAATCTCGTTTTGGAATATTTAATTTTATTGTTATGTGAAACCAAAATTTAGTTTTTCCATGTTTATCGTAAGAAATGGTTTTGCAAATAAATATAAATTTTCTTAGGAAAACATAAACATAAATTATCTTAGGAAAACATAACGATTTTTCGTAATTTATTATGTAGGATTTCCATAAAATTTAAGAAAATATCTCTTCAAAGATTTAAATGTTAAAAAGTATTCACAGTTTTTATTATATTTTATAAAATGTATGCCTCCAAAAATCTATGTTTTTATCCACTGCTTCGTTTTATATAGTATATGTAGTTTCACTACAAAGTTTCATTGTTGCAATATAAAATTTTCTAATGAATTAAAAAAAAAAAACAAAATAAAAATATTTTTTTTTTTCCTTTTCTATATTAACGGTAGGAAATATCTTTAATATCATTTCCTAAATCATTATTTTCATGCTAGTAGCAGATATGACATTGTTCATTTTATTGTATAATTATCAAAAAAACATATAATTAAAATATACAGACACACACACATAAAAAAAAAAACAAAACAAATCAAATGTCAAAGATAATTAAATTTGATTGACTAAATCTTTATTTAATATATCTATTATTTCTCCATTAAGGAATAACTTTCAAACAAAAAAAAAAAACCTTTTGAAGTTTAAGTTTTCAAAACCAAAAACAAAAAAAAAACAAAAAACAAAAACCAAAAAAACAGTAGCGCTTAGAATGACTTTAAAAAAAAAACAAAAACCTTAATATTAAATTTTTACATTTTCCCATGCAATTAACATGCCAACTATACAATTATTATGCATATTAATATCTAACATTCAAGTTCTAAATTTTAAAAGGTAACGCGGTACATACATAATGTAACATACACATATCTAACAATTTTTTTTTTTTTTGTTCATCACTTTAAATATCAACACTTTTAATACTAAACGCTTTGGGGGGTATTTGTATCAAATTAATTGTAAAAAAAAGTCAAAACGAAAAATACAAAATATTGCATAACATTAGGTCGTATTTATACCTTTCATTAAAATTTTTTTTATTCAAACACAGTTTTGCTCATCTTTATTAGTTACAATAAAAAAAAAAAAAAAAAAAAAAAAAAAAACAAAATGTGTGTATGTGTAAGAATATTAATCTTCAATTATTGATGAGTTCAAAATGTATTAGCAACAGCAGCAACTATGATGTTGTCCAAAAATAACATTACAATATGTACAATAAAAATGTTGAATAGAGATATGGTAGCAAAATAAATAGTATTTCAAGGCTCTATGAAATATATGTCGTACGAAATAATGTCGCAATCAAAAATGAATATTTTTCTTAGAATAAAGCATTTTATAGACGGTTGCAAAATTAGGTTTATATATATAAAAGTGTATAATCGTGATTTTGTATCCTGTAACTCTAAAATCTCTCCAAATTCAAAATCTCGGATATACATATTTAATATTTATAAATATTCTGGAAAAAGGAAATATCCTGATTTTGAATTCAACTTTAAAATCTGTACTAAAGTATGTTCATGCATACAGGTTTCTATACAAATTTGGTAAAAATCATTATGAAATAAAGTCGCCAATAAAAAAATTAAATAACGTGCCCAGAGCGTGGGACTGTCCAGAAAATGGGAAATAAATGTATCTGTTGAAAATATTTTACGTATACTATATGTCAAATTCTAAATTTGGCAAGATTTTATAATTGGTTGCAAAATCAGACTTATAAGAGGTTGAGTTAGCTTTTTTCAGAATGTGAAAGCTATGGATGTATATGCGAAATTTTGAAGAAGGGATTTTATACGGTTACAAAATCAAAGTAATATACATACTCGTATTCTGAAAAAGCGTATAACCCTTATTTCGTCACTAACTTAAAATTTCCGCCAATTTTTTTTTGTATATACAATACATATTATTCATGTTTTTGTATAAATGTTGTATTATCAAATTTGATATAAGACCGAAAGCTTAATTTTGACATTTAAATATTTAAATTTTTACGATATTATATCATTTTTGCGGCTTTATTTCATTTATGATTTATTGCGATTTTAGTTCATTATGAAATGATATCGTATTGGCTTGTGACTTTATTTTATTTTTAATTTTGCGACATTATTTCAATATAAAATAAAGTCACAAATCAAATCGCAAAAACTGACAAAAAATTTTGCGACTTTATTTCATATCTTGAAATCGACATTATTTCGTGCGACATTATTTCATAGAGCCGTATTTCAAATTTAAACAAAAATAATATTATTATATACACATAATAATAAAACATTCTATACATATATATATAATATATACATATATATAAATCTAGATATTTACTTGTCATATTATATACATTATAATAACCCATTATACATGTGTACATATTAAAATACTTTGCAACTAAATTGCAGAAAATTTTATCTCATAATGTTAAAAATTGCAACTAAATATCTTAAGTACAATCCTAATTTGTAAAGTCATCAGTGATTTGCAACTAAGTGTGAATAATATGACAATATATATAGCACTTTACAAAATGTTGTTATTTTTCATAATCATTTTTTTTTTTTTCAAAATTGTTGAACAATTTAGTGCACAATAACATATAAATACAACGTATGCAACAAATGCAACAAAACTTAACAAAAAAAAATAAATATACAACTTTGATGTTTAGATGTTAAAACGTAGACTTTTTAATTCCTTACAATGCTACTTTCTACTATAAAAAAAAATACGGTTTTCTGTGAACTTTAGATATTTTTTATTTTTAAAAGAAAATTTCAATAAAAAAAAAAAAAAAATTCCAAATGAAAATTAAAAAAATTATTTTTTTTTTTTTGTTAGGAATTCACTTTGTGAAATTTTACAACGTACAAAAATTAATGCGTACATTATACGTGAAAGTGTGAAATTTTATTTGGTGTGAAATATTTAAATGTCAAAAAATTAATTCAGTTTATTAGTAGCACTTACACATATTCATTATAGCTATAAAGTATGGCTTTTTGTTGACATGGTAATTAATTTTATTTTGCAACTGTAATAAATTTGAAAAAAAAGAAAAGAAAAATTTAGTTAATTGCAATTTTATTATTCTTTGACAAAATGCAGGTAGTCTTAAAAAAATATTGAAAAGAATTTGATTTTGATATTAATAAATAAGACGTTTCCTAAAAAAATCTAAGAAATTTATTTTTTACTATATTAAGATACGACCTGAATAGGTGCTAAAATATGTTAATGGTGAATAAAAGAGAGGATGAATTAATTGAAAAGTTTAAGAAAATAGACAAAGTTGTTTTTATCTTAAACAATTCTTCAAATAATCTGATTGAGATAATCAAACCTAAAATTTATAAATTTAAAAAAATGTCCTATATTGTTTAATGTCAATATAGTTGGAAAAAATATTAAGGACTTAAGGTATAAACATTGGCTTTTTCCAAAATTTGACGGGATGTAGTTCCGTAATGTTATATAACTAAGAAAAGCTATGACATGTCAAAAAAGTATATTGGAACTTTATTTTATATATGTTTATACCCGTATGAACTATGTTCAAAGTTATAATAAATTTACCCTTACGTTTGTGACACCTTAAAGGAATTGAGTTAGATATAGTGTCAAAGGATTCTGTCAAAGGAATTGAATTCTGAGTCGATTAAACCATGTGCGTCCGTTCGTCCGCACGATAACTCAAAAAATAAAGGAGCTAGGAAGCTGAAATTTACGTCACTTTTACAAAATTGTTAGTTTTGCTATTTAAATCCAGCATTTTCGGCCGCCGGATTCGATCAGCTGCTATACAACTTTTCTTTTTAAATGAAAATAACTCCGAGTCTTTTGTTTCTGAAATTTTGTAAAAATATGTCAAATTGCATACTAACAACTTCTGTAAAATTTGGTTGGGCTAGAGTAGAAGGTTCAGGCTTCTTGCACCTCTTCGAACTTTATGAAGCTAAGTGTAGTAAATTTTACAAAAGATGATCAAGTTTTAGCGCAATAACTTCTGTAAGATTTCGTTGTGCTGGTGCAATAGATTCGGGAGATTCGGGTAGCTGTCATACAACTCCACATAAATATATTTTACATAAATATATCTCGGTAGTCTTAACATCGGAACTAAAATACCCGAAATTTTTTAAAAGATGATCAAATTTTATAGAAACAGGATATATTACGTTTATACGGGTATCCCAAAGTTGACACAGTCTACTCTACTGCACTCTTCCTCGCTTTTTATAAAGGATAATTTTGCAGAGCTATCCAAGTTACAGTTGTCTAAAAACAAGAAATTGAGGTAATGTATACTAATTCTGAAGGATGGATACTGAATAAGTGCTAAAATATGCATATATTATATAGGAGAGATTGAAATTATCGAAAAAGATATCGAATTTATGACAAGAGGACAAGTTGTCTATCTTTAACAGAGAATTTTTAGATAATCAAACTTAGAATTTACCATTTAGAATTACGATTATTAGAATTATATTAAAAGATTTTGAAAATTCAATAAAAATAGTATTATAGGGTGTATTTTATTACAGTTCTTGCAGTTGAAAGATATATATTGGTACGTGAGATATGATAAGGTATTCCTTTTCAGATTATTTGGTTTTCAATACACAAATGTCTAACATAAGCAGCTGAAAATCTGATTATTCTTTCTTTTATTTTTGACACATATTTGACATATAATATTCAAATTTTTCTTAATTTATAGAATCTTAATTTTTTTTACAATCACAAATAATTTGATTAAAAATCAGAAATTCATTAGCAATAATTCTTTAATCGATTATTTTAGGTACCTAACCATATTTCTAAAAAATTAAAGTGATTTGTAGTTAGTTTCAGGAAGATTTTACTGCAACATACTCATAATACTAATAATTTTATAGATTATCTGATAATTATCAAAAATCGAATTCAGTTTATTACCAATACTAAAATTTATAATAAATTTTATTTTACTACTGTAATATATTAAACCAACTTTTTGTTAACTATAACATTTTTAATAATTAGTTGACAAAATGTAGAACTTAAATAGATAATCTTGTCAACCTGCACAAATTTAATATGTTTAAAAGAATAACAAAAGAATAAATTGAATAATTTTACAATTGAAAAGTTATTAATAGGAACATAATTCAATGGTATTGTAAATTTGTCATTTCGATTGTGGCATTTTGAAAAAGATGCGATAGATATGAAAAAGTATATAAAATATATTCTTGTTTAGCATTTAATTAGTACCGACCGATTATTAATCTATTTCCATGATTACTTAAAAAATAATGTAGCTAAGATTGTGAAATTCCTGCCATTACATTTTTATGTAAATGCCAGTTTTGCTATTGAACTTTAATAAGTTCAAGCGACGGATACGACTAGTTGCCATACAAATTATTTCTTTTTTATGAGCAAAATGTATATGCTTAGGTATACTCGTATATCTATGTTTATATATTGGTATATCTTAGCACTTAAAAAATCTAGTCTTCTGAAATTCTGTAAAAGATGATCAAGTATTATGAGAATAACTTCTGTAAAATTTGATTGATGGGGGGCCTCGGAATCCTAGTGAGTAAGAGAGTATAAAATACTCTGCAAACGGCGAGGGTGTGTGGGTTCGAATCTCAAACACTTCGGAAGAATAATCCCGCCGCCTTACGCATTCACAACCACGCTTGAAAAGGAAAGGCTGTACAATTTCTTTGTCACATTTATGTGGCATGGAAATGTATAAAAAAAAAATTGGATTGGTTTGATATAACCAGGTCGAGTAGCTATCATACAACTGTAAAATTTAAATAAATGTATTCATAATATAACAGAACTCAACTAACTCAGAAATCTTGTTTTTTTTTCAGATATATTTAAAAAGATAATAAAATTTTATCAAATAACAGTTATATAATATATTATGCTCGTTTGGGTGTCCTATTAATAATTGAAAAAGTTACGTTTTATGTAAAATTACTCATATTACTAATATGCAGTTCTAATTATATCAATAGAATTTCGAAAAAAGTATTTGCATCTGCTAGTAATTTTAACAAATCTCATAACTATTTTATTATAATAGATTAAAAGTCAGATGCAAATAATTAGCTATTTTATATGTACGATATTTATGAGAACGCATCGAATATTAAATAGTTTTACTTACAATATAAGTACATTGGCATAATGTAAATTTATTGTGTAAGATAAAAATGATCTGGTCTAAATGTTTAGAAATTTAAGTTTTAATTAAGGTACCAGGAAATTACCAAACAAGGTACCCAAATAATGAAAATCAAATTCACCTGCTTTATTATGTTTTTATCAAAAACTTCTTTTTATACGATTTTAATTAAATCCAATTTAGTCAGTAATTTAATTCGTTTTATTTTTACAAGAGTTGTTTTGAAAAATCTAAGTTCGTAAGTTTTTATTCTCCAAACACACTTTACACAACTTCACATTCTATTGAAATTTATCTTGATGTTGTTTTTGTCATATTTTTAGCACAGAATTGTACACAATACTGATAGTTTACTGTAATTTCAAACAATTTGATGATTTTTAGAGATGATTTTTTTTTTTTTTAACTTTAACTATTTCCAAACACTCTGTACATTATATTTATTTATTTTTTTGGCGACAAACGATCGTGAAAAAATAAACTTTTTTTTGTATTGAGTTCATTGCAAATACCAACTTAATGACAAATACGACATTAATACAAAAATTAAAATTTAATTTGAACGTAATAATATAAAATTATTTCACTTACTCTATAATCTGTCATAAATAATAAAAGTAAAATATATCTTTTTTTTTTTTTTATCTCCATTAAACTTTTTATTCTAAATTTAAGAAGGATATTAATTTTTTATGAATTCTTAATTTTATAAAATTTCAATATATAATCAAAGTGATTTTTGAATTTTATGTAATTTATTCAAAATATAAGTCGTGAATTTCAAAAATTCCACAATAGAAAATTACCACAAAAGTGTTGGTATACAACAACAAACGTCAAAATCGCTATCGTTTGTTACTCTAATCGATTTCGCCTCTTTTTAACAAATAAGTAATTTACTGGAAAATGAAAAGAAAGAAGTTTATTGTTACAAAATTGAAATTGGTAAAAATGGGATGTATACCAAAAATTATATTTGAAATACATTTATACATATATAATTAAGAATTAGGTATACTTATAAGCGTAGTTTTAAATTTCTTAAAAGTTGTTAAATTTTTTGACCGTGCAGAAATAAAAAAAACAAATTAAATAATTTTTTTTTTACTTTTTTAAATAGATACGTATATTACTAAAGACATTTTTCAAACTGTCCTTCTTCAGTTAAAAATATTCTATTCATTTTTAACACTTTATCAAAGTTATCTTTCTTTCTTTCTTATCTCAAAAACTATAACCCTAAACTTCAGATTTTAAATATGGTTATGTAATATACAATATTTTATATATGTTCATGTTCATATCTACCTATCTAATATTTGATTTTCGAAGTCGTGCATTTAAACAAAAAATAACAATTTCGAAAAGTGTAACAAAAATTTAATTTATTACTAAAAGTATAATGTTATTTTTTAATGAAATACAGCAAAATTGTTATATCAGAATTATATTACCTTAATTTTCTTTTGTAGACTTTTATTCCGATTTTATTTAATTAAATTATAATTGCTATACATACACTGTATCTTGTTTTATACGAAAAACTTCTTGTAAAACACCACATGAACGTTAAATTTGAAATAATTTTAAATAGGAAATTACCCAAAATTTAAAACAATGAAAATTTTCAGTTACTGTCATACAGACAGGGATAATCTCAAATGAAGATAATTGAAGGTTATATTCGAATAAAGTTAAGCAAAAATAAATACGTAAAGTAACAGTAAAACGTCAGTAAATATTTTGTATCTATTAATATTGTAAGTTAATTAAAACAGTTTAGAATTGTATAAGATTTTATATAAAAATTATGAAAACTCAAGAGAAACTTCTTCAATTTTAAAGAAACTCTATAATATAATTAAGAGAAGCTGTTAGGACACGTAACATTATTTATAAAAGCTCCAATTGTCGCGTTTGACTTTAAAAAAATCGTAGAATTGAAAATTTGCTTTTTTGTAGATATTATTGTAACTTAAACTGTAACTGTAATTTAGACTTACAATAATATCTAAAAAAAAGTAAATTTTCAATTTTTGACTCCTAATACCTTTTAAGAAGGAAGTGGTATTTCCTAAGGTAACTTATACTAATCCTGAAACATCTCTCTAAAATTTGCCGAAGGAAACAAAATTTTGTAGGAAACCAAAATCATCAAGGAAACAAAATCTCAAAAATCTTGTAAAATTTTGTCTTCATTTAGGGAAGTCTTCAAGCAAAGAATGATGCAAAAATATATTCTTAGGTAACTTATACTAATTCTAAAAGATCCATACGTCTCATAA
Source organism: Poecilobothrus nobilitatus (assembly GCA_947095535.1). Taxonomy (NCBI): domain Eukaryota; kingdom Metazoa; phylum Arthropoda; class Insecta; order Diptera; family Dolichopodidae; genus Poecilobothrus; species Poecilobothrus nobilitatus. The sequence goes on along the minus strand of OX352774.1, from coordinate 80,133,278 downwards.
TTTTAAAGTTTTAACTAGAAGGGTTTTGAAGATATGAAGGAAGCAAAATCTTGGATTGAAAATATATTAAGAGGGGAACTTGAGATATAAACTTTTGTAAATAGCGCTTTTTTCCAAATTTAAAGGACTGCAGATGGGTAATGAGTAAGCTCATTTGAAAAAGTTGTTCCACAATATCAATATTTTTATGGGAGGTTAAAATTCATTGTTTTAGCTTTAATGATGTACTTAAAAGTTTTGTAAATAGACGGACGTCGAACAAACAAACTGAAACTAATAAGTAAATGTTTCATTTTTTTTTTTTGCATTAGTACTAAAAGGACAAAATATAGATGTGTAATAATTTAAATTCATGCTTAGATTTATCATAACATAAAAATACATAAAATAAAAGTTAAAGTATAAATAAATTCGATTTTATTTAGTGGTTAACACAGTATATCTGCAAATATTTTAAAATCCTCCTGTTGACCTAACCCAAATTTTTTTACATTCAAAAAAATGTTCAAACCAAGAAATTTAACCAATTTTATAGATTGCCCAAAAAGTGAATTTAAAATTTTTCCTCCAACATATTTATGTCATCATATAACCTATAAAAGAGAATTCATACTTAAAAAAAAAACATTTCAATCACGAATTTCAGATGCTCAAACATATTTAAATTTATGCATATGTATATGTAAATAAAATATATGTTAAATAACATGTTTTTCATTTTATATACATTACATATACAAAAAATAGAATTTTTCATGAAAATTTTCTTATCAAATGTTTGACAGAAACACCAAAATAATTTTAAATATTAACATATAGAAATTTTATTTAGAAGCAAAAAAAAAATAAATAAATAAATAAAAAAATAAAAAGAAATAAGAGACAAGCATCTGAAGATGCTTGTCTTCTTGCTTCTTTAATATTAATTTCTGTTATGATGGGATCTGCTTTTCTTCTTATTTCCTTTAAGTTTGCTGTCAAAAAGTAATATTATATTATTTGTATGTATAGATATTATGTATATTATGTATGTATTTGTATTTATACTATGTATATAGATATTATATAAGATACATATTATTCACATATGTCTATATACACTTAATAAAAACATAGATAACAATCAAAACATGATTATATTTTTTTTTTTCCTCTCGTATATAATAACATAACCAAAACCAAAAAAAAAAAGACAAAAAATTTTTTATTTATGTATACATATGTCAAAAAAAAATATGAATATTATAAGTTTTATGTTGTCGGCTTGAACCCTGAATCCTTGAATGTTAATTTGACAACAGCCTAAAAGTGGAAAAAAAAAATGCTAAAACTGAATTTCGGGAATAATTGATTAAATATTCCAATTTCGTACATCATCAATCATTTTTGTGTAACACTTTTTTTGTTTTATTATTTTCTTACAACAATAAAAATAATAACCTGCATGTTTTAATTTTGTTTTTATGTTATGTGTTGTAACCTGCCGAAATGGAAGTTATCAGTAAACCCAGCTGAGAATAACTGCGATCATGTAGTCATCAGAAATTAAAACAAATTCGCAAGAATACTGTTTTTAATGTTTTTTTTTGTGTTTTGTTTTTTTTTATTTTTTTTTTACAATTATTTCATTTAATTTTTTTTTTTTTTTTTTGTTTAATTTTCTTTTAAGGCATTTTAATAATTTATTTCGTTACGGTATTTTTATTTAAATTACATAAAAAAAAAATTAATTTTTCGTTTGTTATTTTATAACTGGCCATATTTTCATTCTTAAAATTTGTCCACTGTACTTACTTAACATATTCTAAATTTCAAAATCATGTTCTTATTTTGTTGTTAAGGGGAAAGGAATGAAAATGTAATACCTTTACCTTAATCCTTTAATTTGTTATGCATGAGCGCTCATTGAGTTACTATATATAGTTATTAACATCTTGTCATTGTGTCAGCCATTTTGTTTTTAATTAACTGAAAAATCAAAAATCACTTCATAGGCGAATTTATTTTCTGGGTAGAAATACCTCAAATAAATATCTCGTCCTTAAAATTTTGTGTTTGAGTTTTGTTAAAGATATTTATTTTGTAGAAAATATACAACTCTGTATCTGCTTGTTGCATTTGTCTATGTTTAGATCTGCTTCAATAAATTTTTATATTTTCCTGTTTTTTTTTTTCGTTTGCACAGATTTAAAAGTCATTTATCTGAATTGATGATCATGGGTTTCGATGACGAACATATTATATTATCTTTGCCCGATTTTCAAAATATGAATTTGCTTTATAAATATAATAAATAATATTAGATTAGATTAGACTTATTTAAAAGGTATAAATGATACTACGACCTTTTCATGTAGATATAATTATGCTCACCCTGTTACTACTTGTTGTGAATTTTGCCTCCACTTATAATACTTTTGTCAGCTCTACTGCCTCTAAAAAAGTAGAGATTTCTATAGGGTTTATTGCTGGTAGTTCATCTTCGGTAAAACAATATGCTCCTAAGTGCACACATCTTGCTCGCAGTAAACCTCCTCAATTTTTGAGTATGTTAATAAATAATATAAAATGTACGAATTCTATTCTATAGATTAATTTTTGCATTTTCTATCTAAATTTTTGATGATTTGAAAGATTTAAAAATAATATAAGAAACAATATAGTAGGCAGAATATTGATCCGATTTAAATAAATCTTTGCACAAAAGGCAATAACTTGTTCTAGTTTCAGCTTGACAGTAGTTTGACTTAAATAAATTTTTGTAGAAAATGCAATCACTAGTTCTAGTTTCAGCTTGACATTAGTTTGATTTAAATAAATTTTTGTAGCAAAAGCAATGATATTATTTAGTTTCTGTTCCACATAGCAGTCACAGAAACTTATGTTTTCTTAAATATAAAAGTTTTAATTTTATTTTTCTCATTTTTGGTAATTCATATTACGAATTATATTTTATCAGTTTAAAATTTATTATGGCTTCTTTTTTTTTTAATAAAATCTCAAGATAATTTATATAAATTTTAATTTTTTCTCTTTATCTTTTTATCAATATGTGCACATTTAAAACGCCCCAGTTGCAACCTAAATTAAATTTTTTTCTTTATTTTTAAAAAAAATATTATGTATATTATGTAGTTTTGAAGTAAGCCTTTCTTCTTTTATCAGAATTCTATAATTTAAACTGAATTAATTCGAAATCAGACGTTGAAAGTGATATCCATTTCACTTAAACATAATTCAAATGAAAGAAAGTATACGAATAATCACTATAATAATTAATAAAATAAAAAAAAACTTGCACTGTTTAATTTCTCAATTTCATTAAAATCAAATCTTTTAAAAAATTTTTTGAATGAATGAATATAGGCGTTAACTTATCACTAATTTGAAAGTGATTAACAATAAGAAATTGTTATTAACAGTTAATTTAGACATTTTAATTTAATATGAAAGGTATTTAAAATTTATTTGAAATACTAACTATAAATCAAAATGGTTTTATTTAGTGTCTTTTAATATATATTTTGAAGAAATTGGATTAACATAACATAAACATTAATCAAATATTTTATAAAAGGTAATTTTAATGGAATAATGATTATTATTTTTAATTTTATTAATCTTTACCATATATTTTTTTAAATGCATATATGGTAAACACTTAAATTATTGAATTTATAAAGAAAACAATTGAGTTGGTATTACGTATTACAAAGTTGTACTCCAGTCTTTTTTTATTGATGAAAGCTGAGAAAACGCGCCAGTAATCATGGGACTCTAGACCCGTAATGCACTTTCAACACTTAGATGAACCTACTCGATAATAGTTGGTATTAAGTTTCATTAGATTAATGCTACAATTATACCAATCTGTTAAAAGAAGCTTTGGAAACTTTTCAGATCCAAGGCAGATAGTTCGTCTAAATCGTATAGAAAAAAAACCTAAGAAGTTACATACGCTTTTTTCTTGGCAGACTGGAACAGGAACATAAAAGTGCTCCATATTCTCTATAGCGACAATTCCTCTTCAACAACGTTAGTTAAAATCTAAATGCCTACAATAACCTGTAATATCCTCTAACAATTGTCTTATTTCCGTAAATTTCCCTAATTTTCAAAATAATCATTATGATTATGATTATGAATAATAATAAGAGATTGTCAATAATAGGAGATTCTAACTGATCTAAATGTTGTGAGATCTAAATAAATGTGAGATTCTAACTGATCTAAATGTTGGGAAATAATAACAAAAAGGTGGTTATGCAACATTGAGATATCTTATTTAATTTTTCGGCACTAATATTGAACATAGATTCTTGCTTATAGAAACTGAATTAAAAAGTAAGATTTACCAGAATTCTCTATTTTCAAAAACCTTTAATGTAGGTACACATTTCATTCTTCTAAACTTAACTGAATGGCAAAAATAGAAGATGTCAACTAAAGCAAAAATAATAAATTTGGAATACAAGATAAAATTGTTGTATAATGAAATGATTTTAAAACAATGTTTGTATGTTTCAAACAAAATCATAAACAGTCAATACTTAAATAACATGACATGAAATGTGTTCTTCGTCCTTTCATCTGTGTACACTTGACACACATTATATGTAAATAATATTGAATTATTTCTTCAGTCAAAATTTGAAATTAATATTTTGCTCGTTATAAGTTTTGACTTATTATTCAATTCTTATGAATTTCTTTACCTTTGCAAAACATCAAGGTTAAGTCAAGGTTAAATGTTATTTGAAGTATTTTAAAATGAAATTTTAAGTATTTCTGTTCCAAATGAAAAATGTACTAAAAAAAATTTATTTTTTTTTTATTTATATGAAAAAATACATACATCTTACATTAGCATAATGGCCTTTGCTTTTTTTGTTTAAAAATATATCTTATAGGTGTGAATAAAATTTTCTTAAAAAAGCTACGTTTTATGAATTTTTCATTTTCATAAATTTCATAAGTTTACACGTTTGCCTAATTCTTTGAATTTTGTGCATTTCTTCAGTCGTGAATTTCTTCTGGAAACTATCCACCTTACTTTATCTGATGCTCTATGATTCTTTCTATTTTTTGTAGTAGCTAGGTTCGTTTGTTGATATATAGTAATTTTTGAGTATTGAAAAATATTTCTACGATTTTTTATAACCGTATAAGCATAGTTCAAGGGTATAATAAATTTGTCATTACTTTTATAACACTTGTGTTTAGAAGACGGAATAGATCTGAAAAAGTATATATTATAATATATATTATGGTGTGGTGTTTTAGATACCCATCTTTTATTTGAAAGGTCTTGATTTCAAACCCCGACTGGGTCATATGGAACTGAGTCAGTTTATGATGCTTTATGATGCTTTACTAGCAAAACGCAAAGCACTAGGTTTAGGTAAGGTCTTTTTAAAATGGATTGGAGATTTCCTTTAGAATCGACCGTTTCGGGTATTTATATATGGAAATTCTTCTGATCATTTTATAATAAATGCTGTTGTCCCTCAGGGATCGACTTTATCTCCCACTCTTTTCTCAATATTTATCAATGACCTACTTTCAATAACCTCCAATCCAATCAATAGTTTCGCAGATCACAGCACCCTTGTACCTTCCTATGAATTTCATAGCCGCTGTAACATTAATTATCAGATTAAAAGAACAGCAAAAAATTTCACTATCAGTGAGCTAAATAATGATTTAGCCACAAAACAAAAGTGGGGTGAAGCAAACAGAGTTGACTTCAACACCAAAAAAAACACAATGCTATTTAATCTCGCATAAAATACAACTACTAGCCAAACTGACATTCCAGAGAGAAGCTCTGCAGCATTCAACAGATATAAACATTCTGGGCATCAAGTTAAATCAAAAATTGATTTGGCCAAATCATATTATTGGTATAGCTAAAGATGTCGCTAAATGATTTTGTTTCTAGGCAAACAAAGCTATTCGTCTTATTGGCGACCCCAGTGTTACTTCAACGCTCACTCCGATTTGCCATCACCGTACTGTCGAGTTATAGACCTTGTATCTATAAAGCAGGGTCTATATAAAGGATCCATTCTAAAGTTTGGTTTTAAGGGGATGGTTTTGGTTGGTGAAAGTCCAACACTACCTAAAAGAACCTCGTGCAGTTCGTTTGAGTGACTTTCGATGTTTTCTTTCGTCCCTCTTAAAAACAAAAAATATTTAGATTAATAAAAAAAATAATCTAAATTTTTCTAATATAATAATATAATTAGTGTAATATAATTAAATTAGAAATAAGTGCATATATTTTATGATTAATACAATATGATAAATAATAAAATAATTCTTGCATAAAAAATGACGCAGAAATAAAGAAATATTTACATCTCATAGTCTCGTACAAAAGCTACAGTCGAGTAATCTTAACACTTAGTGAAATTAATGATTCCAGAAAATGATGTTTAATAAAATATGAATAGTAAAGGACTTAGTGGATGCCTTATGATATGTAGCATAAGGCATCTACTAAGTATCCACTAAGCATCCACAAATGGGAAGGAAAAAAAATATAATTACATTATATCTAATGGAGTAAGGATTTTTATCAGTTTTTTCTGAAATCTATATCATTTCAGAACATTTATCATTTGCTTCTTCCAAAAATTCCATTTAAATTGAACAAGTTCTGCCTACATGTTCGAGAGTAGCTGTTATACGATTTCTTTCTTTATATGAGCATAACTCAGTATGAAATTAAGCTTTTATCAAAATAAGTTAAGTTTTATACCAACTACTTCCGCAAAATTCGGTTAGTCTAGTGCAAAACGTTCCGATAGCAGCGGTATATATGTATACACTCATATCTTAGTAATTTCAAAAGCTAGACATTTAAAATTTTGTAAATGATGATCAAGTTTTATGGCAACAATTTCTGTAGAAATTGGTTGACTCGATCCCGAAGCTATTATATATAGAACTCTGAAATTTACAAATATATCTTAGTGCTTAATTAATTTAGATATCTGAAATTATGTAAAAGACATTTTTTCATAATTTTAAATTTGCATGAAGATTGGAACTTGGAAGCTTTCTATAGAAGGAGCTCTAGATAGCTCGGAATATTTATCTTATGATGGTATTCACTTATTCACTTATTTGTATTATTGTAGTATTCACTTCTTGAATATTATTTCGCTTTAATTATTATATTTATATGTAGAAAGAAACCTTCACAGTATTCATATTCGAATTCTAAATTTCCGTTTACCTTAAACTTGAAAGGAAAATTACATTTTTACCGATCGCATATATGTAATGACGTATAAGGAAGAAATTGTGTTAGCACCAACATTTTAAACCTCAGATTTTTTCATATATTATGCTTTTCTTCGGTACCTACGTAGAAATCTGAAGTTAGTATTTTTGGAGTATAGTGTCTTGTGCCTATTTCTGGGTTTGGCTGTTTGTAGGCACGTATACAGCCCAAATGGCTGTCATTCATTATTTAATACTTACATTATTTAATTAATTGAGCGTACTTTTTGATAGTAAACTTAGATTTATTGGTCATTATAACTTTTCGTTAGGTTTTAGTAAAAGGTGGTCTAAGGAATTTAATAATCCATATGTTCTTAAATCACTATTCATTTCTTTAGTTCGATCTAACCTGGAATATGCTAGTGTTGTTCGGGTCACCAATATATAATTTACATATAAATAGAATTGAAGCTTTTCAAAAAAACTTTTTTAGATTTGCTTTTTGAAATTTCCAGTGGTTTGATTTACTTAATTTACCACCGTATTTGGACAGACTTAAACTAATTAACTTAAACTCCGTTAGTTCTACAAGGGTAGTAGCTGATAATTGTGTTTATTACATAAATTATTAAAAATTAAATTAATTCTACTTTTATAAAAAGCGTGATTATAAATCAGACCAAAAATTTATAATCGTTTTCGATCTGAAAACTTCCTCTTAGTGTCCTTTTATCGTACTAACTATAGGTGAAATGAACGTTTTACTAGGATGTTGATGTTAGTTGATCGCCATAAAGATACTACTAATCTGGATATATGTGCCTACATGGACTACTACTTGTACCATTTTTAGCTGTCTATAAATATTTTGTAAATAAAGCTATTAAAAAAAACAAAAATAATATTAGATTTTCTTGTTCCTGTTTGGTTGATCGGTTCCGTGATGAACGTAGCTGATTTTTTTTTTTTGAAACATTATGAATTATTATAACTTTACCTTCTAACATATTTACTTATAATATATTAAATACTGAATTTTACAATATTATAATGGTAACTTAGTTTTAAATTAGAAAAATAATTTATTTAAAGTTTTATTTAAACTTAATATAATATTTAAAAGTTTTAATTTTAAATTAACTGTTATATAGGTGTAAATTATATAATAAACTCCTATTTTAAAATGATTAGTTCCGGAATTAATATATTTTTAATATTAGACATATGTATTATGGAATAGTAATTTTATGAATAATAAAACAATTTATTTAATAACTTTAAAAGTTGATTATATTTAAAAAAAAAAAAAAAAATTCAATTAATTTATGTACATTTTTGTAAAATTGATTGAGTTTTGTATTGTATATTATTTTTAAAAGATAGATATAAACATTTTGTATCTTTTGATTTTTTCTTGTTTTCTTTTTTTTTGTTATTTTAAATCAAATGTTTTTTGTTTTTTTTTTTTTAATATAAAGTAATAAACTTCTATATGTTATGATGAATTATTTATGAAGTGTCACATTTAGTTAATTGAATATTATAAGCATATAGATACATAGTCATACGTCATATGTATAGTGACTTTTCTGGTGGTGGTTATACGAAACAAAAAAAAAAAAAAAAAATTGAAATAAAATTGAAATGTCAATTTCAATTATAGAGTAAAAATTTTAAAATGTAAATTTAAACTAAAATAGATTTTACTCTATTTATGTTAATTTTTGAATATATAAAAATAAAAATAAAAATTTTTCCTAATAATTGGTTATATTAAAGATATAGAGAAGTTAAATTACTACCTACCATTTTATATCTATTTAATAGTGATTTTTTTTTTATCTGTTTTTTTTTTTTTGTATACGTAAATTAAAAACTATAATTTTTTATATAGTTACTTATGCATATTTGCTTTAATTTATGAATTTTTTATTAATAAGTTTTTAACATTTTTTATTTTTTTTTTTTTTTTATGTTTACAACAAAAGAATTATTATAGTATTGTTATATAAATAATAACTGATGTAGTTGAGTTGATTATAAAATGAAAAATTTTAGGTGTCATTTTCAAGATTTTTTTTTTAACTGCAGCTGCAAATAAAATTATATAATTACTAGAAAATCCCCTGTGCAATTGCACAATTTCTATAGATTCAAAAACATTTGCGGTATCATACTGACTCCCTTAATAAACTACCTACAAATTTCATTTTTACATCAGCACCATTAAAAAAACTTTGGTATCACTTACTTACTTGATGTAATAGAAAAAAACATAAAACAAATCTGAACACATAAAATTAAAAATGTTAGGAACAGTTTATTAATTTTTTCACGCCGTTTTTTCGTGGCGGTAATTTTTGACAGTTTTTTAATCATTGAGAAAAAATGGTCCAAGCTAAAAACACATTCAGGGTAAAAGTTCGTGCCGATATCTCAAAAATTGTTTGAAACACATGTATAAAGTGCACAATAAAAACCGGCGAAAAACCAACCAACACCAACCGCTACGACATTTTTATTTTTGTTACATTTAAAATAATCCCAATAATCGAAATAATTTTAATATTTGTTAAAATTTTACCAGACTCTCTATTTTTCTTTAGTTTAAAAAAAAAATTTTTATGTCGATAAAAACAGTTGTTTTCTTCGCGAATTACTTTAATTACCAAAACTACTTTCAAGTCTTTTGCGTTTATTTTTTTTTTTGCTTGAAAAAAATTTGCTGAATTTATTTTATTTAAATGTACTTTGGAAGAGGTCTTTAGTATATTTAATAAAAGATTCATGTCTCTGATAATGTAATTTCATAAATTTTCGGGGCCTTTTTTTTTTGTGTGGGTCGTTTTCGACAGCTTTTTAATTTAATGGTCTAATAATAAATTAGTACAAAATTATGAATCTATTTTGAGAGAAGGCATCTAAAATGATATTTCCTATGTTATTTTTTCTCTTTTTTTTAAGAAAAATATCCATTTCTAAAATATTTAGTAAGTTTCTGATTTCTGTTATGAAATATAATTAGCTAAGTCTGCCGAATTTTATATTAATAAAAAAAATTCGAATATTTTATGTTATATCAAAAATTCAGCTTAAAAAATCAAAATTCCAACCTAAATAAACAAAACTACTTTAAAGTCTGTTGCGAAACTTTTACCAGCTTTTATAATAGTGAAAACAAAATCAAGAATAAAATCGGCCTATTATTTTTTTTCTTATAAATATAAGGCTTACTATAAACTTTGCTCTTTTCACTTTCAGGTCTTTTAATTTTATTAAGAGTATTTTTATTTTTTTCAAAACAAAGAGTCATTTGAAAACTGCCAGCAGAAGATTAATAATTTATTTTTAATTTACCGCTGCGACCAGTTCATAATGGATGTGGCGGTCAAATTTAAAAATTAAAAATTTGCTTTAAATTTTGTGTCGAAAGTACTTTTTAAAAAGTAAACATTTGTGTCTCTGATAAGACTTTTAGTCCAAGATTTGTGTCTCTGATAATAAAATTTTAAATTATTAAATAAATATACAGAAATATCATCTTTGCCAGTTTAGTTTACATTCAGTGTGAGTGGTTTATTATAGAAATAAAATATTTTTTTTTTACATCTTGTGTGTCTGGTATTAATATCTATATGATATTTAATATCTTGTGTGAATTGGTATTATCAGAGACTACATAGAGATGTACAAATTCATACAAAAATTTGTACTAATTTTTTTTTCAAACGGGCCAGCTAAAACTGGCTAGTTTTAAAAATTTTAAAGCACAGAAATATTTGATTTGTGTCATAGCTAAAAGAATTTAGTGAAAACCAGAATCTTCTGTAAAATCTGGTGTAAAATGTAAAAATTATCATTCATATATTTTATGCATTTACAAAATTTTTTTATCTTTGTGAATTAAACCATAATCTGCCATAATCATTATATTGTGTATATTATCAGAAATTCAATCATTAATTTCAGGTATTATATTATCTGATCTGATTAACAAATCTTATTTTTTTCCATGGCTAACAATATTATTAATGGTCTAATAATAAATTAGTACAAAATTATGAATCTTTTGTGAGAGAAGACGTCTAAAATGACATTTTCTATGTAATTTTTTTCTTTTTTTTTTTAAGAAAAATATCCGTTTTTATAATATTTAGTAAGTTTCTGACTTCTGTTATGAAATATAATTATTTAAGTCTGCCTAATTTTATATTAATAAAAAAATTTCGAATATTTTATGTTATACCAGTTCTACCGAAAATTTAGCTTAAAAATCTAAATTTCAACCTAAATAAACAAAACTATTTTAAAGTCTGTTACGAAGCACCAGCTTTTATACTAATGAAAACAAAATCAAGAATAAAATCGGCCTATTATTTTTTTCTAATAAATATGAGGTTTACTATAAACTTTGCTCACTCTCACTTTTTCACTTTCAGGCGCTTTAATTTTATTAAGAGTACCTATTTTTATTTTTTTTTTTCAAAACAAAGATTGAAAACGCCAACAGAAGATTAATAATTTATTTTTAATTTACCGCTGCGACCAGTTCATAATGGACGTAGCGGTCAAATTTAAAAATTAAAAATTTGCTGAATTTATTTTGATTGAAAATGTGTTTTTTAAGTATGTATGTACTTTTCCTTTTTTGACTGTACTCACTTTTAATGAACGGTTTGTGTCTCTGACAATAATTCTAGTGGAAAATTTAGTCTCTGGTAATAATATTTACTAAATTTATTTATATTTTTAATTAACGGTTTGCGTCTCTTGATAATACTTTGAGTTAAAGATTCGTATCTCTGGTAATAAAACTTTAAATTATTAAATAAATAGTAAAAAAGCCTTATTAAAGGGTATAAGTAGAAAAATAAAGCTTTTGTGAAGGTTTCCTCAGTTTTATGAACAATTTAATTTTAGTAAATTTATTCAAATACTTATATGTATTATATTTAGATATTGATAAATGTAAAATTTATTGCTAAAGTGTTTTAAATAATGAAAAACCTCAATGATGCTGTGAAGTAGTTTCTTTCAAAAATGTAATAAAAATGATTATTTAATAAATCTCATCTCTTGTAAATTTCTTTGTCAAGCTTTGGATTAAAAAACCAAAGGTTGGATTAAAAACCAATGGTAAATAAATTTTTGCCAATAGTATCAAAAATTTTCGCTTCGAAAAAATACAGTATCAAACTTTATAATTTTGAAACTAAACTACACTGATCTGATGCATTTGCCTAATTATAATATATAGTACACTTGTTATATTTTTCTATGGTTGCCATAGCAAATGCTTCAAAACTTTCTTTGTTATATTTTTCAAACAAATTTTTACTCTATCCGTAATAATATTCTGTCTCTTTATCTATCGCTTTCTCTACAAAATCTTCACACCGTAAGTTTTACGCACCTTTTATGTAAAACAATAAAAATTGGCTGTGCATATAATGTTGAAGTTTTAGAAAATAAAAATCATAAAAGAAGCATAAAATTAAGAAAATGTTACACATTCAAAATTTAATTGAAAATTGTGATTTTATAATTTAAATTGCGCTCCTTTAAAAGCTTTGGTTTTACGCACCGCTTTATTTTTTTATAATTTCTACTTAAAAATGCAACTCTTTAAAAACTTTGATTTATGCACTGTCTTGTTTTTTCATTCTTTTTATAGCATAACATTTTAATTCTTTTTTTCTATCTGTTATGTACCTAAATATCAGATGTACGTTTCTTTCTTTTCATAGCATAGCATTTAATATTTCTTTTTCTATCTGTTATGTACGTAAATATCAGAGGTATGTTTTTTCATTTAAAATCATAACATTTTAATAGTTCTTTTTTTCTTTGAAAATATTTAAAAACAGTCAAAGTAACATTTTTTGTTCTCTTTTTTTTCTATTCGTTTTTATTTTTCTTCGCAGTATTACATTTATTTTTTTTTGTTTTCTGTTATTTACGTACGCTAAGTATTTCTTTTATTTTTTTTAAATATTAAATTTATACATTCAGTCTATTTAAAAAATATAAATTATAACCTATAGAACATTTTGAATTTTTTTTTGTTCGTTTATGTTTACCGTCCATTCATTCATATAAATAACTGTTGCCTATACAAAAAATAATAAATCTATAATAAATCTAATATATGTATACTCCTATTTTTATTCATATATCTATATTATGGGCTAAACTTCTGATTCTAAAATTGTACTATATTATGGCAAAATTTTTAAAAAATTAAGAAAATGTTACTTAGCAAAATTTAAATAAAAATATTATTGCAATTTTATAATATTCTACTTAAAAATCTGAACCTTTAAAAACTTTGATTTATACACTGCCTTGTTTTTTCTTTCTTTTCATAGCATAACATTTTGATATTTCTTTTTTTTTCTATCTGTTATGTACCTCAATATCAGATGGACTTTTCGTTCTTTTCATAGCATAACATTTTTTTTTTCCTTTTTCTATCTGTTATGTAGGTACGTAAATATCAGACGTATGTTTTTTTTCTATTAAAATCATAACATTTTAATATTCTTTTTTTCTTTAAAAATATTTAAAAACAATCAAAGTAACATTTTTGTTCTCGTTTTTTTCTATTCGTTTTTATTTTTCTTCGCAGTATTACATTTTACTTTTTTTTTTTGTTTTCTGTTATTTTTTTTAAATATTAAATTTATACATCAGTCTATTTAAAAAATATAAATTATAACCTATAGAACATTCTGAATTTTTTTTTTGTTCGTTATGTTTACCGTCCATTCATTCATATAAATAACTGTTGCCTATATAAAAATTAATAAATCTATAATAAATCTAATATATGTATACCCATATTTTTATTCATATATCTCTATATTATGGGCTAAACTTCTGATTCTAAAATTGTACTATATTATGGCAAAATTTTTAAAAAATTAAGAAAATGTTACTTAGCAAAATTTAAATAAAAATATTATTGCAATTTTATAATGTTCTACTTAAAAATCCGAACCTTTAAAAACTTTGATTTATACACTGCCTTGTTTTTTCTTTCTTTTCATAGCATAACATTTTGATATTTCTTTTTTTCTATCTGTTATGTACCTCAATATCAGATGGACTTTTCGTTCTTTTCATAGCATAACATTTTTTTTTTCCTTTTTCTATCTGTTATGTAGGTACGTAAATATCAGCGTATGTTTTTTTTCTATTAAAATCATAACATTTTAATATTCTTTTTTTCTTTAAAAATATTTAAAAACAATCAAAGTAACATTTTTGTTCTCTTTTTTTTCTATTCGTTTTTATTTTTCTTCGCAGTATTACATTTTACTTTTTTTTTTTTGTTTTCTGTTATTTTTTTTAAGTATTAAATTTATACATCAGTCTATTTAAAAAATATAAATTATAACCTATAGAACATTCTGAATTTTTTTTTTGTTCGTTATGTTTACCGTCCATTCATTCATATAAATAACTGTTGCCTATATAAAAAATAATAAATCTATAATAAATCTAATATATGTATACCCATATTTTTATTCATATATCTCTATATTATGGGCTAAACTTCTGATTCTAAAATTGTACTATATTATGGCAAAATTTTTAAAAAATTAAGAAAATGTTACTTAGCAAAATTTAAATAAAAATATTATTGCAATTTTATAATGTTCTACTTAAAAATACGACCCTCTAAAAACTTTGATTTATACACTGCCTTGTTTTTTCTTTCATTTCATAGCATAACATTATAATATTTATTGTTTTCTATCTTTTATATGGGTAAATATCAGATGTACGTTTCTTTCTTTTCATAGTATAACATTTGTTAAATTAACATTTAACATAACAGGAGGGCACGCTACTCAGCAGCAGCAACTTGTCTTTTATTATATTTAGATATACAGAAATATCATCATTGCCAGTTTAGTTTACATTCAGTGTGAGTGTTTTATTATAGATATAAAATATTTTTTTTTACATGTTGGCAAGGTCTCGCCAACATCTTGTGTATTATATTATAGATTGTTATTTTTAATAAGAGAATATTAAAAAAAAAATATTTTTTTTTTCGCAGTTATTATAAAAGTTTGTAAAAAAAAAATTTTCGGTAAAAAAATTGAAATTTATATAATTACATCAGAATTCTTAAATCGTAATAATTTTATAATGATCTATTTTTGTATTATTATTTTTCAGTTGATTATTTTTCAGGAAAACGTTTTTAATTTTTCTCTAATTTATAATATTTTATTTAGATATTTCATTTGTTACTTAAAACATTTTTTAAAAGTTAAATGAGACAAAATTTTTTCATATTATCTTACCGGATCTACAACGAAATCTTATTATTGAAAATCTTATTTTTCAAAAGTCTTAGTTTTTAAAATCTTATTTAATCAAAATCTTCTATTTTTATTCTATTTTAATTTTTGACATATGTATATGTATTAAATTGCATACATACACACATATATACCTAAATAAATACTCATATTCTGGAAAAAGTGAATTACTCTGATTTTGTACAAATAACCATTTGGGACCCTAATAGTTTATGGGACAAGAGTATAAAGAGTTTGAGAGTGGTAAGAGTTTAAGAGTTGATAAATTACGCTGTGTTACGACATATTTATCGTCACACGAGGAAAGGAAAAACTGTGTAATTTTCTTGTCACATTTATGTTAAACAAATTATTGAAACCTATATATGGATTTAGAAATCAACTCTAAAATCTTTTCTAATTATTTTTGTGCATACATATTTCAACGTTCAATTCGATTTAAAAAAAATATTATATAAAAGTAGAATTTTATGCACGTAAAATTTTTATAAAACTTTATATACGTAGAACTTCGTTTTTTCGATAGAAATTTCTTAAGAACTCCATTCTGGAGTTCTCCATTAAGAACTCCATTCGTACATATTCATTTTGTTTATATGCCTATCCAAGTTTGATATTTTAACTTTACACTAATCATTTCCATATAGTTTCTGTATACAACATAGCTTCTTCATGCAACATAACTTCTATATGCATACATTTAAACAAATATATTGGTAATTATTCTAGAAACGTGGCTTATGACGAATCACCAGAATATTTTTCAGAAGAAAAATCTGAAAAACTTATTAAAAGCTGCAAAACCTAAAGTAATAATCTACTAATAGTAAATTAATAATATATGTATAAATCAACGTTATTAAATATCTTTCAAAATAAAACTGACTTAATCACTTTTTGTTTTTACTGTTTTCTCTGAGAAATTTTAATATAACAGAAATATTTTAATTTTATTGAATATAAATAAAACCTTGTTGACGACAGCTGCATAATTTCATGATTCAACAGGATCATATTTATTTAGTTCTAAAAGTTTAATTTTAAAATTATCTTAGCCATTGCTTCAGCAAAAACAAAAAAAAAACCTGTGAAAATATTGAAGATTTTCTTATATATATCTATAAATATTTATTATTACCGTTAACTATTATTAACTAACATATGACATTGATTCACACATTTCAACCCATTATTAGTGATTTCCGTTTTCTCGATGTCTAATAATTTTTTAAATGTTGATTCGATTTTTTTTGTTTGTTGATTAATCGGATTTATTATTTTTTATTATTATTCGAAATGTAAAATGATGAAAATTTGCAGGGAAATTTTCTTTTTATATCATTTCTCCAATAAAAAATATATATATATTGATAACGGGTTTGCTACAAAATCGCAATTCTCAAAATACAAAAGCCACAAAATCCAAATACTTTTTATTTTCAGAAATTCATAAAATCCAAATACCACATAATCCAAACATCACATAAGTCAAATAATCACATAATCCAAACACTAGTAATCCAAACACCACATAATCCAAACATAAGAAAATATTAACTCACATAGATCCAAATGTGAGAATAATCAGGGTTATACCTTTTTCCACAAATTTTATATATGTGTGAATTAGGAGATTTTAAAGTTGAATTCAAAATCAGGATTTAATAATGTTTTTGGTGAGGTTTGGGAGCGGCAGTTTCCACTATTTTAAATACCTTGTTGTTGTAATATATAATATTTAAAATAAATATTATTTAATTTTATTTATTTAATTAATTCAATATGCAATATGAAATAATGTAAAAAAAAACGCAGCTATAAAAATCAACCGGAAATTGTGATTTGGATTTTGTGCTATATGGATTTTAAGTTTTTGGATTTTGTGATTTGGGATTTTGTAGGGAAACCAATGATAACTACCAATCTATATTCCTGCTAAATATCAAAAAATATGAGAGAAAATTTAATTGCCCCAATAAAAATTCATCCATATTTAATTAACATTCTTCCATCCTGCCAATCTTCTCTCCCTAAAGATGAAAATATAAAAGAAAATTTAATTGTTCCAATTAAAATTCATCAATATTTCATTTTACTTAAAATTTTAAATCAAAATAACGGAAACTGAAACTGAACTCAAATGTATAAATACACAAATATCTTAAAAACTTAAAATTGAGATTGAAATGACCCGCCGAACTGAGGATTGAACTGTGGCTGAACAGATATTTTGTCAACCTGTACCAGATATTCATATCAACCTACTCTTAAATTTACATAATTTATGAAATAATTAATTTTATTTTTATTTAACTAATTTACATATATGTATATATGTATACTCTATAGGTAATTAAAAAAAAATATTTCTATTCAATAAAATCTATATGAATATTTAACTTTCATTTCTTTATAATTTTAATTTTTAATTTTGACCTTTTTAAATACCCTAATAAACTTTAATTAAACATTAATTCGTTTCGACTTGTAACTTGTTAATATTTTTTTTTTTTTTTGTATATTATAATGTTCTTTTTTGTGCTTTTAACTGAATATATTTAACTATTATTATAATCTCAGGGTATAAAGATTCAAAAAACCAAAAAAATAAAAACATTATTTCAACCTTTAACCCATAACATAAATTTTAAATTCTTATAAAGAAATATTATTGTATATTTAAGTTACATATTATGTACATCTACATACGAGTACATATATTTATATACAATTAAAAAAACAAATCTTCCAGTTTACTTTAGCCAATTAGTTAAATTTTCAAAAAGCGAATTAACCAAAAAAAAAAAAAAACAAAAAATTGTTTTTATTGCACCAAAAATATATCTGTAGATATAACTAAACTGTTATGACGTATAAATGAATGAATAACATTAGAGTATTAGCGATTCCACCTTTTTTAAAAATTTTAATATCTTACATTCTCTTCCAGTTAATTCGAGAATACAAAAATAAAAATAACTAGATGTTTAAATATACTGAAATACAATATAAAAAGATAAAAAAAATAAAAAAAAAACTGAATATTCCAAAAACAGTAATTCGGATGCAGATCATTTTCCATGTTAATGATAGTATTTTATGTTTTTTTTTTTTTTAAATTATACAAAAAGATACAATGATTCATTCGCATGCACAATATAATATGTATTTATTTTTTAAATATATAGCAATAAACATTTATATTATATGGTTATATATACTGGTATATAGACATAAAAAAAAAAAAAAAATGCGCAATGAAAAATAAAATAAGCAAAAATAAAATTTGAGGTAGTCTTTAAATATAGGGTAGTACTATACATATTATTATTTATATAATGTAACCTAAATAACCTAAAGATATACAGGTATTATGCAAGAATTTAAGAAAAGAAAAAAAAAATAAAACTTCCAGAGGGATTTTCACCTAGCTATAAATGGCGACGATTGCAACAACAATATCATTGTAGATTCATTGGCGCTGGCGCTTTTAATTTTTTTTTTTTTTGATTTACTTTTTTATTTAAAAGACTGCAGTATGATTACAACAAGTTGTGCACATCTTCAATTAATTTTTTAGATCATTCTGTTTTGTTTTATTATACGTAATATGAATCGAAAGATTTTGTCAGATATTTTTTTTATTTTTCATTTTGTATATTTTTGATTTTTGTACTTAATGAAAAACTAAATTTTGTACTAAATTGTATTTATTTTAAAAGTACTGACATTATTGTAATAAATTATGATCATATCAAAATTTTCTTGTTCTTGTCTTCTGTAATAGTTTACTTTTTGGTGAAATGAATGACAATTTTTTTTTTGATGAAGTCTGAGCTAAAGCATCGCAGCAGTTATTAGAATTTAAACTAGACTAAAGTGAAGATTTGAAAAGGACCATTAAACATTGAATAACCTATTTTAAAAAAAAGTTGACTGTTCTTCAATGCTATTAATAATACTAATAAACGCATACCGAAATTATGCAGTTCTATGCCTTCTAACTCGACCTGTGACTAACTTTTTTCATTCATTTTTTTTCTTAGGTCAATATGTGAGTTTTCACCTTCATCTTGAATAAAGAAACTGCAAAGATATTTTCGGTTTTTATTGACAGACTGGAAAAGGTGCAGAGAAAATGTTACATGCTCCCTATACTATCAATTCCTATGTGGAATTTAAAGTTAAAATCTGCTTACATAACTAATCTTTCAGCGTGTCTATTTAATAATAAGCATAATAAAAGCGATTTTAAAAAAAGAAAAATTACATAATACCTATTTATTTTTTATATTATATATTTTAATTAATTTCAAGAACAACTTTTCCCAAAGTCCAAAAATAATTGAAAATAGTGTATTTATTGTAAAAATACCAGAAGATTTATAAAAGGTCCTCATATACCACATGCCAATTACCAGAGAAGCAATGATTATAGAAATAATTTTAAAATCTTATATAATCCGAAAATATAGTCGCCAAAAAAAAAACCATAGCATAAATTTTGTCTGATTGTATGACAAGAGGCAAAGTTTCATGTGAAAAAGTTTGAAGGGGGGATAAGAACAGTCCTCAAGTTCACCTGAAGCTGTTATGCCAATTTATAATTTAAACAAAGTTTTATTTCGGGCAATTAGTATAACGAAAATTAATGTGCTCTCATTTTTTGTTTAATTTTTTTAATTTCTGTATAAGAAGGATAAGGAAAGTATTGTAATCAGAAAACATTATCAATTTCTAAAAAATTTAATACTTCTTTATTCTTTTAACAAAAAAAATAAATTTTTTTTTTAAATTATACGTTTTTACATGGTAATATTTTTTTGTAACTAAACATGATAACACTATAATTCTTAGGAAATTTTAAACTGAACAGGCATTGTTTTAGATGAAAGACTTATTATTTATACAATACACGTAGAACTTTCTTAATTAGTCCCATATATTTATAAATATGTACTGTACTATGAATTTAGATTTTTCTCTAAATGATAACTGCTAGGACGTTTACTTCCTTCCACCAAATGTGCTCCCCTCTGACAATAACATTTTATTGTACAATTTGCAACTATTCAAAAAGAATCTTTTTTGGTTTGTTTCCAATTTACCCAATAACTCTCACTTAATATCCCTCCCCTTTCCCCTGTCCCATTTAGTTAAACCTACATTAGTATAATCGAATCCGTTCCTGTGTTAAAAAAAAAAGTGTTAAAAAAAAACAAATTATTGGTGATTGGTATACGAAAAAGTCAACAGAAAGCTAATTCTTAATTTTTTAATTGATCTTATTTTGGATTGTTGTTAAAATGCTTATCATATTATAAATTCTTTGTAATTTTTTGTTGAAATCGTGTCAAAATTTTACATAAGATTACGATACGCATCCTCAATATACATAATTATATTACAACAGGTACATCACAGGTATGTATACAAAATACAAAAAGAAAAAAAAACAAAAACAATTAAAATATAAAAGAAAATCCTGATCGAGGATATTCCAAAACTGATAATTTGGTATTTAAATGATCTTTGACTTGAACTCAATTTTAATGGACATAAAATTTATTTAAAATACAAAAACTTTTTTTTTTGTTTTTAACATTTTTTAAATTTTCAGACTTAAACTGATTATTAATGCCAACCATTTTAAGCTCCAGGGTATTTTTTTTTTTTTTTTGGTTCTTATCTTACATTATATATACAAATTAAATGATAATTAAAGATTCACTGAGTCATTTGGTAACACCATAATACGTGATATATAATTTTACAGTTAAAGTTCAATAAATATAAGATTTCATGTTTTCATCAACAAGAAACTATAGTTACATAAAAATATAAAATCGAAACACTGGCAACAAACACAGCATTTAAAAAAAAAAAAAAAATATGGAACGAAAGTGAAAACTATACAAGATATAAAACGATAATATATACAATATTGAATATTTTATAATTAATATTAAATTATTAGTTTTTTTTTTTTTTAAATCGTCTTAAAAACAATATATTTTATCGAAAATTATGAAAAATCGTTACCAATTTAATTATAATAATTTATTTAAACAAAAAAAAAAAGACATATGTATAATTTTATTAAAAGTTAAAATTTCCCACAGTGTAAAAAAGTAATATTAAGATCATCATAACTTGGAGACCAAAAAATTACAACTGCTGACTAATTAATAAATAAATTTTATATTATTTTAGTAATTTTGTATTATTCAAATTTTGAAGAAACTCTTCTGGGTCATTTCTGAAATCTTCAAAAAAAGAATTTATAAAATAAAAATCCTTTCGGAACGAAATCATGAAAAAAATTAATTTTTTGTCATGGCTGCATGGCTGCCAACAAAAAAGTTTATTGGTATATAAAAATAACTTTCTTAAAAAACTGATGTTTTGTTTTTGTTATCCAATAGAAATGTCAAGAAAATTAGTTCTGACAAGATATTTTTTATAGAACCAAATTTCTTCCAATAGTAGACATGGCATCACAAAACCTGCCTCAAACTACAATTACCTTCGAAATTTTAAGGTTTATGTATATATAGCACTATAATTAGTGAGGACCACCACACCAAAACTCCAGCTAAATAAATTCTTAAAACCCTGATTTTGTGACCAAACACTAAATATATACATACAATAAAATTTTTAGAGGAGCCTCGGTGGCCTAGTGCGTAATACGCTGTAAACACCGAAGGAGTGTGGTTTCGAATCCCACACACGTCTTAAGAGTAATTTCACCTTAAGACATGTACAGCAACGTTTGAAATGGAAAGGCTGTGGAATTTCCTTTTTACATTTATGTGACAGGGATATTAACTAAAGAAAAATAATTTCTTGTTATTTTATATTTTATGTTAATTTTTCTGAATATTCATTCAGCAGTCAGCGAAAATTTTTCCTAATTCTAAATGTTTTTCATTCAACATATCATCGTAATCCCGACTCTGCTACTATACCTTTGAAACAACTTTTAAAGCCTAATTATATATTTATTTGAGAGAGAATTAAACATTATTCTGACCTTCTTGTGCCCAATTCATAGAATCAGTCATGTATAGTGGTTATTTCTTTATGAAATTATTAATTCACTCGATAATTGTTGTTTCGTTCTAAAGATTTTTCTTTTTTTAGTTTAAGACTTGTTCATCAACTGTTATTATGGTATATCTAGCGAGATACAATGTTCGAAAAAAATTCTCCTGTTGATTTCCACTAAACTTCATGAACTTTATACTCGAGTTAAACTTTCAAAAAAGAATTGTTTTAAAATATAATGTCAAAGCTCTTTATAAACCCTACCACACACTGTCACCTAGACTTTTCCTTAGTTTTAAACCTTAACCTACTCTCAAATACTTAGACCTTCATTAACAAAATTATTTAAAATTGTACTGTAAACGAACCTAAAATAAAAGTTTTAATTCGAACCTAATAATAAAAGGAAAAAAAGAATCTAAAATAAAAATTTTAATTCTATTTTTGTTTTCAATTTACAATTTTTCGAAAGGGGTTCAAACAGGAAGATTTGAAAAAGGAAGTAACAACTATATATATATTTTTATTAAACTATTTTAAAGTTATATGTAGGTATGTAATTAAATTTAGATTTGGGAAAATGATATAGAGTCTCAAATTAAATTCTATATTCATGATAGATATTTGTTTCGTTTTAATAAATTTAATAAAAAGTTAATTAGGATTTGAATCCAGTTTTGTAAATCGAATCCAAAGATTAATCACAATATTGATGATAACTATATAACCATTAGCTACTAGGTATATTTAAGAATTTTTAATTTAGAGCAATTACGCATTTCTATCTGCAAGGAATAAAATAGTTAAAGATCAGTTTAAAATTTATAATTGGAATGGAAATCGTTATTTTACATTTCAGTATTTTAAAATAAAAGGTAAAAACAAAAAAAAATTAAAAAGAAAGGTAGCAATTTTTATAATTTAATGTTTAAGAGTAAATAAATTAAATATGTAAGTCTGTAAGAAATAACCAATTAATATAATATTGGAAACAAGTTAATAGAAAGTTCTTTTCAAAAAAGGAAATTGTATATTGGTAGTAGATATAGTTAAAGGAAATAAACATTTTAATATCTTTTAATTTAGATGCCATTTTTAATGAATTTAACCTATAAATAAATGTAATATCGAAATTTAACTTTTTTTTTTGTAGCAATTGATATAAATATTTAGTTTTAATACTAATTTTAGATATTTGTTTAATTAAAGTTTTCTTTTAATATTGTTAAAATTAGTTTTGTTGTTTAGATTTTCTGGTTTCTTAGAAGAGGTGTATATAAAAGTTTAAAATTTAAGCCCCATAAGACACTAAACTTTCCGCAAGCAATTAAATCAAAATTAGTTTCGGAAAGCTTATACTTTATAGTGAAACTAAACCGCTTAGAAAGAAAAAATAAAGTAATCCGTTCACTGCTTACTTGGACAGCTATAGGTATAGGAAGAAATTAAGAGCCACACGCCTTAAAAAAGAAGAAACTGCAACTCCGTTCACAGGTTTTTAACCTTTTTGTGACAGGCATCAAAATTTGTGAGGTAGACATTAAATAAAAAAAACACTAAAAATCGAAAATAAAAGCTGTAGGAAAAAACTATGGAGTGAAAGATACGGGCTTAAACAATTTAATGAGCTTCTGGGAACCGGAAGATATAAGAAAAAAATTATAGAAACCAGTAAAAAGAAACTGAGAATTCTAACAGGCTGCCTTTCGAAGCACTGATTGCTAAATGAACACTTAACAAAAATTGGAATAGACAATTATGGTACATACCGACTCTGTCAAGAAAAAAAAAATTTGCAGAACCATACTTAAAAACCGTAGAGCTGTTTTACTCCAAGTAATATGTATGCACTAAATAGCATATTGGTTTACCGAAGATTAACTGTCAGCAATAAACCCTCTACAGATCTTCAATTTGTTAGAGACAGTAGGGCAGACATAAATATTATAAGTGAAAGAAAAATTTTATTATTGGTAACTGCTTATTGAGTAACCCTAGAAAATTTTTTAAATTAGGCACTAAAAAAGCTTCCGGTTCTGATATTCTCCCACCCGTTCCTTTAGGGTTAATATCTCTTATATAATAACAATACCAACAGGATATCTTAAACTCAGTGAATTATATACTTTAATTATAGAAATTAATAATATTTTTCCATTGGAAATGCATACCTTGTTCCTCAAAAATCTTTTAAGGTTACAAATTATCAAACAGGGACTCTAATTTAGTAAAATTTAATAAAACTTTAATGCTAGAAAGATTTTTTTTTTTCTATTGTATAAAAGATAATCATGTGTCGTTTCTCTGTATTATATTTCAGATACCAATTTTATATAGAGAAGATTATATTTAATTTTTAGAATCTGAGAAATATAAAATAACATTAACATTTCATTTAATTCATTTATTATTCCAAATTTAACCAAATTTAATCTGAACCACACTTATCACATTTTAATTTTGTCTTCTGAAAAAAAATTTAGTAGCAATAGTGACTTTTTTTCTTTACTAATTCACTGAACTATGCAGATTCTGTAACTCTGAATAGTAGATGTAGGTGAGATTTCAGTAGAAGATTACAAAATTACATAAAATTTTCATAAAATTTGAATAAAATTATAAAAAATACATACAGTTCCTATTTTATTTAGTGCAAAAATGAAACTTTATTATTATGATAGACCTTATCAACAAATAAGAATATCAGGAAAAAGAAACTTCAAAGCAACTAGATAGGATTCAAAAGAAAACTTTAAATTTTAAACATCTACTATTTAGGATTACAGTACACGTACCTACTATGCTATCAATAAATTCAAGAAAAATATAAACATCTTTCTTTTAAATAATCCTGCCAACACCCAATAACTTTCTTTTATTGCTATTTCTTTATTATTATTTTACCAATCCCAAATCAATCAGTTGATTGTACCATAGATTTAAAAAGAAGGTGGCGTTTAGTTGGTTAAAATTAAGGATACCAAAGAGAATTCACGTGTTGATCTCCCTTTCTCCCTTTCTTGTCATAGATGTTTTGTAGATGACTTTCATTCAGTAGGAATAAATTTCCTCTGTCCTCTGTCCTCAATTACTTTTTTGCTAAAGACATATTTTTCATTTGTTATAGACATATATTGAGGGATAAAAATGTAAATGAGTAGGTCATACATTGCGAAGCGAAATAAATATAATTTTCTTAACCTTGGTTCCATTGAAAGTATTTGGTTCCAACTATTAATGACTAATGAACTAAAACCAAGGCATATAATATTCAATCAAAATTACATACCTCTAAACGAAAATATTGACCCCCTAACAATCAATTATTTATAAGTTTAAAATTATAAAAGTGGGTTTTCTACTAAAACTTGAATTGCTTCTCTTTAACTTTTGTCACTTTTCTATTCATACTTATATTTTTAATGGAAAATTTACAAAGTCGTATAACAAAGCACCTTTTAATTTAAGATAGACAAATATTTTACATTATTATTCACATGAAGGACAATAACAAGTGTATGGGACATTTTTCTTTTGAATGTGGTCCATTAATAATACCTAACTAACATTTCCTACCCACAATCCTTAATCATATATTAGGATCAATCTGTCCCATTGATACACTGTTTCCTTTTAATAAAGGCTTTCAATTTTTATTATCCATTATTCTTATTAGAAATTTAAAATTATTGGTGACACATTGAATTTATTATTGAGCTCTGTAATAATCAAGGTTCTAAAAAGAATATCAAGGTTGAATTCAATAAAAACGATACTAATAACTAATGGATCTTCATTCATCATTTGAATCATGATAAAGTCAAAGAAAATTAAAATTATTAAAATAATATGAGTTTGGTTTTACAAAATATTGTAATACGTATTATAAAGTTACTCTTTTATACCTGAATTCACCTTTAAACAATAAGGAAAAAATAAAACTTTGTTCTAAAAATCAGTCTGCATTTCTAAATAAAAAAAATTTTTAATTCTTAAGTTTCTGCGCAATATATCTTAGATTTGTTTAACTTTTAATTTTTTTTTTCCTTTTAAAAAATAAAAAGAAACGAATCCATATTCAAAATGTAAAGCTGATTAACTTAAAATTTATTGAAACAAATTTTTATTGTAATTATTGTTGCTTTATTGCTTTTTTTTTAGTTTTTTTTTTCTACCAAAAATTCCTTTGGGTTCTGACATCTATCAAGGGAATTGACCGTATTATTTTCTATAGGTATATCTTTTCAAGATAAAAAGTATGTCTGGTATTAAAGATTTAATAATTCGTTTTGAAGTTTTAATATAGGAATGATGTATTTATATCTATCTATATAAATACATCATTCCTACATTAAAACTTCAAAATTTTGAAGTTATCATCTATGATAAAATTAATTATAGAAATTATTTGAATTCTATATATTATAAAATAATTAAATTTTTAAATTACAATTTTAAAATAAATTAAAATAGGTCCATAACTTTATTAAATAATAATCAAATTTACGGCAGTAAATCTGCAAAATCTTTAAATCGTCAAGTTTGAAAAACTTCAATTGAGAAATTTCGAAAAATTACAACCTTATTGTCAATTCCTGACTGAAGTTATGAGTTATTTTTGATCTACCATTTTTGTTTTAAGATTTAATACTCTCAATTATACAAAGCAGTACCGAGTAGCAGTACCGAATTTTTCCAACAATTATCAGACCCTCAAACATAACAATTAACTAATAGATATTTATCAAATTTCCTAAAGAACCATTTTTTCCCAGTGTAACAGTTGAGAAAATCCTATTTTAATTTTTATTTTTAAACTAATTTTATTGTCAACCACGCAATTCAATAATTTAAGGCTTCTCTTTGTTAAATGCTGAGTCAATATAATGCACACAAACTTACTAATGCTTACATTATATGAGTGATGAACAAAAACTTATCGCTTACCTTGTTGGAGTGGATTCTATAGTTCTGATGAGATTAGAAGTTTGATGTTTACTCACAAAGCATTCCAAAGAAAAATAATCAGAGCTCCTGCTATCCACCCCTATGTAGTTCAAATTCCTAGATGACATAATTCGGCTTATGGAAATTCATTTGTGGTGCGAATATCGCGAATGTGAAACCATCTCCCACCTCAAGTGTTTCCCAGAATTGATCATGATCATATTTATAAATTACAAAGTTTCTAGTAGGTGAATATTAACAACTTTGTCCACAATATGCCTGACAATTTGAAATCAATTTTCATTCCCTAACTCAACTTCCTTTGATCAGGCAGTTGAAGAGTTCTAAAGGTCGTATAACTTATTGTTTTCTCAAAAAGGGAGGTGGTGTTTAGTAGATTAAAATCGCATCATAGAGGACTCGTTCTCGTTTCACTCCTCGATGATTCCCACCTATCCTCACAAAACAAAAAAAAAATCAGTATTTTAATTAGGACAGAAGATGGAATTTTATCACAGATCAAGTGGATTTTGCATATTATGCCACCCTCTTGAAAAACAAATATTAGATTTACTTTAACTTATTGTATCTTATAGATGTTTCTATACTCTATATAATTTCATTTTTCTAGATTAAAAATTCTACTATACATTTGAAATAAATTCTTATAAAAATATCAATTGAACGAACCGTTTAAGCTCTTAAGTTTTATTAAATACAATTTGAAAGATTTTATGACTATTAATTTGAATTTTAATAACTTAAAACTATTAGCATAATTTTATTTTTCTGTCAGATTGAAAATGACTTTGAAAAAAGAAAATAAAGAATTACGTTTCTGTAATACATCAATAGAATAAAAATACCTTAAGATTTTATTAGTTCATTATTTATTATATAATTTAATATGTTGTATTTGTTTTTATTTTTAAAGAAATAAAATATAGTATTAAATTTAAAATATATTATGTATATATTTTAAAATAACATTTTGGTTAATGAGAGAATCATAACAAAAGTTTAATTTAATGTCATCTCATTTAGTCTTTAATTTATTATTTAAAACTGAAGAAAATGTGTTTTTATGACCATATTTATTTTGTAATAGAAATTCCTATTCAATTTTAAATAACTAATGAGTTTCCGTTAATATAGGTCATTATATTATTTGTATAATAAATTTTTGTATTTCATTATTAACTTTTAGTTATGCAATGAATTTATGCAGAGAATTCAAATTCAACTTGAATAAATTACAATTTTTATCAACTAAAGTTCCCAATACAATTTTAAAATGCATTTCGTCTGTTGTCGTCATTTATTAACATTTAATAACGTCTCACAGTATTGTTGGATATTTAAAAAGGAACTTTAGAATTTCTGAAAAAAATTTGATCTGATACTTTGAGGGATATATTACAATTTGTTAAAGAACCAAAATATTCCAGAAGTTAGGGAGAAATCAAAGCTATTAAAATTATAATTGATTTTGATATAAAAAACTGAATGCCTCGAAGTAATTTCCATTCGCTGAAATGTAAGAGCGGTTTGTGTGATCTATAAAATATTTTCTAAATAACACCTCTTACGAAATTAAAAGTTTTATGCATAAACTGCAACCAGAATGTTTATTACAACTAGAATTACAAAATATAGAAACTAATTTGTTGTTCGTAGTTCTAAATTTTAAAACCCATTACCACCGCAATATTTTTCTTATGGGGCCTCGATGGCCTAGTAAGTAAGAGCGTATTAAAAATAGGCTGTAAACAACGAGAGAATGTGGGTTCGAATCCCACATACGTCGTAAGAGTTATTCCCCCTTACGATATGTAGAGCCACGCCTGAACAGAAAAGGCTGTGTAATTCCCTGTCCACATTTATGTGGCAGAGAAATGCAATAAAAAAAAAGAAAATAAAAATTTTTATTTCTTATAATATTCAGAAGTTCAACAAGTTCAAGATTCAATTTACATCTGCTAGAATGATCCAACACTTTTACTTTTATAATTTTAGAAATTTTCTTTTTAACATGGCTATATAGTATTAATGAATAAGAATTCCACACTAAGGTAAAGAGGTCATATCTTGATGTCTTTTTGATGTCTTTTTGAATATCTCTCACCTCACAGCAAAAACAAATCCATCATTAATTAAAAAATGAACCGATCAAGGTAACAGATGATAATGGTAAGTGAATAACCAATAACTTAAGGCATTACGTAATTAAATTACTTAGAATATCAAAATTTTCAATTCTATAAACCTCAGGATTCTAATGTAAGCAATATTAGAAAAATGTCAACAAATTTTAACAAACTCTCTCAATTTATACCTATAATATATTTATAACTAATTATAATATTTATAAATAAATAAGACTGTATAAAATATTATTCAACATTTAGATGTAAAATACATTTCGTGAATAAAATCTCAAACTTTTTTTCTTATTTCTACTTGTATCTTCTATGGTTATTTAGATACTAATATAACGCTATTTTTGACAACATATAAGTAAGTATGTATGGTATGGCATAAATATAACTTTTACTAAAATAACTTAAAAAATCTAAGTAAACTTATTTTGTAAACTTTAAACATACCTACTTGTATAATTGACATTAATTTTTAAACTGTATAATAAATTTAAAATTAATTTAAAAAGTTAAACTGTGGTTTAAATTCCATTTTAAAATTGCCTTAGAAGTGACATAGTTTTGAAAAAATTATTTAACGAGTTAAAACAATCGAATTTTTTGGTTATCATATAGGTTTTGTTACGTTTGAAAATACTGTTCGAAACATGGGGTCCAATCATTTCTAGTTAGTAGCTCAGCCTTTATCAATAAAGAAAAAAAAAATTTTTTTTTTTTTTCAATTTATTTCGAGTGGGTTGGGTACGAAATCTTATTTTTTCTATCTATTTCTTTTTTTATACATATATAATTCAACAAAATATTTAAAAAAGTGGGGGCTGCCTCCAAACCCATGCAAAACAAGTTATTAAAATCCTAATTTTTGTAACTAACTCTAAAATTTTTCTTATTATATTTTACTCCCACATTTCAACAACAAAGAGAGGCTGCCGCCAAAATCTATGATCAAATAATAGAGAATATGTCGACTTACATATTCAAAAATTATAAATATTTAATGCAGTTAATACAATAAATTGGGAAATGCATCAACATCACGCATCACAACAATATCAAGTTCCAAAATGTATCTACAAAATATTACCGAAAGCAACAAGTTTTTTTTGTAACACTACCGATTTTGATGCACAGTTTTTTAGCAAACTTCGCATCATATAATTTTATGATACTTTCGTTGCTTTTCTAACCTGAGGTTTAACCTGAGGTTGCTTTTCTAACCAGTTTTCCAAAAACGTGTTTAAACCCTATATTAAACAAAATTTTATTCATCTTTTTAACTCTAATTAAAAATTAAAATTAAAAATATTCAAACGCCAAAAGCATCTATTGTTAAAATATGAACGTTCTAAAATGTCACAATTGTATCAGCAACATTATATTGCATCGCATCATGAATTTTGTAGTAATACAGTAGTGATACATCCACATCCACATCATTACTAAAAATGATACATTTCCGAATTTACCCATAAATACAATTTTTTGGCAAAAAAATAAGATTTAAAAAAAAAAGATTAAAAATAATAAGATTAGTTACGATCCCATTCCAAATTCATTCTGTAGTGTTTATATTATAATATATGTATGTATACTTATTAGAGATTTCTAAATTCCTTCTCAACAAAAGTTCAAAAAAATTTACCAAAAATTTACTACCCATATCTTGGAACCAGATTTATTAAAATGTTAAAAATAATAAGATCCTGATTTTGTAAAATAAGCAGAAAATTGCTCAATTACATTACAAAATTAAATATTACCTATTAATATGTATTGTGTTTAAAAAATTCACAGTGTTAATTTTTTTTTTTTTTTTTTTTTATTAAATTACACAATACATTTTTTGATTGAATCAACTAATTACAATGACTTTATAAAGTGCAAAGAATGCACCGCCAATCAAAAAATTAAATTAAATTAATCACAGTACATATTATTCTAAACTTATTACAACAAAATTATTTATATGTATATATGTATATGGTATTTTATATACCAAGATGTCGTATGTACATATAAGTATATAAAAGTCATTTAAAAAAAAACTTTTGAGGTGAATTAAAATTGACATTTTTTTTTTTGGTTTTTACATTATATTATATCCAGAAAATTACTTTGTCCTGGTTTATAAAATTTTGAACAGAAAGTAAAATGAACAAATAATAATTTTTCGAATTTTTCAGATTAATTTTTTTGAACATTTTTCAATTAAAAATTAAGAAAAAGGAAAATAAAAAAAAAAAATTCATTAAAAAATGCTCTTGTTAAAATTTTTTTCATTATTCATACCTCACTTTGTTTTCTGTTTCTGTTTCTTTTCATTTTTATTTTTACGTTTTTTCTTCCTTTTGTCTCTTTCAGTTTTCGACGAAACTGACAACAGTTTTTTTTTTTTTTATTTTCGTAAAAACGATTTGTTAATTAAATGTATCTATAAAGTTTTGTGGTTTGTTGTTTTTTTTTTTCAACCACTACCACTTCCCCTCTGCTTGCAATTATAAAAATTTCTCATCTTCAAATTGTGTCCTGCAGTGCGTTGCTTTTTAAAATGGGGTTTTTTTTTTTTGTTTTATTTTCTTTTCTTTCAAGAAATCATCAAAAGATTTTGCTGTTCCCAAAAATAATAACACAAAAGAAAACAACTTTGAGAATTAAGAAAAAAAGACACACCTGTTTCAATGAAAATTAAAATTAAATTTTTTTTTTTTTTTTTTTACGTAAGAAAACAAAAAAATTTTCATTTTCAAATCCAACAATTTACCAGAAATTATATTGTGTACTCAGTATTCGGTCTGGTAATTCTCTCAAGAAAAAAAAAAAAACTAAAAAACAAAATAAATAAATATGTCATTGCACAATTTCACCCAATTTTAACTAACCCATCCATCGTTAATTTCAATGTTTAACCAAAAATAGCTTAAAAAAGTTAATTTTACTCAGACTCGTCACAATTAAAAAATAAAATCAATTTTACCGGACTTGGTAACTAACTACATACATCTACTCAACTGCATCACATCACACCAGAAAATACAATATACAATTTTAAATAGCATGAATAAACGGCGTAAAAAGCGCAATATTTTTGACATTTAAACCAAATAAATATAAACTGACAATTACAGTAACAACAAACAACTGTAATACCAATCTGTCAAATTCTGAAAAAAATTCTCACAAAAACAAAATTGAAATTTATATATGTACATATATGTATGTACTGAATATGTATGACATGTACAATAATACAAAATAACTTCTTTTCAATCACTTTTATTTATTTTATTTTTTTTTATGTTTGTGTGAAATTGAATGTTACTCGGCTTTTAACAGTTACCTCGAGATTTAAGTTGAGCTTTCATCGATCGATGTTTGAATCAACGATAAAAAGTATCCAAAAAAATAATATGAAATAAAAACAAAAATTAAAAATAAAAAACTTTCTCATTCGATCAATCATCAAAATCGTATTAATGTCAAAAATTAACTTTTAAAAAGATTTGACTTTTTTCATACTTTTGTTTTTACCACGAAAACGTCAAAACAAAATCCAAACTTTATTATTATAAGTCATTTAAAGTAGATGCACATAATTAATATAATATGTATGTATGTGTATATATTATTTGATTGACTTTGAATTATTTGATTGACTTTTTGTTTTGTTTTCAATAATTTTTAGTTTATTTATGTAAAAGATGTAAAATTAAATTTTTATTGGTTTTTTTTTAATATTCGAAATAAAAAAATTATTAAATATATTAATTAGGAAATTAAATTTCAACAGTTATAAATGAATGACCCAACTAAATTAATTAATAATATAAAATAGTTAAATAAATAGTTCTAGATTAATTAATCTGTAATATTTAGGTAGAAAAAACAATTAAACCTAAAAGTTAATAATATCCAAAAACGAAAGCTGAGAAATTTCAAATATAAATTTGGGCTGAGATTAAAATCCGATGCTGAACTTTAAAAGAAAAAGAATACCTAGGCTGAAATTTGGCTATAGTTGAAAAATTAAATGTCATTTAGGATAATTTTGACGTAATAAAAGATGTTGATTATTTGAGCATCGCAACAACAAACACAAAAAGTTTAGAAATAGCTCACAAAATAAATAAAACTATTTATAAGATATGTATATTTAATTACTTTATTGAAATAAATAAACTGTAAAACCAAAACTTACATAAATTCTTGTATTTTATTTACTGTAGTGTAATTAGATTATCAGGCTAATGCAGTACGTTTTAAGAGAAAATTTATTTTAAAAAATAATTATGCTCTAATTTTGAGGATACTCTAGAAATAATTTAATAGTATGACTAATAGTAAAAGAATAAATTTGTAAAATTTGACCACAACAGAAAAATCAAAAAATCCAAAAAAAAAAACAATAGCTAATAACAGTTTGGAATTATGGCTTGTACCAAAATTTTTAAGTTTTTTTTTAATGAAATGAAAATGTATATGTCTAAAAATTACAAATTTTTAATTTGTTAGCCCTAATATTCCTAAAACAGAGGGTGGTACAAAAAATTTTCAAAAGTAATTAAAGCTAATTCTAAGGTTCGCTCAGAATATTTTTTTTGTGCCTTCTCCTATTTAAAAGCTATTAGGTAATAGATAATTAAAGGAAAAATTTATTATTTTTGAACACTTATGTAACTTAGTCACCAAACCATGAACATCCGTTGAACTTCTAAGTTTAGAATTCTTTTTTGAATTTCTAAACTTTTCCAAAGTAAAGCGAAAATATTAAAACCCAAAGATTATTTTTGACATATGTGTTAACGACTTTTCTGAATTATAAATCGTTTCCTTAAATCTAAAGAAACTGTTCCTTGATTTTTCACATTTTTTTCTTACATATAAAATTTTAAAAAAATTGCAAATTCTGATGCAAGTTCGCAGTATTCTAAACTGTTTGTATTGTCTTTTGGAAAATGTGCACCTTTAAAAGCCTTTGGTTTCCATTGTGGCTTATTTTTAGCACATTTCCAAAAAAAATTTTAAAAAATGTCACTTTATCCGTCCGTCTGTTTACAAAACTTCTACACCGTTAAAGATAGAGAAAAAAAATTTTAACCAACGGTAGGTCTCATATAAAAATTAATTTTGTGGAACAACTTTCTTATGTAGCCCCATCCATTACAGAGCTGCAGCCCCTCAAACCTTGAAAAAATCCTATTTTTAAATGCGTATATCTCATGTTCTGCTTAACAGTTTTTCAATCTGAAAACGTCATTCGACAGATATTTTTTTAGCTGTGTAAATTAATATCAAAATTATACAATTATTTTAAATTTAATATTTAAATTTACAGTTATGTGAAAATCAAATTTTGCATGATTTTTCTACCCTCATAACTCCGGAACGCTTTCAAATAGGGACTTGAAAATTTGAGGGCAGAAAGAACTTTTGGAATTAGTATAAGTTTGCTCAGAAATTTTTTTTGAACCACCCCCTGTTTATGAGCTATTAGGGCTCAAAAATGGAAAATTTGTACACTTAATTTAATAATTTAAACTTAGTACACATTTTACTTCGGCAAGATATAAAAATTAAAGCTCTAGTAATATATTTTTGCGTGTGTTAAAGGTTTCTTTTAGTTGTATAGGGTTCCAGAGTTTCAGCCCCTCAAAATTGCAAAAAAGCCCCATTTTCAGTTGTATATATCTCAGGCTCTGTGTAATAATTTAACAATCTAAAATCGCTAGAAAACTGAAAATTTTGTTATCTCCATAAGGTAATATAAAAATTATGCAATATTTTGCAATTTACTATTTAAATTTACCGTTATGTGAAAACCACATTTTGCATGAAATTTCTATTTTCATAACTCCGGCACACCTTTAGATAGGAATTTGAAATTTTGAGACAAGAAAGAACTTTTATAATTAGTATAAGTTTTTTTAGAAAATTTTTTAGCACCACCTGTTCAAGAGCTATTAGGAATGAAAAATTGATAATGTGCTATTTTTAGGCACCTGTAACGTAAGCACCTGTACAAATTTTTCTTCGGCAAGATATAAAAATTAAAGCTCCAGTAATATATTTTTACGTGTGTTAACAGTTTTTTCTTAGTTACATAGGGTTTCGGTCTTACAGCCCCTCAAAATTCCAGAAAAGTTTTATTTTCACATATTTTCTTATTACAAAAAATTTTCAAATTTTTGTGCAAGTCACAATTCTAAACAGTTTGTATTGCCTTTTAGAAATGTGTACTTTTAAAAACCGTTGGTTTACATTCTACCTTGTTTTATTAATTCTCTTAGCTATTTATGTTTTTTATATAATAAATTTATTGTTATATTTTGATTCAATTTGAAAAAAATTTTTATTAAAATTAAACGAAAAATTTTTGAAAAATTTAAATTCAATATATTATGTAAATCGATTAATATTCTAAATTCCAATATTTCCAAACAATATTCCAATATTTCCAAAACAAAATTATAAATGAAATAGCGACATTTGTTATTTTGACATGAAGAAATATTATAGGTAATAAATTTACAATAAACAATAGATGGAAGACTAGTAATTAAACAATTTAATTTTTATTTAGTCTGATATTTATAAACAAAAAAAAACTGATAATGACTACTACAGGGCCCTATTTCATTAAACTATTAGTCTAATATTATTAGTAAATTTACTAATATTTTATTAGTTATTAGCAAAATTGTGTTTCATAAAATCTAATATTATATTACTGCTACACAAGACGTAAGTAAACAGGCCAAGAACTGAAAACACATGAATGTAGTTGTGAGAGAATTGTAATCGATTCTCATGTATCGCGCGTATGAATAATTTCATAACTGATGTGAGTTTCGATTATAGCCACATAAGCGTGTACAAAATTTTAAAGTATGAAAGTATAGTTCTGACGTATACTATTGAGATATTGAGGCAATTTATCTTAAGAAGCTTTTATAATAAAAAATTTAAAAGAAGACAATTTAAATGCATATTGAATAAAGTAAATAATTTTGTGTTATATCAAGATTTATAGTTGACCCCTTATTGTTTTACATAAGAATACGTATAAATTTGTAAAAAACTGGCTCCTTATTAAGCTTTTACTCTCTGCACTTCATGACCTGATAATTGATACGAGTCTCGCTGCTACCTCATTTAGTAAATTTTTATTAGTTTAAAAAGACTAATAAAGTCATATTAATCTGTTCAAATTTAATATATTTAAATATAATAAAGTTTTAAACTTTTTATTGTTTCCTCTCAATTAGTAAAAATATAGACCAATATATTATAAATTAATGAAATATGTATAATAATTATAAGCAATTATATACAAAATAACTTAACAGTCAACTACGAATTATTAGTGATGCGGACGAGTCTACAGTAATATTTTGTGCTTTGCAGTAATAATTTATTAGTAAAAATTTATTAGCAACAAAAAAGTTTTATGAAACAAATAATTATGATCTCATATTTATTAGTACTAATAATTTTATTATTAGTTTATTAGTATGAGACTAATAGTTTTATGAAATAGGGTCCAGATGTTGTATTACTTTCAGATAAACATCCATTAAATCTTATATAAATATGAGATGATTTGTGCGGTTGTTTAATTTTTTAAATTTTTGGATGTTGATTTGCTGTTCGATTGCGATGCATGTCTGTACAATTAATTGAAGAATCGGTTGCAAAAACGATATATAAACAACCTCTTAATTTTAAAATTTTGCTCATTTCTTTAAGAATCAAAATTTTATATTTCATTATTATTATAAGTAGTTAAATCAATACACGCAACTTACTTTCTTTAAAATAACTCTAAAAAAATGTTAATATGTATAATTTTTTTTTTTTCCCACCGAATAGTCAATCTAAAGTGAACCTGTTCCTATCGCAAAATATTTCAATATTGTAACTATAATAATAATATAATATTAAGTAAGTTTAAATCAATAATATTAAAGTATATTTAATAAATCCATTAAAACAAAATACAATTCAAATAATAAAATAATATCAAAAATGTTCCCACATTAAAACTTTTTTATTTTTTATTTTTTTTTTTTTTTTTTTTTATACATACAAATAAAATTATATTATTTTCAACTCAAATTTCGAAAAAAAAAAATGTTATTTAACACCAATATTTTTCTCAAAAAATAATTAATAATATCACAAAATAATAAAATATTTGTAATAACTATTTATGATACATTTTATTATTTAATTGCAATTCGAATTTAATTGAGCTCAAGTTACTTAAAATATTTTTGTTTTTTTTTTTTTTTTTTAATCTATATTTTAATTTCTTTATGTATTAATATTTAAAAGTAGAACTGATAATAAAAAAATAAAATGAAAAAAAAAAAAAAAACATAATATATTTTATTTTAATAAAAAAAAAAAAAAATGATTATATTTTCATTATAATTATAATTATTTTAGATGAAAATACAAATCAATATTGAAAAACTCATAAATTATCCATGTCCATAATAATATAATCGAGGTGGATTTATGTTTACCTTTTATATATAATATGTATGATTGTCAATAGATTCCTTTAATAATAAAAAAAAAAAAGAAAAAAATATTCATTCATTCATTCATATTTATTCAATTTTAATTCAATTTATAATACAATATACATACTCTACCTACCTACCATTTATTATATATGCATACATACATACATATACATAATTATATTCAACTTATATCTTTTTTTGTGTGCCAACTGCCAACCAATCTTGCTGCCATCTATAATAATTATAAGAATTGCCAATTATTGAATTGAAAACAAAAATTATATATTATTAAATTTTTTTTTTGTTTTTTTTTTTTTTTTTTTTTGTAAATAAAAAATTTAATATTCAATTAATATTTATCATTTAAATTTATAATTAACAAAAGAAAAAAAAAATATATAAATAAATAAAAGAATAAAAAATTAAAACATTAAAAAAATATAAGTTTTTATATTTTTAATAAATTCATTTTCGAATCCTAGTTTTTATTACCTTTATCGTAATGAAATAATATTTTACTCTTTCATAAAAATGAGTGCTATTAAAAAATCACTCAATGTGATAAAATATGACATATCCCATATCGAAATGTTGTAGGCGTCTGTCAGGTTTATTATTAATATCATATAAAATTTGTTAAAATTAAACAAAATTAACTAATAGGGATCTCTCTGCCACATAAATGTGAACAGGAAACTACACAGCCTTTCCTTTTCAGGCGTGACTGCTGTAAATGTCGTAAGGGGAATAACTCTTACGACTTGTGTGGGATTCGAACCCACACTCCCTCGGTGTTAGATTTTATTATTACCCTGTATTTATTCATTGCGAAATATCAACTAATAAGCCCCTAATATTAATAAACATAAAAAAATAAAGATCGTATGAAGATAAAAACTTAAATGGGAGACAAATATGAGTATTATTAAAAATGACAGCTGTTAAGCTGCTTAACCTCAATTGTTATGATCTATGAGTGATTGTGGACATTTTTTTTTTTATATATCTTTTCAAAAAATGATGTAAAACGAATAATCATTGTTTGAGATTTTTCTTTAAACAAAATATAGCTTGTAGAGTGAGACACAAAATTTAGGACTAAAAAGTTTATTATACATTTTTGCACAACCAGCTCAAAAAATCTCAAAATTAAAAATTATTTAAGTTTAAAAGATATCAAGCTAGGATTTCATTAGTGTTTGGAATTATTTGGACATCTTTTTAGACTTATGAAAGACTCAAAAATCTGTTTGGACTTATGAAATACGCTAATTATAATATTAATATTACAAAGAAATTTTAAACTCTTTTCCTTTCAAATATAACTCATTTAATGTTTTAAAATATAGTTAAACAGCTAAAAGATTTCCAACTAAGACTAAGAAGGTTTAAACTATGACAATAATTTTTGTTATTTATTAGAAGATTAAGGCTGTTTTTTTTTTTTTTTTTTGTTGTAAAAAATGCACAGTTGCTGATTTTTGTACTGAAAATGTCCAATACAATATTACATTTTTCAAAAATTCAATTCAAAACATACCGTTATCAGATCTTCATTTATAAGTGTCTATTCTTCTGTTATTTTTAAATAATTACTTCATTAATAAAAGATCAATACAAGTTCATATTGATAACTCTGTATATAGTCTATAGAATCAAAGTTTATTTAAATATTCAAAGCATTAACAGAAGAAACCATTAAAACTTAGGGATTTTAATGCATCATTATTTCCTTGTAAAAGATTTCGATTTAATACTTTTCAGTTACAAAATCCTTATTTCAACGTATCTATTTAATTATTGACATGACTAATCTAAAAATTAAAATTGGCAACATAACTAGATAATATCATTTTGAACTATTTTCAATGCAACTTACTAGTATATATATATATATGTGCTTGTAATATATATTATACTTTACTTACCTGTTTATTTTAAATTTTATATTAAGAAATACCAATACCAATATTGCATCTATTTTTAAAAATTATTATTAATTTTTCATTAAGATCTTTCCACCCTCAAAACTCATAAAAATTAAATTCTTTATATATTTTATGTATATTACTAGGACAAGTATATATATACCTATATATATATACATATATATATATATATATGTTATAAATAAGATATTCCACTTTAATAATAATCATATAGAAACCACCTTCCTCATAGTTAAATATATATTTTTTTTTTTTTTACATAGTATAATAATATTATATTGTATCTTTCATGGAGACAGGTTATCCTAACAGAAGTAGAAATACTTGAAATACAGCATATATTGTATATATATATATATGTATGTATATTAATAATAATAATCTGAAACGAATCTATTTGCAATAAATAAATTTTTTTTTTTTTTTTTATTTATTTTAAGTTTATTAGTATCTAATAATTTTGTCATGTCGTTTGGAATGTAATACATTTGCTATATTGATGGCATTCAGAAATTTGTTTAGTGAAAGGATTATGATTTAAGGTAATATATTGAAAAAAAAAAAAAAATAATATTAGTACAAAATTTTATTAAAATTGAAGGTAACCATAACACATATTATAAAATATTTAGAATTTTTTTTCTTTTTGTTCATATATATTTTACTGATTTAGCACCTTTAAATATAATATGTATCTATATATAAACAAACCATATATATATAATATTTCCATTTAATGGATAATCAATTCGATTTCCGAGTTTATAAACGTACTATAAACATCCGGTTACCCAATTTACCTTTTAGCATAAATTTTTTTTTCTGTACAAAATTGTATAATAAAAATTGATGAAATATTTTTTTTATACAGAATCGATAAATAGTTTTTAAATGCACTCAAAAAAAAAAAAAAAACAAAGTCGGAAAAAAATAAACAGATAATTTTCTAGAAAATTAAATTAGTAAAAAATTAATATCCTTTTATAATATGCCATAATATGAAATTAGTACCTATAGCCTAAAAAAATATATATTTTAATAATGTGGTCAGACTCTATTTACTTTTACTTTTAATGTTATTTTTTTCTTTTTTATTCCCCTCTACCTATATATATATATATATATATATATATTAAATACAAGTCTTATGGATTCAAATTTTCCAATTAGATACGAAAATAAAAAACAAGTCATTAAATTATGCAATCAATAGATTTTACATGGCATCATTGAAACAGTTTTTAATTACCAAATTAAAAGTAACAACCAAAAAAAAAAAAAAAATTTTTTTATTTTTACGACACTTTCTCGATACCAATCTTAAATACCTTTATATTTTGAAGGTGAACTTTAAATTGACCACTACTATTTAAATTTTTTTTTTTTTTTGTTTTAGCATATATATATATATATATATATATATATATATATATATATAGTAATATTTAAATGATTAAAATCTGAAGTAAATTACGAGAATTAAGACAAGTGCCAGTGAAAT
The DNA here is from genome assembly GCA_947095535.1 of Poecilobothrus nobilitatus. Taxonomy (NCBI): domain Eukaryota; kingdom Metazoa; phylum Arthropoda; class Insecta; order Diptera; family Dolichopodidae; genus Poecilobothrus; species Poecilobothrus nobilitatus. The sequence goes on along the minus strand of OX352774.1, from coordinate 80,091,575 downwards.
ATCAAATTATTATTTGATTATTAGTATAAGAGTTAAGTGTATGTAATGTAGAATATTATATGTATATATAGGTATAAAACTCCATCTAAATATTTTATTGAAAATAACATCCAAGAACGTCTCATATGTCTCAATTTCCCTTATTCTTATTTTCTCCAATTCCAAAATAAACATAGTATAGATACATTGTATCATAGATTCTAACCTAATGTTTCGTCAATAAGGGAAGAAGCGGGAATTTTTTGGTTCAAGTTTAACACTATCAAAAAGAATTCGTGCAATTATCTCATTAGTCATTTTCGAGATTCCCAATTATTTTTGGAAAAAGAAAAAAATGAAAGTCTAACAATTAAGCATATTACAATAAATTACAAACTTATATTTTCAATTTTATATTTTTTTTGTTTATAACATCGATATATAATCAAATCTCTCTTATCCTCTGTAACAAATTTATTTATTATATTACATAAATTATAATATTTAATATTTTTTTCTTGAATTTAATTTGAAAAAACCATTAAACTTTGAAATGTGCAAATATGGAAAATTGCAAAAACTACACATAAAATTTGACCAAAAATAAGGGGTTCGTTATTTTATTTATATATAATCTTTTTCTGAGTCAATTTAAATTTTCTCAAAGTTGTAATAGCGCTATAGTTTTTTTTTTTTTTTTTTTTATAGTAGGCTAATTTTAAAATTTTCATTTTAAACATCTCTAAAAGAAAAGATTTTTCAAATTAAATTGACATTTACAAGTATATGCCTAAGATAGAATGATTTATTTCAAATTTATAAGTGACCAATTTAAGAATATGTCAAATTTAAAAGTACTTTATGGATATATAATATAATGATATGTCATAAACGAGTACTTAACACCAGTTTTTTTTTTTTTTAGAAGTGATCAACTTGATCCTTATTTCTTAAATATAATTGAATACTTTTAAGGAATCTTCTTTTTTATTTATTAAATTATTTTGATTCCATTACCGCAATACAATAAGGAAATATATCCATTTTTTCTTTTCAGGTGTAGTTGCGTACATGTATTAAATTATAATTTACATAATAGTTTGAACTGATTAAAGTTAGAACTTAAAACCTTTCGTGTAAAATATCGACGACTTACCCACTTCTTCATTGGTGAAATAGAAACATATTAATTAAACTCAACCGTTAAGGCAATTGAGAGTACATGACTGTAACTCTTAGGGAAACATCAATTTTCTGCCTTTGTATTTACTATTTTCTTTTATTTAGAATATATTATGTATATCGTATATAGACACAATATTTTATTAGAACATATTAGTTAGTTAGTTCATTTTCTTTATGAGAACTTATAAATGGCTCCTCCAAAATGTCTAAACGCTTTATTTCAAAAAAAGCATAATAAAATGTTAATGAAACTTTTTTAAATAACTACATAATCTAATATATCCACCACATTCACATAAAAGTATATCCAAAAAAACAAGTAATTTCACACTTAAGAAAGGTTCAACGCATCAGAATTATTAAAATATCAAGATCACGAGAAACAAAGATTCATCATTTCACCAACATTCCAGTATTATAATTTTGAAATAATTTCTCTATAGATCACTTATATATTATAAAAATTTTCACTTAACAGCATTTCACTTAACAGTTTACATTTAACAGACAGAAGCATTAACTACTTGAACTAAAAATTTAAAATTTCAAGTAAACTGATCTTTTTATAGTACAAAAAAAAAAAAAAAAATTGAAACAGTATAAAAATATCAAAACAACGACAACAATTTAAATAGCATGCGCTCGAATTCGATAAATCCCGTCAAAATGTCTAAAAACTGTAAAATAATAAAAAAACAAAAAAAAAAAAAAAAAACATAAATAAAACATAAAATTGCTTAACTAGAGAGTTTTTTTTCCACCTGTTGCGTTACTACCTAATAAAAAAACAAAAAAAAAAAGTACAACATCTCACACGGCATATGTGTACATAATATCAACGATAGGAAAATAAAAAAAAAAAATAAAAACTCCAAAGAGATAAATTCCGACAAATCAAGTGAACTCAGGTGAATGAAAATGTTCTTCTCTATACGGGTAACCTGTACATGAAAATTCAGAAAAACAAAAAAAAAAAAAAAATGTAGCTACTTGCACTATTTTTAAACTAAAACTGTAAACTACAAATATAGTCCAATTTGATTATATTGGGATCCAATCAAGATTTGCAATTTATATTATGTGTAACTCGTTAAAATTATTTAAAAAACAAAAAAAAAAAAAAAATTTTTAAATAAAATCTAAATTAACTATCTTATTCTATTAAATCTATAAATCACTTCATTCACCTTTTCTTTTATTTATTTTTTTTTTATTTCAAATACAGAAATGCCGCATTGGTCACCAAAAATTGTTGGCAGTAATTTGGTTTCCTTTATTTATTTGTTTTTTTTATTTTTTTTTGTAAAATAAAAAAAAAAATTAATGAGTCCCATTATAATTTGATACCTAAATCGTGGATAACCAGAGTCGGATATTATTATATTTACAACGTTTAACTTAAGTATTTGCACATACATCAGAAATAATGAAATGTAGAATATGGTAAAAAAATATATATTTTTTTTAATGATTTAGAACTTTATTTCGTTTTTAGTGCCTAAGGTATGATTTAGAACTTGAATTCGTTTTTAATGCCTAATGTATTATAAAACTTTAAGAAAATTCTAGATTCTCTGGGAGGGATTTGTATTCATTTTCCGTCTCCCTAATGTCTAAGAAACATTCTAATTGAAAAAGCATGCTATACTTGTACAGCAAAGTGGTTTAGGAGTTGCAAATGAAAAGAAAAGGATTTTAGGAAGAGCACGTGATTAAATAGGCAGTTAAAAAGGAAGGAAAAGGAAAAGAAAGGTTAATCTTATTTTCTGACTTTTTCAAAAATTATTTGGAGCCTAAAACACATAATGATGATAATATTTTCCAACAATTTACAGAGATTTACAGATTACGTTTGCTGAAATGGTTCTATAAAACGAAATAGGGGTTATATTCTGTTTTATTGTTTGTATAATTAAAAATTTTCTTCAATAAGTAAATTAATTCCAATCATCATCTTACCAAACTTTATAATTCGATAGAAATACCAATTAATTATGCATATTATAAAATTATACATTTTAAGGACCGACTGATTTGATGATATGATTAATGATCATCAATCATAGTTTTCTGGTAAAACATTTTGACGTTTGTCTAAGATTTTAATTGTAAGGCTTGTAGATGACTTCCTTTTACTGAAATGCTAATTTTCATGGAAAAAATTTAGCTCGTTGAAGCAAATTATTTAATTTGTCAATTCAATGTGGCTCCTTCACTGAGCCTTGGACTTATTAACCCAATACATAAAAAAGGGGCTCGTTTCGATGTAAGCAATTATAGACCCATTGCTAACCAAAAATGAACTTCGATTAAAATTTTAATTAAAATTATTGAAGGTAATGTTTCGTGTAGCTCAGTAATTTTTATAAGATTTTGAATTACCTTTCAATTAAACTTGAAACAACCATTTAGTATTTCTAGAAACGAATCAAGTCATCAAACTTATAAATTTGATAAAACCTTTTAACAAAAGTTAGGTTAGTTTGTAAAAAGGATTCGTTACAAGTTATTAGATTTAGAAGAAGTTAATCTAATTACTTGTAACGAATCGTTTTTAGAAAATAACCCTTAGTAAAAGGTTTTATGAAATTTTCAAGTGACTTTAAAATTTTTTTTTTAAATTTCTCTTTATTAGAATTTGTTTAAAAAGTCTGAAGGATGTCAAAAATCAATATTCCATTGTAACTGGGGCAGTTTGTGAAGAAAACATTTTGTTAAAAAAATAACTTACTATATATTTGATCTATAATTGAGTAATTAATGGGTTCACAGAAAAAATACATTAATACTCAATTAGAAACTCAAAATATGTTCTATCCTAAAGATTTTCAAAGTGTAGGAGAAGCCAATAAAGCAACACTAACATTAATTAAAGCTTAACTCAAGTGACAAGAGAAAATAAAGAAAACGTTCGAATGTAAATGACTTGATAAGTAAATATGGGAGCAGGTCACACGGCTGTAGTGTCATTTGACTGTATTTTTTGCAAGTTGCCTATATCTAATAATTCGCCTATAATTGTAGGCGAATTTAACATTGGTTACAAAATCAAAAATTTCAATAATTTGTTTAGTAGCTGTTTGAGATGGCTCCATTTGTTATTGAAATATTTCTGAGTTTAGAGTTGGTTATAAAATCAAATCCACTCAAACGAAATACTGTCTTATGATAGTAACCCGTAAATACCAATTTTTAAATTATCTAGTTATTGAAAAGATTATTAACATTGAGTTAAAACTTAAGGTTTGATAGTTTTACCAGGTTTTACGTTTAATATTATTTTAACTTTTTGCACTAATTAAAGTGTAATTATCATTTTGCACTCAATTAGAAAAAAAAACACTCACTGTATATTTTAATATACTCTTGTTACAAAATAAAAAATTATATATAAGATGAAAAACTTGAAAATAAAGGAAATTAAAAATTATAATTTTTTTTTTTTTGTTTTTATTTGTTTTTTTTTTTATTTTTTTAACAAAAGTAGACTTTTGTCTTTATAGAATCAGTACAATAATAATATTTTCTTTACTATAAGTCATTCTTTAATTTTTATTTAAAATCATTTTTTTTTTTTATTTTAATACAAAAAGATACATATGTATGCTGCTATACATAATATAATACTTATGTTTAATATATAAAAAGGTGCTCCTGTTTATACAATTCATGATAATTTATTGAATAATTTGCTGTTATAAATTACACTTGGAAAAATTAAAAACAAAACAAAAAACAAAAAGAAAAACACAAAAAAAAAAACAACAAAAAAAAAAATAAAAAAATAAAGCACAAACAAATCAACCATCGAGTAAATAATTAGGTGCAATTGAAAATTGTTTCACCTGAAGCAATAATAAATAATGTTTTTAGATAGGCAAATTAATTGCACCAATGGACTGCTTAATGAATTTTAAATTCAATTTGATGACGGAATTTCAAATTATACATAATATATATATATATATATATATACATACATAATATATTTACATAATATATTTACATAATATATATATTAAGGTATTATGTATATATATAAAAAAAAAAACTGTAAATAAAAATATATTAAAACAAAGTCGTCGCTTATTATAGATTTATTGCAAAAAAAAAAAAAAAAAAAAAAAAAAAACAAAATATAAAAATAAATAATAAATAAAATGATAATAAAAATTTTTTCACGTAATACCAGTCTGGTTGTTGCCATTGAAATTAGTTTATTCTTATATACATATATATATTATATATATATATGCATTTATTACCATTGCTACTACCAATTTTTTATTTTTATTTTTATTTTTTTTTTTTTAATATGAGTAACCAATTTTAATAATCAAATAAATCTGTTATTCAATAGTTCAATAATAGTTCAAAAAGATATTTAATAAATTATCTAAAAATTGAATGGAATAAATGAATTGAGAATAAACTATAAATAAATTGTATTATTAACATGTATTGTAAAAATTTGATTTATTTTTTTATTTTTTAAACTGGGACGTCTTTAAAAAACAAAATAATTTTCTAATTATATATACAGTATATGTACATCAATAATTTTAATTAAGGAAATACCTATCTTTCATATTTTCAGTATTCACATAAGCCATACGTCATCAAAACAAAAGAATTCTCAGAATAACTGAAATTTAAAACTTTAAGAGTGGGTATATATATATATATTAAAAGTAACCAACACATATAATTTGAGTATATAGACAATATGTTTCCATATGGCTTAATCTAAGTAATAAATAACAGTAAATATAAGGATCGTGTTAATATATCAGATCAGTGTTCCTCTTAATTAAACCATTGAGAGCTTTTTACAAAGGTGCTGTAAATTTGTTAAGTCCACCTTCGACATATCGGAAACCGATATTAAGGCCATTTAGAAAGAAGAGTTTAGTCGACTGTTTAAGATGTAATATATGCTAGGTTTGTTTGGCCTCAGCGTAAATGTAGCCAATAGAGAACCACCAGCGGTTTGAGAATGTATTCGCTTTTTGTTCAGACCAATATTTGGAGGTTGTGATGGGAACCCCGAAATTCTCCTTTTCTTAATAGGAAGGATAATTTAAAGGTTTGTATTTTTTTTGCAAAAATTGTAAGTAAAGTTTCAAATGGCAAAAGATCATCAAAAACACCCACTAAATAAATAAAATTGTACATATATTGGGATTTATTTTCGCAGTAGCAACAAATTATTGTGCCTACAGCTGCTTTTTATATGAAATGAATTTTGAAAATTGGAAACAACAAATATATTGCGTGTTACAATATGATATAAAAAAAGAATAAGAAGAAGAGGAAGAAAATTTTTTGAATTTGAATATTTTATATTTAAATCATTTTCACCCAAATTACCTTACTATCTAATTTAATCTAAATGCAGTGCATTTTTTTTTTTGCAGGTTACCATATGTTACTCTTTTTCTTTTACATTTTTTTTTTGTCATATTTTCTGATCCCTTTTTGAATATAATATGTCGTTCTAAAGTTCTTACTATAAGACCTCTGTTTCTATACTTCGTATGTTATTGGAAAAAATATATGTCTTTCACATACTTTTCTATGTTATCGTCAATTATTTTTTTTTAATAATGTTTCTTGATTTCTTTATCATTTTCTTTAGTTTGAATTGTATTGTATTTAAGCGATTGCTAATTGCGCGTTAGAATCTTTCGTTTTTACCAACTAATATTTTTTCCCGATCTATATTGCAAACTTTATTATTTTCTTGGTGATCTAATCTACTGTCCACTATATATTAGCTTACTAAATTTCCTTCAACTTCTTCGACTACTGGTTAACTCTTTCAACTAGATCTCTTAGATTTCCTCTCCTATACATCATCGCTTCCATGTATTATTTTGAAATAACAATATTTGTCTGTGTTTGATGTATTTAAGTTTTGGTTTCTTTGTGTGTATTATGTAATTAATAGATTTTATATTTATTTTAAATATTCAAACCTTGATTCCTGCAAAATCATATTTCGGTTTTTCTAAATGATATTTCTGAGATATCTAAATACCGACAGTAGCAGCTTTAGTATAGACAATAATTTTATTTCTTTACAATGATTTAAGCTATACTACAAGGAAATCATTACCTTTCGTTTTGTTTTTGTACAAATGTAACATTGCATCATCAGTATAAAGCAAATTAAATTTATATCTATTCTTTCTATTAAATCTATTTGTTAGTCATGACTTGTACAATATATTATTTATATTTACTTTATAGTTAATCACTCAAGGTATTAAATAGACCAGCTGATACTTATAAAAATTGTTGTCGAGTTGCTATTGATGCTCTCTAGAATGGATTGATATTTACTGACGATCAAAATATTATTTTAGCAAAATTATCTTCAGATAAAGATCGTGAAGATCATAATATCTATGTTTTTTAAGCGAGAAAATGGTAATCTTTTTTTTTTATGAAACGATCGATCTAGAAAAAGGTGTCATAATTATTTTTGCTTCATCTTAAATTTTAAATATAACTCTCTTTTATTTTAAATGTTAGTCGTGTAGTAGGTCTTCTAAGCAATACTTATTATATCATTCGTCAAGCTATTTCCAAATTGTTTTTCAATATAGTCGCCAGGGGCATAAAAAAAACCAGTAAATTTTTTTATAGCACAAAAACAAAAAAAAAAAACTAATTACCTTCTTTAAATAATAGTAAAGTGAAAGCTTTAAAATAATATAAAAGAAAAAAAACAAAATAAATAAAATAAAATGTTTACACAGAAAATGCAATTAACATTAATGAAAAATCGTGACCAAATAGCTATAAATTTATATTTTTAAATTGTTTCAAATTATATAAATTAAAACAATTAATATTAGAGTATATATTATTAATTTTCCAAGTAACTAAAAATTGTATTTAGTTATTAATTTTAATTATAATTTACCATTAAGTAATGAAATTTTTAATGAATGTCAAACAAAATATTATAATTTAGTAATTAAATATTATAATAGCCGTGAAAATTAACTACTTTAATTAAAAGAATTCCCAGAAAAACGTTAAACGTTTTAAAAGATTTAAAACATTCAAAAAAAAAAAAAAATTAAATTGAAGAAAAAAATGTGAGTCACGACAAATTAATATGTTATTAAAAATAAATTAAACATGAAATGTTACAAATCGTACTAACTACTAATAATATAAAAATAAAATTTTTATATTTTTTATTTTTTAGATTCCCAGTTTTAAGTTCTTTATACTAAATTTAATCAAGTATGAACTATAAAAAAAATTATCTCTATAATTATTTGTTTGATCTTTTCAGATCCGTTACCTTCTACCGTTATGTAAAATTCTCATATATAAAAACATAAATTGTAAATTAAACTTACACATTTTATTATACCATTTACAGGGTGTTTCGTAGATAAATTCTAACTGTTTTAAGGCAGGTGGGACAGGTTAGTATAAGAGAAAAATTTGTACTTTGATCTTTTCAGATCCGTTACCTTACCGTTATTCAAAATTCTCATATATAAAAACATAAATTGTAAATTAAACTTACACATTTTATTATTCCATTTACAGGGTGTCTCGTATAGAAATCGTAACTGTTTTAAGGCAGATGGGACAGGTTAGTAAGAGAAAAAAGTTGTATGAAAGAGGGAAGGAAGTCTATTCTGCATCGTTTTCAAAATATGAAGCTTTAAAAATTTTTAGTGATTTTTCATAAAGAAACCTCTAACTTTAGACAGACTTACTTTAGTGAGCTTCAACAAAGTCCATTTTGTAAAGTTAAATATGGGATTTAAATTTTTGTATACTAATGTACTAAATGTTCACATGCCTAGCAATTACAAAGTTATAAAAGTTTAAAATGATTTAAAAAATAAAACATTTTTGTTTCGAAGCTACCCGGTATTTGGGCGTACTTTTTATAACATATTTGGAAGAGCATTTAAGTTCTTTAATTCTATTCTTAATGATTGTCGTCATATTTCAAATTTAATTCTATTCTTAATGATTGTCGTCATTTTTCTAAGTTTTCTATGCAGCTTGTCACTATAATTTTGAATAGCGGTTTTTGGTGTATGGATACTGGACATCAAAGTTTTTCTTAAAAATTATGAGAAATCATTTTAAAATATTATTTTAAAAACTTTCAATTCAATTATCCTCGAAAATTATTGAATTTATCAGAGAATAATAAATATTAATAATAATAATAATTAAAGCATTTCCTTAATCCTATCATTTTCAACAACCTTTTGATTACATCCCTTTGATGGAACTTTAAAATTATTTTAAAACCATAATGATATTCTTATGAGTAGTGTATGTAATTGTAAATTGTATGGTTATCTTTTGTCTTCCCAATCATCTATGTTAGGCGTATTTTATTTGCCAAAATCCATTTCTTACAACTTGTAAATTAAAATTAGCATTTTTATTAAGTGCCAGTTCAAACGTTATTATTGTTCTTACTTACAGAAATCTTCTCTATACTTTTTAAGAAATTTTCTGAAAATATATCTAACAATATTGAAAAATTTAAAAGAAATTCGTAGATATATTCTATTTGCAAAAGTATTTCTAGAAATATTTTACAATTATTTAATTTCAATATTTAAAGACCAAACACAATCGTGTTAGTTGGGTCTAAAATGATTAAAATGGTAACATTTTACAGTTATTTATAGATAATTAAATTCTACCGACTTTTGACATTACATTATTTGAAGTGCTCCATCAAAATTTTCTTAATCATTACTTTCAAATCAAAGAAAATAAAATCATTTAATTGCTTCTTAATAATAATTAAGGAAAAACTTTCCTCAAATATTAATAGTATCATATTATAACCTTTTTTTTTTTTCTTAATTCTGTGTTTATTTAGTTACTTTTAATTGTAGTCAATATCAATAGTTTTATCTTGTTTAATTTTTTTTTCTCTATAAAAAAACGCAAAGGTTTGCTTTATAACACCATTCAATTGCTAAATAAATAATATAGGTATATAGGTATAGGTATATATATATACTTATACAGCCATCTAAAAAGAAAATTCGTAATATTCCAATTTAACAACTTTATTTAAAGAAAACTTCAACACCAAATCTTTAAAAAGCTTATCATTACTTTAAAATCAAACTTTCCGTGTTGACTTTTCGTCAACATCATCATCGTCATCGCCATTATCATCCTCATTATAACCAACATCATCATCATCATCATCAACAACAACAACATCATCATAGTAATCATTTTTATTATCCATTATTCGTGAAGTAAAAAAAATATCAGTAAAGGCCATCTGGTGATCATTTCTAAAAACATGAAATAAAATTTTTTAAATTAACGAGTTTTTTTTTTAATCCTATTTCATTTTTTTAAATCTAAAACTTTTTTCATTCACAAAAAAAAAACAAAAAACAAATAAAAAATAGAAATAATCCTAAATATAAAATCCTAAAATAAAAACAGCTCATTAACGTGACCAAATCGTATTTAGATCATTAGAATTATATCGAAAAACTAAATGGAATTGAAAGAAAACACTACACTTTACATTTATTCAATCTATATTCAATCGATTCAAAGAAATTAAATTTTGCAATTTTACTTTTACTTTCATAAAATCAAAAAAAAAAAAGAAAAAAAAACCATAAAAAAATAGAAAAGAAAAATAAAACCTGCTGTCATTTCCTTTTCTAATGTTATCCGACTGCCCTGAAACTCTTTTTTAAAATAGTAAAGTGCATAATCGAATACAATAGTTTTATTTTTAAAATGATTTTATTGCTGTTTTTGTTTTCATTATTATTATTTTTATTATTATTATTACTTTGGATACATTCAAATATCCGATTTAATCAGCAGCCAAATATTACGTGAATCAACAAAAAAGAAGCAAAAAATTTTTTTAATTCATTCATTCGACCTTACCGCTATGTACGTCATAACAGTACAAAAAATAAAAGAAAATCACATGGAAATTTACTTATTTTACTTGTCAACTATTGGATTAGTTAAAAGACTTGGAATTTCAATGGTTTGTGTAAGATATCCTTTAGCACAAGCCCTTATATACTAATAACTAATTAAATTTTATATTTAAAGCTTTGCATCAAATTTGACGTTTCTAAAACGTTTTTTTTTTTTTTGAATTGAAGGAATTTATGAAAGAATTTTCTTTGCTACCTATAGTTACATCACTTTTATTAAAGAATTCTTCTTTATTAATTTAGAACTCTTCTTTATTTTAATCTTAATATGGTACATGCAATATGCAATTACATTGGTTTAACAGCTATGACAACAAGTTTCTTCAAAGAAGTTTTCGAAAATAATAAAAAATGTGGTCGTTCGAAATTAAAAGACCTATGGGCTTATAAATATACCTATTATATAAGTAAGTAATACATCAGTACCGATAATCATAAACACATCTGAGCTTTGTGATAACATATGATTACAAGATCAACCTAACCTTGACTTCCAACCAAGATCGTAATTTAAACGGAGAGGTGAATGTTGAACTGATGTAAAACAAATGTAAAGGACTCTTTCGTAGCTGCATCAAACTTTTCAGAACATTTTAGGCATAATAATTAAAGTATGTAATAATTCAGGATAGATTTTATTTAACGTTTGAAACGTTTAATCTAAAATTTATTTTAAAACTCACGATACCCTAATCTTAAATTTTGCGACCATTGCAAGCGGTAAATTTATATTTAATAGCTTTAATAAATATTTCAATCTTAAGTGCAAAAGAAAAATTTTTTTAAAAGAAAAATCCATGAAAGTAAAAGAAATACAGAAATTTTTTACAAAAAATAGGAAAATACAACTAAGACAATATTACAAAAACAAAAAAAAAAAAAGAAAAACAAAAAAAAAGTTTGTAAGAGAACATCAAAATAAATCACGAAGAGATCAATTTCATGTTCTTTTAACCAACTTTGCACATGCATCAGATCTTAATTTTGTTGTTAATGTTGTTGTTGTTATTGGATAAAATATTGTAAGTGAAAATATAATAAATGTAGAAATAGACACTATTATAAGTCATTTATATGATTCCTAAAGGGGTAATTGAAGAAGTTTAAAAAAACAAAAAAAAATAAAACAATTTTTTTTTTTTTTTTAACTGCCTTTTGACATACAGAATAATTTTATTGACTCAGAATGAATATCAGTTGTAATAATATTAGGTATGATGTAAGATGTAAGGTGCTGAATTATTCATTAATAATAAAATAAAGTGAACACTAAAAGAAATTATTTGGATAAATTTAAAAAAAAAATATTTTTTTTAATGATTTAAGATAATGTTACTATAATAGGTGCTTGTTATATTTATGTAGCGCTATAATATAAAACTGTTTTTTTTAATTTATTCAATTTAAATATTAAACTTTTAGGATCTAGAGAGTTAGCCAGTGAGCATAGTAGAATTTTCCGAAATGAACATTTAAATCTTATACAGTCACCATTGATATCTTTTATCAGTTGAAGTTTTACAATTATTAGGAGTGTTTTACAATTATTATGGACGTCTTTGTAAAAATATAACGGTTAATGTCATCAAACTTTTTAAAATTAAAAAACTCTACTCTATTTTCGTTATATTGCAGTTTGCATCATTGCATCAGTTTTCTTAAATCGTTTTATTGAAATAAAATATTAACACTATGCTGTCTGCCAACCTTCAACTTTCAGTCTTAGCGTGCATAAGTCAACTTTAATGCTTTTATCGAAATAAAAATTTATATTGCCTAACCAGCATTCTGTTTTCGGTGCCAACAAAATATATGTTTTTTTTTATTATAATGAACTCGGTGCAAATTACAAAGCAGATTAAAAGATAAAAATTGAAGTGATCTTGACAAGGTGTACAAAATCTGACTAAAATAACTTTCGCGTAGAATTTAATTTCTGAGATAAAAAGACGGGCTTGTGAAACAGAACACTATGTACAACAAAGAATTTTTTTGCAAAATAAACCCAGGTAATTTGAAAAGTAAAGGAAAATAACAGATAAAGACCACTTCAGACTATGTGTATTTGTCATATAACTTTTTGGAATGTATATTGCTTACGTTAAACAGCTAATTAGTCAAAAGTGGATAAAGGAAGATAGAAAACTATTGTGTGTTAATTATTTTATATTGTCATTTGTACTTGTATTGTTATTGTATTGTCGAAATGAATTTTTTTCTCTATACAGTTAAAGATGTAAAGTGAAATTATTTTAAATATTTGGGCTAAAAAAAAAAAGATTTTAAATATTTTATAATAAGGAGCCTCAGTCGCAGTTGAAGTTGAATTTTTATATTTTTACTTTTCACTTTGCCTGTGTCATTTAACATTATTTTTTTTGAAGTTTTTTTTAAACTTTTTTTGAATCTTGAGATTTTTTCAAAAATTATTAAAAATTAAATTCACCATTATGATATAAACAAAACTTTAATTATTTTTCCGAGTGCAAAAAATATCAGGTAATTCTTTTAGGTATAGGTATGCGATAATATTAAAGTTTATTATATAGAAACGGTTTTCTTCAATTTTTCCTATTTCAATTCGAAAAAAAATATTTTTGTTTTGTTCATTCTTTTTTTTATTGTTTTGTTTTTCGTTTTTTTTTTGAATAAAAACTTTTTTTGCTTATTCTATTTAATTTTAGTTCTCTTTTTCCGTCTCTTTTTTCCTTCATCTTTCCTTTTTATTGTTAGTTTAAAAAATTTTCGCTTTCAGGCAGGACTGACGCCACTCTAAAACTAAGAATCGTGACAAATGTGACCTAATGATCTTCCATTGTAATGCATGTTAAATTGAGGCACTTTAAGGAATTTTAATAAAATGAGAGTACAAATGTATCTATATATATATATATTTTTTAAAACTGTACATTAGTACTCATATATGTATGAATGTATGTATGATATGTATATGTATATATGTATGTATATTATATGATTGTTAAGAGTATAGGTTTTTTACATATAAATGCCTGTATAAATTGGTTAGTATCTATAAATTTTAAAATAAAATTACCGATAAAATTTCAAAAAAAAAAAAAAAAAATTTTTTCCCATTTTGTTTTAAACTTTTAAAGCTTTTATATAGTTACTTGTTCTTTTATTAAATTTTTCTTTGGTTTTTTTTTTTTGTTTTAAACTATGTAATTTCAGTCAATTAAAGTTTTCAACACCACCATAAGTGATTTAACAATGTCCTAAATTTTGCATTCTTTCGTTTGTAGATAATCAGTACAATGTCTCAAACAAAAAAAAAAAAAACAAAAAAGAACCAAAAAATTATTATGACACAAAATTAGAATATGAAAATTATTTTAGTTAATCAATTATTGCATAAGTTGAATTTAATAATTTTTTTAAGTGGTTGTCATAACGTCATCTTGCTTTGAATTTTAATTTTCAAGACAGCTTTTAAGTAGTTTCTAATTTCAATGTTTACTACATGGAATATAACGCTTGTAAACCTTCTCGTTAACTTTCCATGGTTGAAAAATGCCAATGGTAACTTGGTTGTTGTTTTAGGATATGGTACTTGATTGATTCTACAAGGAGATATGACTAGCTGTTAAGGGGGTATTGATAAAAATTGCTCGATATTAGAAGGGTTTAAATCTTTAAAATTTCAATGCGCAGCAATGCCTTGATTAGAAGCTTTAAACCCTTTTTTAAAGATCTATTAAATTTATTTTTGATGTCTGATTTGAAATAGAAGCTTAACTAAAAGTTTAGAGTCCACTTATTCCGAATTAAATAAATTCTTTTTTATAATCTTCCTCTCAACTATCAAACCTTTTAAGCAACTCTAAAGGAATCGCTTCCTAGATATTTACTTTAGTATAAACTATAGTATAAAGACAACATAGTTTGACCATAGCATCGTCCAGTATAAAATAACCATAATATTTATTACCAATTTTGAATTTCGGATTCCTCGTTAAAAAAAGTGTCTCGTTAATTTAATAGAACATTGGACATGGTCTTTTTAAAGATCAAAAACTAACCCACAATATCAAGTATCAACCAACTGGTAAATTTGTTTACTGCTTATTATTTTGCTACTTAATCAACAAAGGTAATTCTTTAGATCAATTGGCTTTCTGAAATTAAATCGTTATACAAAAATAAAAAATAATCAAGAAAATCATATTAAAAATTGATCATCCTTTAAAAAAAAAACCAATCATATAATTGTTATTTCTTTTCGGAATTACCATTAATGATTCCCTCTATAACAAATTTCATTTTTGCTTTTTTTTTTTGTTTGCTACAACCTAATAACAAACTCATATAATTAATTTCTCATCCTCCAGTTAATTTTCTTTCAATCTTTAACAACAAAAAGGAATAGCCTTAACTTGAACAATCCACCCCTCTCCACAAAAAAAAAAATACGAAAAATAAATAAAATTAAAAGTGAAAGGCTCAATAAAATGAACTAATTTTTCTTTTTCACCTCAAGTTAATTACCTCCATGACCAGCTTAAATACAAAAACTTCAGTAATCATAACCGAAACACAAAAAACAAAAAAAATTACTTTATGTAGGAATACCGACGACATCCATTGACTGAAATTGCTTTGATTACTAAAAGAAATTTTCAATTTAATTGCTACTTGATCTCAATGTCTTGATACTTTACCAAACCAAAAACGTATAAAGATTGAATAATGCACTCATTAAAATGGATCATGTTAAATTTAATGGACAAAATTATGGAAAATTAATGTTTGTTTTTAGTACTCCTTAAAAATTATTTTCTTAAAAAAAAAATTAAACTATATAGCTTGTATAGTCCTCACTTACAGTTGTTTAATATTATAAGGCATTTTTGTAAATTACACCCCAAAAAAATCAAGAAAAAAACAAAAGGCCAAATCATATACCAACATATACCAACATATTATGTGTGCAAATATAAACATATTATGTGTATAAAAACACAGAAATCACCGTATTGCGGTTATGCCAATGCGATAATTACACTTGATCAGGTCATGTAATTAAGTGAAATCTTACACTATAAATATTTACTTCAATTTTATATGTCTGCAACAAGTTCACCGATTTTTTTTTGATTTATTCATCAATAACCATCAAAAAAATCAAAAGTAGGAGTCAACATGAAAAAAAGATCAACCAACAACATTTAAGAAAATTATGTGATTTTGTTATTAGGTATTTGTGATTAATGGTTTATTGACATTCCAGAACAAATTTTAATTTAATTTTTACCGAAACAAAAGTGGTTTTTAAAAATTACTTTGAAGACAACTTTATGGTATTTAATAGCTTTATTATCTAATTTATTACAAAAAAAAATGAAATACTGTTTATGACTAAATGCGACATTACTTCAAGGCTCACATGAAGACTCAATGATAATCATTCATTGATTTATAAAATGAAAATTCTCCTTCCTGAAATTCCTGCAACTTTGTGTCAAGGTTTATCATAAAATTCTTTGAATTTTGCGATCAAAAGCAGGAGTATAATCTTTATTTTGATCTTCGGTAGGTTTTGCGCCAAACCTAGTTTAATTTTCTTTTATTGTAAAGAGTAAATATAACTAGCATGAGAATCTCCTACAATTATTATAATGATATTTGACTTACGCATCATCATCATCATCAAAATCATTTTCATTGTTGTATATATTATTTTTCCTTTTTATAATTATCTCAAACCAGCTATCCTTTACCAATATTTAAAAGATTAATCTACTTTTAACTATCCAATTATTTGACCAATTACCTGGCTGCATTATTGTAATGAGGTATTCTGAGAGATGTCTTTGGAGATTTTCACTTTCCTTAGGAAAAGACCTTGACCTATTCCACCTACTAATTTTTAGATAACTATCCAGTTTACCTATCAGATCATATTTGGGACTTAAGCTTCGTGATGAGTTGTCTTTCATATTCGAATAAATTTTTTCGCTCTTTCCTATTTTACCTTTTAATTAGAAAATAAACGTATTTAATTTTAGCATTTAACTCAACATTGATATATTCAAGAAGAAAACCTTATAAAATAACGATTAAATTCCAGCGCCTTTTTACATATGTAAATAGTTCCTGTTCAAATGGAGCAACAATTGTTTGTCAATTTCGGTACAGGACCAAAGTTGGGACTTGTCACTTACTTCAATGGTGCAGAGGGATTTTTTTAGTGAGTGTTACTAAACTAAAGTGAGAAATAAAAAAAAATCCGCAATTAAAAAATTAAATAATTCCGCAAAAATGTGTATATGTATTTAAGTATTTTCAACAGGTAATTTTTTATTTTTTTTGGTTAAAACATTGAAACCTTGAAATGAACCGTATAATTGTTTTGGTCACGACGATGAAAATGGTACTGTGAGGCGACTTTCACCACACTAAACCATAGCTCCTGTTTCAAAGACTGAAACTAGCCCAATTAGACTAACCATCAATTTTTCGTGCAAATTATTCAGTATAAAAGTAAATTCATAATGCAACAATTATTGTCTATTTGATGGATTATGAATTTATACGAGATGCTAAGGCTTTTTTCTGTTTTAGTCTCTTAATAAAGTCTTGATTGTTAATGAGGCGCATTGCTTCGATATCGACGTGGTGGGACAAACAAATTTTATGTTTTGATTGCACAGTTCTTATTTTCGTCTGATACAGTAGGGATTTGAAGGTCTCTATGAATATCGATATTAACTCTGTTTCGGAATATCTTATTTTGGAACGTTTAAATAACAGCAGTTTGAAACTGTTTAGCACAGCACCATAACTGAAAACCGTAAGCTCAGATTTCTGCTACTTTTCATGTTCTAAACACATGATTTTAATTTTTTTACCTCATTCATCAAAAATGTTAGCTTAGTTACTGTTTTTTTTAGGGATTTGTTTCAGAATTCCAGCTGCTATTAGATCAAATCCTGTAGTTTTTTTTTTGAGCACAAATTCGTAATTTTATTTTATTTTTGTTTGCCTTAAACACAGAATTGAACTTTGGTTAAGGTTATTACTGACTTCTAGTCTTCCATTAGAAAATATAAAATTTGGTTTAAATATGTATACCAGGTATACATATCAGCAAATATATCAGCTTTTTCTTTATTGCTTCTTGTCCATGTCCCATCTTTTCTTGATGGATGCTGAATACCCAACAGGTCTTTTTAATTCTATTATCTATACTTAATATCTATACCTTCTATAAAGAATATTTCGTTTCCTTTATAGCTGACAGATTTTCGAGGTACTCTGCAATTGATAACAGGTAGTCCAGCATACTGCTACTATAAAATTTCTACTAATCATTTTTTTTAATATTCATATTTCAACAACAAATCACTACATACTGTTTTAATCGAATTAGTTTCTGGCCTTACGGTAATATCTACCGTTGAGTGTTTTGCTTTTATATTTAACAAAAACATTTTCTGTACGTAGCTATAGAGTTTGGATACCAACGCAGGGTATTACGCTTTTTCCAAAAGTTTTACAAAATATTTTCTACACAATTCGTTTTTACTTTAATTAAAAAACGTAAAAAAGCCACCTCTTGTAATAAGGTTACCGTTAAAATAAAATTTTAAAACATATTATCATAATAACATAAAATAAAAATAAATTTCTAATATAAACTGCATTAAAAAAGATTTATATATTTCAATATAACTTTTGATATTTTTAAACTTTAATTATTAATTAAAAACACAAAAATCCCATGAGAGCTCACATCAAAAACTCCCATTAAAAACTCACATAAAAAAACCCTTACCTCGGCATTTAGTTGATGTTGTCGATTCAGCGTCAGAAACCCAACTCAAATCAAAAACTCAAAAATTGCATGAGAACCTTTTTATGAAATTATTGTCTTGTGGTGCTAAGTCAAATCTCCCAATGGATTTTTTGAATTTTTGATGTGAGTTGAAACTTTTGACCCTGCAACATCAATTGCACCTAGATGTCTAGGTTAAGGTTTTTGAAAAACCTTACATTTTAAAATGAGTTGGCATGTAAACATGTAAACAAAAGCTACATGTTTTTCAAAGAAAAATTATTCCTTGTCTCAGTAAACTGATGGAAATGGAACTTACTGATGAAATAATTTAATTTTTAAAAATGTCTTTAAGACAAAGGTTTTGTAAAGAAACTAGTTTGCTTTTTTTTAAATGCTGGCTGTCTGAAAGACATAAAAATTAAATAAAGTTATTCCATCAGTAAGTTTACTGAGACAATAAATTCCTTTTTCATTTCTCTAATTTTACATTTACTAGAAATTTACTAGGAAATGGGTATATTACGGTGAATAAACTTCTATCGATATCCTAGATTCATAATTCTTAAATCATGAACTATAAAATGCATTAAAAAAATGTTATAAATTCTTAATAATAACTGTCTAATTTAAATCATTAAACTAAATGTATTTTAAATGCAAATATGTTTTATTTCTTTTAAATAAAAAACGTTTTATAGCCTTAAAACTGAAATGTCTACAAACATTTTTTTACCAATAGTTTTCTCAATTATCACAAAATTATTCTATTAAAACTTCTGCTTTAATTTTTGCTTGTAAGCAACAAAAATAAAAAAAATGTAATGTTTTTTTTTTAATAAAAATTTTCCAAATAGTTTTAGTATTTAGTAAAGCAAAGATGTTAAATTAAATTTCTTTATTATTAGCACCAAAAACATGTCTAATACCAGAAGAAAGTCGTTATCTTAACCAATTTTTTTTTAATTTTTTAAGTTTCAATAACAAACGACTGAACTTATATGGCCCATATAAAAAGTAATAAAAATGAACAAAAATAATTTAAATTTTTAAATTATTATTAGTTTAAAGGAATTCCATTGAACAAATCTAGGATTTCATTTTAAATTACGAAACTGTAAATGCTTGTTTATTTTGCGGTGATTTTAACATCAGATATGCAGTTTTTAATAATTTAAGTCTTTTTTTTTTCAAATATTATAAATTTCCAATTCAGTCCCATAATTAAGTTTAAAAATTATGCTTTTTGTCTGAATTCGTCGTAACAAAAGCTTTTAGAGGAACACGGCCTATACAGTGTTAAGGCTTAGTATTTTGTTTTCCTTACTACTATTTTCTACTATACTAGACATCTCTATCGAACTCTACTTGGATTATTTGTCTTTACTTGTTCTCTAGCATTGTTAATTGAAGTCATCTCTTGTAAAAAATTGTACGTCCTCAGTTGCGATTGGGCGGGGGGGTAATCTTCAGGTTCCTTGCGGATTACAATCTAGTGCTTCTCTTGCTATGATGTTTAGTGATTTTCAAAGTAATAATTTCTTGCGCAATTGAATTTTTTTTTTGGCAACCTTGGTCTCTTGGTTTCTTATTTTATTCAGCCAGTAAATTCCACATATTATATTTAAACCGTTACAATTGAATTACCTGTAGTTTCTGTGCTATGTCATTCATAATTAACCAGATTCCCTTTCCATATGTTAACATTTATTTTATACATATATATTTTAAATATTTTTATTTTTGATATCCTATAGATATTTTATAATTTCGTCATATTTTTTGCAAAACAGATTTAGGCTAGCTATTTTGTATTAAATAATTTAATTTGGAGATATCTAGTTGTGGGCAATAGACAGAAATAAAAATAGGTACAATAATGAGTTGTTTATGATAATTTCTTATAAATGCATTTGAAATAATATAAGTTGCGATATTGTTTTTAATATTTTCTATACAAAAAATCATAAATTTCAGCAACTTTATACTCTATCAGGTACTTGAGATGTAAATTATAAACCGCCTTTCAGCAATACCACCGTATAGATTACTTCGAATTATTTTTTATTGCAACAATATTATAAATTACATTCAAAAATATATAACTTTTCTCTTATTTTGTTGAAAGAGTTTGAAAAAAAATATAAATATGAAAACTTTCGACAATAATGAAAATAATTTGATTATATGCTTTATGAATTACTAGCTAATACTCGGTACGCCTTGCTGTGCCCATCAATAAATAAAACATATGGGTTTTTAAATGAAGATGATATTATTAAAAGAAATTATTACAAAAATTGTTAAAGCTGTTGTGTCGCAATAGGTTAACGGAACTCGACAAAAAAATTTTTGAGGCATTCTTTTGAATCAAAAGCAGTACTTCGAAAAATTGAACAAATTCGTTTTCAAAAAAATTTTTTTAACCAATCGTCATGCCGATATGGGTTAACAAATTCTAAGTCTGTAAATAGAATCAACTCCACTGTCAAAGAGCAACACATATACAAAATTTGAAGTCAATCGACCAAACCACTTTTATTTTAGAGCGAAAAAGTTTAAATATTTGCATCACAGCCCCAACTTGACGACCCGTTAGAGCAAAATGGTTAACACAGAAACACCCATATAACGAAACTTTTTTATATACAAATTTTCATGATGAGCAATTTAGGAGTCTATAAATCAAAAACAAACATTCGATTTTATATAATATATAGAAGATATAAACATGACAATTTGAAGTACCTTAATGATCTTTTGAATACTTATACTTTTGTCAATATCCTGTTTTGTTGTCAACAATAACTTAAACAATAACTTTGTGTTTTATGATAATATGGCATGGCATAGATATGAGATGTTACAGTTTTAAAATGTTAGTCTGCCCGTTAGAAGCCTGCTATTTTAGAAGCTGATAATAATTAATAATAGTTACAGGTGAAACTGATAACATTTTTAAAGCAAATAGTGCGTGGTTATTTTATTGTTAACATCATATTATGTAATATATTATGTAAGTTATATCTTATTATGGACAGTAACAGCAATAGGTACTAGATTTTTTTTTTCTTTAAAATAAAAAATTCATTTTTTCTTAGATTCCGGATTCAAATACCGCATCTGTATTTTTAACCACAAAACTTATTACCAGGTGAATTTTATTGCACTTTTTTGATTTTCATGAAAATGAAACGTTCCTGAAAAATAAAAATAATAAAAAAAAGTTTTAAATGAATTTTTTTTATTATTCTTTTTATTTTTTATTATATTTTTTTTTTTTTTTTTTGTGATGCAAATTTTAAATTTATTTAAAAAAAAAAATAAATTTTTTTTACCTCTACCGCATAGTTCCATTCATAAAACTAACAAGACTTATTGAATAAATTTTTTTTTGTTTTCTTTTCTTTTCATTTTTTGATCCAACACTGAACGCATATAGTTAAACTTTTAAACCGCGCACTTAAATTCCCATTCAGTGTCACACAAACCGATAATAATCAATTATAAACATATTTTATTACCATTTTCATGGTATTTTTATATGTAAGTAAAAAAGAGACAGTGACAATTTTAAAATTAATTCTTTTGCGTTTTGAAATAAAAAAAAAAAAATTAAAAAAAAAAAACAAAAAAAACATGGAATAGAAGGAGGCCCTAAAACATTAATACTTTCTTTCATTATATATATGTATTTTTTTTTTTTTTAATTTAAAAGTTAGAAAATGGAAATTTGTGGTTATTACTTTGGTGTAAAATAAAATGAATATAATGAGAGATATAATTAATAGAATTATTATTCATAGTTTTTGAAAAGAAAAAAAAAAAAGGTTTTAAAAAATACAAAGTAATATTTTAATAACTATATAAATTAATTTTTTTTTTTTTTTTATGATGTTGTAAATAAGTATGTAAAATTATTTGAAATTTAAAAGAATTCGAAATTTCAAAAAAATAAATAATAAACTGTAATATGTAAGTATGAATTGCGTAGCTGATTTACATTGCTAAATTTAGAACTAATGTCCAATTTCCCGTTATATTTGACCTTTCGAAGATCTACTCCTTTCCTACAGGATAAAGAAATGATGGTGAGTACTTCCTTCACAAAATATATCGTTATACAGAAAAATTGTATAGATCGAGAAGTGCAACCAAAAGGTTAAGTTCCACTTTAATTTTTAATATCCTGGTGGGTTGGTAATATAACAGTTGAGCTTATATAACTTAAGACGTTTGTAAGTGCCTGTTACATATGTAAATTTATGAAGATCAATGACGGTGTAATTGCAGAAGAATAACAGTTTAAGTAAAATTAATGTCATTTTGTTTGAAAAAACTTCTCGAGCCTATATTTTCCTACTTCAGCAAACTCCTAGTTTCCATAATATTACATAAAGAAATCATTAAGCAGGTAAAAGAGTTTATTTTATTAAGAAGCGCGCATTTTCTAAATTACGTATATTATCAGGTTCCCTGTCTGTATAAAAATCTAAAATTTGGATTTTGAGTTTTTAACGGTTAATTTTTTTCACCATAATTTTCCATTTGTAATAATTACTTTAAATCATAATGCATATATAAAATAAACTTATACGAAGGCCCAATAAATATGGGATCTCCCTGTGACAGTCAATTTAATTCATACAGAAAGTAAACAATTCAGTACAGTATACATTTTTTGTAAGGCTACATTAAGGTCCACCAAATTACCTATGAGCACATTTCAAAATAATATTTGGAAAATTTGCTATTAGTTTTACTGTGTCCATCCACTCGTTTGTTTACAAAACGTTTACAATATTTTAGAGATAATAATGAAGTTTTGACTATGGACTAGTCTCTGAAACAAATAAATATTGTATACAATAACAATTTTTATACCCGTATGAACTATGTTCAAGGGTATAATAAATTTGCCATTACGTTTGTGACACCTTAAAGGAGCCGAGCTAGATATAGTGTCAAAGGTATGGATCGGCTCAGAATCGAATTCTGAGTCGATTAAGCCATGTACGTCCGTCCGTCCGTCCGTCCGTCCGCACGATAACTCAAAAAATAAAGGAGCTAGGAGGCTGAAATTTTTTTTACGTCACTTTTGCAAAATTGTTAGTTTTGCTATTTAAATCCAACATTTTCGGTCGGCGGGTTCGAGTAGCTGCCATACAACTTCTTTCTTTATATAGAAATAACTCAGTATCTATTCAAGCTAGGGTTTTGAAATTTTGCAAATGATGATCAAGTTTTATGGCAACAACTTCTGTAAAATTTGGTTGTGTTGGTGCGACGGGTTCGGGTAGCTGCCATACAACTTCTCCGTTTAAATGAGAATAACTCAGTGTTTATTTAAGGTAGGAATCTGAAATTTAGTAAAGAGGTGTCGAGTTACATGCCAACAACTTCTTTAAAATTTGGTTGGTCTAGAGCATCCGGTTCAGGCTTCTTGCACCTCTTGGAAGTTAATAAAGCTAGGCGTCTGAAATCTTGCAAATGTTGATCAAGTTTTATGGCAACAACTTTTGCAAAATTTGGTTGTGGTGGTGCGACGGGTTCGGGTAGCTGCCATACAACTTATCCGGTTAAATGAGAATAACTCAGTGTTCATTGAAGCTAGGAATCTGAAATTTAGTAAAGAGGTGTCGAGTTATATGCCAACAACTTTTGTAAAATTTGGTTGGCCTAGAGCAGCCGGTTCAGGCTTCTTGCACCTCTTGGAAGGTAATAAAGCTAGGCGTCTGAAATCTTGCAAATGATGATCAAGTTTTATGGCAACAACTTCTGCAAAATTTGGTTGTGCTGGTGCGACGGGTTCGGGTAGCTGCCATACAAAATATCTTTTAAAATGAAAAGAACTCAGTGTCCGTCCGCACGATAACTCAAAAAATAGAGGAGCTAGGAGGCTGAAAATTTTTTTACGTCACTTTTGTAAAATTGTTAGTTTTGCTATTTAACTCCAGCATTTTCTGTCCCCGGGTTCGGGTAGCTGCCATACAACGTCTTTCTTGAAATAGAAATAACCCAGTGTCTGTTCAATCTAGGTATTTGAAATTTTGCGAATGATGATCAAGTTTTATGGCAACAACTTCTACAAAATTTGGTTGTGGTGGTACGACGGGTTCGGGTAGCTGCCATACAAAATATCTTTTTAAATGAAAAGAACTCAGTGTCCGTCCGCACGATAACTCAAAAAATAGAGGAGCTAGGAGGCTGAAAATTTTTTTACGTTACCTTTGTAAAATTGTTAGTTTTGCTATTTAACTCCAGCATTTTCGGCCCCCGGGTTCGAGTAGCTGCCATACAACGTCTTTCTTTAAATGGAAATAACCCAGTGTCTGTTCAATCTAGGTATCTGCAATTTTGCGAATGATGATCAAGTTTTATGGCAACAACTTCTGCAAAATTTGGTTGTGTTGGTGCGACGGGTTCGGCTAGCTGCCATACAACTTCTCTTTTTAAATGAAAAGAACTCAGTGTCCGTCCGCACGATAACTCAAAAAATAAAGGAGCTAGAAGGCTGACATTTTGTATACGTCACTTTTGCAAAATTGTTAGTTTTGCTATTTAACTCCAGCATTTTCGGCCGCCGGGTTCTAGTAGCTGCCATACAACTTCTTTCTTTAAATTGAAATAACCCAGTGTATATCCAATCTAGGTATCTGCAATTTTGCGAATGATGATCAAGTTTTATGGCAACAACTTCTGCAAAATTTGGTTGTGTTGGTGCGACGGGTTCGGGTAGCTGCCATACAACTTCTCTTTTTAAATGAAAATAACTCAGTGTCCGTCCGCACGATAACTCAAAAAATAAAGGAGCTAGAAGGCTGACATTTTATATACGTCACTTTTGCAAAATTGTTAGTTTTGCTATTTACCTCCAGCATTTTCGGCCCCCGGATTCGAGTAGCTGCCATACAAAGTCTTTCTTTAAATGGAAATAACCCAGTGTCTGTTCAATCTAGGTATCTGCAATTTTGCGAATGATGATCAAGTTTTATGGCAACAACTTCTGCAAAATTTGGTTGTGTTGGTGCGACGGGTTCGGGTAGCTGCCATACAACTTCTCTTTTTAAATGAAAATAACTCAGTGTCCGTCCGCACGATAACTCAAAAAATAAAGGAGCTAAGAGGCTGATATTTTTTTTACGTCACTTTTGCAAAATTGTTAGTTTTGCTATTTAACTCCAGCATTTTCGGCCCCCGGGTTCGAGTAGCTGCCATACAACGTCTTTCTTTAAATGGAAATAACCCAGTGTCTGTTCAATCTAGGTATCTGAAATTTTGCGAATGATGATCAAGTTTTATGGCAACAACTTCTGCAAAATTTGGTTGTGGTGGTGCGACGGGTTCGGGTAGCTGCCATACAAAATATCTTTTTAAATGAAAAGAACTCAGTGTCCGTCCGCACGATAACTCAAAAAATAGAGGAGCTAGGAGGCTGAAAATTTTTTCACGTTACCTTTGTAAAATTGTTAGTTTTGCTATTTAACTCCAGCATTTTCGGCCCCCGGGTTCGAGTAGCTGCCATACAACGTCTTTCTTTAAATGGAAATAACCCAGTGTCTGTTCAATCTAGGTATCTGCAATTTTGCGAATGATGATCAAGTTTTATGGCAACAACTTCTGCAAAATTTGGTTGTGTTGGTGCGACGGGTTCGGCTAGCTGCCATACAACTTCTCTTTTTAAATGAAATTAACTCAGTGTCCGTCCGCACGATAACTCAAAAAATAAAGGAGCTAGAAGGCTGACATTTTGTATACGTCACTTTTGCAAAATTGTTAGTTTTGCTATTTAACTCCAGCATTTTCGGCCCCCGGGTTCTAGTAGCTGCCATACAACTTCTTTCTTTAAATCGAAATAACCCAGTGTATATCCAATCTAGGTATCTGCAATTTTGCGAATGATGATCAAGTTTTATGGCAACAACTTCTGCAAAATTTGGTTGTGTTGGAGCGACGGGTTCGGGTAGCTGCCATACAACTTCTCTTTTTAAATGAAAATAACTCAGTGTCCGTCCGCACGATAACTCAAAAAATAAAGGAGCTAGAAGGCTGACATTTTATATACGTCACTTTTGCAAAATTGTTAGTTTTGCTATTTACCTCCAGCATTTTCGGCCCCCGGGTTCGAGAAGCTGCCATACAAAGTCTTTCTTTAAATGGAAATAACCCAGTGTCTGTTCAATCTAGGTATCTGCAATTTTGCGAATGATGATCAAGTTTTATGGCAACAACTTCTGCAAAATTTGGTTGTGTTGGTGCGACGGGTTCGGGTAGCTGCCATACAACTTCTCTTTTTAAATGAAAATAACTCAGTGTCCGTCCGCACGATAACTCAAAAAATAAAGGAGCTAAGAGGCTGATATTTTTTTTACGTCACTTTTGCAAAATTGTTAGTTTTGCTATTTAACTCCAGCATTTTCGGCCGCCGGGTTCGAGTAGTTGCCATACAACTTCTCTTTTTAAATGAGAATAACTCAGTGTCTATTGAATCTAGCTATCTAAAATTTAGTGAAAAAGTGTCGAGTTGCATGCCAAAAACTTTTGTAAAATTTGATTGATCTATTGCAGCCGGTTTAGGGTTCTTGCATTTCTTGGAACTTAATGAAGCTAGGCGCAATAGATTCGGGTAGCTGTCATACAACTCCACAATTTACATAAATATATCTCTGTAGTTCGGTACTAAAACATCTGAATGTTTTTAAAAGATGATCAAGTTTTATAATAGGATATATTACGTTCATACGGGTATCCCAGAGTTGACACAGTCTACTCTACTGCACTCTTCCTCGTTTTATGTAGGCTCACCCGTTACAGAGAAGAGCAACAGCACCTCAAAGTTTAAAAACGCACTATTTTCAAATGTGAATATCTCAGGTTTTGCTAAACATTTCTTCAATCAAACGTCATATAACAGGACATTATTTTAACTTTATATCAATATCAAAATTATACAATTTTCTGTAAATTTAGTATATTTATATTTACCGTTAAGTGAAAACAGAATGTTACAATATTTTGCTTTCTTCTAACTCTTCTGGCACGCTTCTAATTAGAACCTTGAAATGTAAATTGAAGATTTGTCTTATTATTATTATTAATAAATATCATTTTTTTTTTAAATTCTAAACACATAAAATATAAGAGTTTATCAAGAATTTTAGCAAATTTATTTGACGTTATTAATAATTAATAAAGATTTAACTTTAAATTTGATAAAAATCTTTCTTAAAACCTTATAAGAATCAATTGTATTTCTAGAACTATTAAAAATTGTTTTCAATTTCAATGGATTTTTATATTAGACTTTGCTTCTAATCTATAATAAGTTTCATTCTCTTTCATTTTGTATGCAAAACATTGACAAACTATATTTGATAGATACTTTATTATAATTCTTTCATTATATCATCTTTGACATAAATTCTTTATATTTTTGTCTGACAAGAAACAAAATTTTTCATATAATTAAACATTTTGTTCAGACAAAAATTGTAAATATTTATTCTTTTTCATTAATAAAAAAAAATTTTAATTTTTAAAATTAAATTCTAAAATAATAATACCTTTTTTTTTTTTTTTTTATTTTTATTTTTTTTTTTTTTTATTTTTCTGAAGTTAGGCCACCCTAATTAAGACTTGTAACAGTTTTCATTTAATTTTATTGACATTTCTATTATACTAATAAAATATAAAAAATTAATTTTTAATTTTCTTTTTATATACATAATAATATTATCTATACATACATATATGTATGTATAATATACAATATATAAAACGCGTTTTACTAATTAAACGGTTGTCATTTTTATTACTGATATTTAAAAAGTTAATCTTTAATTTTGAATTAACATAGAAAACAATAGAAATTTATAAGAAAAAAAAAAAAAAAAGATGAATCAAACTCTGACTGTTACTTTTCTTTAATGATTTCTTATTTTCTCACGCGTCTGGAAGTTAATTTTATTCCGGAATTTTTTTTATACATATGTAATATGTATATATACATACATAAATATAAACTAAACTAACACTATAAAACTAATATGTAGTTAGATATCATCTTAAGCGCTATGATAACTTTTATAATTCTTTAACAGATTCAAGTTTACATTTGTATGTACATACATACATACATACATAGTTACAAAGTTTATAATAAAATTCATAAATTCATTATTAACACAAAAAAAAAACTAAAAAGAAATAGAAAAAAAAAAAAAGAGTCGTAAAAATTAAGATGAAACTTAAAAGAGTTGTTCTTTTTTTATTTTTAACACAAACAATTGAAATTTAAAAAAAAAAAATCACTGTTTTTAAACAACGCTGTTTAAATTCTCACTACTTTTTTTTTTTTTTTTTTTTAATATTTTTTATTTTTTCTTTATTTAAAATTTAAATTTTCAATTTTAATGTTTATTTAATAGTTAAAGCAATAAAATTTTTCAATTCCATTTTTTCAAAAAAAAAAAAAAAAAAAAAAAATAACTATCGTTTTAAATTGTAATCCTCTGTATAGTGTTAAAAATTTTCAAAGATCTGTTAAGTTTTTAGTCAAGATAGAAAAAGAAAACAAAAGAAAAAAAAAAATCAACAAACGACACAGGTGTCAAATTAATGTGCCATTTGAATTGATTAAATATGCATTAGAAAGCCATCTATGTATGTATGTACAAACTATAAATGTAAAAATTAAAATACTTAATTTAATTCAAATGTTTTTTTTTTTGTTGCTAGTTGATATTTTTATATACATATTATTTTTACAAGTTTCGGAAATTATAAATCTTTGATTGTTGATTTTTTGAAAATTGATATCCATTTGGCACAACATGTTTTAAAACCATTTGATATTTTAACACTTCAAATTTAATCTTTTTAAAAATTGAATAATTTATAACAAATTTTTTTATTTTTTAAAATGGAAAAAAAACTTTTTTAAATCGATATCACGGAGTGAATACATATTGTTGTTTTTTCTTGTAATAAAACAGTCAAAGCTTTTAACCTTTCACTTGTGCTTCAAAAAAAATGCTATTATAAAACAAAAATCAACAACACAACATGTAATCAATTTATTAATATATTTTTATTTTCTATATTATTGGTATATATGTATACTATAAAAATATTTTCTTTTTAAACAAATTTAGCTTACAAGAAGAACTTGTCTCAAAAAGTCAAAACCTAAGTATGTAAATAATATTCGCGTTGATACCGGGATATATAAAATATTGAAGACAATAAAAAAGTATAGGTAATTAACAAAGAAATGGGTCAGATTGAACATCAATTCTTCGGAAATAATTAATTCTTCAGTAAGTGCTGTAAAAATATGGATCTTCTTTTTTTATGCAGTGCAATAATAACAGAGCTTAAGTACTTTAGCCGTAATTGCACCAAATCAAGAGCAATGAAAGAATTGATACACAAAATACGTATGAATATATAGAGTCTTAAACATCATTTCAAGTCACTGGTCATAAGACTATTTATGGAGCTAAACTAAAAGTCCATACAAGATTTTTTACAGGAGGTGCACAGAACCTATATAAACGAAACTCTTGATCAAACACAAAATAAAAAACTGCTCGCATTGAATTTACATACCACCAATATACAACAATGTGGGTCACGCGGGTTAATGGTATCAAAATAACGTTGCTTACCTACCTAGATATTCTTATATTATATAGTAAATAATTAAAATATTATGTATTTTGTTGTTTGTTTTTTATTTTGGATACTATTGCAAATTATGTAGTCATTTTATCGAAAAGATTTGTTAATATAATCATTACATACTTTTTAAATACATTTGTTGTAAATTCTCCATATTGCACGAAAAATCATATTAAAAAATTTAGCCATATTAAGAAACAGTTTCTTATAACAAAATAAAATTTCAGTTCATTATGTCAAATTTTAACCAAATCTATAGTCAAAATAGACGTACAAGACAACTAAATTATCTTTCATTACAGAAAAATATATGAGAATAACAAAGAAAAGACTGCACGAAATTTTAAAATGTCATTTCTAGAAAATGTAAACGTAAAAAACCTTAAAATAATTGTTGTAAACATAACAAAAACAAATAACTGATCGTTTAAAGGATTTTATAAAGGACTTTTTATAAAGGATTTTATTATAGCTTAAGTCAGAGATTAGACCAGCACAAGATAACTAAGCTTAAGATAGCACATTTAAAAAATAATATTTTTTTACATTATCATTTCATTCCAAATTTATAAAAAGTTTTAAAACCTCGACATTATTGAAATGTTAAAAATTGTATAGTTTTAGAAAATGATGTAAAACAAGGTAGAATGTATAAATAAGGATTTTGAAAGCACACATATTGTAAAACACAATAAAAACAGTTTGAAAATTTTGTGACTTGCACTAAAATTTTTAACCTTTCGTAGAACTTTATATGTCAGTAAAATTGTGAAAAATCAAAAGACGTTTTTTTCAGTTTTAAGGAAACCTTTTCTAATTAATAAAATCTGTTAACACATGTAAAAACATAATATTGAAGTTTTAATACTTACATACGTTTCACTTTGAAGAACTGTGTTCAGGTGCCTAAGTTACAGCTGATTTCTAAAAATAACAGGAAACAGTGCAAAAAAAATTTACTGAATTAACTCAGGCTAATTCTGAAAGATCTTTATTCTCTCAAAATTCTCTACCTAAAAGCGTTGCAAAGATATGGAGAAGAAAAACCTTGCAAAATTTTGTTTTCATATAACGGTAAATTTAAATATTACTTGTGTAATTTTCATATAAAATCCTGTCGTCCTGTCGTTTGACGTTTTTAAATTGAAAAATTATTAAGAAGGACCTAAGATACACACATTTGAAGAAGTTGTTCTATTATACATTAAATTTTTTATGAGACCTACTCATAGTTAAAATTTCATAGTTCTATCATTAACGATGTAGAAACTTTATAAACAGAGGAGGGACGGACGGATGAACGGACTTACAGAGTGAAACAAAAAGCAAGTTTTATTTATTTATTTATTTCGTAGCTGTACAAAAAAGGATTTGTCTTATACAAATCGTACTTAGATATTATACAAGACAAATTAAGATTAAAATTCAAAAACTAAAATTAAGATTAAAATCAAAATTTTAAACAAAATTAAATTTAAAATTAAATTTAAAATTAAATTCAAAATCAAAATTAGAATTAAAACTAAAATTAAAAATAAAAAACAATATTAAAATTAAATAATGTAATTTGTTATACTAAAATAGTACAAAATTTAAGCTTCCCTAATTTCCCCCTCATTGAACAGTCTAATAATTGAACAACATTTCTATAACATTTGTTGCAATTAATGTTGCACTTGGAAGTAGAGTAAAAAGGAATAAATAAAATTTAGTAAAGGAAAATTGCGGACAATAAGTTTTAATAAAAGTCAGTTCTATTCAAAAATGCTGAAATTCAAAAAAAGTTTTGTATTCTTTTATAAACTTTTTAACGGGTAGCACAAGTAGATTTCATTTAGTAGAAGACGGTAGCAGATTCCAAAGTCTACCAACTCTGGCAAAAAATTATTGATCCATATAACGAGAACGAAATCTAGGTAATATAATAAAGCAATTAGATCTTAGAGAATGAGAAAAAACAATTTCAGATAATAAGTAAGCAGGCTAATTAAATTTAATGATTTTAAAAAACAAAAGTAGAATTCTGTAGTCAAAAAGCTTGTCCAAACTAATATCTATTACCCTATTCACATACCAGTAACAGCTACTTTTAATCTATTAAAGCATAATACACTACAACCGCTAAAGACTTCACAACAGTAAAGAAAGTTTGGCAAGCTGAGAGATTTTACTAGCCGAATTTTAGTGTTTGTAGGCGTTTGTAAAAGTTTTTCAAAATTTTTTTAAAAATGTGCTAAAAATCTTTAGATTTTAGCAGTTTTGTTTCAAATTTTCTTAAATTTAGAACTTTTTTAATCAAAAATTTTCATATAATGTTCATCTAAAATTTCAATGTTTAAAATTTTAATTAATAGTTTTTTTTTTTTTTTTATCTTAACTAACTAATTTACATCGCAATTTTAACATACATAAAAATTCAACCTAAAATTTTCCAAATTTATTATACGCACGTAATCATTAACATAAATACGAATTTTAAATTATGTTTAAAAAAAAAAATCATATCTCACCCATCTGCTTTTATAATATAGATAGTATACGCTGTTAAAACTTAATGATCCTTTAAAAAATAAAAAATTTAAATATAAAATAATATGTAATACTTTTATTATCCTGAAATTAATTTTCTGGTTCTATATTAAAGATGATCCCCCTATTTTTAAACCACACACAGTCATAAATTTATAAACTTTGACTTCTAGCGTTATATTGATTCGTAATCATTTAATTAAATAAACAAAGTGCAAAATGGAAATAAAAAATAATCTATATTTTATCATGATCAGGAACCATAAACCACTCATTTTATATATAGATATTGTATGGTCATAAGATGCAGATGGTCCTAATAATATTACTTTTTTTTTTTTTAGATTAGATCATTTTTTAAGGAATTTTTTTTATTTTTCACTCCCCAATTTTTTTGGTTTTTTGTTTTTTTTTTTTTTTTTGGTAATATTTTAAAGATCGCATAATCATGAAACATCATCCCTTTAATTATGATGAAAGGTGTAAAACTTTTTCTATTAAAACAATCTTCAATATGGAATCATTAAGTCAGACAGGATAATATGAATTTTAAGTATGACGCACCGCACGAGTCCAATTGGAATTAATGGTAAAAAATTTTAAAAAACAATAAGAAAAAAGAATCATATGAAAGGGTCTTTTGTTATGACCATCTGTTTGACCTCTTTAACTTTTATTCGTTTTTTTTTTTATTTTTTTTTTTTCAATTAATTACTTCGTTAACACGTTATCCTGTGGTTAAGTCTCTTTAACGCAGTCTATAAAATAAAATTGGTTGTTCATCAAACCATATAATCTTTTTCGTAGGGCTGAATCAAAAAAAAAAAAAAAACAATAAAATTTATTAGGTTTATAAATTAGAATATTGTATACGAAATATTGAAGTAGTCTGAGCTAATGAACTTTATTATCTTGGTTTTTGTTTTTTTTTTTTTTGTAAAGATAAGAGGTAAAAAATTAAGTATGTATGTAATTAATCATACAACATAAGGAAGATGAATCAATAATACAGATTTTTAATTGAGCTAGGTCATTATGTTTTGAATAAAATTAGGCAGGAAATAAAATTTTGTACAAAATTAGGGAGTTTACATCTAGTCAAATTTTCCCGTGTCCAAAGAATACAATAGTATTAAAGGGTTTTTAGTGAGTTAAATTCTTACATAGTGATAAAGGAATCGTGTTCCTCATCTTTCGATGATTCCCATCTTACTCGTTTCTATTGCTGGATTAATTAGTTTGAGACAATCCCAATACGTTCCTTTAAATAATCTCCTTTTCTAGAACTAAAACCTAAAATAATATCGATAATTCTAATTTTTAACTATTATTTACGAAGGCTATAACAAAAAGGTTAAGAAAAAACTAATTTTATTTTATTGTCAATTTTTGTTCATTCATGATTAGAATCCTGTGTCAGTTTATTTGAATTTTTGTGAAATTGCGTATATATATTTATATTGATTGAGACCCTACGTTAGAATAAGTTGTACGCCCGATTGGTTCCATCTTATTGAAACTGAAACTATTATGAATTTCATTAACTTGAGAGGGCACCTATTAAGGAGAAATTAAAAAGGACGTTTCAAAATTTTGGTTACTTATTTACAGAAACTATTTTTGGAGAATATGGTACCGTTAGATATCTTTAAAATGGTAAATATAGCATAGATACAGGTTGTCTCATTTAAATACGGAATACTTCAAAAGAAAATCTGGATTATCATATATGTAAGTATTAATCAAGATTTAGTACTAAAAATATAGAGCCATTTATTTGCATCCTAGACGCAAATAAATGGCTTTATATTGTAGAAGTATGTCCGGGAGTAAACGAATAAAAATTCGAATAAAAGTAACTGTCCTCTTAAAGACTACCATATTTATTTCATAGAGATTATTTTTTTTTTAATTTTGGGAGAAAAGGAATACTCAATTTCCAAAATGAATTTAATAAAAAAAGAGCATTTGATTTATTTAAAAAGACCCTTTTTGTATGGAATATTGATTTTTTTCATCACTCTAGAGTACTCAAAAACTTTTTACCATAAATCAAAACCTAAAAAGATAAAATAATCAATAAAGGCTTGTTAAAAAGAGTAGAAGAAGACAAGAAAAATTGTAGTATTTAAAATATACCGTTATATGAAAAAAGAAAAAAATTTTATACTCATCATAATATTTTAAGTAAATATTCTTCTCTTCTAATGCAGCCTGCACTCAAAGAAGACAACCTATATCTATTATGTATGTATATCATATTGAAAATGATTATTAGATGTATCTAATAGTTACCGTTATTTCTATATATAGTTACCGAGAGATCGCCACAGGAGTTCTTGAAATTCATAGTATTTTCATCGCGAAAAAGTTATAGGATTGATTGAGAGTGCAACGTTTTCTAAAGTTCAGCCTTGATTGACAATATAACTGACAACAATGTCAAATGATTTAATTCGCTAAATTTTTGCCATCATCAAAACGCTATAAAATACAAAAAATATTCTTTTAATGTTAACAGTTACCGCTTTAAGTTGCTTAGAAACATTGGGATACTTATGTCATACGACTGTTACATTTTACATATGACATTTTAGAATTGAATTTATGATCTTTAGGTCACTCTAAATGAAAAAATATATTAAATTAGTGTACTGTTTAATATGTTAAAGTAATAATTTACAAAAAATATACTAAAAGTAATATAAAAGATTGATAAAAAATGATAAAAAAACTTTATAATTAAAAAAGAAAATATTCTTAAATATTTATTTTCATTGATTTATTATTCATGTCACCTAAATGAATGGTAATACAAATTCAGTTAACTAAGTAAAGTTCCGATAACATGCCTTATATGTCCACAGTAACTATATGTTATTGGAATTTCAATTTATTATCATTTTTTGATCAAATTATTTTTAAATGAAAACATTTTTTTCATTGCATTGCAATTTAATGGTAAATTTCGTTAATATTTTTATTTGAAATTTTGCAGTTATTTGCAAAGATTAGATATGGCTACTCTAAATTTTATGCATTACATAAGGAATATTCTACATTCATAACAAATAATAATTTCATACATTCTAATGCGGTAAAGTTATTTATAGTTTTAGTGTTTTTTGTTTCTTTCTAAGTTATGGCAATGTGAATTTTATTAAATTAAAATAAATATACTTAAAATGAAAGATTCATTTTAAAATAAAAACTTTCATCACTTCAATTCGGCTGTCGTTTAAGTTTTTCATAATTTAATTAATCGGGTTTTAAATTTTTATTAGTACGTTTGGTCTTTCACTGATTGTATTTTAAATAGAGTCGTCTCTCTTTTTGATCCCCTTTAAATCACTTTTAATATTTGATCACCAAAGCGGTTTGGGTATAAATTGGTTACGGTGGTTACAGGGTATTGATTAATGTAAATGTTGTTTAATTTTGTTAGCCTCGCTTTTTTTTTTTTTTGCTTTTTTATTGGTTTTTGAACACAGTTGATTTTTGTAGTGACGCATTTTGCAATTTTGCAATAGCGCATTTCATATTATTTGGGATCTTCTAACATTGATCTTTTTATAGAACTAATTTTTTCTATCGTTGCTGGTCTATGAGTCATTGTTCATAAGCAAAAAAATCTCCTTAAAAGTATGTTTGAAAAGTTTGTTTGTTAACCATATTTAAATGTAAAGTTATAATGCTAAAAATATGTGTATTAGAATTGGATGTTGTTATTGTTTGGCAGAGGGATAGATAACTATCCTTACACCTAGGCCGTGCGACCCGTTGTGCAACCCAACTCCATGAGACGCTAGTTTAACACAAAGGCCTAAATAATCGGACAAGTATCTCCTTGTCAAGCACTCTCACTTCGGCAATATATTCACAGTAATCCTCGTATTGACAAAAAACGTGTAATATACCCTTCTGTATCCTACGCATTACTATGTCAATTTGATTTATTCTTTCACTATATGTTCTCAGCATCAGTTGACTTGTAGTGATTCCAGAATAGAATCTGAGGTCTATCATGTTTAAATTTCGGTACTTTCTTCTCTCTTCCCGACCAAATCGCTCCAAATCGCTCGTATGTAAGGAACCAGAGGTCGGCATCTAACTTTCTTTTATCTTGGGTTTTACCTAGTACTTTACACTCATTCAAGGCTTTCCAGCATCTGTAGATACAGCTCCATTTGTACAGCCTTCTCTCCATTATTATTATAATGTATTTGCAGCCTGTAAAAATGTTAATGAATTTCCCTCGGATTTCTGTGTGCGTGTTCTACCGCGATCTCTTCACATTGACGTTAAAATTGAATATTGATTTATGCCCCACAATTCAATTTTGATCTATTTTATAATTTTTGAATTAGGATTTGAATTGTTTTAGCTATTAGGTATATATTAATAATAATAATGTACTACATCTCGATATACATATCTGTAAGATTGATTGCTTCAACTGTTGTTATACCGATAGCTAATTTTTTTTATCATAATAAGTCTTCATTTCACTTCTTAAACACAATCATCATGATAATGAATTCGTTCTAATTTAATTTAATTGTTTGTCCATTTATATGCTTATATTTGTTTGATATTGTGTTTGATATTGGGGTAGTTATTAGGTTAGCTACTAATTTTTATTTTCATTTTTTTTCGAAACCATATTTTCGAAAATACTAACTTTCACTAACAATTAATAAAGACTTAAAGACCTTCTGCATATCTACCTTAGATTTCTTATTATTTAATTGGTTTAGAAATTTTTTCAAAGCATGCAATTTAATAAATTTTTTCTGAATATTTCATAAATTTTTAAAATACGTTACATTTTATGCTACAATTAACTTTAAATTTTTAGAATGCATTATTCCTTTTGTTTTGATTATATGAAACGATTTAATTGTACAATATTTTGGTTTTTTTTCTATTTTCTTTTTAACTGTGTTTTTAGTGTTTGACCTTTTTGGTTCGTTTTTTTCTTTTCACTTGTCAATTTTAATTTTGTCAAACATTCATGAAGTAAGTAAAATGTTTATTTAAAACAAAAATATTTACCAACAAACAAACAAAAAAAGTCTATTTTTTTTTAAAATTCAATCAACGAAATGTATATTTCAATTTAAAAAATATGAATGTATACATTACGCCAACGCTTAACTAACTACTAAATAATTAATGAATGGCTTATCTGAACTTTATGACTATTTACCTTTACTGAAATTTATTAACATAACATATATTATGTACAGACATATATAAATTGTAGGTATTATATATTCAAATTTTTGGTTTTGTTTTTTTTTTTTGGGTATTTCGAATAATTAAAGTACCTATATGTATATGCTTTTGACTACTTTATAATATATGTCTGGATAAACAATTTAAATCGAAACTTTACATAAAAATTTTAGGAAAAAGATAAAACAACAAATCAAAAAAAAAAAACAAAACATTCAAATAAATTTGAATATATTAAATTAAAAAAAAAAAAAAAAAAAAAAAACAATTTTATTTAACTTTGCAACAATGTTTTAAAAAAGTTCAAAATTAGTTAAATACATAATAAGAAAAATTCAATATTCTAATCAACTATAGATTTGCCGGTTAGATCTAAAACAATGCTTATCCTTTGTTACATATTAAGTGTTTACTTGATAAATGTATTCTAATAGAATTTATACTTTATATTTTTTATAAAGCTTTAAATATATAAAAAATATTGCTTGAACCGCCTCGCTTTCCTTATTTATTTACCTCGAATTTCCGAAACGTAAAAGAGGCATGATTTAAAAC
Source organism: Poecilobothrus nobilitatus (assembly GCA_947095535.1). NCBI lineage: Eukaryota > Metazoa > Arthropoda > Insecta > Diptera > Dolichopodidae > Poecilobothrus > Poecilobothrus nobilitatus. The sequence goes on along the minus strand of OX352774.1, from coordinate 80,052,620 downwards.
CCTTGTACCAAATTTTAAGTTTACATTTTCTTAGGCCTTGAGGGCGTGTATCAGCTACCCGAACCGCCACTCAATTTCCCCTTAAATTTCAGGGACATAAAAGAAACACTATAGAACATCGATGTACCAATTTTCAATGTTCTATCTTTATTGGTTTAGGAGCTATGCTTATTTGCTCTTTGGCTAGTTGGGAAACTTCCAAATCCGAACTCATGGTTCAAATAATCTCAAATATCAGTTTTCAATTTTAAAGAAAAGGAAATATGACAAAATACCCTTGTACCAAATGTAAAGGTTCCATCTTTATTGGTTTTGAAGATATGCTGATTTGCTATGGGGCTCGTTCGAAAACTTTCAAAATCCGAACCCATAGTCTAAATCATCTCAAATTTTAGATACATAAAACATGACAGAGCACTCTTGTACCAAATTTTAAAGTTCTATCTTTGTTGGTTTTGGAGATATGATCGTTTAATCTTGGCTTTGTTTAGAAGCTTCCAAAATCCGGACTCGTGGACCGATTTTTCTCGATTGCAATCCCGCATTTCTTTCGTAATTAGTAACCTACTATATGAATATCATCTCGATAGCTTCATTAATTTTTGAGTTATCGTGCGAAAGGACAAACAGATAGACGGACGGATGAACGGACATCGTTAAATCAATCAATATATATGTACATGCCGATATCTACCTTGTTTCTTTTTGGTGGTTACAAAAACCATACCAAAATTAATATACCCTATACATTAGATGTAGGGTATAATAAAAACAACAACTCTTGACTCTCTAAAAAAAATATATAGCTTAATGTGGATTATATCTTTAATTTCATTAGGAGAACACCATGAGCTAAATACTATATCTAGTTACTATTTAGATATCCTATTCTCAAATGAAAAATTCATATTTCGCAAAGTAAAAACATCAATATTAAATTTATTCAGAATAAGAAACTGACAATATTCTAATATCCATAATGTACGTATTTTAAAAGCTCTAATATCGGACAACATAAAATCTCAATTCTCCTTTATGCTAGAAAGTAACAAATTATATCTCGGACAATTAACAAGCATACATTAACAGTATCTAGATTAAAGAATAATTATATAATATTTTGAGGGTCAAGAATAGTTAATATCACGTATTTCAAGGTACGTGACAGGTAAAAATCGAAAAATATTATAAATTGGCTGAAATAGAAACGATGTTGAAAATGTAGCTCAAAATTAAATGTTTTGCTAAAAATCAAGATAAAAATGATTTGTGAAGGTTGGTTATTTAACGACCAAATATTTCAAAATGCCAAATTACAAAATTTTAAACATAAAATCCCAACTATTTAACATTATATTACAAAATACCGAACAACAAAATCGTAATTTGTAAACAAAAGTCATTCACATGCAAATTAAATCTAAATAAAAATAACTTCAAACGTTTTAAAACATCTTAAACAAAATCTGAAAACAAAAACTTCAGAAAAAAAAATTTTGAACGAAAAATTTCAAATTAGCGTCTAATTTAGATATTTAGCAACTACAAAAATCATACTAATTTAAAATCTCGCATACACATAGATTATAGATATTATTACGAAAAAATCTTCCTTATAATCCTCATTCCGTAAGCAAATATACATACTTATAAAATCGCTCTTAATTCAAATTTACCCTATATATAATATTATATTCATATTCTTCAAAAAGCGAAAAGCGTAAGCTCTGATTTTGTAGCAAACTATATGAAATCGTTTACAATTATTTTTCATATACATATGAAACAATAAAAAAGAGCTACTAACGCCCCGAAACTCCCGTTAAATAAATTATTGAAATCCTTACAAGTTACAACTCTAAAATTCCTCCTAATTTTTTTTTTTAACGTAATATATTTCAATTCAACAACAAAACATTGAAACCCCGTTATTCAAATTTTTAAAATCATGATTTTGTGGCACAGTCAAATTTAAATTTTCAATCTTACTGTTATACAATTAATTTGAGATTTGGTAATTAGGATTTTGTATTTGGGATTTTATAATTTGGGATTTTTATATACGCTCCCAATTTAAGAACGCCTTCATCTAATTGTCGACTGTAAATGAAAAACATTAAAAAAGATGCCTATATTGTATAACAGTAAAACCTATTGAGTTATACCTATATTGTATAAAATTAAAGCGTATAAAATAAAATTTATGAAAAAGAAGAAAACTCTTTCACAATTAAGTTTTAAATCACCACAAAATTTTTTAAATAATCATTAATTTTATGGTAAACCAGAAAGTAAAATGGATGTCACATAATATATTTCAGCCTATAATTATCATGAACAAACATTGGAAATGTATTTTGTTTTTTGTTTTTGTATAAATAGAATTGTTTCATATTAATAATTTAAAGTTAAGTTTTTATAGATAAAAAAAAAAAAAAAATTAAGGAACATATATAGTACATATGTATAATATTATATACATACATAATAGAACATTAACAATTAATTTATGAGTAGTATTTTAATTGAATTCGTTATTAACTGCATTGAATGTAATGGCAATAAAAGATAAGAATTAAAAACAAAAACATTGTTTTGTTAAGACTTCAGTATCAGAAAAGTAATGCACTTGATTATATTTTTGAGAAAATCTGCTTTTAAAATCGATTTTAGGTTTCCTTAGAATTACTTCATTTGATCAGACCATCATATGCAAAGATATTTTAAGTTTCTCCAATAGTTCTCAAAGTAAATCTTCAAACATTTTTAAAAGTCTTTTCTCTATAAATCTTCATTATAGGTTCTTGATTTCTACAGTTTTCTCATGCTAATCTCGGATATCATACTATACCACCCCTGATATAGTCTTCCTTTTCCGAAAACTAAACTGTACATTACATCACTATATATTAAAAGGCCCATCCTAAAGTTTGGTTTTAAAGGGGGTGGTTTTGGCTGGTTAAAGTCCAACACTATCAAAAGGAACCTCGTGCAGTTCTATTGAGGGACTTTCGATATTTTCCACTGTCCCTCGTAATAAAAAAAAAATACTATACCAACCCTGATTTACTTAAATCGACAAATTCGTATAGTGATCTAAAGATAATTAAAAAACATTCGTTAAAAGTCGAGTATTTTAAAAATAATTCTTACATTAAGATTGGATTAAATAAAAATGTGTATATAACTTTAGCATGTAAGAAATTCTGAAGTGAAGATAGCCCTTTATTAGATAATCAGTAAACAGATTCAACAAAAAAAACAAATAAAAAGAAATTTACAAATTCACCTGTTTTGTTGTTAACTTGTTAAAATTCTTTAGGTTCTATTCTTCATCTATTCTTAAACTTTTTTTTTTTTTCTTAACTATAGATACTTTTTTTTTGTTTTGTTCAAAGAAAGTGTTAAATTGCAGAGCGCGTTCAATTACGTGTCATGCATGTTAATGTAAAATTGCATTGTATTTAATAACAGACAAAAAAAAAAAAATTTTTTTTTTTTTAATGTACATATATTGGTATTTAATTTTGATTTTAGGTTCGTAATGCTTACGAAGCAAAAATATTAACGAAATTTTACATTTTTACTTTTAGGTGCTTTGGATAGTAAAATGATGGGTATAATAAATAGAAATATTTACTTTTTATTAATATTCTAATAAAATTTAGATTTAAATATTGCAAAATAATTCAGTTCGAAGTTATAGGCAGTCAAAGAACAACTCTTATGTTTAGTTCATCGCTAATGTCGAACTAATATCGTTCCTTGTTTTTCTTTTCTTCATCTTTCAGAATCTTAAAACAAAAATTAAGTAATACTTGTAGGTTCCAATCTATTGCTAAGCTTAGAAAAAAAGATGGCTTTTAGTTGGTTAAAGTCAAAAAATATCTATCTAATATCTTTTATTCACTTACTTTTGTAAGTGTTCTCCAACAAAAGATTTCCCCAAATTTTAAAGCATGTATTTTTACAGCACGTTTAGAAGAGTTGCACAAAATTTCATTTAACTTTTGAACACGTTAATAATTCTTTATCTTGTAAGCTATTAGGAAGTAACTATAACATTGATTTCATTAATATCATCACATAAAGTGCGGTCAATAAACGTCATATAATCAAAGTCATATTAAGTACCTAATGTAATCGGCTTTGTTTTAAAAAGTTATTTAGTTATACTATAGCAGGCACTTTCATTGCACTTCATTCTGCCATACTCTATAAATTTTTGCCAAAAACTTCCGAAACAAATTTAAAAGTTTAGTAAAGATCTAAAGTTCTTACAGTTGTATCTTAAAGTTTATTTGTTTTACATTATTGTTCGAATGCTTCTCATTAGATTTATACATTTTATTTTGTTGTTTTTTGTTTATTTTTTCCTCAAACGACAATCTGAGTAATTTATACTTCAAATCACGTTGAATTCTTCTGAAATCAATTTGTGAATAAATAATATTTAATTTTAATTTTTTTTTTTTATTTTTATTTTTTTTTTGCTTTATTTTATTTTTAAAATAAACGGTAAAATAATTTGACTTCTGGTTTACTTTTTTAAATAAAATGTACAATTCTAAATATATATATTTGTAATACATATGCCATATATATGTTTATGCAATTGCAACACGTTCATATATTATCACAATAAAGGTAATAATTTTATTGAACTTTGGAATTTAAATGCATTATGTTATGCAGTTAAATTATTTTATATTATTATCTATAGTTAAAATATTATTTACATTGTATTCAATATTGATCTGTTCTAAATGCCCAAATAAAAATATTATAATATATAAAAGTTTGCATATACGACTACATATATATATATTATTATATTGTGTAGCACAGTTTTATTATTTAACATTGTTCAATAATAATTTTTTATTGTTTTAACAATTTAACTATATATAACTTAAGATATAACTGAAAGAAAATTTATACAATTAAATATTTTTAAGAATTAATATCAATATCGAATAATTTGAACAGAATAGTTTTACTTTTTTATAAAGCCATTTAGTTAGTCTGCATGACTTCTCTAACTACTCCCACATGCATTTAGAATGCTTAAACAGGCAAAACTACACCAACAAGAATATGATATTTATACTAAAGTCTATAATATAAAGTCTGTCCTTATATATACCTCCTATACCCTGAAGCAAAATTTAGATCGAACGGTAAAACTAAACAATATACTTACTTCTTTCTTAGTTAAGCTCATTGAGCTTTACATATTGATAAAAATTATTTTGACAAATATACTGGACATACAAATATATACCAAAAAATTTAAACATCTAAGAACTTAATTCCACAAAATATACTGATTATATTTAACCGAAGGTCTCAAGTCATTAGAGAGCAAAATTATAATGTATCACTGCATACTCAACTCAGTATAAACTTTCGATATTCAAATCTAAGGGATCAACAGTAAATCAAAGTTTTGGATAGATTTCATAGAACTTTTGTAAAGATCGTAAAGAGCTTTTAAAAAGCTTTCAGGTCAAGATCCTGAGATGTATGGATTGTAATAATAAAAATATAAATTATCTTCAAAGAGATGTGATTTCAAAAAAATACATAGGTACAGTATGTTAGTTCATCTGACTGAGTCGATAGATAATATTACGTAAAAGAAATAATTTGCTGAAGATTTTTTCTCATATTATGTGAAGTTGAAATTCTCTTGCAACTTACTGAATCTCTAAATATTATTTTAACATTGCAATTAAATATAGTTGTAAATATATATATATATATATAATGTTAACAATAAAAAAAAGAAACATTTTAAAGTTATTATTAATTTGGGGACTCTGTACTACGATACAAATAATTCTAAGGAAACGGGAAGTAGAAAAATCAAGAAAAAAGAAATGCCTAAAAACTTTTCAATAATTGAAAAAAAAAAACAATGAGCAGATACTTTAAAAATTTTAATAAAATAAACTAGAATTTCTTATTATATAGGCATCTTCAAAAATTTAATAAAATCCTAATAACGGTTGTTTATATCACAATATAATATTTAAAGGTTAATCGAAAAAAGAAAATTTAGAATATTAACACTTTTCAAAAAAAAAAAAAATATATAATTTTATGTTTAACAGAACTATGGATAGTTTTAAATATTTAAGAAAACTGTTAACTTTGTTGCAACAACAAAAATTTTGAATAAATCTTAAGGTTATTCTTAAAACATAATACCTGTGCTGTGGATATTTTATAGAAAAACCATTCATCCAAAAAACTGTCAGCAATGAGGTTTTCTTTCGAATCTTGATAATTTTTAGCATATTTTTCAAAAATAAATTTTACTTATTACTTTTACTCTGTTTGTTCATACCTCCGTCCGTCCGTTCGTCCGTCTATTTCTCTGTTTATTTGACGAACTTCTCCAATATTGAAACTAGAGCAATGCAATTTTAACCATGGAAATGTTTCTTAAAAGAATTAATGTTGTGAAACAACTGCTTTATAAAATCTCGCTATAATTATAGACCTAAAGTCCTTAAATTTTTTTTACTTAATAAAAAAGTATCAAAATGATAAGATCTTTTCAAATTAGCATACAAGTTAGTCTAAAACAATTTTTTCAATGTGTCCCATTTAAGAGTTATTAGGGATCAAAAAATTTGCTATTTTTAAACATCTGCTTTTCTTAATTATATAGGGTTTCCATTGAATTAAAGAAAGTATCTCTTGATTTTTCATAATTTTTCTTACAATTAAGATTTTAAGAAAATTTACAAATTTTGGTACAATTTTAAAATGCTTTTATAGTTTTTTTGGAAAATATGCGCCTTTAAAAACCTTTGATTTTATAATCTACCTTAAGTTTTGCTTATTTCTGATTTCTCTACAAGTACCCTTAGTTATAGTTCTTGGTATTCCGATTTCCTATATTTGAAGCATATAAGAACTTAGAATATATTTTCCACTTATGTTTCAGAATTTTACGCTCTTTCACTAAAACTATAATATAATAAGGATGTCTACCTAAATATCATTATTTTAATCACATTTGTATATATTACAAATTCACATATACCTATACTTACTTATATATATATATATCTACTATAATACATTTATATTTAATGGTTCGTGCTCGAATTACATTTATAATGTCTTTATGTTAAAAATGTTGAAAAAAAATTCACATAAAATTCAGTATTTAATTTTATATACTAATGCTTTTAATTTTTTCAAATTTTCTTCATTTTTGGAATTTTTTTTTAACAAAAAGCAAAAAAAAAAAACTAACAGACTAAAAAAATATCTAAAACTACCACTTAGTTTAAAACATCACATGCTAAATAATTTCCTTTTCCTTTTATGTCGTAAAAAATAAAAATGCATAATGGCTTGTGCCATCGTCAACGTATGTTTTGACTAATGGTGTTTATTTTAAATATTAAATTTTGACACGCGAACTATCTTATATACTTATTATAAATTACCCCTCTGAAAAAACAATTGAATAATCCCCATATATAAAATATTTCTAGTTTTTATTATTTTCTATAATCAGACATAGTTTTTTTTTTTTGTTCCTTTTTTGATCTATTAATATATACTAAAAAAAGGACCTCATTTAAATGTTAATATCCTAATTAAAAAAAAAAATTTCTTTTTTAAAGGTACAAATAATAATGAAATATTTAAAATTTGGAGTAAATTAGTTCCAATCAACAGACATCATAATAATATCAGCTCTTTAAAATTTCAGATTAAAAAGTATCTTAAAAGGAATAATTTAATTTTTAATAAAAGATAATATTTAATATGAAAATTTAATTGTTTTTTAACATTTTCTAAAGATCTTCAGATAGAGCAGCATTCGAACGATTATATCCGGTATGGAAGAACACCTAAGTCACCACAAAAATAAACTTACGGATAATCAATGCTAAACAGTTCTTTTGTATGGTAGTAACACATGGATGATATCTAATACCATCAGTCAAAAACTACAGTTGTTCACAAACCGTGGTCTAAGCATTATCTGCAAATATTCTGTCCTGAATAAGCAACTAAGATCTGTGGAAACTCATTAAAGAGGAACCGATACTGCAACAATTAAGAAAGAAGAAATAAACGTGCAAACTAAGAAAAAAGTCGCATGATCTTGAAGTGGAATTTCCAAGGAAGTAAAAGACTCGGGAGTCCAAACAACACCTGAAAAGGCATATAATTTCCGAACTCAAACAATGCAACCTTACATGGGAAAATGCAAAAATCGTATGAGATGGAATTGTCAATAATGTAAGACCTACGCTCCCTCGCAGAGCAAATGGAGAAAACAAAATATTAATTTTCGCCTTTTCTTAAAGAGATCAAAATCATCAAAAAACTCTTAAAAAACTAAAACGAAAAGTTTCTTCTATAGATTTTTTAAAAAAGAAATTAACTTTGTGGTAAAACCACTTTTCAAAAAAAAATTTTCCTTATTTGTTTCTTACTCTGTCCATTCGTCCGTACGTCTATTTACAAAATGTCTACAATCAGTACCGTTAAAAGCACATTTCCAAAATTAGTTTTTGGTAAAGAGTACATAAATATTAAGTAGGTATTGAATAAAATAAATTTATAATAATACAAAATTTGATAGAAATCATTAGAATAATTTGTTAGAGAAATTGGGAAAAATCATGTCACACTTTTGTCAATTTTAAGGCAACTCTATATTATTAAGAAAAATTATTAACACTAACAAAAATGTAATGTTGGAGCTTTAATTTTTGTATATTACTTCAAAAAATTTGGACGGGTGCCTAAGTTACAGGTATTTAAAAATAGAGAATTTTCAGTTTTTGATCCCTTCCTTAACGGGGGCCAACATAAAAATATTTCCTAAAATGACTCATACTTATTTCCAAAGATCTAACTTCTGTAAAAATTTCAGGCTTCAGGCATGTTAAACAGTTTAAAAGATAGAAGGGGTCCAAATTTTTGCAAAAATTGAGTTTCACAAAACAGTATATTAAAATAGCCACATATTTATTTTATACATATTTATAAAGCTTATAAATATGTATAAAATCTTTGAGCGTTTTCAGATTGAAAATGCGCCTTATATAACCTGTGTTATAACAATTTAAAAATAGGACTTTTTCGAACTTTTTAGGGCTGTAGTTCCGTAACGGGTGGGGCTATAGAAAAAAGTTGTTAAACAAAATTAGATTTGGACAATGCATATCCGATGTTGAAATTGCATTGCTTTAATTTTATTGCTTTCAAACGGTGTAGATATTTTGTAAACACCCAGACGGACGGACAGATGGACAGAGGGAAACTAATAAGCACATTTTTCAAAATTTTTTTAAAAATGTGCTAAAAACAATTAAAAAATCCCTTAAAATAAATCTCAGCCTCTCAAAGTTGGTACAATATTTTCAAATATGTATATTTCAGGTTCTACTTTATTTTTTTCCAATCTAAACCTACCAAACAATAGAACATCTTTTTATCTTTACAAATTAATATAAAAATTACAAAATTTTTTGCAAAATTTAAATATCCCGCTATGTGAAAACACAATTTTGCATGATTTTGCTTTGTTCATAACTCCAGCACACTTCAACATTATATATTTACATGGGTTAAAAGTTTTTTATACCCGTATGAACGTATGTTCAAGAGTATTATAAATTTATCATTACGTTTGCTACACCGTAAAGGATCCAAGCTAAATATAGGCTAAACTGTATCGATCCGATTTGAATTGAATTCTGGTTCAAAAAATAAAGGAGCTAGAATTCTGAAACTTATATCCAGCAAGTTCAGACGGCTGGTTCCAGTAGTTTCCATACAACTTCTTTCTTTATATGGAAATAACTCCATGTCCATTGAATCTAGGTGTCTAGGCAATTGTGAAAAGATACTGAGTTGAATGCTAACAAGTTCTGTAAAATTTGGTTGTGCTATAGTAGCAAGTTCGACTATCTGCCATGCAACTTCAAATTTAAATAAATGCCTATAATTCAGTACTTATTTGCAAAATATCTGAAAAGTTTTATGGAAACATTATATATATATACTATGTTCATATACGGGTAACCCAGAGTTAACACAGTCTACTCTACCGCACCCTTTCTTGTTTTTTATAATTATATAGGATTTATTTAAAATTTAAGAAAATGAAATTGCCTTATTAATTATGTATTATCTATTACAGTTTTTAATCAATATTGTCTCAATGCGGAAAAACTTCAGCACTAAAATAATATTTTATATTTACCTTAAAAATTGAAACAATATAGACAGGTGCATATACTCGTACATATATAATACAATAATCAACTTTTATGTCAATAATATTATAAATTTTTTTCAACTACCCAATTTTATGTTACTTTAGCATGATTAAACTAAACAAATCTGTACAGAAATGTTTTGATAATTTTTTGTTTAAATAAAAAACCAGAATTTTTATCTTATACCTAGACAAGAAGGATTTCTTCTCATTTTCGGAAGCTTGCAAATAAAACATGGTTTTTATTAATTTCAAATACAATTTATATGGTTCAAAAATTGTTGAAATCTTGCGTGACAAACAGAAGTAAGTATACTTTTTCTAACTTAAGAAGAAATTCAACTTTAATCTAACAACCAATCCATTTTCATTTTCTGATAACTTTTTCTTTTTTAAATACACCACCATACCTTATTAATATCTCAGAAGTCAGAATCCAAATATGCATATTTTTAAACATGTTATGTTAAATGTAAAAATTCACAATTAAACATTTCAAGTCTATTTTGATTAAAATTGATGCGAAATTTGTTATAATTTTAAAATGTTAAAAAAAATGCAGGAAAAATGCAGTAGAGTAACCTGTGTTAACTCTGGGATACCTGTTTGAACGTAATATATCTTGTTTCTATAAAACTTGATAATCTTTTAAACAATTTCAGATGTTTTAGTACCGACGTTATAACTGCCGAGATATATTTATGTAAATTGTGGAGTTGTAAGACAGCTACCCAAATCTATTGCATCAACACAACCAAATTTTACAGAAGTTTCTGCAATAAAACTTGATCTTCATTTGCAAGATTGTAGACGCTTAGTTTCATTAAGTTCCACGAGATGCAAGAATCTTGACGAACGAACCGACGAACGAACCGGACGAACCGACAACGGACAAACCGAACGAACGTGCGGACGAACTGACTGCTGTAGCTCAACCAAATTTTATAAAAATTATTGGCATGTAACTGATCACCTCTTCACTAAATTTCCGATACCTAGCTTCAATAGACACTGAGTTATTTTCATTTAAAAAGGAAAATTGTATGGCAGCTACCCGAACCTGTCGCATCAGCACAAGCAAATTTTACAGATGTTATTGTCCTGTGATTCAACACAATTTTGCCCAATTTCAGATACCTAGCTTCAATAGATACTGAGATATTTTCATATAAAGAAAGAAGTTATATGGAAGCTAATCGAACCTGTCGAAAAAACTGCATTTAAATAGCAAAACTAACAATTTTGCAAAAGTGACGAAAAAAAAATTTCAGCTTCCTAACTTCTTTATTTTTTGAGTTATCGTGCTGACGACAATTCGATTCTGAGCCGATCCATCCCTTTGACACTATATTTAGGTCAACTTCTTTAAGGTGTTACAAACGTTATGGCAAATTTATTATACCCTTGAACATAGTCTATACGAGTATAAAAAAAAAAACTATAGATACAAAATTAAAATATATTATTTTATATTTTTTAATTGTAATATCAAACGAATATCATGTCCAAATTGTTAAAAATTGAATTTAACTTATGTCAAGATTACCCACGTATTACATGAATTAATTTAATTTTCAAACAATTCAATTTTGATCAGCTCTAAATTTGAATTCAATTTTATTTTTTTGTTTTTTTTATTTTTTTTTATTTTTTATGTATTTTATTTTAACATGAAATGTTTACTGTAAAATATTTTGATTTCGTTAAAAGCCAATCGATACAAAAAAAAAATAAATAACAAATAACTAAATCTAAATAAATATTAAAATTGTAATTTAAATTAAAACTAAATTTTTTGTTTTTTTTTTTTTTTTTTGTTTTTCCTATGTAAATTTTATTAAATCTAATAAAATTATTAGCACTCAATAATTTAAAAATAAAAAAAAAACTACAAAAATTTGTTACTCTATATTTTATTTTAACAGAAGTTATAAGTGAGTGATATTTACGTTAATCCTTAAACAACAAAAAAACAGAAAAACAAAAACAAAAAAAGAAAGAAGAAGAAAATGAATCAAAAAAAAACAACAGAACAAAAACAAAAAGAACAAAAAAAAATTACACTTATATGGACATGTACATATGTTATAAAGCATTTTACATGTAAAATTTATTTAAAATTTTCAAAAAATATTTTTCTTTTTTACATGTAAAAAAATGTCGAACATTGCATTTCTCGTGATCATACACAAATCGTGAGTTATTTGTTTTAACTTGTTTAGTTAAACAACATTACATTAAATAATAAAAGAAAACAAAAAAAAAATTTAATCATTTTTATATTAGTAATACATTTTATTTTAACTAATAATTATTTAGTATTAGACAAAATATTTAATTTTTCTTCAAAAAAAAAAAAAAATTTTTTTTACTTTCACTATAACGAAATGGCATAACAGGTCGGGATTATTTTTGAAGAAATTAACTATTCTTTTTCACTTTTTAGAACATTTAAAAAAAAAAAATAAATAAATCAGTTTTATTAAAGTAAAAAGTTAAATCAGTTTTATTCTGTCCAATCCGTTTCTCTGTCTGTTACAAAATAAATTTCTATACTGTTTAAGAAAGAACAATGAAATTTTAATCATGTGAAGGCGGTATCTTAAAAAAATGAATGTTGTAGGACAACATTTTTAGGTAAACATGTACCAATTAAGGAAATACAGTCAGTCAAAACTCGAAGGGTCTTGGATTAAAAAATCCCGGTCAGGTTATATAAATAAAAAATATGTATAGCAATTTCATATCGTAATAATTAATAGTAATAATAATAATAATAGTTGCTACGGTGGACTTGTCTTTGGTTATATCATGCAGTAAGGTTGTGTATACTACGGCACGTTGTAGTTCACATGATGGCCCTGACTCTGTAGTAAAACAATAATAATATTAATAAGTAATACTAATACCAATAATAATACCTGCTACAGTGACAGTGGAGGTTGAATAATTACCTCATGCAGTAAAGTGTTATATACTAGTGCATGTTGTAACTGTTGTAACGTCTATAGTCACTGTTAGCACAAATAGTAATAATAATAATAATTCATTGTTTCCTTACAGTCCCACTCACAATTCAATGTTTTCGCATCCATTTCCTATCCTTTCCTATCCCTACTCCCTAGCAAATATACTGCGTTAGCAGGTAAGGGTTTCATCTCATTATATTGGCTAAAGGGGCAAGTGGATTTAGTCAGTAAGAATCTGACACTACCAAGGGGAAATTCTTGGTGTCTTTGGAAGATTCCAACCTTCATTTGGAAAAGTGGAAAAAAAGAAAAAATCTTATTTTCAAATATTTATCCTCAGTTATGCTTAACATTTTTTCAGTCAAAGGACGCCAAAAAATATAACTTTAGCTTTATAAATCAATATCAAAATTATTCAATTCCTTACAATTTAATACTTCAACTTATGTGAAGAAAAATTTTGCAACATTAGATCCTTGAAATTTTGAAAAAAGACAAATATTTCAGAATTAACATAAATTATCTCTAAAATTGTTTTTGTATCTCCTCTCTGTGTAAGATCTATTAGGGATGAACAATTAAAAATTTTTAGAAACCGGTAAATTAACGCTTCAATATTAAATTTTTAAATGTCTTTACAACTTTTTTTTATTTAATATATTAGGCTTTCTTTAAAATTGAAGAAAATGTCTCTTAATTTGTCATAATTTTTTCTTATATATAAAATTCTAAAACAATTTATAAATTTTGGTCTCAACTGATTTTATTGTCTTGTTCAATAACTCATAAGTAAGCCTCGTCTGTCTTGTTCATATGTACATAAATCGATATTCAATTTCAGTTTTAAATTATTGAGGTTATTTGTTTTGTTGAAGACTTCTTGTTTTTGTATGTTTAGATTTTCCATATATTTTACGTTGCGTTAAATTAATTTTAACCCATTCAGAAGCGTATTTTCGAGTTTTTAATCGATGTCAAAATATAATTAATGGAAAATATTAATTTTTAGTTACAATTACGATTTCTCTATGAAAAATAACAATTCTAGGTACAAACACCACATTTTTGTACATTATGATGTATTTTTTAATAAAAAAAATAAAATTTAATTTTGAAAATCTGTAAACTCAATTTCAACCCAGAAACGTATTTTCGGGTTTTTAATAGAATTTTCGTGTCGAAACATTTTTTCACCAAAATTCACTATTTGTATGGAAAATATCAATTTTTAGTAACAATTACGATTTCTCTATGAAAAATTACAATTTTACGTAAAAACAGCATATTTTTGTACATTATGACGTATTTTTTAATAAAAAAAATAAAATTTAATTTTGAAAATCTTTAAACTCATTTTTAACCCATTTAGAAGCGTATTTTCGGATTTTTAATCGAATTTTGATGTCAAAATATTTTTTTTACCAAAATTCAGTATTTGTATAGAAAATATTAATTTTAGTAACAATTAGATTTTTCTATGAAAAATAACAATTTTAGCTACAAAAAGCAAATTTTTGCAATAAAGAAATAAAATGTAATTTTGAAAATCTTTAAACTCATTTTTAACCCATTTAGAAGCGTATTTTCGGGTTTTTAATCGAATTTTGATGTCAAAATATTTTTTTTACCAAAATTCAGTATTTGTATAGAAAATATTAATTTTTAGTAACAATTAGATTTTTCTATGAAAATTTACAATAAGCAAATTTTTGTAATAAAAAAATAAAATGTAATTTTGAAAAACTTTTAACTCATTTTTAACCCATTTAGAAGCGTATTTTCGGGTTTTTTTTCGAATTTTGATGTCAAAATATTTTTTTTACCAAAATTCAGTATTAGTATAGAAAATATTAATTTTTAGTAACAATTAGATTGTTCTATGAAAAATAACAATTTTAGGTACAAAAAGCAAATTTTTGTAATAAAAAAATAAAATGTAATTTTGAAAATCTTTAAACTCATTTTTAACCCATTTGGAAGCGTATTTTCGGGTTTTTAATCGAATTTTGATGTCAAAATATTTTTTTTACCAAAATTCAGTATTTGTATGAAAAATATTAATTTTTAGTAACAATTAGATTTTTCTATGAAAAATAACAATTTTAGGTACAAAAAGCAAATTTTTGTAATAAAAAAATAAAATGTAATTTTGAAAATCTTTAAACTCATTTTTAACCCATTTGGAAGCGTATTTTCGGGTTTTTAATCGAATTTTGATGTCAAAATATTTTTTTTACCAAAATTCAGTATTTGTATGAAAAATATTAATTTTTAGTAACAATTAGATTTTTCTATGAAAAATAACAATTTTAGGTACAAAAATCAAATTTTTGTAATAAAAAAATAAAATGTAATTTTGAAAATCTTTAAACTCATTTTTAACCCATTTAGAAGCGTATTTTCGGATTTTTAATCGAATTTTGATGTCAAAATATTTTTTTTACCAAAATTCAGTATTTGTATGAAAAATATTAATTTTTAGTAACAATTAGATTGT
The DNA here is from genome assembly GCA_947095535.1 of Poecilobothrus nobilitatus. Lineage (NCBI taxonomy): Eukaryota > Metazoa > Arthropoda > Insecta > Diptera > Dolichopodidae > Poecilobothrus > Poecilobothrus nobilitatus. The sequence continues at coordinate 80,036,890 of OX352774.1, read as the reverse complement.
TCTATGAAAAATAACAATTTTAGGTACAAAAAGCAAATTTTTGTAATAAAAAAATAAAATGTAATTTTGAAAATCTTTAAACTCATTTTTAACCCATTTGGAAGCGTATTTTCGGGTTTTTAATCGAATTTTGATGTCAAAATATTTTTTTTACCAAAATTCAGTATTTGTATGAAAAATATTAATTTTTAGTAACAATTAGATTTTTCTATGAAAAATAACAATTTTAGGTACAAAAAGCAAATTTTTGTAATAAAAAAATAAAATGTAATTTTGAAAATCTTTAAACTCATTTTTAACCCATTTGGAAGCGTATTTTCGGGTTTTTAATCGAATTTTGATGTCAAAATATTTTTTTTACCAAAATTCAGTATTTGTATGAAAAATATTAATTTTTAGTAACAATTAGATTTTTCTATGAAAAATAACAATTTTAGGTACAAAAATCAAATTTTTGTAATAAAAAAATAAAATGTAATTTTGAAAATCTTTAAACTCATTTTTAACCCATTTAGAAACGTATTTTCGGGTTTTTAATCGAATTTTGATGTCAAAATATTTTTTTTACCAAAATTCAGTATTTGTATAGAAAATATTAATTTTAGTAACAATTAGATTTTTCTATGAAAAATAACAATTTTAGGTACAAAAACCAAATTTTTGTAATAAAAAAATAAAATGAAATTTTGAAAATCACTAAACTCATTTTTAACCCATTTAGAAGCGTATTTTCGGGTTTTTAATCGAATTTTGATGTCAAAATATTTTTGTTAGCAAAATTCAGTATTTGTATAGAAAATATTAATTTTAGTAACAATTAGATATTCTATGAAAAATAACAATTTTACGTACAAAAAGCAAATTTTTGTAATAAAAAAATAAAATGTAATTTTGAAAATCTTTAAACTCATTTTTAACCCATTTAAAAGCGTATTTTCGGGTTTTTAATCGAATTTTGATGTCAAAATATTTTTTTTACTAAAATTCAGTATTTGTATAGAAAATATTAATTTTAGTAACAATTAGATTTTTCTATGAAAAATAACAATTTTAGGTACAAAAAGCAAATTTTTGTAATAAAAAAATAAAATGTAATTTTGAAAATCTTTAAACTTTTCTAGCGTATTTTAGAAGCGTATTTTCGGGTTTTTAATCGAATTTAGATGTCAAAATATTATTTTCACCATAATTCAGTATTTGTATAGAAAATATTAATTTTTAGTAACAATTAGATTTTTCTATGAAAAATAACAATTTTAGGTACAAAAAGCAAATTTTTGTAATAAAAAAATAAAATGTAATTTTGAAAATCTTTAAACTCATTTTTAACACAATTAGAAGCGTATTTTCGGGTTTTTAATCGAATTTTGATGTCAAAATATTATTTTCACCATAATTCAGTATTTGTATAGAAAATATTAATTTTTTGTAACAATTAGATTTTTCTATGAAAAATAACAATTTTAGGTACAAAAAGCAAATTTTTGTAATAAAAAAATAAAATGTAATTTTGAAAATCTTTAAACTCATTTTTAACACAATTAGAAGCGTATTTTCGGGTTTTTAATCGAATTTTGATGTCAAAATATTTGTTTTACCAAAATTCAGTATTTGTATAGAAAATATTAATTTTTAGTAACAATTAGATTTTTCTATGAAAAATAACAATTTTAGGTACAAAAAGCAAATTTTTGTAATAAAAAAATAAAATGTAATTTTGAAAATCTTTAAACTCATTTTTAACCCATTTAGAAGCGTATTTTCGTGTTTTTAATGGAATTTTGATGTCAAAATATTTTCTTTACTAAAATTCAGTATTTGTATAGAAAATATTAATTTTTAGTAACAATTAGATTTTTCTATGAAAAATAACAATTTTAGGTACAAAAAGCAAATTTTTGTAATAAAAAAATAAAATGTAATTTTGAAAATCTTTAAACTCATTTTTAACCCATTTAGAAGCGTATTTTCGGGTTTTTAATCGAATTTTGATATCAAAATATTTTTTTTACTAAAATTCAGTATTTGTATAGAAAATATTAATTTTTAGTAACAATTAGATTTTTCTATGAAAAATAACAATTTTAGGTACAAAAAGCAAATTTTTGTAATAAAAAAATAAAATGTAATTTTGAAAATCTTTAAACTCATTTTTAACCCATTTAAAAGCGTATTTTCGGGTTTTTAATCGAATTTTGATGTCAAAATATTTTTTTTACCAAAATTCAGTATTTGTATAGAAAATATTAATTTTTAGTAACAATTAGATTTTTCTATGAAAAATAACAATTTTAGGTACAAAAAGCAAATTTTTGTAATAAAAAAATAAAATGTAATTACGAAAATCTTTAAACTCACTTTTAACCCATTTAGAAGCGTATTTTCGGGTTTTTAATCGAATTTTGATGTCAAAATATTTTTTTTACTAAATTTCAGTATTTGTATAGAAAATATTAATTTTTAGTAACAATTAGATTTTTCTATGAAAAATAACAATTTTAGGTACAAAAAGCAAATTTTTGTAATAAAAATATAAAATGTAATTTTGAAAATCTTTAAACGCATTTTTAACCCATTTAGAAGCGTATTTTCGGGTTTTTAATCGAATTTTGATGTCAAAATATTTTTTTTACCAAAATTCAGTATTTGTATAGAAAATATTAATTTTTAGTAAGAATTAAATTTTTCTATGAAAAATAACAATTTTAGGTACAAAAAGCAAATTTTTGTAATAAAAAAATAAAATGTAATTTTGAAAATCTTTAAACTCATTTTTAACCAATTTAGAAGCGTATTTTCGGGTTTTTAATCGAATTTAGATGTCAAAATATTATTTTCACCATAATTCAGTATTTGTATAGAAAATATTAATTTTAGTAACAATTAGATTTTTCTATGAAAAATAACAATTTTAGGAACAAAAAGCAAATTTTTGTAATAAAAAAATAAAATGTAATTTTGAAAATCTTTATACTCATTTTTAACACAATTAGAAGCGTATTTTCGGGTTTTTAATCGAATTTTGATGTCAAAATATTTTTTTTACCAAAATTCAGTATTTGTATAGAAAATATTAATTTTTAGTAACAATTAGATTTTTCTATGAAAAATAACAATTTTAGGTACAAAAAGCAAATTTTTGTAATAAAAAAATAAAATGTAATTACGAAAATCTTTAAACTCACTTTTAACCCATTTAGAAGCGTATGTTCGGGTTTTTAATCGAATTTTGATGTCAAAATATTTTTTTTACTAAATTTCAGTATTTGTATAGAAAATATTAATTTTAGTAACAATTAGATTTTTCTATGAAAAATAACAATTTTAGGTACAAAAAGCAAATTTTTGTAATAAAAAAATAAAATGTAATTTTGAAAATCTTTAAACTCATTTTTAACCAATTTAGAAGCGTATTTTCGGGTTATCAATCGAATTTAGATGTCAAAATATTATTTTCACCATAATTCAGTATTTGTATAGAAAATATTAATTTTTAGTAACAATTAGATTTTTCTATGAAAAATAACAATTTTAGGTACAAAAAGCAAATTTTTGTAATAAAAATATAAAATGTAATTTTGAAAATCTTTAAACGCATTTTTAACCCATTTAGAAGCGTATTTTCGGGTTTTTAATCGAATTTTGATGTCAAAATATTTTTTTTACCAAAATTCAGTATTTGTATAGAAAATATTAATTTTTAGTAACAATTAGATTTTTCTATGAAAAATAACAATTTTAGGAACAAAAAGCAAATTTTTGTAATAAAAAAATAAAATGTAATTTTGAAAATCTTTATACTCATTTTTAACACAATTAGAAGCGTATTTTCGGGTTTTTAATCGAATTTTGATGTCAAAATATTTTTTTTACCAAAATTCAGTATTTGTATAGAAAATATTAATTTTTAGTAACAATTAGATTTTTTTATGAAAAATAACAATTTTAGGTACAAAAAGCAAATTTTTGTAATAAAAAAATAAAATGTAATTTTGAAAATCTTTAAACTCATTTTTAACACAATTAGAAGCGTATTTTCGGGTTTTTAATCGAATATTGATGTCAAAATATTTTTTTTACCAAAATTCAGTATTTGTATAGAAAATATTAATTTTTAGTAACAATTAGATTTTTCTATGAAAAATAACAATTTTAGGTACAAAAAGCAAATTTTTGTAATAAAAAAATAAAATGTAATTTTGAAAATCTTTAAACTCATTTTTAACCAATTTAGAAGCGTATTTTCGGGTTTTTAATCGAATTTAGATGTCAAAATATTATTTTCACCATAATTCAGTATTTGTATAGAAAATATTAATTTTAGTAACAATTAGATTTTTCTATGAAAAATAACAATTTTAGGAACAAAAAGCAAATTTTTGTAATAAAAAAATAAAATGTAATTTTGAAAATCTTTAAACTCATTTTCAACCCATTTAGAAGCGTATTTTCGGGTTTTTATTCGAATTTTGATGTCAAAATATTTTTTTACCAAAATTCAGTATTTGTATAGAAAATATTAATTTTTTCTATGAAAAATAACAATTTTAGGTACAAAAAGCAAATTTTTGTAATAAAAAAATAAAATGTAATTACGAAAATCTTTAAACTCACTTTTAACCCATTTAGAAGCGTATTTTCGGGTTTTTAATCGAATTTTGATGTCAAAATATTTTTTTTACTAAATTTCAGTATTTGTATAGAAAATATTAATTTTAGTAACAATTAGATTTTTCTATGAAAAATAACAATTTTAGGTACAAAAAGCAAATTTTTGTAATAAAAAAATAAAATGTAATTTTGAAAATCTTTAAACTCATTTTTAACCAATTTAGAAGCGTATTTTCGGGTTTTTAATCGAATTTAGATGTCAAAATATTATTTTCACCATAATTCAGTATTTGTATAGAAAATATTAATTTTAGTAACAATTAGATTTTCTATAAAAAATAACAATTTTAGGTACAAAAAGCAAATTTTTGTAATAAAAATATAAAATGTAATTTTGAAAATCTTTAAACTCATTTTTAACCAATTTAGAAGCGTATTTTCGGGTTTTTAATCGAATTTTGATGTCAAAATATTTTTTTTACTAAAATTCAGTATTTGTATAGAAAATATTAATTTTTAGTAACAATTAGATTTTTCTATGAAAAATAACAATTTTAGGTACAAAAAGCAAATTTTTGTAATAAAAAAATAAAATGTAATTTTGAAAATCTTTAAACTCATTTTTAACCCATTTAGAAGCGTATTTTCGGGTTTTTTTTCGAATTTTGATGTCAAAATATTTTTTTTACCAAAATTCAGTATTTGTGTAGAAAATATTAATTTTTAGTAACAATTAGATTTTTCTATGAAAAATAACAATTTTAGGTACAAAAAGAAAATTTTTGTAATAAAAAAATAAAATGTAATTTAGAAAATCTTTAAACTCATTTTTAAACCATTTAGAAGCGTATCTCCGTGTTTTTAATCGAGTTTTGATGTCAAAATATTTTTTTTACCAAAATTCAGTATTTGTATAGAAAATATTAATTTTAGTAACAATTATATTTTCTATGAAAAATAACAATTTTACGTACAAAAAGCAAATTTTTGTAATAAAAAAATAAAATGTAATTTTGAGAATCTTTAATCTCATTTTTAACCCATTTAGAAGCGTATTTTCGGGTTTTTAATCGAGTTTTGATGTCAAAATATATTTTTTACCAAAATTCAGTATTTGTATAGAAAATATTAATTTTTAGTAACAATTAGATTTTTCTATAAAAAAAAAGTAAATTTTTGTAATAAAAAAATAAAATGTAATTCTGAAAATCTTTAAACTCATTTTTAACCAATTTAGAAGCGTATTTTCGGGTTTTTAATCGATTTTAGATGTCAAAATATTATTTTCACAATAATTCAGTATTTGTATAGAAAATATTAATAACAATTAGATTTTTCTATTAAAAATAACAATTTTAGGTACAAAAAGCAAATTTTTGAAATAAAAAAATAAAATGTAATTTTGAAAATCTTTAAACTCATTTTTAACCCATTTAGAAGCGTATTTTCGGGTTTTTAATCGAATTTTGATGTCAAAATAGTTTTTTTACCAAAATTCAGTATTTGTGTAGAAAATATTAATTTTTAGTAAGAATTAGATTTTTCTATGAAAAATAACAATTTTAGGTACAAAAAGAAAATTTTTGTAATAAAAAAATAAAATGTAATTTAGAAAATCTTTAAACTCATTTTTAACACAATTAGAAGCGTATTTTCGGGTTTTTAATCGAATTTTGATGTCAAAATATTTTTTTTACCAAAAATCAGTATTTGTGTAGAAAATATTAATTTTTAGTAACAATTAGATTTTTCTATGAAACAATTTTAGGTACAAAAAGCAAATTTTTGTAATAAAAAAATAAAATGTAATTTTGAAAATCTTTAAACTCATTTTTAACCAATTTAGAAGCGTATTTTCGGGTTTTTAATCGAATTTAGATGTCAAAATATTATTTTCACCATAATTCAGTATTTGTATAGAAAATATTAATTTTAGTAACAATTAGATTTTTCTATGAAAAATAACAATTTTAGGAGCAAAAAGCAAATTTTTGTAATAAAAAAATAAAATGTAATTTTGAAAATCTTTAAACTCATTTTCAACCCATTTAAAAGCGTATTTTCGGGTTTTTATTCGAATTTTGATGTCAAAATATTTTTTTACCAAAATTCAGTATTTGTATAGAAAATATTAATTTTTTCTATGAAAAATAACAATTTTAGGTACAAAAAGCAAATTTTTGTAATAAAAAAATAAAATGTAATTACGAAAATCTTTAAACTACTTTTTAACCCATTTAGAAGCGTATTTTCGGGTTTTTAATCGAATTTTGATGTCAAAATATTTTTTTTACTAAATTTCAGTATTTGTATAGAAAATATTAATTTTAGTAACAATTAGATTTTTCTATGAAAAATAACAATTTTAGGTACAAAAAGCAAATTTTTGTAATAAAAAAATAAAATGTAATTTTGAAAATCTTTAAACTCATTTTTAACCAATTTAGAAGCGTATTTTCGGGTTTTTAATCGAATTTAGATGTCAAAATATTATTTTCACCATAATTCAGTATTTGTATAGAAAATATTAATTTTAGTAACAATTAGATTTTCTATAAAAAATAACAATTTTAGGTACAAAAAGCAAATTTTTGTAATAAAAATATAAAATGTAATTTTGAAAATCTTTAAACTCATTTTTAACCCATTTAGAAGCGTATTTTCGGGTTTTTAATCGAATTTTGATGTCAAAATATTTTTTTTACTAAAATTCAGTATTTGTATAGAAAATATTAATTTTTAGTAACAATTAGATTTTTCTATGAAAAATAACAATTTTAGGTACAAAAAGCAAATTTTTGTAATAAAAAAATAAAATGTAATTTTGAAAATCTTTAAACTCATTTTTAACCCATTTAGAAGCGTATTTTCGGGTTTTTTTTCGAATTTTGATGTCAAAATATTTTTTTTACCAAAATTCAGTATTTGTGTAGAAAATATTAATTTTTAGTAACAATTAGATTTTTCTATGAAAAATAACAATTTTAGGTACAAAAAGAAAATTTTTGTAATAAAAAAATAAAATGTAATTTAGAAAATCTTTAAACTCATTTTTAAACCATTTAGAAGCGTATCTCCGTGTTTTTAATCGAGTTTTGATGTCAAAATATTTTTTTTACCAAAATTCAGTATTTGTATAGAAAATATTAATTTTAGTAACAATTATATTTTCTATGAAAAATAACAATTTTACGTACAAAAAGCAAATTTTTGTAATAAAAAAATAAAATGTAATTTTGAAAATCTTTAATCTCATTTTTAACCCATTTAGAAGCGTATTTTCGGGTTTTTAATCGAGTTTTGATGTCAAAATATTTTTTTTACCAAAATTCAGTATTTGTATAGAAAATATTAATTTTTAGTAACAATTAGATTTTTCTATAAAAAAAAAGTAAATTTTTGTAATAAAAAAATAAAATGTAATTCTGAAAATCTTTAAACTCATTTTTAACCAATTTAGAAGCGTATTTTCGGGTTTTTAATCGATTTTAGATGTCAAAATATTTATTTTCACAATAATTCAGTATTTGTATAGAAAATATTAATAACAATTGGATTTTTCTATTAAAAATAACAATTTTAGGTACAAAAAGCAAATTTTTGAAATAAAAAAATAAAATGTAATTTTGAAAATCTTTAAACTCATTTTTAACCCATTTAGAAGCGTATTTTCGGGTTTTTAATCGAATTTTGATGTCAAAATATTTTTTTTACCAAAATTCAGTATTTGTGTAGAAAATATTAATTTTTAGTAAGAATTAGATTTTTCTATGAAAAATAACAATTTTAGGTACAAAAAGAAAATTTTTGTAATAAAAAAATAAAATGTAATTTAGAAAATCTTTAAACTCATTTTTAACACAATTAGAAGCGTATTTTCGGGTTTTTAATCGAATTTTGATGTCAAAATATTTTTTTTACCAAAAATCAGTATTTGTGTAGAAAATATTAATTTTTAGTAACAATTAGATTTTTCTATGAAACAATTTTAGGTACAAAAAGCAAATTTTTGTAATAAAAAAATAAAATGTAATTTTGAAAATCTTTAAACTCATTTTTAACCCATTTAGAAGCGTATTTTCGGGTTTTTAATCGAATTTTGATGTCAAAATATTTTTTTTACTAAAATTCAGTATTTGTATAGAAAATATTAATTTTTAGTAACAATTAGATTTTTCTATGAAACAATTTTAGGTACAAAAAGCAAATTTTTGTAATAAAAAAATAAAATGTAATTTAGAAAATCTTTAAACTCATTTTTAACACAATTAGAAGCGTATTTTCGGGTTTTTAATCGAATTTTGATGTCAAAATATTTTTTTTACCAAAAATCAGTATTTGTGTAGAAAATATTAATTTTTAGTAACAATTAGATTTTTGTAATAAAAAAATAAAATGTAATTTAGAAAATCTTTAAACTCATTTTTAACACAATTAGAAGCGTATTTTCGGGTTTTTAATCGAATTTTGATGTCAAAATATTTTTTTTACCAAAAATCAGTATTTGTGTAGAAAATATTAATTTTTAGTAACAATTAGATTTTTCTATGAAAACTAACAATTTTAGGTACAAAAAGCAAATTTTTGAAATAAAAAAATAAAATGTAATTTTGAAAATCTTTAAACTCATTTTTAACCCATTTAGAAGCGTATTTTCGGGTTTTTAATCGAATTTTGATGTCAAAATATTTTTTTTACCAAAATTCAGTATTTGTGTAGAAAATATTAATTTTTAGTAACAACTAGATTTTTCTATGAAAAATAACAATTTTAGGTACAAAAAGAAAATTTTTGTAATAAAAAAATAAAATGTAATTTTGAAAATCTTTAAACTCATTTTTAACCCATTTAGAAGCGTATTTCCGTGTTTTTAATCGAATTTTGATGTCGAAATATTTCTTTTACCAAAATTCAGTATTTGTGTAGAAAATATTAATTTTTAGTAACAATTAGATTTTTCTATGAAAAATAACAATTTTAGGTACAAAAAGAAAATTTTTGTAATAAAAAAATAAAATGTAATTTAGAAAATCTTTAAACTCATTTTTAAACCATTTAGAAGCGTATTTCTGTGTTTTTAATCGAGTTTTGATGTCAAAATATTTTTTTTACCAAAATTCAGTATTTGTATAGAAAATATTAATTTTTAGTAACAACTAGATTTTTCTATGAAAAATAACAATTTTACGTACAAAAAGCAAATTTTTGTAATAAAAAAATAAAATGTAATTTTGAAAATCTTTAAACTCATTTTTAACCCATTTAGAAGCGTATTTTCGGGTTTTTAATCGAATTTTGATGTCAAAATATTTTTTTTACCAAAATTCAGTATTTGTGTAGAAAATATTAATTTTTAGTAAGAATTAGATTTTTCTATGAAAAATAACAATTTTAGGTACAAAAAGAAAATTTTTGTAATAAAAAAATAAAATGTTATTTAGAAAATCTTTAAACTCATTTTTAACCCATTTAGAAGTGTATTTTCGGGTTTTTAATCGAATTTAGATGTCAAAATATTATTTTCACAATAATTCAGTATTTGTATAGAAAATATTAATAACAATTAGATTTTTCTATTATAAATAACAATTTTAGGTACAAAAAGCAAATTTTTGAAATAAAAAAATAAAATGTAATTTTGAAAATCTTTAAACTCATTTTTAACACAATTAGAAGCGTATTTTCGGGTTTTTAATCGAATTTTGATGTCAAAATATTTTTTTTACCAAAAATCAGTATTTGTGTAGAAAATATTAATTTTTAGTAACAATTAGATTTTTCTATGAAACAATTTTAGGTACAAAAAGCAAATTTTTGTAATAAAAAAATAAAATGTAATTTTGAAAATCTTTAAACTCATTTTTAACCCATTTAGAAGCGTATTTTCGGGTTTTTAATCGAATTTTGATGTCAAAATATTTTTTTTACTAAAATTCAGTATTTGTATAGAAAATATTAATTTTTAGTAACAATTAGATTTTTCTATGAAACAATTTTAGGTACAAAAAGCAAATTTTTGTAATAAAAAAATAAAATGTAATTTAGAAAATCTTTAAACTCATTTTTAACACAATTAGAAGCGTATTTTCGGGTTTTTAATCGAATTTTGATGTCAAAATATTTTTTTTACCAAAAATCAGTATTTGTGTAGAAAATATTAATTTTTAGTAACAATTAGATTTTTGTAATAAAAAAATAAAATGTAATTTAGAAAATCTTTAAACTCATTTTTAACACAATTAGAAGCGTATTTTCGGGTTTTTAATCGAATTTTGATGTCAAAATATTTTTTTTACCAAAAATCAGTATTTGTGTAGCAAATATTAATTTTTAGTAACAATTAGATTTTTCTATGAAAACTAACAATTTTAGGTACAAAAAGCAAATTTTTGAAATAAAAAAATAAAATGTAATTTTGAAAATCTTTAAACTCATTTTTAACCCATTTAGAAGCGTATTTTCGGGTTTTTAATCGAATTTTGATGTCAAAATATTTTTTTTACCAAAATTCAGTATTTGTGTAGAAAATATTAATTTTTAGTAACAACTAGATTTTTCTATGAAAAATAACAATTTTAGGTACAAAAAGAAAATTTTTGTAATAAAAAAATAAAATGTAATTTTGAAAATCTTTAAACTCATTTTTAACCCATTTAGAAGCGTATTTCCGTGTTTTTAATCGAATTTTGATGTCGAAATATTTCTTTTACCAAAATTCAGTATTTGTGTAGAAAATATTAATTTTTAGTAACAATTAGATTTTTCTATGAAAAATAACAATTTTACGTACAAAAAGCAAATTTTTGTAATAAAAAAATAAAATGTAATTTTGAAAATCTTTAAACTCATTTTTAACCCATTTAGAAGCGTATTTTCGGGTTTTTAATCGAATTTTGATGTCAAAATATTTTTTTTACCAAAATTCAGTATTTGTGTAGAAAATTTTAATTTTTAGTAAGAATTAGATTTTTCTATGAAAAATAACAATTTTAGGTACAAAAAGAAAATTTTTGTAATAAAAAAATAAAATGTTATTTAGAAAATCTTTAAACTCATTTTTAACCCATTTAGAAGTGTATTTTCGGGTTTTTAATCGAATTTAGATGTCAAAATATTATTTTCACAATAATTCAGTATTTGTATAGAAAATATTAATAACAATTAGATTTTTCTATTATAAATAACAATTTTAGGTACAAAAAGCAAATTTTTGAAATAAAAAAATAAAATGTAATTTTGAAAATCTTTAAACTCATTTTTAACCCATTTAGAAGCGTATTTTCGGGTTTTTAATCGAATTTTGATGTCAAAATATTTTTTTTACCAAAATTCAGTATTTGTGTAGAAAATATTAATTTTTAGTAAGAATTAGATTTTTCTATGAAAAATAACAATTTTAGGTACAAAAAGAAAATTTTTGTAATAAAAAAATAAAATGTTATTTAGAAAATCTTTAAACTCATTTTTAACCCATTTAGAAGTGTATTTTCGGGTTTTTAATCGAATTTTGATGTCAAAATATTTTTTTTACTAAAATTCAGTATTTGTATAGAAAATATTAATTTTTAGTAACAATTAGATTTTTCTATGAAACAATTTTAGGTACAAAAAGCAAATTTTTGTAATAAAAAAATAAAATGTAATTTAGAAAATCTTTAAACTCATTTTTAACACAATTAGAAGCGTATTTTCGGGTTTTTAATCGAATTTTGATGTCAAAATATTTTTTTTACTAAAAATCAGTATTTGTGTAGAAAATATTAATTTTTAGTAACAATTAGATTTTTCTATGAAAAATAACAATTTTAGGTACAAAAAGAAAATTTTTGTAATAAAAAAATAAAATGTAATTTAGAAATTCTTTAAACTCATTTTTAACACAATTAGAAGCGTATTTTCGGGTTTTTAATCGAATTTTGATGTCAAAATATTTTTTTTACCAAAAATCAGTATTTGTGTAGAAAATATTAATTTTTAGTAACAATTAGATTTTTCTATGAAACAATTTTAGGTACAAAAAGCAAATTTTTGTAATAAAAAAATAAAATGTAATTTTGAAAATCTTTAAACTCATTTTTAACCCATTTAGAAGCGTATTACCGGGTTTTTAATCGAATTTTGATGTCAAAATATTTTTTTTACCAAAAATCAGTATTTGTGTAGAAAATATTAATTTTAGTAACAATTAGATTTTTCTATGAAACAATTTTAGGTACAAAAAGCAAATTTTTGTAATAAAAAAATAAAATGTAATTTTGAAAATCTTTAAACTCATTTTTAACCCATTTAGAAGCGTATTTTCGGGTTTTTAATCGAATTTTGATGTCAAAATATTTTTTTTACTAAAATTCAGTATTTGTATAGAAAATATTAATTTTTAGTAACAATTAGATTTTTCTATGAAACAATTTTAGGTACAAAAAGCAAATTTTTGTAATAAAAAAATAAAATGTAATTACGAAAATCTTTAAACTCATTTTTAACACAATTAGAAGCGTATTTTCGGGTTTTTAATCGAATTTTGATGTCAAAATATTTTTTTTACCAAAAATCAGTATTTGTGTAGAAAATATTAATTTTTAGTAACAATTAGATTTTTCTATGAAAAATAACAATTTTAGGTACAAAAAGCAAATTTTTGTAATAAAAAAATAAAATGTAATTTTGAAAATCTTTAAACTCATTTTTAACCATTTTAGAAGCGGATTTTCAGGTTTTTAATCGATTTTTGATGTCAAAATATTTGTTTCACCAAAATTCAGTATTAGTATACAAAAATTAATTTTTAGTAACAATTAGATTGTTCTATGAAAAATAACAATTCTGGGTACAAAAAGCAAATTTTTGTAATAAAAAAATAAAATGTAATTCTGAAAATCTTTAAACTCATTTTTAACCAATTTAGAAGCGTATTTTCGGGTTTTTAATCAAATTTAGATGTCAAAATATTATTTTCACAATAATTCAGTATTTGTATAGAAAATATTAATAACAATTAGATTTTTCTATTAAAAATAACAATTTTAGGTACAAAAAGCAAATTTTTGTAATAAAAAAATAAAATGTAATTTTGAAAATCTTTAAACTCATTTTTAACCCATTTAGAAGCGTATTTTCGGGTTTTTAATCGAATTTTGATGTCAAAATATTTTTTTTACCAAAATTCAGTATTTGTGTAGAAAATATTAATTTTTAGTAACAATTAGATTTTTCTATGAAAAATAACAATTTTAGGTACAAAAATTTTTGTAATAAAAAAATAAAATGTAATTTTGAAAATCTTTAAACTCATTTTTAACCAATTTAGAAGTGTATTTTCGGGTTTTTAATTGAATTTAGATGTCAAAATATTTTTTTCACCAAAATTCAGTATTTGTATAGAAAATATTAATTTTAGTAACAATTAGATTTTTCTATGAAAAATAACAATTTTAGGTACAAAAAGAAAATTTTTGTAATAAAAAAATAAAATGTAATTTAGAAAATCTTTAAATTCATTTTTAAACCATTTAGAAGCGTATTTCCGTGTTTTTAATCGAATTTTGATGTCAAAATATTTTTTTTACCAAAAATCAGTATTTGTGTAGAAAATATTAATTTTTAGTAACAATTAGATTTTTCTATGAAACAATTTTAGTTACAAAAAGCAAATTTTTGTAATAAAAAAATAAAATGTAATTTTGAAAATCTTTAAACTTATTTTTAACCCATTTAGAAGCGTATTTTCGGGTTTTTAATCGATTTTTGATGTCAAAATATTTGTTTCACCAAAATTCAGTATTTGTATAGAAAATATTAATAACAATTAGATTTTTCTATTAAAAATAACAATTTTAGGTACAAAAAGCAAATTTTTGTAATAAAAAAATAAAATGTAATTTTGAAAATCTTTAAACTCATTTTTAACCCATTTAGAAGCGTATTTTCGGGTTTTTAATCGAATTTTGATGTCAAAATATTTTTTTTACCAAAAATCAGTATTTGTGTAGAAAATATTAATTTTTAGTAACAATTAGATTTTTCTATGAAAACTAACAATTTTAGGTACAAAAAGCAAATTTTTGAAATAAAAAAATAAAATGTAATTTTGAAAATCTTTAAACTCATTTTTAACCATTTTAGAAGCGGATTCGGGTTTTTAATCGATTTTTGATGTCAAAATATTTGTTTCACCAAAATTCAGTATTTGTATAGAAAATATTAATAACAATTAGATTTTTCTATTAAAAATAACAATTTTAGGTACAAAAAGCAAATTTTTGTAATAAAAAAATAAAATGTAATTTTGAAAATCTTTAAACTCATTTTTAACCCATTTAGAAGCGTATTTTCGGGTTTTTAATCGAATTTTGATGTCAAAATATTTTTTTTACTAAAATTCAGTATTTGTATAGAAAATATTAATTTTTAGTAACAATTAGATTTTTCTATGAAACAATTTTAGGTACAAAAAGCAAATTTTTGTAATAAAAAAATAAAATGTAATTTAGAAAATCTTTAAACTCATTTTTAACACAATTAGAAGCGTATTTTCGGGTTTTTAATCGAATTTTGATGTCAAAATATTTTTTTTACCAAAAATCAGTATTTGTGTAGAAAATATTAATTTTTAGTAACAATTAGATTTTTCTATGAAAAATAACAATTTTAGGTACAAAAAGAAAATTTTTGTAATAAAAAAATAAAATGTAATTTAGAAAATCTTTAAACTCATTTTTAACACAATTAGAAGCGTATTTTCGGGTTTTTAATCGAATTTTGATGTCAAAATATTTTTTTTACCAAAAATCAGTATTTGTGTAGAAAATATTAATTTTTAGTAACAATTAGATTTTTCTATGAAAACTAACAATTTTAGGTACAAAAAGCAAATTTTTGAAATAAAAAAATAAAATGTAATTTTGAAAATCTTTAAACTCATTTTTAACCCATTTAGAAGCGTATTTTCGGGTTTTTAATCGAATTTTGATGTCAAAATATTTTTTTTACCAAAATTCAGTATTTGTGTAGAAAATATTAATTTTTAGTAACAACTAGATTTTTCTATGAAAAATAACAATTTTAGGTACAAAAAGAAAATTTTTGTAATAAAAAAATAAAATGTAATTTTGAAAATCTTTAAACTCATTTTTAACCCATTTAGAAGCGTATTTCCGTGTTTTTAATCGAATTTTGATGTCGAAATATTTCTTTTACCAAAATTCAATATTTGTATAGAAAATATTAATTTTTAGTAACAATTAGATTTTTCTATGAAAAATAACAATTTTAGGTACAAAAAGCAAATTTTTGTAATAAAAAAATAAAATGTAATTTTGAAAATCTTTAAACTCATTTTTAACCATTTTAGAAGCGGATTTTCAGGTTTTTAATCGATTTTTGATGTCAAAATATTTGTTTCACCAAAATTCAGTATTAGTATACAAAAATTAATTTTTAGTAACAATTAGATTGTTCTATGAAAAATAACAATTCTAGGTACAAAAAGCAAATTTTTGTAATAAAAAAATAAAATGTAATTTTGAAAATCTTTAAACTCATTTTTAACCCATTTAGAAGCGTATTTCCGTGTTTTTAATCGAATTTTGATGTCGAAATATTTCTTTTACCAAAATTCAATATTTGTGTAGAAAATATTAATTTTTAGTAACAATTAGATTTTTCTATGAAAAATAACAATTTTAGGTACAAAAAGCAAATTTTTGAAATAAAAAAATAAAATGTAATTTTGAAAATCTTTAAACTCATTTTTAACCCATTTAGAAGCGTATTTTCGGGTTTTTAATCGAATTTTGATGTCAAAATATTTTTTTTACCAAAATTCAGTATTTGTGTAGAAAATATTAATTTTTAGTAACAACTAGATTTTTCTATGAAAAATAACAATTTTAGGTACAAAAAGAAAATTTTTGTAATAAAAAAATAAAATGTAATTTTGAAAATCTTTAAACTCATTTTTAACCCATTTAGAAGCGTATTTCCGTGTTTTTAATCGAATTTTGATGTCGAAATATTTCTTTTACCAAAATTCAATATTTGTGTAGAAAATATTAATTTTTAGTAACAATTAGATTTTTCTATGAAAAATAACAATTTTAGGTACAAAAAGCAAATTTTTGTAATAAAAAAATAAAATGTAATTTTGAAAATCTTTAAACTCATTTTTAACACATTTAGAAGCGTATTTTCGGGTTTTTAATCGAGTTTTGATGTCAAAATATTTTTTTTACCAAAATTCAGTATTTGTATAGAAAATATTAATTTTTAGTAACAATTAGATTTTTCTATGAAAAAAAAGTAAATTTTTGTAATAAAAAAATAAAATGTAATTCTGAAAATCTTTAAACTCATTTTTAACCAATTTAGAAGCGTATTTTCGGGTTTTTAATCGAATTTAGATGTCAAAATATTATTTTCACAATAATTCAGTATTTGTATAGAAAATATTAATAACAATTAGATTTTTCTATTATAAATAACAATTTTAGGTACAAAAAGCAAATTTTTGAAATAAAAAAATAAAATGTAATTTTGAAAATCTTTAAACTCATTTTTAACCCATTTAGAAGCGTATTTTCGGGTTTTTAATCGAATTTTTTTGTCAAAATATTTTTTTTACCAAAATTCAGTATTTGTGTAGAAAATATTAATTTTTAGTAAGAATTAGATTTTTCTATGAAAAATAACAATTTTAGGTACAAAAAGAAAATTTTTGTAATAAAAAAATAAAATGTAATTTTGAAAATCTTTAAACTCATTTTTAACACAATTAGAAGCGTATTTTCGGGTTTTTAATCGAATTTTGATGTCAAAATATTTTTTTTACCAAAAATCAGTATTTGTGTAGAAAATATTAATTTTTAGTAACAATTAGATTTTTCTATGAAAAATAACAATTTTAGGTACAAAAAGAAAATTTTTGTAATAAAAAAATAAAATGTAATTTAGAAATTCTTTAAACTCATTTTTAACACAATTAGAAGCGTATTTTCGGGTTTTTAATCGAATTTTGATGTCAAAATATTTTTTTTACCAAAAATCAGTATTTGTGTAGAAAATATTAATTTTTAGTAACAATTAGATTTTTCTATGAAACAATTTTAGGTACAAAAAGCAAATTTTTGTAATAAAAAAATAAAATGTAATTTTGAAAATCTTTAAACTCATTTTTAACCCATTTAGAAGCGTATTACCGGGTTTTTAATCGAATTTTGATGTCAAAATATTTTTTTTACCAAAATTCAGTATTTGTATAGAAAATATTAATTTTAGTAACAATTAGATTTTTCTATGAAAAATAACAATTTTAGGTACAAAAAGCAAATTTTTGTAATAAAAAAATAAAATGTAATTTTGAAAATCTTTAAACTCATTTTTAACCATTTTAGAAGCGGATTTTCAGGTTTTTAATCGATTTTTGATGTCAAAATATTTGTTTCACCAAAATTCAGTATTAGTATACAAAAATTAATTTTTAGTAACAATTAGATTGTTCTATGAAAAATAACAATTCTAGGTACAAAAAGCAAATTTTTGTAATAAAAAAATAAAATGTAATTCTGAAAATCTTTAAACTCATTTTTAACCAATTTAGAAGCGTATTTTCGGGTTTTTAATCGAATTTAGATGTCAAAATATTATTTTCACAATAATTCAGTATTTGTATAGAAAATATTAATTTTTAGTAACAATTAGATTTTTCTATGAAAAATAACAATTTTAGGTACAAAAAGCAAATTTTTGTAATAAAAAAATAAAATGTAATTTTGAAAATCTTTAAACTCATTTTTAACCCATTTAGAAGCGTATTTTCGGGTTTTTAATCGAATTTTGATGTCAAAATATTTTTTTTACCAAAATTCAGTATTTGTGTAGAAAATATTAATTTTTAGTAACAATTAGATTTTTCTATGAAAAATAACAATTTTAGGTACAAAAATTTTTGTAATAAAAAAATAAAATGTAATTTTGAAAATCTTTAAACTCATTTTTAACCAATTTAGAAGTGTATTTTCGGGTTTTTAATTGAATTTAGATGTCAAAATATTTTTTTCACCAAAATTCAGTATTTGTATAGAAAATATTAATTTTAGTAACAATTAGATTTTTCTATGAAAAATAACAATTTTAGGTACAAAAAGAAAATTTTTGTAATAAAAAAATAAAATGTAATTTAGAAAATCTTTAAATTCATTTTTAAACCATTTAGAAGCGTATTTCCGTGTTTTTAATCGAATTTTGATGTCAAAATATTTTTTTTACCAAAAATCAGTATTTGTGTAGAAAATATTAATTTTTAGTAACAATTAGATTTTTCTATGAAACAATTTTAGTTACAAAAAGCAAATTTTTGTAATAAAAAAATAAAATATAATTTTGAAAATCTTTAAACTTATTTTTAACCCATTTAGAAGCGTATTTTCGGGTTTTTAATCGAATTTAGATGACAAAATATTATTTTCACCATAATTCAGTATTTGTATAGAAAATATTAATTTTAGTAACAATTAGATTTTTCTATGAAAAATAACAATTTTAGGTACAAAAAGCAAATTTTTGTAATAAAAAAATAAAATGTAATTTTGAAAATCTTTAAACGCATTTTTAACCCATTTAGAAGCGTATTTTCGGGTTTTTAATCTAATTTTGATGTCAAAATATGTTTTTTACCAAAATTCGGTATTTGTATAGAAAATATTAATTTTTAGTAACAATTAGATTTTTCTATGAAAAATAAAAATTTTAGGTACAAAAAGCAAATTTTTGTAATAAAAAAATAAAATGTAATTTTGAAAATCTTTAAACTCATTTTTAACCTATTTAGAAGCGTATTTTCGGGTTTTTAATCGAATTTAGATGACAAGATATTATTTTCACCAAAATTCGGTATTTGTATAGAAAATATTAATTTTTAGTAACAATTAGATTTTTCTATGAAAAATAACAATTTTAGGTACAAAAAGCAAAGTTTTGTAATAAAAAAATAAAATGTAATTTTGAAAATCTTTAAACTCATTTTTAACCCATTTAGAAGCGTATTTTCGGGTTTTTAATCGAATTTAGATGTCAAAATATTTTTTTCACCAAAATTCAGTATTTGTATAGAAAATATTAATTTTTAGTAACAATTAGATTGTTCTATGAAAAATAACAATTTTAGGTACAAAAAGCAAATTTTTGAAATAAAAAAATAAAATGTAATTTTGAAAATCTTTAAACTCATTTTTAACCCATTTAGAAGCGTATTTTCGGGTTTTTAATCGAATTTTGATGTCAAAATATTTTTTTTTACCAAAATTCAGTATTTGTATAGAAAATATTAATTTTTAGTAACAATTAGATTTTTCTATGAAAAATAACAATTTTAGGTACAAAAAGCAAATTTTTGTAATAAAAAAATAAAATGTAATTTTGAAAATCTTTAAACTAATTTTTAACCAATTTAGAAGCGTATTTCCGGGTTTTTAATCGAATTTTGATGTCAAAATATTTTTTTTACCAAAATTCAGTATTTGTATAGAAAATATTAATTTTAGTAACAATTAGATTTTTCTATGAAAAATAACAATTTTAGGTACAAAAAGCAAATTTTTGTAATAAAAAAATAAAATGTAATTTTGAAAATCTTTAAACTCATTTTTAACCAATTTAGAAGCGTATTTTCGGGTTTTTAATCGAATTTAGATGTCAAAATATATTTTTTTACTAAAATTCAGTATTTGTATAGAAAATATTAATTTTTAGTAACAATTAGATTTTTCTATGAAAAATAACAATTTTAGGTACAAAAAGCAAATTTTTGTAATAAAAAAATAAAATGTAATTTTGAAAATCTTTAAACTCATTTTTAACCTATTTAGAAGCGTATTTTCGGGTTTTTAATCGAATTTAGATGACAAGATATTATTTTCACCATAATTCAGTATTTGTATAGAAAATATTAATTTTAGTAACAATTAGATTTTTCTATGAAAAATAACAATTTTAGGTACAAAAAGCAAATTTTTGAAATAAAAAAATAAAATGTAATTTTGAAAATCTTTAAACTCATTTTTAACCCATTTAGAAGCGTATTTTCGGGTTTTTAATCGAATTTTGATGTCAAAATATTTTTTTTTACCAAAATTCAGTATTTGTATAGAAAATATTAATTTTTAGTAACAATTAGATTTTTCTATGAAAAATAACAATTTTAGGTACAAAAAGCAAATTTTTGTAATAAAAAAATAAAATGTAATTTTGAAAATCTTTAAACTAATTTTTAACCAATTTAGAAGCGTATTTCCGGGTTTTTAATCGAATTTTGATGTCAAAATATTTTTTTTACCAAAATTCAGTATTTGTATAGAAAATATTAATTTTAGTAACAATTAGATTTTTCTATGAAAAATAACAATTTTAGGTACAAAAAGCAAATTTTTGTAATAAAAAAATAAAATGTAATTTTGAAAATCTTTAAACTCATTTTTAACCAATTTAGAAGCGTATTTTCGGGTTTTTAATCGAATTTAGATGTCAAAATATATTTTTTTACTAAAATTTAGTATTTGTATAGAAAATATTAATTTTTAGTAACAATTAGATTTTTCTATGAAAAATAACAATTTTAGGTACAAAAAGCAAATTTTTGTAATAAAAAAATAAAATGTAATTTTGAAAATCTTTAAACTCATTTTTAACCTATTTAGAAGCGTATTTTCGGGTTTTTAATCGAATTTAGATGACAAGATATTATTTTCACCATAATTCAGTATTTGTATAGAAAATATTAATTTTAGTAACAATTAGATTTTTCTATGAAAAATAACAATTTTAGGTACAAAAAGCAAATTTTTGAAATAAAAAAATAAAATGTAATTTTGAAAATCTTTAAACTCATTTTTAACCCATTTAGAAGCGTATTTTCGGGTTTTTAATCGAATTTTGATGTCAAAATATTTTTTTTTACCAAAAT
Organism: Poecilobothrus nobilitatus; assembly: GCA_947095535.1. Lineage (NCBI taxonomy): Eukaryota > Metazoa > Arthropoda > Insecta > Diptera > Dolichopodidae > Poecilobothrus > Poecilobothrus nobilitatus. Next base: position 80,015,325 of record OX352774.1, on the reverse strand, counting down.
TCAGTATTTGTATAGAAAATATTAATTTTTAGTAACAATTAGATTTTTCTATGAAAAATAACAATTTTAGGTACAAAAAGCAAATTTTTGTAATAAAAAAATAAAATGTAATTTTGAAAATCTTTAAACTAATTTTTAACCAATTTAGAAGCGTATTTCCGGGTTTTTAATCGAATTTTGATGTCAAAATATTTTTTTTACCAAAATTCAGTATTTGTATAGAAAATATTAATTTTAGTAACAATTAGATTTTTCTATGAAAAATAACAATTTTAGGTACAAAAAGCAAATTTTTGTAATAAAAAAATAAAATGTAATTTTGAAAATCTTTAAACTCATTTTTAACCAATTTAGAAGCGTATTTTCGGGTTTTTAATCGAATTTAGATGTCAAAATATATTTTTTTACTAAAATTCAGTATTTGTATAGAAAATATTAATTTTTAGTAACAATTAGATTTTTCTATGAAAAATAACAATTTTAGGTACAAAAAGCAAATTTTTGTAATAAAAAAATAAAATGTAATTTTGAAAATCTTTAAACTCATTTTTAACCTATTTAGAAGCGTATTTTCGGGTTTTTAATCGAATTTAGATGACAAGATATTATTTTCACCATAATTCAGTATTTGTATAGAAAATATTAATTTTAGTAACAATTAGATTTTTCTATGAAAAATAACAATTTTAGGTACAAAAAGCAAAGTTTTGTAATAAAAAAATAAAATGTAATTTTGAAAATCTTTAAACTCATTTTTAACCCATTTAGAAGCGTATTTTCGGGTTTTTAATCGAATTTAGATGACAAGATATTATTTTCACCAAAATTCGGTATTTGTATAGAAAATATTAATTTTAGTAACAATTAGATTTTTCTATGAAAAATAACAATTTTAGGTACAAAAAGCAAAGTTTTGTAATAAAAAAATAAAATGTAATTTTGAAAATCTTTAAACTCATTTTTAACCCATTTAGAAGCGTATTTTCGGGTTTTTAATCGAATTTAGATGACAAGATATTATTTTCACCAAAATTCGGTATTTGTATAGAAAATATTAATTTTTAGTAACAATTAGATTTTTCTATGAAAAATAACAATTTTAGGTACAAAAAGCAAATTTTTGTAATAAAAAAATAAAATGTAATTTTGAAAATCTTTAAACTCATTTTTAACCAATTCAGAAGCGTATTTTCGGGTTTTTAATCGAATTTAGATGTCAAAATATTTTTTTCACCAAAATTCAGTATTTGTATAGAAAATATTAATTTTTAGTAACAATTAGATTTTTCTATGAAAAATAACAATTTTAGGTACAAAAAGCAAAGTTTTGTAATAAAAAAATAAAATGTAATTTTGAAAATCTTTAAACTCATTTTTAACCCATTTAGAAGCGTATTTTCGGGTTTTTAATCGAATTTAGATGACAAAATATTATTTTCACCATAATTCAGTATTTGTATAGAAAATATTAATTTTAGTAACAATTAGATTTTTCTATGAAAAATAACAATTTTAGGTACAAAAAGCAAAGTTTTGTAATAAAAAAATAAAATGTAATTTTGAAAATCTTTAAACGCATTTTTAACCCATTTAGAAGCGTATTTTCGGGTTTTTAATCGAATTTTGATGTCAAAATATGTTTTTTATCAAAATTCGGTATTTGTATAGAAAATATTAATTTTTAGTAACAATTAGATTTTTCTATGAAAAATAACAATTTTAGGTACAAAAAGCAAATTTTGTAATAAAAAAATAAAATGTAATTTTGAAAATCTTTAAACTCATTTTTAACCAATTTAGAAGCGCATTTGCGGGTTTTTAATCCTATTTTGATGTCAAAATATTTTTTTTACCAAAATTCATTATTTATATCGAAAATATTAATTTTTAGTAACAATTAGATTTTACTATGAAAAATAACAATTTTAGGTACAAAAAGCAAATTTTGTAATAAAAAAATAAAATGTAATTTTGAAAATCTTTAAACTCATTTTTAACCAATTTAGAAGCGCATTTCCGGGTTTTTAATCCAATTTTGATGTCAAAATCTTTTTTTTACCAAAATTCATTATTTATATCGAAAATATTAATTTTTAGTAACAATTAGATTTTTCTATGAAAAATAACAATTTTAGGTACAAAAAGCAAAGTTTTGTAATAAAAAAATAAAATGTAATTTTGAAAATCTTTAAACGCATTTTTAACCCATTTAGAAGCGTATTTTCGGGTTTTTAATCGAATTTTGATGTCAAAATATGTTTTTTACCAAAATTCAGTATTTGTATAGAAAATATTAATTTTTAGTAACAATTAGATTTTTCTATGAAAAATAACAATTTTAGGTACAAAAAGCAAATTTTTGTAATAAAAAAATAAAATGTAATTTTGAAAATCTTTAAACTAATTTTTAACCAATTTAGAAGCGTATTTCCGGGTTTTTAATCGAATTTTGATGTCAAAATATTTTTTTTACCAAAATTCAGTATTTGTATAGAAAATATTAATTTTAGTAACAATTAGATTTTTCTATGAAAAATAACAATTTTAGGTACAAAAAGCAAATTTTTGTAATAAAAAAATAAAATGTAATTTTGAAAATCTTTAAACTCATTTTTAACCAATTTAGAAGCGTATTTTCGGGTTTTTAATCGAATTTAGATGTCAAAATATATTTTTTTACTAAAATTCAGTATTTGTATAGAAAATATTAATTTTTAGTAACAATTAGATTTTTCTATGAAAAATAACAATTTTAGGTACAAAAAGCAAATTTTTGTAATAAAAAAATAAAATGTAATTTTGAAAATCTTTAAACTCATTTTTAACCTATTTAGAAGCGTATTTTCGGGTTTTTAATCGAATTTAGATGACAAGATATTATTTTCACCATAATTCAGTATTTGTATAGAAAATATTAATTTTAGTAACAATTAGATTTTTCTATGAAAAATAACAATTTTAGGTACAAAAAGCAAAGTTTTGTAATAAAAAAATAAAATGTAATTTTGAAAATCTTTAAACTCATTTTTAACCCATTTAGAAGCGTATTTTCGGGTTTTTAATCGAATTTAGATGACAAGATATTATTTTCACCAAAATTCGGTATTTGTATAGAAAATATTAATTTTAGTAACAATTAGATTTTTCTATGAAAAATAACAATTTTAGGTACAAAAAGCAAAGTTTTGTAATAAAAAAATAAAATGTAATTTTGAAAATCTTTAAACTCATTTTTAACCCATTTAGAAGCGTATTTTCGGGTTTTTAATCGAATTTAGATGACAAGATATTATTTTCACCAAAATTCGGTATTTGTATAGAAAATATTAATTTTTAGTAACAATTAGATTTTTCTATGAAAAATAACAATTTTAGGTACAAAAAGCAAATTTTTGTAATAAAAAAATAAAATGTAATTTTGAAAATCTTTAAACTCATTTTTAACCAATTCAGAAGCGTATTTTCGGGTTTTTAATCGAATTTAGATGTCAAAATATTTTTTTCACCAAAATTCAGTATTTGTATAGAAAATATTAATTTTTAGTAACAATTAGATTTTTCTATGAAAAATAACAATTTTAGGTACAAAAAGCAAAGTTTTGTAATAAAAAAATAAAATGTAATTTTGAAAATCTTTAAACTCATTTTTAACCCATTTAGAAGCGTATTTTCGGGTTTTTAATCGAATTTAGATGACAAAATATTATTTTCACCATAATTCAGTATTTGTATAGAAAATATTAATTTTAGTAACAATTAGATTTTTCTATGAAAAATAACAATTTTAGGTACAAAAAGCAAAGTTTTGTAATAAAAAAATAAAATGTAATTTTGAAAATCTTTAAACGCATTTTTAACCCATTTAGAAGCGTATTTTCGGGTTTTTAATCGAATTTTGATGTCAAAATATGTTTTTTATCAAAATTCGGTATTTGTATAGAAAATATTAATTTTTAGTAACAATTAGATTTTTCTATGAAAAATAACAATTTTAGGTACAAAAAGCAAATTTTTGTAATAAAAAAATAAAATGTAATTTTGAAAATCTTTAAACTAATTTTTAACCAATTTAGAAGCGTATTTCCGGGTTTTTAATCGAATTTTGATGTCAAAATATTTTTTTTACCAAAATTCAGTATTTGTATAGAAAATATTAATTTTAGTAACAATTAGATTTTTCTATGAAAAATAACAATTTTAGGTACAAAAAGCAAATTTTTGTAATAAAAAAATAAAATGTAATTTTGAAAATCTTTAAACTCATTTTTAACCAATTTAGAAGCGTATTTTCGGGTTTTTAATCGAATTTAGATGTCAAAATATATTTTTTTACTAAAATTCAGTATTTGTATAGAAAATATTAATTTTTAGTAACAATTAGATTTTTCTATGAAAAATAACAATTTTAGGTACAAAAAGCAAATTTTTGTAATAAAAAAATAAAATGTAATTTTGAAAATCTTTAAACTCATTTTTAACCTATTTAGAAGCGTATTTTCGGGTTTTTAATCGAATTTAGATGACAAGATATTATTTTCACCATAATTCAGTATTTGTATAGAAAATATTAATTTTAGTAACAATTAGATTTTTCTATGAAAAATAACAATTTTAGGTACAAAAAGCAAATTTTTGAAATAAAAAAATAAAATGTAATTTTGAAAATCTTTAAACTCATTTTTAACCCATTTAGAAGCGTATTTTCGGGTTTTTAATCGAATTTTGATGTCAAAATATTTTTTTTTACCAAAATTCAGTATTTGTATAGAAAATATTAATTTTTAGTAACAATTAGATTTTTCTATGAAAAATAACAATTTTAGGTACAAAAAGCAAATTTTTGTAATAAAAAAATAAAATGTAATTTTGAAAATCTTTAAACTAATTTTTAACCAATTTAGAAGCGTATTTCCGGGTTTTTAATCGAATTTTGATGTCAAAATATTTTTTTTACCAAAATTCAGTATTTGTATAGAAAATATTAATTTTAGTAACAATTAGATTTTTCTATGAAAAATAACAATTTTAGGTACAAAAAGCAAATTTTTGTAATAAAAAAATAAAATGTAATTTTGAAAATCTTTAAACTCATTTTTAACCAATTTAGAAGCGTATTTTCGGGTTTTTAATCGAATTTAGATGTCAAAATATATTTTTTTACTAAAATTTAGTATTTGTATAGAAAATATTAATTTTTAGTAACAATTAGATTTTTCTATGAAAAATAACAATTTTAGGTACAAAAAGCAAATTTTTGTAATAAAAAAATAAAATGTAATTTTGAAAATCTTTAAACTCATTTTTAACCTATTTAGAAGCGTATTTTCGGGTTTTTAATCGAATTTAGATGACAAGATATTATTTTCACCATAATTCAGTATTTGTATAGAAAATATTAATTTTAGTAACAATTAGATTTTTCTATGAAAAATAACAATTTTAGGTACAAAAAGCAAATTTTTGAAATAAAAAAATAAAATGTAATTTTGAAAATCTTTAAACTCATTTTTAACCCATTTAGAAGCGTATTTTCGGGTTTTTAATCGAATTTTGATGTCAAAATATTTTTTTTTACCAAAATTCAGTATTTGTATAGAAAATATTAATTTTTAGTAACAATTAGATTTTTCTATGAAAAATAACAATTTTAGGTACAAAAAGCAAATTTTTGTAATAAAAAAATAAAATGTAATTTTGAAAATCTTTAAACTAATTTTTAACCAATTTAGAAGCGTATTTCCGGGTTTTTAATCGAATTTTGATGTCAAAATATTTTTTTTACCAAAATTCAGTATTTGTATAGAAAATATTAATTTTAGTAACAATTAGATTTTTCTATGAAAAATAACAATTTTAGGTACAAAAAGCAAATTTTTGTAATAAAAAAATAAAATGTAATTTTGAAAATCTTTAAACTCATTTTTAACCAATTTAGAAGCGTATTTTCGGGTTTTTAATCGAATTTAGATGTCAAAATATATTTTTTTACTAAAATTCAGTATTTGTATAGAAAATATTAATTTTTAGTAACAATTAGATTTTTCTATGAAAAATAACAATTTTAGGTACAAAAAGCAAATTTTTGTAATAAAAAAATAAAATGTAATTTTGAAAATCTTTAAACTCATTTTTAACCTATTTAGAAGCGTATTTTCGGGTTTTTAATCGAATTTAGATGACAAGATATTATTTTCACCATAATTCAGTATTTGTATAGAAAATATTAATTTTAGTAACAATTAGATTTTTCTATGAAAAATAACAATTTTAGGTACAAAAAGCAAAGTTTTGTAATAAAAAAATAAAATGTAATTTTGAAAATCTTTAAACTCATTTTTAACCCATTTAGAAGCGTATTTTCGGGTTTTTAATCGAATTTAGATGACAAGATATTATTTTCACCAAAATTCGGTATTTGTATAGAAAATATTAATTTTAGTAACAATTAGATTTTTCTATGAAAAATAACAATTTTAGGTACAAAAAGCAAAGTTTTGTAATAAAAAAATAAAATGTAATTTTGAAAATCTTTAAACTCATTTTTAACCCATTTAGAAGCGTATTTTCGGGTTTTTAATCGAATTTAGATGACAAGATATTATTTTCACCAAAATTCGGTATTTGTATAGAAAATATTAATTTTTAGTAACAATTAGATTTTTCTATGAAAAATAACAATTTTAGGTACAAAAAGCAAATTTTTGTAATAAAAAAATAAAATGTAATTTTGAAAATCTTTAAACTCATTTTTAACCAATTCAGAAGCGTATTTTCGGGTTTTTAATCGAATTTAGATGTCAAAATATTTTTTTCACCAAAATTCAGTATTTGTATAGAAAATATTAATTTTTAGTAACAATTAGATTTTTCTATGAAAAATAACAATTTTAGGTACAAAAAGCAAAGTTTTGTAATAAAAAAATAAAATGTAATTTTGAAAATCTTTAAACTCATTTTTAACCCATTTAGAAGCGTATTTTCGGGTTTTTAATCGAATTTAGATGACAAAATATTATTTTCACCATAATTCAGTATTTGTATAGAAAATATTAATTTTAGTAACAATTAGATTTTTCTATGAAAAATAACAATTTTAGGTACAAAAAGCAAAGTTTTGTAATAAAAAAATAAAATGTAATTTTGAAAATCTTTAAACGCATTTTTAACCCATTTAGAAGCGTATTTTCGGGTTTTTAATCGAATTTTGATGTCAAAATATGTTTTTTATCAAAATTCGGTATTTGTATAGAAAATATTAATTTTTAGTAACAATTAGATTTTTCTATGAAAAATAACAATTTTAGGTACAAAAAGCAAATTTTGTAATAAAAAAATAAAATGTAATTTTGAAAATCTTTAAACTCATTTTTAACCAATTTAGAAGCGCATTTGCGGGTTTTTAATCCTATTTTGATGTCAAAATATTTTTTTTACCAAAATTCATTATTTATATCGAAAATATTAATTTTTAGTAACAATTAGATTTTACTATGAAAAATAACAATTTTAGGTACAAAAAGCAAATTTTGTAATAAAAAAATAAAATGTAATTTTGAAAATCTTTAAACTCATTTTTAACCAATTTAGAAGCGCATTTCCGGGTTTTTAATCCAATTTTGATGTCAAAATCTTTTTTTTACCAAAATTCATTATTTATATCGAAAATATTAATTTTTAGTAACAATTAGATTTTTCTATGAAAAATAACAATTTTAGGTACAAAAAGCAAAGTTTTGTAATAAAAAAATAAAATGTAATTTTGAAAATCTTTAAACGCATTTTTAACCCATTTAGAAGCGTATTTTCGGGTTTTTAATCGAATTTTGATGTCAAAATATGTTTTTTACCAAAATTCGGTATTTGTATAGAAAATATTAATTTTTAGTAACAATTAGATTGTTCTATGAAAAATAACAATTTTAGTTACAAAAAGCAAATTTTGTAATAAAAAAATAAAATGTAATTTTGAAAATCTTTAAACTCATTTTTAACCAATTTAGAAGCGCATTTCCGGGTTTTTAATCCAATTTTGATGTCAAAATCTTTTTTTTACCAAAATTCATTATTTATATCGAAAATATTAATTTTTAGTAACAATTAGATTTTTCTATGAAAAATAACAATTTTAGGTACAAAAAGCAAATTTTTGTAATAAAAAAATAAAATGTAATTTTGAAAATCTTTAAACTCATTTTTAACCCATTTAGAAGCGTATTTTCGGGTTTTTAATCGAATTTAGATGACAAGATATTATTTTCACCAAAATTCGGTATTTGTATAGAAAATATTAATTTTTAGTAACAATTAGATTTTTCTATGAAAAATAACAATTTTAGGTACAAAAAGCAAAGTTTTGTAATAAAAAAATAAAATGTAATTTTGAAAATCTTTAAACTCATTTTTAACCAATTTAGAAGCGCATTTCCGGGTTTTTAATCCAATTTTGATGTCAAAATCTTTTTTTTACCAAAATTCATTATTTATATCGAAAATATTAATTTTTAGTAACAATTAGATTTTTCTATGAAAAATAACAATTTTAGGTACAAAAAGCAAAGTTTTGTAATAAAAAAATAAAATGTAATTTTGAAAATCTTTAAATTCATTTTTAACCAATTCAGAAGCGTATTTTCGGGTTTTTAATCGAATTTAGATGTCAAAATATTTTTTTCACCAAAATTCAGTATTTGTATAGAAAATATTAATTTTTAGTAACAATTAGATTTTTCTATGAAAAATAACAATTTTAGGTACAAAAAGCTAATTTTTGTAATAAAAAAATAAAATGTAATTTTGAAAATCTTTAAACTCATTTTTAACCCATTTAGAAGCGTATTTTCGGGTTTTTAATCGAATTTTGATGTCAAAATATGTTTTTTACCAAAATTCGGTATTTGTATAGAAAATATTAATTTTTAGTAACAATTAGATTGTTCTATGAAAAATAACAATTTTAGGTACAAAAAGCAAAGTTTTGTAATAAAAAAATAAAATGTAATTTTGAAAATGTTTAAACTCATTTTTAACCAATTCAGAAGCGTATTTTCGGGTTTTTAATCGAATTTAAATGTCAAAATATTTTTTTCACCAAAATTCAGTATTTGTATAGAAAATATTAAATTTTAGTAACAATTAGATTTTTCTATGAAAAATAACAATTTTAGGTACAAAAAGCAAATTTTTGTAATAAAAAAATAAAATGTAATTTTGAAAATCTTTAAACTCATTTTTAACCCATTTAGAAGCGTATTTTCGGGTTTTTAATCGAATTTAGATGACAACATATTATTTTCACCATAATTCAGTATTTGTATAGAAAGTATTAATTTTAGTAACAATTAGATTTTTCTATGAAAAATAACAATTTTAGGTACAAAATGCAAATTTTTGTAATAAAAAAATAAAATGTAATTTTAAAAATCTTTAAACTCAACCAATTTAGAAGCGTATTTTCGGGTTTTTAATCGAATTTTGATGTCAAAATATTTTTTTTACCAAAATTCAGTATTTGTATAGAAAATATTAATTTTTAGTAATAATTAGATTTTTCTATGAAAAATAACAATTTTAGGTACAAAAAGCAAATTTTTGTAATAAAAAAATAAAATGTAATTTTGAAAATCTTTAAACTCATTTTTAACCAATTCAGAAGCGTATTTCCGGGTTTTTAATCGAATTTTGATGTCAAAATATTCTTTTTTACCAAAATTCATTATTTATATAGAAAATATTAATTTTTAGTAACAATTAGATTTTTCTATGAAAAATAACAATTTTAGGTACAAAAATCAAATTTTTGTAATAAAAAAATAAAATGTAATTTTGAAAATCTTTAAACTCATTTTTAACCCTTTTAGAAGCGTATTTTCGGGTTTTTAATCGAATTTTGATGTCAAAATATTTTTTTTACCAAAATTCAGTATTTGTATAGAAAATATTAATTTTTAGTAACAATTAGATTTTTCTATGAAAAATAACAATTTTAGGTACAAAAAGCAAATTTTTGTAATAAAAAAATAAAATGTAATTTTGAAAATCTTTAAACTCATTTTTAACCCATTTAGAAGCGTATTTTCGGGTTTTTAATCGAATTTAGATGACAAGAAATTATTTTCACCATAATTCATTATTTGTATAGAAAATATTAATTTTAGTAACAATTAGATTTTTCTATGAAAAATAACAATTTTAGGTACAAAAAGCAAATTTTTGTAATAAAAAAATAAAATGTAATTATGAAAATCTTTAAACTCATTTTTAACCCATTTAGAAGCGTATTTTCGGGTTTTTAATCGAATTTTGATGTCAATATATTTTTTTTACTAAAATTCAGTATTTGTATAGAAAATATTAATTTTAGTAACAATTAGATTTTTCTATGAAAAATAACAATTTTAGGTACAAAAAGCAAATTTTTGTAATAAAAAAATAAAATGTAATTATGAAAATCTTTAAACTCATTTTTAACCCATTTAGAAGCGTATTTTCGGGTTTTTAATCGAATTTTGATGTTAAAATATTTTGTTCACTAAAATTCAGTATTTGTATAGAAAATATTAATTTTAGTAACAATTAGATTTTTCTATGAAAAATAACAATTTTAGGTACAAAAAGCAAATTTTTGTAATAAAAAAATAAAATGTAATTTTGAAAATCTTTAAACTCATTTTTAACCCATTTAGAAGCGTATTTTCGGGTTTTTAATCGAATTTTGATGTCAAAATATTTTTTTTACTAAAATTCAGTATATGTATAGAATTAATTTTAGTAACAATTAGATTTTTCTATGAAAAATAACAATTTTAGGTACAAAAAGCAAATTTTTGTAATAAAAAAATAAAATGTAATTTTGAAAATCTTTAAACTCATTTTTAACCCATTTAGAAGCGTATTTTCGGGTTTTTAATCGAATTTAGATGACAAGATATTATTTTCACCATAATTCATTATTTGTATAGAAAATATTAATTTTAGTAACAATTAGATATGAAAATCTATGAAAAATAACAATTTTAGGTACAAAAAGCAAATTTTTGTAATAAAAAAATAAAATGTAATTATGAAAACCTTTAAACTCATTTTTAACCCATTTAGAAGCGTATTTTCGGGTTTTTAATCGAATTTTGATGTCAATATATTTTTTTTACTAAAATTCAGTATTTGTATAGAAAATATTAATTTTAGTAACAATTAGATTTTTCTATGAAAAATAACAATTTTAGGTACAAAAAGCAAATTTTTGTAATAAAAAAATAAAATGTAATTTTGAAAATCTTTAAACTCATTTTTAACCCATTTAGAAGCGTATTTTCGGGTTTTTAATCGAATTTTGATGTCAAAATATTTTTTTTACCAAAATTCAGTATTTGTATAGAAAATATTAATTTTTAGTAACAATTAGATTGTTCTATGAAAAATAACAATTTTAGGTACAAAAAGCAAATTTTTGTAATAAAAAAATAAAATGTAATTTTGAAAATCTTTAAACTCATTTTTAACCCATTTAGAAGCGTATTTTCGGGTTTTTAATCGAATTTAGATGACAACATATTATTTTCACCATAATTCAGTATTTGTATAGAAAATATTAATTTTTAGTAACAATTAGATTGTTCTATGAAAAATAACAATTTTAGGTACAAAAAGCAAAGTTTTGTAATAAAAAAATAAAATGTAATTTTGAAAATCTTTAAATTCTTTTTTAACCAATTCAGAAGCGTATTTTCGGGTTTTTAATCGAATTTAGATATCAAAATATTTTTTTCACCAAAATTCAGTATTTGTATAGAAAATATTAATTTTTAGTAACAATTAGATTTTTCTATGAAAAATAACAATTTTAGGTACAAAAAGCAAATTTTTGTAATAAAAAAATAAAATGTAATTTTGAAAATCTTTAAACTCATTTTTAACCCATTTAGAAGCGTATTTTCGGGTTTTTAATCGAATTTAGATGACAAGATATTATTTTCACCAAAATTCGGTATTTGTATAGAAAATATTAATTTTTAGTAACAATTAGATTTTTCTATGAAAAATAACAATTTTAGGTACAAAAAGCTAATTTTTGTAATAAAAAAATAAAATGTAATTTTGAAAATCTTTAAACTCATTTTTAACCCATTTAGAAGCGTATTTTCGGGTTTTTAATCGAATTTTGATGTCAAAATATGTTTTTTACCAAATTCGGTATTTGTATAGAAAATATTAATTTTTAGTAACAATTAGATTGTTCTATGAAAAATAACAATTTTAGGTACAAAAAGCAAAGTTTTGTAATAAAAAAATAAAATGTAATTTTGAAAATCTTTAAACTCATTTTTAACCAATTCAGAAGCGTATTTTCGGGTTTTTAATCGAATTTAGATGTCAAAATATTATTTTCACCATAATTCAGTATTTGTATAGAAAATATTAAATTTTAGTAACAATTAGATTTTTCTATGAAAAATAACAATTTTAGGTACAAAAAGCAAATTTTTGTAATAAAAAAATAAAATGTAATTTTAAAAATCTTTAAACTCAACCAATTTAGAAGCGTATTTTCGGGTTTTTAATCGAATTTGATGTCAAAATATTTTTTTTACCAAAATTCAGTATTTGTATAGAAAATATTAATTTTTAGTAATAATTAGATTTTTCTATGAAAAATAACAATTTTAGGTACAAAAAGCAAATTTTTGTAATAAAAAAATAAAATGTAATTTTGAAAATCTTTAAACTCATTTTTAACCAATTCAGAAGCGTATTTCCGGGTTTTTAATCGAATTTTGATGTCAAAATATTTTTTTTTACCAAAATTCATTATTTATATAGAAAATATTAATTTTTAGTAACAATTAGATTTTTCTATGAAAAATAACAATTTTAGGTACAAAAATCAAATTTTTGTAATAAAATGTAATTTGAAAATCTTTAAACTCATTTTTAACCCATTTAGAAGCGTATTTTCGGGTTTTTAATCGAATTTAGATGACAAGATATTTTTTTTACCAAAATTCAGTATTTGTATAGAAAATATTAATTTTTAGTAACAATTAGATTGTTCTATGAAAAATAACAATTTTAGGTACAAAACGCAAATTTTTGAAATAAAAAAATAAAATGTAATTTTGAAAATCTTTAAACTCATTTTTAACCCTTTTAGAAGCGTATTTTCGGGTTTTTAATCGAATTTAGATGACAAAATATTATTTTCACCATAATTCAGTATTTGTATAGAAAATATTAATTTTAGTAACAATTAGATTTTTCAATTTCAGGTACAAAAATCAAATTTTTGTAATAAAAAAATAAAATGTAATTTTGAAAATCTTTAAACTCATTTTAACCCATTTAGAAGCGTATTTTCGGGTTTTTAATCGAATTTAGATGACAAAATATTATTTTCACCATAATTCAGTATTTGTATAGAAAATATTAATTTTTAGTAACAATTAGATTTTTCTATGAAAAATAACAATTTTAGGTACAAAAAGCAAATTTTTGTAATAAAAAAATAAAATGTAATTTTGAAAATCTTTAAACTCATTTTTAACCCATTTAGAAGCGTATTTTCAGGTTTTTAATCGATTTTTGATGTCAAAATATTTTTTTTACCAAAATTCAGTATTTGTATAGAAAATATTAATTGTTAGTAACAATTAGATTGTTCTATGAAAAATAACAATTTTAGGTACAAAAAGCAAATTTTTGTAATAAAAAAATAAAATGTAATTTTGAAAATCTTTAAACTCATTTTTAACCCTTTTAGAAGCGTATTTTCGGGTTTTTAATCGAATTTTGATGTCAAAATATTTTTTTTACCAAAATTCAGTATTTGTATAGAAAATATTAATTTTTAGTAACAATTAGATTTTTCTATGAAAAATAACAATTTTAGGTACAAAAAGCAAATTTTTGTAATAAAAAAATAAAATGTAATTTTGAAAATCTTTAAACTCATTTTTAACCCATTTAGAAGCGTATTTTCGGGTTTTTAATCGAATTTAGATGACAAGAAATTATTTTCACCATAATTCATTATTTGTATAGAAAATATTAATTTTAGTAACAATTAGATTTTTCTATGAAAAATAACAATTTTAGGTACAAAAAGCAAATTTTTGTAATAAAAAAATAAAATGTAATTATGAAAATCTTTAAACTCATTTTTAACCCATTTAGAAGCGTATTTTCGGGTTTTTAATCAAATTTTGATGTCAATATATTTTTTTTACTAAAATTCAGTATTTGTATAGAAAATATTAATTTTAGTAACAATTAGATTTTTCTATGAAAAATAACAATTTTAGGTACAAAAAGCAAATTTTTGTAATAAAAAAATAAAATGTAATTTTGAAAATCTTTAAACTCATTTTTAACCCATTTAGAAGCGTATTTTCGGGTTTTTAATCGAATTTTGATGTCAAAATATTTTTTTTACTAAAATTCAGTATATGTATAGAATTAATTTTAGTAACTATTAGATTTTTCTATGAAAAATAACAATTTTAGGTACAAAAAGCAAATTTTTGTAATAAAAAAATAAAATGTAATTTTGAAAATCTTTAAACTCATTTTTAACCCATTTAGAAGCGTATTTTCGGGTTTTTAATCGAATTTAGATGACAAGATATTATTTTCACCATAATTCAGTATTTGTATAGAAAATATTAATTTTAGTAACAATTAGATTTTTCTATGAAAAATAACAATTTTAGGTACAAAAAGCAAATTTTTGTAATAAAAAAATAAAATGTAATTTTGAAAATCTTTAAACTCATTTTTAACCCATTTAGAAGCGTATTTTCGGGTTTTTAATCGAATTTAGATGACAAGATATTATTTTCACCAAAATTCAGTATTTGTATAGAAAATATTAATTTTTAGTAACAATTAGATTGTTCTATGAAAAATAACAATTTTAGGTACAAAAAGCAAATTTTTGAAATAAAAAAATAAAATGTAATTTTGAAAATCTTTAAACTCATTTTTAACCCATTTAGAAGCGTATTTTCGGGTTTTTAATCGAATTTTGATGTCAAAATATTTTTTTTTACCAAAATTCAGTATTTGTATAGAAAATGTTAATTTTTAGTAACAATTAGATTTTTCTATGAAAAATAACAATTTTAGGTACAAAAAGCAAATTTTTGTAATAAAAAAATAAAATGTAATTTTGAAAATCTTTAAACTCATTTTTAACCCATTTAGAAGCGTATTTTCGGGTTTTTAATCGAATTTAGATGACAAGATATTTTTTTCACCAAAATTCAGTATTTGTATAGAATATATTAATTTTAGTAACAATTAGATTTTTCTATGAAAAATAACAATTTTAGGTACAAAAAGCAAATTTTTGTAATAAAAAAATAAAATGTAATTTTGAAAATCTTTAAACTCATTTTTAACCCATTTAGAAGCGTATTTTCGGGTTTTTAATCGAATTTTGATGTCAAAATATTTTTTTTACCAAAATTCAGTATTTGTATAGAAAATATTAATTTTTAGTAACAATTAGATTTTTCTATGAAAAATAACAATTTTAGGTACAAAAAGCAAATTTTTGTAATAAAAAAATAAAATGTAATTTTGAAAGTCTTTAAACTCATTTTTAACCCATTTAGAAGCGTATTTTCGGGTTTTTAATCGATTTTTGATGTCAAAATATTCTTTTCACCAAAATTCAGTATTAGTATAGAAAAATTAATTTTTAGTAACAATTAGATTGTTCTATGAAAAATAACAATTTTAGGTACAAAAAGCAAATTTTTGTAATAAAAAAATAAAATGTAATTTTGAAAATCTTTAAACTCATTTTTAACCGATTTAGAAGCTTATTTTCGCGTTTTTAATCGAATTTTGATGTCAAAATATTTCTTTTACCAAAATTCAGTATTTGTATAGAAAATATTAATTTTTAGTAACAATTAGATTTTTCTATGAAAAATAACACTTTTAGGTACAAAAAGCAAATTTTTGTAATAAAAAAATCTTTAAACTCATTTTTAACCCATTTAGAAGCGTATTTTCGGGTTTTTAATCGATTTTTGATGTCAAAATATTTTTTTCACCAAAATTCAGTATTAGTATAGAAAAATTAAAATTTAGTAACAATTAGATTTTTCTATGAAAAATAACAATTTTAGGTACAAAAAGCAAATTTTTGTAATAAAAAAATAAAATGTAATTTTGAAAATCTTTAAACTCATTTTTAACCGATTTAGAAGCTTATTTTCGGGTTTTTAATCGAATTTTGATGTCAAAATATTTTTTTACCAAAATTCAGTATTTGTATAGAAAATATTAATTTTTAGTAACAATTAGATTTTTCTATGAAAAATAACAATTTTAGGTACAAAAAGCAAATTTTTGTAATAAAAAAATAAAATGTAATTTTGAAAATCTTTAAACTCATTTTTAACCCTTTTGGAAGCGTATTTTCGGGTTTTTAATCGAATTTTGATGTCAAAATATTTTTTTTACCAAAATTTAGTATTTGTATAGAAAATATTAATTTTTAGTAACAATTAGATTTTTCTATGAAAAATAACAATTTTAGGTACAAATAGCAAATTTTTGTAATAAAAAATTAAATGTAATTTTGAAAATCTTTAAACTCATTTTTAACCCATTTAGAAGCGTATTTTCGGGTTTTTAATCGAATTTTGATGTCAAAATATTTCTTTTACCAAAATTCAGTATTTGTATAGAAAATATTAATTTTTAGTAACAATTAGATTTTTCTATGAAAAATAACAATTTTAGGTACAAATAGCAAATTTTTGTAATAAAAAATTAAATGTAATTTTGAAAATCTTTAAACTCATTTTTAACCCATTTAGAAGCTTATTTTCGCGTTTTTAATCGAATTTTGATGTCAAAATATTTCTTTTACCAAAATTCAGTATTTGTATAGAAAATATTAATTTTTAGTAACAATTAGATTTTTCTATGAAAAATAACAATTTTAGGTACAAATAGCAAATTTTTGTAATAAAAAATTAAATGTAATTTTGAAAATCTTTAAACTCATTTTTAACCCATTTAGAAGCGTATTTTCGGGTTTTTAATCGAATTTTGATGTCAAAATATTTCTTTTACCAAAATTCAGTATTTGTATAGAAAATATTAATTTTTAGTAACAATTAGATTTTTCTATGAAAAATAACAATTTTAGGTACAAAAAGCAAATTTTTGTAATAAAAAAATAAAATGTAATTTTGAAAATCTTTAAACTCAT
The DNA here is from genome assembly GCA_947095535.1 of Poecilobothrus nobilitatus. Classification (NCBI taxonomy): domain Eukaryota; kingdom Metazoa; phylum Arthropoda; class Insecta; order Diptera; family Dolichopodidae; genus Poecilobothrus; species Poecilobothrus nobilitatus. The sequence continues at coordinate 79,998,101 of OX352774.1, read as the reverse complement.
TTTTAACCGATTTAAGCTTATTTTCGGGTTTTTAATCGAATTTTGATGTCAAAATATTTTTTTACCAAAATTCAGTATTTGTATAGAAAATATTAATTTTTAGTAACAATTAGATTTTTCTATGAAAAATAACAATTTTAGGTACAAAAAGCAAATTTTTGTAATAAAAAAATAAAATGTAATTTTGAAAATCTTTAAACTCATTTTTAACCCTTTTGGAAGCGTATTTTCGGGTTTTTAATCGAATTTTGATGTCAAAATATTTTTTTTACCAAAATTTAGTATTTGTATAGAAAATATTAATTTTTAGTAACAATTAGATTTTTCTATGAAAAATAACAATTTTAGGTACAAATAGCAAATTTTTGTAATAAAAAATTAAATGTAATTTTGAAAATCTTTAAACTCATTTTTAACCCATTTAGAAGCGTATTTTCGGGTTTTTAATCGATTTTTGATGTCAAAATATTCTTTTCACCAAAATTCAGTATTAGTATAGAAAAATTAATTTTTAGTAACAATTAGATTGTTCTATGAAAAATAACAATTTTAGGTACAAAAAGCAAATTTTTGTAATAAAAAAATAAAATGTAATTTTGAAAATCTTTAAACTCATTTTTAACCGATTTAGAAGCTTATTTTCGCGTTTTTAATCGAATTTTGATGTCAAAATATTTCTTTTACCAAAATTCAGTATTTGTATAGAAAATATTAATTTTTAGTAACAATTAGATTTTTCTATGAAAAATAACACTTTTAGGTACAAAAAGCAAATTTTTGTAATAAAAAAATCTTTAAACTCATTTTTAACCCATTTAGAAGCGTATTTTCGGGTTTTTAATCGAATTTTGATGTCAAAATATTTCTTTTACCAAAATTCAGTATTTGTATAGAAAATATTAATTTTTAGTAACAATTAGATTTTTCTATGAAAAATAACAATTTTAGGTACAAAAAGCAAATTTTTGTAATAAAAAAATAAAATGTAATTTTGAAAATCTTTAAACTCATTTTTAACCCTTTTGGAAGCGTATTTTCGGGTTTTTAATCGAATTTTGATGTCAAAATATTTTTTTTACCAAAATTTAGTATTTGTATAGAAAATATTAATTTTTAGTAACAATTAGATTTTTCTATGAAAAATAACAATTTTAGGTACAAAAAGCAAATTTTTGTAATAAAAAAATAAAATGTAATTTTGAAAATCTTTAAACTCATTTTTAACCGATTTAGAAGCTTATTTTCGGGTTTTTAATCGAATTTTGATGTCAAAATATTTTTTTACCAAAATTCAGTATTTGTATAGAAAATATTAATTTTTAGTAACAATTAGATTTTTCTATGAAAAATAACAATTTTAGGTACAAATAGCAAATTTTTGTAATAAAAAAATTAAATGTAATTTTGAAAATCTTTAAACTCATTTTTAACCCATTTAGAAGCGTATTTTCGGGTTTTTAATCGAATTTTGATGTCAAAATATTTTTTTACCAAAATTCAGTATTTGTATAGAAAATATTAATTTTTAGTAACAATTAGATTGTTCTATGAAAAATAACAATTTTAGGTACAAAAAGCAAATTTTTGTAATAAAAAAATAAAATGTAATTTTGAAAATCTTTAAACTCATTTTTAACCCATTTAGAAGCGTATTTCCGGATTTTTAATCGATTATTGATGTCAAAATATTTTTTTTACCAAAATTTAGTATTTGTATAGAAAATATTAATTTTTAGTAACAATTAGATTGTTCTATGAAAAATAACAATTTTAGGTACAAAAAGCAAATTTTTGTAATAAAAAAATCTTTAAACTCATTTTTAACCCATTTAGAAGCGTATTTTCGGGTTTTTAATCGAATTTGATGTGAAAATATTTTTTTTACCAAAATTCAGTATTTGTATAGAAAATATTAATTTTTAGTAACAATTAGATTTTTCTATGAAAAATAACAATTTTAGGTACAAAAAGCAAATTTTTGTAATAAAAAAATAAAATGTAATTTTGAAAATCTTTAAACTCATTTTTAACCCATTTATAAGCGTATTTCCGGGTTTTTAATCGAATTTTGATGTCAAAATATGTTTTTTACCAAAATTCACTATTTATATAAAAAATATTAATTTTTAGTAACAATTAGATTTTTCTATGAAAAATAACAATTTTAGGTACAAAAAGCAAATTTTTGTAATAAAAAAATAAAATGTAATTTTGAAAATCTTTAAACTCATTTTTAACCCATTTAGAAGCGTATTTTCGGGTTTTTAATCGAATTTTGATGTCAAAATATTTTTTTTACCAAAATTCAGTATTTGTGTAGAAAATATTAATTTTTAGTAACAATTAGATTTTTCTATGAAAAATAACAATTTTAGGTACAAAAAGCAAATTTTTGTAATAAAAAAATAAAATGTAATTTTGAAAATCTTTAAACTCATTTTTAACCCATTTAGAAGCGTATTTTCGGGTTTTTAATCGATATCAAATCGACATTTTTGATGTCAAAATATTTTTTTTACCAAAATTTAGTATTTGTATAGAAAATATTAATTTTTAGTAACAATTAGATTTTTCTATGAAAAATAACAATTTTAGGTACAAAAAGCAAATTTTTGTAATAAAAAAATAAAATGTAATTTTGAAAATCTTTAAACTCATTTTTAACCCTTTTGGAAGCGTATTTTCGGGTTTTTAATCGAATTTTGATGTCAAAATATTTTTTTTACCAAAATTTAGTATTTGTATAGAAAATATTAATTTTTAGTAACAATTAGATTTTTCTATGAAAAATAACAATTTTAGGTACAAAAAGCAAATTTTTGTAATAAAAAAATAAAATGTAATTTTGAAAATCTTTAAACTCATTTTTAACCCATTTAGAAGCGTATTTTCGGGTTTTTAATCGAATTTTGATGTCAAAATATTTTTTTTAGCAAAAATTTAGTATTTGTATAGAAAATATTAGTTTTTAGTAACAATTAGATTTTTCTATGAAAAATAACAATTTTAGGTACAAAAAGCAAATTTTTGTAATAAAAAAATAAAATGTAATTTTGAAAATCTTTAAACTCATTTTTAACCCATTTAGAAGCGTATTTTCGGGTTTTTAATCAAATTTTGATGTCAAAATATATTTTTTACCAAAATTCAGTATTTGTAAGAAAAATATTAATTTTTAGTAACAATTAGATTTTTCTATGAAAAATAACAATTTTAGGTACAAAAAGCAAATTTTTGTAATAAAAAAATAAAATGTAATTTTGAAAATCTTTAAACTCATTTTTAACCCATTTTGAAGCGTATTTTCGGGTTTTTAATCGAATTTTGATGTCAAAATATTTTTTTTACCAAAATTCAGTATATAGAAAATATTAATTTTTAGTAACAATTAGATTTTTCTATGAAAAATAACAATTTTAGGTACAAAAAGCAAATTTTTGTAATAAAAAAATCTTTAAACGCATTTTTAACCCATTTAGAAGCGTATTTTCGGGTTTTTAATCGAATTTTGATGTCAAAATATTTCTTTTACCAAAATTCAGTATTTGTATAGAAAATATTAATTTTAGTAACAATTAGATTTTTCTATGAAAAATAACAATTTTAGGTACAAAAAGCAAATTTTTGTAATAAAAAAATAAAATGTAATTTTGAAAATCTTTAAACTCATTTTTAACCCATTTAGAAGCGTATTTTCAGGTTTTTAATCGATTTTTGATGTCAAAATATTTTTTTCACCAAAATTCAGTATTAGTATAGAAAAATTAATTTTTAGTAACAATTAGATTGTTCTATGAAAAATAACAATTTTAGGTACAAAAAGCAAATTTTTGTATTAAAAAAATCTTTAAACTCATTTTTAACCCATTTAGAAGCGTATTTTCAGGTTTTTAATAGATTTTTGATGTCAAAATATTTTTTTCACCAAAATTCAGTATTAGTATAGAAAAATTAATTTTTAGTAACAATTAGATTTTTCTATGAAAAATAACAATTTTAGGTACAAAAAGCAAATTTTTGTAATAAAAAAATAAAATGTAATTTTGAAAATCTTTAAACTCATTTTTAACCCATTTAGAAGCGTATTTTCAGGTTTTTAATCGATTTTTGATGTCAAAATATTTTTTTCACCAAAATTCAGTATTAGTATAGAAAAATTAATTTTTAGTAACAATTAGATTGTTCTATGAAAAATAACAATTTTAGGTACAAAAAGCAAATTTTTGTATTAAAAAAATAAAATGTAATTGTGAAAATCTTTAAACTCATTTTTAACCCATTTAGAAGCGTATTTTCGGGTTTATAATCGAATTTTGATGTCAAAATATTTTTTTTACCAAAATTCAGTATTTGTATAGAAAATATTAATTTTATTAACAATTAGATTTTTCTATGAAAAATAACAATTTTAGGTGCAAAAATCAAATTTTTGTAATAAAAAAATAAAATGTAATTTTGAAAATCTGTAAAATCATTTTTAACCCATTTTGAAGCGTATTTTCGGGTTTTTAATCGAATTTTGATGTCAAAATATTTTTTTTACCAAAATTCAGTATTTGTATGAAAAATATTAATTTTTAGTAACAATTAGATTTTTCTATGAAAAATAACAATTTTAGGTACAAAAAGCAAATTTTTGTAATAAAAAAATCTTTAAACTCATTTTTAACCCATTTAGAAGCTTATTTTCGGGTTTTTAATCGAATTTTGATGTCAAAATATTTCTTTTACCAAAATTCAGTATTTGTATAGAAAATATTAATTTTTAGTAACAATTAGATTTTTCTATGAAAAATAACAATTTTAGGTACAAAAAGCAAATTTTTGTAATAAAAAAATCTTTAAACTCATTTTTAACCCATTTAGAAGCGTATTTTCGGGTTTTTAATCGATTATTGATGTCAAAATATTTTTTTCACCAAAATTCAGTATTAGTATAGAAAATATTAATTTTTAGTAACAATTAGATTTTTCTATGAAAAATAACAATTTTAGGTACAAAAAGCAAATTTTTGTAATAAAAAAATCTTTAAACTCATTTTTAACCCATTTAGAAGCGTATTTTCGGGTTTTTAATCGAATTTTGATGTCAAAATATTTTTTTTACCAAAATTCAGTATTTGTATGAAAAATATTAATTTTTAGTAACAATTAGATTGTTCTATGAAAAATAACAATTTTAGGTACAAAAAGCAAATTTTTGTATTAAAAAAATAAAATGTAATTGTGAAAATCTTTAAACTCATTTTTAACCCATTTAGAAGCGTATTTTCGGGTTTTTAATCGATTATTGATGTCAAAATATTTTTTTCACCAAAATTCAGTATTAGCATACAAAAATTAATTTTTAGTAACAATTAGATTGTTCTATGAAAAATAACAATTTTAGGTACAAAAAGCAAATTTTTGTAATAAAAAAATCTTTAAACTCATTTTTAACCCATTTAGAAGCTTATTTTCGGGTTTTTAATCGAATTTTGATGTCAAAATATTTTTTTTACCAAAATTCAGTATATAGAAAATATTAATTTTTTGTAATAAAAAAATCTTTAAACTCATTTCTAACCCATTTAGAAGCGTATTTTCGGGTTTTTAATCGAATTTTGATGTCAAAATATTTTTTTTACCAAAATTCAGTATATAGAAAATATTAATTTTTAGTAACAATTAGATTTTTCTATGAAAAATAACAATTTTAGGTACAAAAAGCAAATTTTTGTAATAAAAAAATCTTTAAACTCATTTTTAACCCTTTTAGAAGCGTATTTTCGGGTTTTTAATCGAATTTTGATGTCAAAATATTTCTTTTACCAAAATTCAGTATTTGTATAGAAAATATTAATTTTTAGTAACAATTAGATTTTTCTATGAAAAATAACAATTTTAGGTACAAAAAGCAAATTTTTGTAATAAAAAAATCTTTAAACTCATTTTTAACCCATTTAGAAGCGTATTTTCAGGTTTTTAATCGAATTTTGATGTCAAAATATTTTTTTTACCAAAATTCAGTATTTGTATGAAAAATATTAATTTTTAGTAACAATTAGATTGTTCTATGAAAAATAACAATTTTAGGTACAAAAAGCAAATTTTTGTATTAAAAAAATAAAATGTAATTGTGAAAATCTTTAAACTCATTTTTAACCCATTTAGAAGAGTATTTTCGGGTTTTTAATCGAATTTTCATGTCAAAATATTTTTTTTTACCAAAATTCAGTATTTGTATGAAAAATATTAATTTTTAGTAACAATTAGATTGTTCTATGAAAAATAACAAATTTTAGGTACAAAAAGCAAATTTTTGTATTAAAAAAATAAAATGTAATTGTGAAAATCTTTAAACTCATTTTTCACCCATTTAGAAGCGTATTTTCGGGTTTTTAATCGAATTTTGCTGTCAAAATATTTTTTTTACCAAAATTCAGTATATAGAAAATATTAATTTTTTGTAATAAAAAAATCTTTAAACTCATTTTTAACCCATTTAGAAGCTTATTTTCGGGTTTTTAATCGAATTTTGATGTCAAAATATTTTTTTTACCAAAATTCAGTATTTGTATGAAAAATATTAATTTTTAGTAACAATTAGATTGTTCTATGAAAAATAACAGTTTTAGGTACAAAAAGCAAATTTTTGTAATAAAAAAATCTTTAAACTCATTTTTAACGCATTTAGAAGCTTATTTTCGGGTTTTTAATCGAATTTTGATGTCAAAATATTTCTTTTACCAAAATTCAGTATTTGTATGAAAAATATTAATTTTTAGTAACAATTAGATTTTTCTATGAAAACTAACAAATTTAGGTACAAAAAGCAAATTTTTGCAAAAAAAAAATCTTTAAACTCATTTTTAACCCATTTAGAAGCGTATTTTCGGGTTTTTAATCGAATTTTGATGTCAAAATATTTTTTTTACCAAAATTCAGTATATAGAAAATATTAATTTTTTGTAATAAAAAAATCTTTAAACTCATTTTTAACCCATTTAGAAGCTTATTTTCGGGTTTTTAATCGAATTTTGATGTCAAAATATTTCTTTTACCAAAATTCAGTATTTGTATAGAAAATATTAATTTTTAGTAACAATTAGATTTTTCTATGAAAAATAACAATTTTAGGTACAAAAAGCAAATTTTTGTAATAAAAAAATCTTTAAACTCATTTTTAACCCATTTAGAAGCGTATTTTCGGGTTTTTAATCGAATTTTGATGTCAAAATATTTTTTTTACCAAAATTCAGTATTTGTATGAAAAATATTAATTTTTAGTAACAATTAGATTGTTCTATGAAAAATAACAATTTTAGGTACAAAAAGCAAATTTTTGTATTAAAAAAATAAAATGTAATTGTGAAAATCGTTAAACTCATTTTTAACCCATTTAGAAGCGTATTTTCGGGTTTTTAATCGATTATTGATGTCAAAATATTTTTTTCACCAAAATTCAGTATTAGTATAGAAAATATTAATTTTTAGTAACAATTAGATTGATTGTTCTATGAAAAATAACAATTTTAGGTACAAAAAGCAAATTTTTGTAATAAAAAAATAAAATGTAATTTTGAAAATTCATTAACCCATTTAGAAGCGTGTTTTCGGGTTTTTAATCGAATTTTGATGTCAAAATATTTTTTTTACCAAAATTCAGTATTTGTATGAAAAATATTAATTTTTAGTAACAATTAGATTGTTCTATGAAAAATAACAGTTTTAGGTACAAAAAGCAAATTTTTGTAATAAAAAAATCTTTAAACTCATTTTTAACCCATTTAGAAGCTTATTTTCGGGTTTTTAATCGAATTTTGATGTCAAAATATTTCTTTTACCAAAATTCAGTATTTGTATGAAAAATATTAATTTTTAGTAACAATTAGATTTTTCTATGAAAACTAACAAATTTAGGTACAAAAAGCAAATTTTTGCAATAAAAAAATCTTTAAACTCATTTTTAACCCATTTAGAAGCGTATTTTCGGGTTTTTAATCGAATTTTGATGTCAAAATATTTTTTTTACCAAAATTCAGTATATAGAAAATTTTAATTTTTTGTAATAAAAAAATCTTTAAACTCATTTTTAACCCATTTAGAAGCTTATTTTCGGGTTTTTAATCGAATTTTGATGTCAAAATATTTCTTTTACCAAAATTCAGTATTTGTATAGAAAATATTAATTTTTAGTAACAATTAGATTTTTCTATGAAAAATAACAATTTTAGGTACAAAAAGCAAATTTTTGTAATAAAAAAATCTTTAAACTCATTTTTAACCCATTTAGAAGCGTATTTTCGGGTTTTTAATCGAATTTTGATGTCAAAATATTTTTTTTACCAAAATTCAGTATTTGTATGAAAAATATTAATTTTTAGTAACAATTAGATTGTTCTATGAAAAATAACAATTTTAGGTACAAAAAGCAAATTTTTGTATTAAAAAAATAAAATGTAATTGTGAAAATCTTTAAACTCATTTTTAACCCATTTAGAAGCGTATTTTCGGGTTTTTAATCGATTATTGATGTCAAAATATTTTTTTCACCAAAATTCAGTATTAGTATAGAAAATATTAATTTTTAGTAACAATTAGATTTTTTTATGAAAAATAACAATTTTAGGTACAAAAAGCAAATTTTTGTATTAAAAAAATAAAATGTAATTGTGAAAATCTTTAAACTCATTTTTAACCCATTTAGAAGCGTATTTTCGGGTTTTTAATCGATTATTGATGTCCATGAAAAATAACAATTTTAGGTACAAAAAGCAAATTTTTGTAATAAAAAAATCTTTAAACTCATTTTTAACCCATTTAGAAGCGTATTTTCGGGTTTTTAATCGATTATTGATGTCAAAATATTTTTTTCACCAAAATTCAGTATTAGTATACAAAAATTAATTTTTAGTAACAATTAGATTGTTCTATGAAAAATAACAATTTTAGGTACAAAAAGCAAATTTCTGTAATAAAAAAATAAAATGTAATTTTGAAAATCTTTAAACTCATTTATAACCGCTTTAGAAGCTTATTTTCGGGTTTTTAATCGAATTTTGATGTCAAAATATTTTTTTTACCAAAATTCAGTATTTGTATGAAAAATATTAATTTTTAGTAACAATTAGATTTTTCTATGAAAAATAACAATTTTAGGTACAAAAAGCAAATTTTTGTATTAAAAAAATAAAATGTAATTGTGAAAATCTTTAAACTCACTTTTAACCCATTTAGAAGCGTACTTTCGGGTTTTTAATCGATTATTGATGTCAAAATATTTTTTTCACCAAAATTCAGTATTAGTATACAAAAATTAATTTTTAGTAACAATTAGATTGTTCTATGAAAAATAACAATTTTAGGTACAAAAAGCAAATTTCTGTAATAAAAAAATAAAATGTAATTTTGAAAATCTTTAAACTCATTTATAACCGATTTAAAAGCTTATTTTCGGGTTTTTAATCAAATTTTGATTTCAAAATATTTTTTTTACCAAAATTCAGTATTTGTATGAAAAATATTAATTTTTAGTAACAATTAGATTTTTCTATGAAAAACGAGGAAGAATACAGTTGACTTTGTCAACTCTTAGATACCCGTACGAACCGTTAGTATGTTCACAGCCTGTCACTCTGCTTACAATATTATTTTTTTAATATTTTAGTATTTTAAAATAATTTGGGTGAATTTTATAATTTCTAGAATGGGTTGTACATATATTCAAACTATATGTTTATATGTACATTCTTCAAAAGCAGATTCTAACCTTTCACATAACGATTATCAATCCAAAACTTTTTCAAATATTCTATAGTACCATTTAATACTAAGCGGTAAATGTATATTAAATTTACTAAGTACAAAACAGTAAATATAATTTTAAATATTATATTATATTATATTTAAATATTCCATTGACAGAATAATTTCTTATAAGTACAATAAAATACATATGTGCATGTAAATACGGCGCTATATAATATACATATTATATACTCTTATCATTCATTCACTAGTGACATATACGATATGTAAATAAACATGATATTATATAAGTATGTATATATATCAATATCATATAAATAAAAATTCTTCAAGCAACCGTTATGTTGTTTATTTAATTACATTTTTTTGTACTACGCATTGTATCCCCAACAATTTCAAATTATCGAGTAAAACAAAATGGAAAAAATTCGTTTTAAAAAAATTTGTTAGAAAATTTGAAAAAATCAAGTAACACTTTCGTCAATTATAAAGTAACCCTATATTATTAAAAAAAGTTGTTAACAGAAATAAGAGCATAATGTTGGAGCTTTAATTTTTGTGTATTACTTCAAAAAATTTTTAACAGGTGTTCAAGTTACAGGTGTTTCAAAATAGGAAATTTTCAGTTTTTGACCCCTTACAGCTCCTAAATGGGGAGTGATACAAAAAAAATTTCTGAAATGACTCATACTAATTTTCAAAGATCTAACTTATGTCAAAATTTCAAGTTTCCAACTTTAACCGTTTAGAAGATGGAGGGGTTAAAGAATTTTGCAAAATTTGAGTTTCGCATAACGGTAAATTAAGACACCGTATGCCAAAAATATATATTTATTGTATATATACTTTTAAAGCTAATGAAAGTAGTAATAATTTGGCGTTTTCAAAATGAAGATATACCTTATACAACTTGTGCTATAACAATTTAAATATAGAGCTTTTTTGAACCTTTGGGGAGCTGTAGCTCCGTAACGGGTGGGGCTACAAAAAAAAGTTATTAAAAATAAAATTAATATTTTTGTGAGATCTATCAGTAGTTAAAATTTCATAGCTCTATTGCAAAAAAAATGTGGAGATCTAAAAGTTAGGTGTTCGAGAGCTACCCTAAGGCTTGGTCCAAACTCAACCAAAAAAAATTAGGAACCTACAAATTACTCTTAAAATATTTTGTGTAAATTTCAAGATTCTAGCTTTCTTAGTTTTTGAGTTAGCGTGCTGACGGACGGACGGACGGACGGACGGACGGACGGACATGGCTCAAAAGTCTTAGAATTTTTTTCTGATCCGATCCATACCTTTGAAGGTATATCTAGCTCGCTCATTTCGAGGTGTTACAAACGGAGGAGTAATTTTATTATACCCGATCCTATCGTACGGGTATAATAACAATTTTAGGTACAAAAAGCAAATTTTTGTAATAAAAAAACAAAATGTAATTTTGAAAATCTTTAAACTCATTTTTAACCCATTTAGAAGCGTATTTTCGGGTTTTTAATCGAATTTTGATGTCAAAATATTTTTGTTACCAAAATTCAGTATTTGTATAGAAAATATTAATTTTTAGTAACAATTAGATTTTTCTATGAAAAATAACAATTTTAGGTACAAAAAGCAAATTTTTGTAATAAAAAAATAAAATGTAATTTTGAAAATCTTTAAACTCATTTTTAACCCATTTAGAAGCGTAATTTCGGGTTTTTAATCGAGTTTTGATGTCAAAATATTTTTTTTACCAAAATTCAGTATTTGTATAGAAAATATTAATTTTTAGTAACAATTAGATTTTTCTATGAAAAAAAAGTAAATTTTTGTAATAAAAAAATAAAATGTAATTTTGAAAATCACTAAACTCATTTTTAACCCATTTAGAAGCGTATTTTCGGGTTTTTAATCGAATTTTGATGTAAAAATATTTTTTTCACCAAAATTCAGTATTTGTATAGAAAATATTAATTTTTAGTAACAATTACGATTTCTCTATGAAAAATAACAATGTTAGGTACAAAAAGCAATATTTTCGGGTATTTAATCGAATTTTGATGTCAAAATATTTTTTTCACCAAAATTCAGTATTTGTATAGAAAATATTAATTTTTAGTAACAATTAGATTTTTCTATGAAAAATAACAATTTTAGGTACAAAAAGCAAATTTTTGCAATAAAAAAATAAAATGTATTTTTGAAAATCTTTAAACTCATTTTTAACCCATTTAGAAGCGTATTTTCGGGTTTTTAATCGAATTTTGATATCAAAATATTTTTTTTACCAAAATTCAGTATTTGTATAGAAAATTTTAATTTTAGTAACAATTTAGTTAACAATTTTCTAAGAAAAATAACAATTTTAGGTACAAAAAGCAAATTTTTGCAATAAAAAAATTAAATGTAATTTTGAAAATCTTTAAACTCATTTTTAACCCATTTAGAAGCGTATTTTCGGATTTTTAATCGAATTTTGATGTCAAAATATTTTTTTTACCAAAATTCAGTATTTGTATAGAAAATATTAATTTTAGTAACAATTAGATTTTTCTATGAAAAATAACAATTTTAGGTACAAAAAGCAAATTTTTGCAATAAAGAAATAAAATGTAATTTTGAAAATCTTTAAACTCATTTTTAACCCATTTAGAAGCGTATTTTCGGGTTTTTTTTCGAATTTTGATGTCAAAATATTTTTTTTACCAAAATTCAGTATTAGTATAGAAAATATTAATTTTTAGTAACAATTAGATTGTTCTATGAAAAATAACAATTTTAGGTACAAAAAGCAAATTTTTGTAATAAAAAAATAAAATGTAATTTTGAAAATCTTTAAACTCATTTTTAACCCAATTAGAAGCGTATTTTCGGGTTTTTAATCGAATTTTGATGTCAAAATATTTTTTTTACCAAAATTCAGTATTTGTATGAAAAATATTAATTTTTAGTAACAATTAGATTTTTCTATGAAAAATAACAATTTTAGGTACAAAAAGCAAATTTTTGTAATAAAAAAATCTTTAAACTCATTTTTAACCCATTTAGAAATGTATTTTCGGGTTTTTAATCGAATTTTGATGTCAAAATATTTTTTTTACCAAAATTCAGTATTTGTATAGAAAATATTAATTTTAGTAACAATTAGATTTTTCTATGAAAAATAACAATTTTAGATACAAAAACCAAATTTTTGTAATAAAAAAATAAAATGAAATTTTGAAAATCATTAAACTCATTTTTAACCCATTTAAAAGCTTATTTTCGGGTTTTTAATCAAATTTTGATTTCAAAATATTTTTTTTACCAAAATTCAGTATTTGTATGAAAAATATTAATTTTTAGTAACAATTAGATTTTTCTATGAAAAACGAGGAAGAATACAGTTGACTTTGTCAACTCTTAGATACCCGTACGAACCGTTAGTATGTTCACAGCCTGTCACTCTGCTTACAATATTATTTTTTTAATATTTTAGTATTTTAAAATAATTTGGGTGAATTTTATAATTTCTAGAATGGGTTGTACATATATTCAAACTATATGTTTATATGTACATTCTTCAAAAGCAGATTCTAACCTTTCACATAACGATTATCAATCCAAAACTTTTTCAAATATTCTATAGTACCATTTAATACTAAGCGGTAAATGTATATTAAATTTACTAAGTACAAAACAGTAAATATAATTTTAAATATTATATTATATTATATTTAAATATTCCATTGACAGAATAATTTCTTATAAGTACAATAAAATACATATGTGCATGTAAATACGGCGCTATATAATATACATATTATATACTCTTATCATTCATTCACTAGTGACATATACGATATGTAAATAAACATGATATTATATAAGTATGTATATATATCAATATCATATAAATAAAAATTCTTCAAGCAACCGTTATGTTGTTTATTTAATTACATTTTTTTGTACTACGCATTGTATCCCCAACAATTTCAAATTATCGAGTAAAACAAAATGGAAAAAATTCGTTTTAAAAAAATTTGTTAGAAAATTTGAAAAAATCAAGTAACACTTTCGTCAATTATAAAGTAACCCTATATTATTAAAAAAAGTTGTTAACAGAAATAAGAGCATAATGTTGGAGCTTTAATTTTTGTGTATTACTTCAAAAAATTTTTAACAGGTGTTCAAGTTACAGGTGTTTCAAAATAGGAAATTTTCAGTTTTTGACCCCTTACAGCTCCTAAATGGGGAGTGATACAAAAAAAATTTCTGAAATGACTCATACTAATTTTCAAAGATCTAACTTATGTCAAAATTTCAAGTTTCCAACTTTAACCGTTTAGAAGATGGAGGGGTTAAAGAATTTTGCAAAATTTGAGTTTCGCATAACGGTAAATTAAGACACCGTATGCCAAAAATATATATTTATTGTATATATACTTTTAAAGCTAATGAAAGTAGTAATAATTTGGCGTTTTCAAAATGAAGATATACCTTATACAACTTGTGCTATAACAATTTAAATATAGAGCTTTTTTGAACCTTTGGGGAGCTGTAGCTCCGTAACGGGTGGGGCTACAAAAAAAAGTTATTAAAAATAAAATTAATATTTTTGTGAGATCTATCAGTAGTTAAAATTTCATAGCTCTATTGCAAAAAAAATGTGGAGATCTAAAAGTTAGGTGTTCGAGAGCTACCCTAAGGCTTGGTCCAAACTCAACCAAAAAAAATTAGGAACCTACAAATTACTCTTAAAATATTTTGTGTAAATTTCAAGATTCTAGCTTTCTTAGTTTTTGAGTTAGCGTGCTGACGGACGGACGGACGGACGGACGGACGGACGGACATGGCTCAAAAGTCTTAGAATTTTTTTCTGATCCGATCCATACCTTTGAAGGTATATCTAGCTCGCTCATTTCGAGGTGTTACAAACGGAGGAGTAATTTTATTATACCCGATCCTATCGTACGGGTATAATAACAATTTTAGGTACAAAAAGCAAATTTTTGTAATAAAAAAATAAAATGTAATTTTGAAAATCTTTAAACTCATTTTTAACCCATTTAGAAGCGTATTTTCGGGTTTTTAATCGAATTTTGATGTCAAAATATTTTTGTTACCAAAATTCAGTATTTGTATAGAAAATATTAATTTTTAGTAACAATTAGATTTTTCTATGAAAAATAACAATTTTAGGTACAAAAAGCAAATTTTTGTAATAAAAAAATAAAATGTAATTTTGAAAATCTTTAAACTCATTTTTAACCCATTTAGAAGCGTAATTTCGGGTTTTTAATCGAGTTTTGATGTCAAAATATTTTTTTTACCAAAATTCAGTATTTGTATAGAAAATATTAATTTTTAGTAACAATTAGATTTTTCTATGAAAAAAAAGTAAATTTTTGTAATAAAAAAATAAAATGTAATTTTGAAAATCACTAAACTAATTTTTAACCCATTTAGAAGCGTATTTTCGGGTTTTTAATCGAATTTTGATGTAAAAATATTTTTTTCACCAAAATTCAGTATTTGTATAGAAAATATTAATTTTTAGTAACAATTACGATTTCTCTATGAAAAATAACAATTTTAGGTACAAAAAGCAATATTTTCGGGTATTTAATCGAATTTTGATGTCAAAATATTTTTTTTACCAAAATTCAGTATTTGTATAGAAAATTTTAATTTTAGTAACAATTTAGTTAACAATTTTCTAAGAAAAATAACAATTTTAGGTACAAAAAGCAAATTTTTGCAATAAAAAAATAAAATGTAATTTTGAAAATCTTTAAACTCATTTTTAACCCATTTAGAAGCGTATTTTCGGATTTTTAATCGAATTTTGATGTCAAAATATTTTTTTTACCAAAATTCAGTATTTGTATAGAAAATATTAATTTTAGTAACAATTAGATTTTTCTATGAAAAATAACAATTTTAGGTACAAAAAGCAAATTTTTGCAATAAAGAAATAAAATGTAATTTTGAAAATCTTTAAACTCATTTTTAACCCATTTAGAAGCGTATTTTCGGGTTTTTTTTCGAATTTTGATGTCAAAATATTTTTTTTACCAAAATTCAGTATTTGTATAGAAAATATTAATTTTAGTAACAATTAGATTTTTCTATGAAAAATAACAATTTTAGGTACAAAAAGCAAATTTTTGCAATAAAAAAATAAAATGTAATTTTGAAAATCTTTAAACTCATTTTTAACCCATTTAGAAGCGTATTTTCGGATTTTTAATCGAATTTTGATGTCAAAATATTTTTTTTACCAAAATTCAGTATTTGTATAGAAAATATTAATTTTAGTAACAATTAGATTTTTCTATGAAAAATAACAATTTTAGGTACAAAAAGCAAATTTTTGTAATAAAAAAATAAAATGTAATTTTGAAAATCTTTAAACTCATTTTTAACCCAATTAGAAGCGTATTTTCGGGTTTTTAATCGAATTTTGATGTCAAAATATTTTTTTTACCAAAATTCAGTATTTGTATGAAAAATATTAATTTTTAGTAACAATTAGATTTTTCTATGAAAAATAACAATTTTAGGTACAAAAAGCAAATTTTTGTAATAAAAAAATCTTTAAACTCATTTTTAACCCATTTAGAAATGTATTTTCGGGTTTTTAATCGAATTTTGATGTCAAAATATTTTTTTTACCAAAATTCAGTATTTGTATAGAAAATATTAATTTTAGTAACAATTAGATTTTTCTATGAAAAATAACAATTTTAGATACAAAAACCAAATTTTTGTAATAAAAAAATAAAATGAAATTTTGAAAATCATTAAACTCATTTTTAACCCATTTTTAGAAGCGTATTTTCGGGTTTTTAATCGAATTTTGATGTCAAAATATTTTTGTTAGCAAAATTCAGTATTTGTATAGAAAATATTAATTTTAGTAACATTTAGATTTTTCTATGAAAAATAACAATTTTAGGTACAAAAAGCAAATTTTTGTAATAAAAAAATAAAATGTAATTTTGAAAATCTTTAAACTCATTTTTAACCCATTTAGAAGCGTATTTTCGGGTTTTTAATCGAATTTTGTATTAAAATCGAATGTCAAAATATTTGTTTCACCAAAATTCAGTTTTTGTATAGAAAATATTAATTTTTATATAACAATTAGATTTTTCTATGAAAAATAACAATTTTAGGTACAAAAAGCAAATTTTTGCAATAAAAAAATAAAATGTATTTTTGAAAATCTTTAAACTCATTTTTAACCCATTTAGAAGCGTATTTTCGGGTTTTTAATCGAATTTTGATGTCAAAATATTTTTTTTACCAAAATTCAGTATTTGTATGGAAAATATTAATTTTTAGTAACAATAAGATTTTTCTAAGAAAAATAACAATTTTAGGTACAAAAAGCAAATTTTTGTAATAAAAAAATAAAATGAAATTTTGAAAATCTTTAAACTCATGTTTAACCCATTTAGAAGCGTATTTTCGGGTTTTTAATCGAATTTTGATGTCAAAATATTTTTTTTACCAAAATTCAGTATTTGTATAGAAAATATTAATTTTTAGTAACAATTAGATTTTTCTATGAAAAAAAAGCAAATTTTTGTAATAAAAAAATAAAATGTAATTTTGAAAATCTTTCAACTCATTTTTAAGCCATTTAGAAGCACATTTTCGGGTTTTTAATCGAATTTTGATGTCAAAATATTTTTTTTACCAAAATTCAGTATTTGTATGGAAAATATTAATTTTTAGTAACAATAAGATTTTTCTAAGAAAAATAACAATTTTAGGTACAAAAAGCAAATTTTTGTAATAAAAAAATAAAATGTAATTTTGAAAATCTTTAAACTCATTTTTAACCCATTTAGAAGCGTATTTTCGGGTTTTTAATCGAATTTTGTATTAAAATCGAATGTCAAAATATTTGTTTCACCAAAATTCAGTTTTTGTATAGAAAATATTAATTTTTAGTAACAATTAGATTTTTCTATGAAAAATAACAATTTTAGGTACAAAAAGCAAATTTTTGCAATAAAAAAATAAAATGTATTTTTGAAAATCTTTAAACTCATTTTTAACCCATTTAGAAGCGTATTTTCGGGTTTTTAATCGAATTTTGATGTCAAAATATTTTTTTTACCAAAATTCAGTATTTGTATAGAAAACATAAATTTTTAGTAACAATTAGATTTTTCTATGAAAAAAAAGCAAATTTTTGTAATAAAAAAATAAAATGCAATTTTGAAAATCTTTAAACTCATTTTTAAGCCATTTAGAAGCGTATTTTCGGGTTTTTAATCGAATTTTGATGTCAAAATATTTTTTTTACCAAAATTCAGTATTTGTATGGAAAATATTAATTTTTAGTAACAATTAGATTTTTCTATGAAAAAAAAGCAAATTTTTGTAATAAAAAAATAAAATGTAATTTTGAAAATCTTTAAACTCATTTTTAACCCATTTAGAAGCGTATTTTCGGGTTTTTAATCGAATTTTGATGTCAAAATATTTTTTTTACCAAAATTCAGTATTTGTATGGAAAATATTAATTTTTAGTAACAATAAGATTTTTCTAAGAAAAATAACAATTTTAGGTACAAAAAGCAAATTTTTGTAATAAAAAAATAAAATGTAATTTTGAAAATCTTTAAACTCATTTTTAACCAATTTAGAAGCGTATTTTCGGGGTTTTAATCGAATTTTGTATTAAAATCGAATGTCAAAATATTTGTTTCACCAAAATTCAGTTTTTGTATAGAAAATATTAATTTTTAGTAACAATTAGATTTTTCTATGTGAAATGAAAATAACTCAATTAAAGCTAGCTATCTTAAATTTAGTGAAAAAGTGTCGAGTTGCATGCCAAAAACTTTTGTAAAATTTGATTGGTCTAAAGCAGCCGGTTCAGGTTTCTTGCATTTCTTGGAACTTAATGAAGCTAGGCGCAATAGATTCGGGTAACTGTCATACAACTCCACAATTTACATAAATATATCTCTGTAGTTCGGTACTAAAACATCTGAATGTTTTTAAAAGATGATCAAGTTTTATAGAAACAGGATATATTACGTTCATACGGGTATCCCAGAGTTGACACAGTCTACTCTACTGCACTCTTCCTCGTTTTCACCAAAATTCAGTATTTGTATAGAAAATATTAATTTTTAGTAACAATTAAATTTTTCTATGAAAAATAACAATTTTAGGTACAAAAAGCAAATTTTTGTAATAAAAAAATAAAATGTATTTGTATAAAAAATATTAATTTTTAGTAACAATTACGATTTCTCTATGAAAATTAAAATTTAATTTTGAAAATCTTTAAACTCAATTTTAACCCATTTGGAAGCGTATTTTCGGGTTTTTAATCGAATTTTGATGTCAAAATATTTTTTCACCAAAATTCAGTATTTGTATAGAAATATTAATTTTTAGTAACAATTACGATTTCTCTATGAAAATTAAAATTTAATTTTGAAAATCTTTAAACTCATTTTTAGCCCATTTAGAAGCGAATTTTCGGGTTTTTAATCGAATTTTGATGTCAAAATATTTTTTTCACCAAAATTCAGTATTTGTATAGAAAATATTAATTTTTAGTAACAATTACGATTTCTCTATGAAAAATAAAATTTAATTTTGAAAATCTTTAAACTCAATTTTAACCCATTTAGAAGCGTATTTTCGGGTTTTTAATCGAATTTTGATGTCAAAATATGTTTTTCACCAAAATTCAGTATTTGTATAGAAATATTAATTTTTAGTAACAATTACGATTTCTCTATGAAAATTAAAATTTAATTTTGAAAATCTTTAAACTCAATTTTAACCCATTTAGAAGCGTATTTTCGGGTTTTTAATCGAATTTTGATGTCAAAATATTTTTTTCACCAAAATTTAGTATTTGTACAGAAAATATTAATTTTTAGTAACAATTACGATTTCTCTATGAAAAATAAAATTTAATTTTGAAAATCTTTAAACTCAATTATAACCCATTTAGAAGCGTATTTTCGGGTTTTTAATCGAATTTTGATGTCAAAATATTTTTTTCACCAAAATTCAGTATTTGTATAGAAAATATTAATTTTTAGTAACAATTAGATTTTTCTATGAAAAATAACGATTTTAGATACAAAAAGCAAATTTTTGTAATAAAAAAATAAAATATAATTTTGAAAATCTTTAAACTCATTTTTAACCCATTTAGAAGCGTATTTTCGGGTTTTTAATCGAATTTTGATGTCAAAATATTTTTTTTTACCAAAATTCAGTATTTGTATGGAAAATATTAATTTTTAGTAACAATTACGATTTCTCTATGAAAATTAAAATTTAATTTTGAAAATCTTTAAACTCATTTTTAACCCATTTAGAAGCGTATTTTCGGGTTTTTAATCGAATTTTGTATTAATATCGAATGTCAAAATATTTGTTTCACCAAAATTCAGTTTTTGTATAGAAAATATTAATTTTTAGTAACAATTACGATTTCTCTATGAAAATTAAAATTTAATTTTGAAAATCTTTAAACTCATTTTTAGCCCATTTAGAAGCGAATTTTCGGGTTTTTAATCGAATTTTGATGTCAAAATATTTTTATACCCGTATGAACTATGTTCAAGGGTATAATAAATTTGCCATTACGTTTGTGACACCTTAAAGGAGTCGAGATAGATATAGTGTCAAAGGTATGGATCGGTAGATATAGTGTCAAAGGTATGGATTAAGCCATGTACGTCCGTCCGTCCGCCCGTCCGCACGATAACTCAAAAAATAAAGGAGCTAGGAGGCTGAAATTTTTTTTACGTCACTTTTGCAAAATTGTTAGTTTTGCTATTTAAATCCAACATTTTCGGTCGCGGGATCGAGTAGCTACCATACAACTTCTACCTTTATATAGAAATAACTCAGTATATATTCAAGCTACGTTTCTGAAATTTTGCAAATGATGATCAAGTTTTATGGCAACAACTTCTGCAAAATTTAGTTATGGTGGTGCGACGGGTTCGGGTAGCTGCCATACAACTTCTCTTTTTAAATGAAAATAACACAGTGTTTATTGAAGCTAGGAACCTGACATTTTTAGAATGATGATCAAGTTTTATGGCAACAACTTATGCAAAATTTGGTTGTGGTGGTGCGACGGGTTCGGGTAGCTGCCATACAACTTCTCCGTTTAAATGAGAATAACTCAGTGTTTATTGAAGCTAGGAACCTGACATTTTGCGAATGATGATCAAGTTTTATGGCAACAACTTCTGCAAAATTTGGTTGTGCTGGTGTGACGGGTTCGAGTAGCTGCCATACAACTTATCCGTTTAAATGAGAATAACTCAGTGTTTATTGAAACTAGGAACCTGACATTTTGCGAATGATGATCAAGTTTTATGGCAACAACTTGTGCAAAATTTGGTTGTGGTGGTGCGACGGGTTCGGGTAGTTGCCATACAATTTCTCTTTTTAAATGAAAATAACTCAGTGTCCGTCCGCACGATAACTCAAAAAATAAAGGAGCTAGGAGGCTGAAATTTTTTTTACGTCACTTTTACAAAATTGTTAGTTTTACTATTTAACTGCGCCGGTTTCGAGTAGCTGCCATACAACTTCTTTCTTTAAATGGAAATAACCCAGTGTCTATTCAATCTAGGTATCTGAAATTTTGCAAATGATGATCCAGTTTTATGGCAACAACTTCTGTGAAATTTGGTTATGATGATATGGCAGGTTCGGAAAGTTGCCATACAATTTGTCTTTTTAAATGAAAATAACTCAGTGTCTATTGAAGCTAGCTATCTTAAATTTAGTGAAAAAGTGTCGAGTTGCATGCCAAAAACTTTTGTAAAATTTGATTGGTCTAAAGCAGCCGGTTCAGGTTTCTTGCATTTCTTGGAACTTAATGAAGCTAGGCGCAATAGATTCGGGTAACTGTCATACAACTCCACAATTTACATAAATATATCTCTGTAGTTCGGTACTAAAACATCTGAATGTTTTTAAAAGATGATCAAGTTTTATAGAAACAGGATATATTACGTTCATACGGGTATCCCAGAGTTGACACAGTCTACTCTACTGCACTCTTCCTCGTTTTCACCAAAATTCAGTATTTGTATAGAAAATATTAATTTTTAGTAACAATTAAATTTTTCTATGAAAAATAACAATTTTAGGTACAAAAAGCAAATTTTTGTAATAAAAAAATAAAATGTAATTTTGAAAATCTTTAAACTCATTTTCAGCCCATTTAGAGGCGAATTTTCGGGTTTTTAATCGAATTTTGATGTCAAAATATTTTTTTTACCAAAATTCAGTATTTGTATAGAAAATATTAATTTTTAGTAACAATTACGATTTCTCTATGAAAAATAAAATTTAATTTTGAAAATCTTTAAACTCAATTTTAACCCATTTAGAAGCGTATTTTCGGGTTTTTAATCGAATTTTGATGTTAAAATATGTTTTTCACCAAAATTCAGTATTTGTATAGAAATATTAATTTTTAGTAACAATTACGATTTCTCTATGAAAATTAAAATTTAATTTTGAAAATCTTTAAACTCAATTTTAACCCATTTAGAAGCGTATTTTCGGGTTTTTAATCGAATTTTGATGTCAAAATATTTTTTTCACCAAAATTTAGTATTTGTACAGAAAATATTAATTTTTAGTAACAATTACGATTTCTCTATGAAAAATAAAATTTAATTTTGAAAATCTTTAAACTCAATTATAACCCATTTAGAAGCGTATTTTCGGGTTTTTAATCGAATTTTGATGTCAAAATATTTTTTTCACCAAAATTCAGTATTTGTATAGAAAATATTAATTTTTAGTAACAATTAAATTTTTCTATGAAAAATAACGATTTTAGATACAAAAAGCAAATTTTTGTAATAAAAAAATAAAATGTAATTTTGAAAATCTATAAACTCATTTTTAACCCATTTAGAAGCGTGTTTTCGTGTTTTTAATCGAATTTTGATGTCAAAATATTTTTTTTACCAAAATTCAGTATTTGTATAGAAAATATTAATTTTTAGTAACAATTACGATTTCTCTATGAAAAATAAAATTTAATTTTGAAAATCTTAAAACTCAATTTTAACCCATTTAGAAGCGTATTTTCGGGTTTTTCCCCGAAAAACATCGAATTTTGATTTTGATGACATCGAATTTTGATGTCAAAATATTTTTTTCACCAAAATACAGTATTTGTATAGAAAATATTTCTTAGAAATAGAAACGATTTCTAATTTTTACCAAAATTCAGTATTTGTATAGAAAATATTAATTTTTAGTAACAATTTGATTTTTCTATGAAAAATAACAATTTAGGTACAAAAAGCAAATTTTTGTAATAAAAAAATAAAATGTAATTTGGAAAATTTTTAAACTCATTTTTAACCCATTTAGAAGCGTATTTTCGGGTTTTTAATCGAATTTTGATGTCAAAATATTTTTTTTACCAAAATTCAGTATTTGTATAGAAAATATTAATTTTTAGTAACAATTAGATTTTAGAAAAAGCAAATTTTTGTAATAAAAAAATAAAATGTAATTTTGAAAATCTTTAAACTCATTTTTAACCCATTTAGAAGCGTATTTTCGAGTTTTTAATCGAATTTTGATGTCAAAATATTTTTTTACCAAAATTCAGTATTTGTATAAAAAATATTAATTTTTAGTAACAATTAGATTTTTCTATGAAAAATAACAATTTAGGTACAAAAAGCAAATTTTTGTAATAAAAAAATAAAATGTAATTTTGAAAATTTTTAAACTCATTTTTAACCCATTTAGAAGCGTATTTTCGGGTTTTTAATCGAATTTTGATGTCAAAATATTTTTTTACCAAAATTCAGTATTTGTATAAAAAATATTAATTTTTAGTAACAATTAGATTTTTCTATGAAAAATAACAATTTAGGTACAAAAAGCAAATTTTTGTAATAAAAAAATAAAATGTAATTTTGAAAATTTTTAAACTCATTTTTAACCCATTTAGAAGCGTATTTTCGGGTTTTTAATCGAATTTTGATGTCAAAATATTTTTTTACCAAAATTCAGTATTTGTATAAAAAATATTAATTTTTAGTAACAATTAGATTTTTCTATGAAAAATAACAATTTTAGGTACAAAAAGCAAATTTTGTAATAAAAAAATAAAATGTAATTTTGAAAATTTTTAAACTCATTTTTAACCCATTTAGAAGCGTATTTTCGGGTTTTTAATCGAATTTTGGTGTCATAATATTGTTTTCACCAAAAGTCAATATTGGTTGAAAAATATAAATTTTTAGTAACAATTTGATTTTTCTATGAAAAATAACAATTTAGGTACAAAAAGCAAATTTTTGTAATAAAAAAATAAAATGTAATTTTGAAAATTTTTAAACTCATTTTTAACCCATTTAGAAGCGTATTTTCGGGTTTTTAATCGAATTTTGATGTCAAAATATTTTTTTTACCAAAATTCAGTATTTGTATAGAAAATATTAATTTTTAGTAACAATTAGATTTTAGAAAAAGCAAATTTTTGTAATAAAAAAATAAAATGTAATTTTGAAAATCTTTAAACTCAGTTTTAACCCATTTAGAAGCGTATTTTCGAGTTTTTAATCGAATTTTGATGTCAAAATATTTTTTTCACCAAAATTCAAAATTTGTATGGAAAATAATAATTTTTATTAACAAATTGATTTCTCTATGAAAAATAACAATTTTAGGTACAAAAAGCAAATTTGTTGATAAAAATAAATAAACGTAAAATTAATAAACTTCCATCAAAACTAGAGCGAAGTGTCGCTAGTAGTCTACATGCTAGTAGTCTAATAATTTATTTCAAAAGAACTGATTTTTAAAATCTTAAAGTTAAATTGGCCGGCGATATGAGATTCATTTTGTACTTGCCATTTTTAAGATCAGTATATCTAATTCTAAAATTTATATAAATTATTATCAATACTTAATTAAGTCAAATATCCGAAATATTGTTACAGACTACAAAATTTTATCGAAACTGCACATATTAAAGTCGACCGGTTATTCTGGAGTTGCCATGGTAAACTATACACTCTCCTAGTTTTTAAGCTAACCCTTATAGTTTTGAACAAAAAAACTAATTTTAAAGAAAAGGTATATTGCATTAAGAATAGCTTTAATTCTACTTTTAGAAAAATGCAACTATAATAGATGTTTTACTATATTATATACTAAAATTTATTACTTACAAAAATCTTATTACTTTCGGTCATGACTTCAAAAGATATAATTAAGTATACTCAACAAAAAGTTGTACATTTTTTTGATAATCGCACTTAAATTATCTGGAAAAAGCATACAACTCTGATTTTATAACCAACTCTAAAATTCCCCCAAAATTAATTTTGTTTACATAAATATTTCAAATATATAAAAATAATTATAGTTATATAATAAAGGATTTTGTCCTGGCGAGATTACGTCCCGCTGCCAATTAAAATATTTATTTGAGGGGCCTCGGTGGCCTAGTGGGTAAGAGCGTATAAAATACGTTGTAAACACCGAGGGAGTATTGGTTCGAATCCCACACACGTCGTAAGAGTTATTCCCCCTTACGACATGTACAGCCACGTCTGAACAGGAAAGGCTGTGTAAATTTCCTGTCCACATTTATGTAGCAGAGAAATACATGCTAAATGCTATTTTCTATTTTAAATAAATTACTTTATTAATCTAAAAAAATTTGAAACAGTAATTTTCTTTCTTCTGCAAAATTTTTTTATTTTTTGTAGGTTAGGGTTTATTTACATATCTCCCTCCAACGAATTGCTTATGTTTTCAATTATATTAAGCATAAGCAACCAATACAACTCATTGGATTGATCTTTTAAATTAATTATAGTGCAACACATTTTTAGCCAATAATCATATCCCACATTTTCACGCGATTAAAATAAAAACTCAACCTTCCAAAAGTTATGCATGCATGCATATATGCAATTTTTTTTATTGTATAATCTATCTATTTATTATTTAAAATTCAATTAATTTAAGTCAACACAAAGTATATCTACACTGATAACAAAAAACTATAATCTATCTTCTAGACATTAAATACAAGATATTAAAATGTTAGGTACACAATATGAATATTGAACAATTTTATTACAATATACAATAAAAATAATCTGTTCCTCTGCCCCCATTTTTTTACTTTTGCTACTTTTATTTGCTTTTTTTTTTGCAATTTTTAAAAATCTAATGACATAATTATACTAATAAAAGACAATATCTTCAGATTATTTTTAGATTAAAATAAGTTCATTAACCCACAACATAATTGTTATTTTTTTACTTAATATCTAATGTCTATTTGCAATTTAATTAACTAAAAGCTTCCGGTTTAGAAAAACAAGAAGAAAAAAAAAAAAACGAAATGTAGGCGGAATAGCCTTACTATTATATCTTTTGCAATTTATTCAACAGAATCATTTTACCAAAGGAAATCTAACTTTAAGAAAATAAACAAAATTTTGTAATTGCCATTATATTTTTAATGGTATAATCATAAAAGCCATTACCATATTTGACGAAAATTTTAATTGAGAAAAGAACAAAATATTTTAAATAAATTTTCTTTTATTATTTTTATTGTTAATTGTTTTTTTTTTTTTGTTTTTTTTTTTTAATACAAAGTATATTTAGATACAAATATTTATTATTACTCATCAGATACAATAATTTTAAATTAATATTTTGTGATAATTTTAATTTTAATAAATTAAAATTTTCTTATAATATGATAGTTTTAACACCCATCAGAATTCCACCTACCACCACCACTATTTCAACTATCAAAAATCATTACTACATTTTTTATACATATTATCTTTACATATTATATATAGATATAATTATATATAACTAATCAATTTTACCTGTCCTTGTTTTCAATTTTAAAATTTTCCAAATTGTCAGTAAATTGAATTTTAAATGTAGGAACAATTTTCCATTTTTAGTATCATCAGTTTATAATTTCACAAAAAAAAAAAAAAACACCGCATTATTCTTATATAATTAACATGTTATCATAGTTGTGGAAATAAAAATAAGAATAGAAATGGAAAGGTAACAATTGAACATTTTCATAAAAAATATCAGTGCTTTAAATAAATATCTAATTAATTGTACTTTAGATTTTAATTCTATTTAAAATCTAATTTAGGTACCAAACAAAAGTTATAGGGCTATTTATTGTCAAATAAGAAAATCGGTTAATCAATCGATGAAAGTATACCAAAGGATTCTGAAAATGCACCATGTGATTAAAAACGTATTTATATGTACTTACTCAATAGAGATCTGAAAAAGTTATGAAAAATATATTAAGACAGTTACCAGCAAAAGGTTTAATCAACACATGGTCAAAGAAACAGTTGAACTTCTAAAGAGTTAAAAATATTATAAAGTTTTAATTAAGAACAAATAATATGTGCATTGTGTACAATGATATGATTTTATGTTTAAATCCTCTTGAAGTAAAACCAATATATAATCCTAGTTTCTCTATAACTAGTAGATATAGTTCCTCAAATATCGCTAATATTTATGTAGTGTATTTACAATTTAGATATCTGGGGTTTTGGATTGGTGAAGACTGAAGTTAATCAAAGGAAATAAATTACCCAAATGAAGCCGCGAGAACTGCGTTTTATAAATACAAAAAGTACTGCTGAATACTGACCTCAATTTGCCATACATTTGAGCCATAAAAAACTACTGCTAAGTACTGACCTAAATTTGTCATGACCTCAATTTGTCCATAAAAATCAGATTTATAAAATGCTATATTTGGACAGTTTTGCTAAATGGAATTAAGGCATGGATTTTAAATGGTTGAAAATGGTTGAAATGAAAAAGATAGAGGCTTTTAAAATGTGGCTATACTAAAAATATTCTGTACTGACTGAGTCTCTAATGTATTAAGACATTGTTATATCTTTTATACAACCCCATTTTTACGGTAGTATTAAGAAGTGTGAGTTGTCACAAAAATTGTGAGTTGCTATTGATGTTATTGAACATAAAAAGAAGAAAAACGGTATATTTCGGTCATATTATGAGAGATTCTCAATAACAATTACATGTTACAACTCATATTTGAGCGCAAAATCCATCCATGGTCGATATATACTGTATAGAAAGAAAGGATAAATCATGGTTCAGAAATATCAGAGAATAAATAAGTGTATGATATGTGCGTAAGTTATTTAACAAGAGGAAAGGTAGAACAAAATGCCCAGATATCATCAACAATATAGTATAAAACACTCGAAATCGGGCAAACAGCGCAAAAAGAAGAAGATATAGCTACTCAGTTAAAAAGCAATTTTCTTTATCAAACTGCATTTTTACTTTTAGAATTGGAATAACTTAAATTTAAAGAGTCATCCATTGATGTTATTTTCAAAAAAAATTTTATTTTTGTTATTCATTAAATTAAAAAAGCTTAAGAAGGTATAGTACTTTTTATTAACTCATTTAAAATTAAGTGCTATTTTTACAATACAAAAACATTAATTTAAAATAAATCTTGCACAAATTCTTCATGGAAATTCTTGTTAAGTTTTTTCCGGATAAAAAATGAAAAATTTAAATTAGACTCGTTATTATTTTTATCGAAGGGAAGTGGAAATCCTAAGATAGATGGAAATTTTCTAAAGACAGTAAGAAGTGGAAAGAGACAGCATGTATTATGCTTGGTATTTTAATTAAATCTATACCTACCCCTTTACTAATAAGTTACTATTTTGCCATCAGTAACGAAGCAATAAACACTGAAACACTACAACAATGAAAGCAATACATTAGCAATAATTGAAGTAAACTACTGCAGCAGCTATAGTCTTATTAGTATTATTATTAATTATTATATTTCCTACAGTTATAACATGTAGTAGTATTTATGGTTCTGCATAAAATAACCAAAGGCAGCTCCACTGAGAAACTATTATTATTAATATTAGTAGCATTATTATTTTATTATTCTTATTATTATTATTATTATACGATAAACATTATTACGATATAAAATTACTATTTTTTTTTCTATGATATGGCAGCGGTTTGAACCCAACACTCTCGAATTTAAAGACTAGCGAATTAACCACAACGCCATGAGACAGTTTTCGCTTAATTAAGACTGCTTGCTTAAGACTAACCAAAAGGAAAAAAGTTTAGAACGCAGTAGGCGGATGATAATAATATAAAATATATCAATATCAATAACCAAAATATGTATAAGCACAAAACAAAAATTCAATACAAACAGAAAAATAATTACTAAAATAATTCCTGTATAAGATGATAGATGGCGCACAAATAGCTTGAAAGTATTTGTGTTTCATAATTTTGTATTGTAGTTGTCTTTCTTAGTCGACATAATAATTCAACAAACTGATATTTACTGATATTATTTTTCTAATATCGAATAAAAAAACTTTGTGTATACTAAAGACTCTAGCGTCTACACCCCATTTAAAATGTGTGGCTGAAAAAAAAAAAAAAAGAAATTTTTACATTGAAGCCAATTATATTTTGAAAAATTAGTTCGCCAAAATTTATTTCCATAACAATTTTTTCAATATATTTATAATATATTATAATATTTATTATATATACATTTACTATTTTGAATATCTTTAAGATTCACAATTAAATTTCGTAATAGAAGTTGTATATTTTGCAATGTAACAAAAAAAAAAAAAAAAAAAACAACAATAACGAAACCTTATTCATCTCTCTTGTTTTGCAATGTGGGCTTAAAAAAAAAAATTTTTTTTTTTTTTTTTTTTGTTTTTGAATAATTTAAAAATAGTAAAATTTGAAACAAAAACAAAAAATAAACGTTTAATTGAATAGACATTTAAATTGTTAAATGTTGCTTTTAATTTATTATGTTTAAATTTTCTGTTCGCAAAAAGAGCACAAACATAAAAAACAAGAAAAAACCTATGAAATCCTAACTGACATACATACTCACCTTTAAATCTGTAAAATTTTATTAGAATTACCTTAAAAAAAAAATTGAATTGAATGCATATTTAAAAAAAAAAAACAAAAAACAAAGCAAAAAAAAAAAAATCGTAAGTCAAATACGAAATCTTAGCAGATGAATCACACAATTTCAAAAAAAAAACTCAAATTGAATTATACAAAAAAAAAAAAACAACAAAAAAAATTATAAAAATTAAATAATCGATTTTAATAGGTAATAGTCATTCTGTATTTTAATAAATAAATTATACATATGTTAAACGTAGGCATATGTGTAAAATGTACATAATATAAGAAAATATATGTATGTCGGTATATAGAAAATATATTATATAATAAAAATATTCGATTAATTTATAGACTTCTTCTAGACATTTAGACGGCTAACGATTTTATAATTTATCAAAAAAAAAAAAAAAAAAAAAAAAAAACAATTTAAACAATCTTTGGACTAATATAATTTAATTCCAATTAAACATCAGATTTCTTTGAATTATTTTATTGTAACTGTGTTTATTGTATTCTGTTTATTGTATTCTGTGTATACTGAATACTAAATATTGGACTTAATTGACATTTATTTTTTGTAAATGATTTGTAAATTTTTTTTTTTAATGCTTTTCTCTGCCACATAAATGTGGACATGAAATTACACAATGTTTCCTGTTCAGGCGTCACTGAAACCCATACTCTCTCGGTGTTTACAACGTATTTTATACGCTCTTACCCACTAGGCCACCGAGGCCCCTTTTTGTAAATATTTTGCATAATATATTATAATTAAAATCTAAAATACATAGGTATTCAAATTTTCAATCAATCCTTAAACATTGGCTCGAATGCATAAAAATGAGCTTGAACTCAAATCCCACTTTTTCATGCAAAATTTACGGTAGAACTCGCATTTTTGTTTGGAAAATTGAGGTTTGAGTTCAAGCTCAGTTTTATGCATATGACCAATTGAATACTACTGATAGTTTTCTTACGTCGGAAAACGATACCTCACTTATTAAATATGAAGATTTCCTTCTTAATGAAATTTTGTCTTTACTAGAACTAAATGTTAACAATCCCTGCCTCCTGTTTAACAAAGAGGTATGCTTCAGAAACTATCCTTCGTATCGAGATTGAAATCGACAAAGCATTCCTAAAATTAGGTACAGTCTGACGAAGTTAAAAAATCACAAAATGTGAATATCATTTTTTTAAGGTTCATTAGAAAACTTTTGCCATAAAAAAAAACTCAAAAAAAAAAAAAATGTAGGTTGATATTTTCCATGAATTTCCATGAATTTCCCATGCATTAATTAATTTACTTACTGTGTAACTTTTAAGTTTTATAAAATGATCTCTTTATTAAAATTTTTTTTAAAAGGGGGCAAATTCGAAAAATTCGAAAAAGTGTACAACATACATCATAAACTTTGATTTTATTTAATTTATCTATTAAATATAAAATTTTCAATCAATGCTAATTTGGATACAGTACTGCTAAAAAGTTAATATACGAAACGGATCCAGCATATTTCAGCCATAACATAATAAATTCCACAGATTGGTTTATGTTTTAATTGTTTTATGAACCTATTTCATTAGAATAAATTTCATTGCGTATTTATTTTGTTTTTTTTTTTAAATGTAATACAGATACAAAAAAAAACAAAAACAAAAAAAATTGTAAAATATTAGATGAGCTGTTGTATACAAATTTTATTGCGAAATATGATTTCTGATGACGTGATTTTTATTGTATCTATATAATAGATTTGCATTTTATTTTACTTTTGACAATTATCATAATTTTTATATTAGGTATATCAATCTTTTTATAAATATCTATGTATTATTATGTTTAGTTTTTTAATCTTAATATTTAAAAAAAAAAAAAAAATAATTTAAATGTGGATTGTTATTATAGGCATAATGCTGTCAATTTAATTTTTTATAAGAAAAATTATACTAAATTTAAAAAATATTTATGTAAATTATTTTCAAAAAAAAAATTTTTTTATTTATTTTTTTATTTGATTATTTATTACTTAATACAAGTATTTATAAAAAAAAAAATTTAAATTATGAAAACTATTACATAGGTACTTAAAGTTATAGAATAAGAAATTATTAAGGGTATTCACGAGTTGGTGCAAAGTGATCTTGCACAAGTGCAAAATTTTGCACCGTAGCATATTTCAATTTTTTGACAGTTAAAGTGCACAATTTGTTGTTGTTTTCATGTATAAAAAAGTGCAAAATTTTGCAAGACTATGCAAGACCTAAACGATATTGCACATTTGTGCAAGACCATTGCAAAGTTTAAAAATTTAAAAAATGCCTAAAAAAAGTGAAAAAAAAATTATTTCTGATTATTTATTAAGTCAGGCATATGAAGATATACAAATATCTGAAATTTTTCGTAAGCATATTAAATTTTTATGTAAACAAAACAAGCACATCAACGATATTTGACAGTTCAATTAAAATTCATGCTAGTGTTGTTTACACATAGTTGGTGCAAATATGTGCTAGGGTGCAAAAAAAATTTGCACTTTTGCACCAACTCGTGAATACCCTTATTATAAATCTAATTCACAATTTATAGAGTTGAATATCTAAAGAATTAATCTAAATATTAATATTGTTATTGTTAATATTGATCACATTTTAAATAATGGTTATAATTATTATTACTATTAGCACATTTTAAAAAAAAAATAATTGCTGCTCGGTACCTACAATCTCTTCGTTCATCCGTCCGTCTGCTTACAAAACTTCTACACCAGTTTAGTTATAAAAATAAATTTTAACCTTGGATAGCCCCTTAAAAAAACATGTAGCTCAACTATTACCAAATTGCATCCTCCAGTTGTAGTTTGAGCAAGTCCGATTTCAAATCGTAATATCTCAGGTTCTGTTTAATATTTTCCCAATCTAGAAACAACAAATTACAGAACATTATTGGCCATGAATTTTTGAGAAGAAGAATACCTTTGACAAAAAGAATAAATTACATGAAAAAATGTTTGTACATTCTACACCCTGTATAAAGCTATTAAGAGTCAAAATTTGAAAATTAGGTATTCTTGGACACCTGTTTAAATTCTTTAAAATAAAACACAAAAATTAAAACTCTAACATTGTGTTTTTATTTTTGTTAGCAGTTTGTCGTTTTTACATAGAGTTTCCTTGAATTGAAGAAATTGTATCTTCATTTTTCTCAATTTTTTTTTTTTTTTTTACAAAACTAAATTTTGCTGCAAAAGTAATTTACTAAATACTAAAATCATTCTTATTCTTCTTATTATTGATTTAAAAATTTGCAAATTTAAAAATCTTTGGTTTTACTTTCTTGTTTTTTTATTTAAAATTATGATAATAAAATTGGAAAAATTAAATCTTGATTCGTACATATACATGGTTTCACAATAAATAAAATAGGTGCATATGCAAGTATCTTAAGTTCGTATATTTCAAATTGACAAATACTATTTCTGCACTTACTATAATTAACCAAACTAAACATTTTTTATGAAATCAATTTTCCTAAATCAATCTAAAAAAATTGAAAAATTTGGTTATTACTTTCACTCTGTTCGTTTGTTTACAAAACCGTTACACCATTCCGGATAGAACAATTAAATTTTAACCATAATACATCTCATTAAAAATTGAATGAATGTAGGAAACCACTTTTTTATGTAGCGTCACCAATTATGGAGTAATAACCAGTCAAAATTCGAAAGATCCTATTTTCAAACCTTTGTATCTCAAGTTTGATATAGGTTATATCTCAAGTCAACTTTTATATTTGCAAAAATACTCATTTTACTCATTTTAAACAAAATGTTCTCATTTAAAAAAAAGTACGCGAACACTTTTTTTTACCAAAATTTATAAGATTTTAATAAATGTCATAAATTGTGTGTCAAAAGCAGATTAAACAAAAGAAATT
Source organism: Poecilobothrus nobilitatus (assembly GCA_947095535.1). NCBI lineage: Eukaryota > Metazoa > Arthropoda > Insecta > Diptera > Dolichopodidae > Poecilobothrus > Poecilobothrus nobilitatus. The sequence continues at coordinate 79,964,410 of OX352774.1, read as the reverse complement.
AGAAAAATTTTTTATTTCAAAAATGTAAAAAAAAAAGTACTTACCTATATATTATATGGAGGACGAAAATTTAATGTTATTAAATGATACTGTCGTTATTCATTTAATTACTTTTGTTTAATTTTGTTTGTTTACTTTCCTTTGTTTATTTTTTTGACAAATGACAGTAAAAAAAACCACAACGCACAAAAACTAAACGTCAGTAAATTTTTATAAAATTTCACAAATAAAAATTTTAAAAAGAGAGCCGTCTATTTTTTTACTCATTTCTCTTCTTTTATGAAAATTTTTTTAAATAAAACTCAAATTCTCTCAGTACGTGAACCCATTTTTTTTTTTGCGAAAATTTTTGTAAATTTAATTTTTAACAAAACTAATATTTGATAATATTTTGCAATTTATTATTTAAACCGTTAAATGAAAATAAAATTTTGAAAAATTGTTATTCCTCTTTATCTCTTCAGAACGTTTTTAGTGAGAATATTTCTTTGAGATGGAAGATCGTTTAGAATTAACATAAATAACTTTTGAAAATTTACTTCCCTACTTTTAAGAGCTATTATTAGAGGTCCAAAATTGAAAATTACCTATTTTTAAATATACCTGAAACTATAGATATGTATATGAAAATTTGTCATATGTAAAATTTAAAAAATTAAATATCCAAATTTTGATGCAACAAAAGCAGTTACAATTCTAAAAAGATTTTTATTGTCTTTTTGAAAATATTCGCCATTAACAACTTTTGATGTTACATACTGCAGACCTTACTTTTCCTTCACTAAACATTTTTATTTTTTTCTTTTTTTTTTAATTTTGAGTTAAAAATTCAAATTTAATTTAGAGTATTAATAGCTTAAAAAACATAAAATATTATAATAAACTTAATTTGATTGGTAACAATAGATTATAGTTCAGTTCTAAATATCAATTTTTTGAACAAAAAAAAAAACAAAATATATTAAAATCCCTTTAACAGATTTTTTTTTAATATTGTAAAAAAAAAAAAACAAATCTTTTAAAAAACGACATTAATTAAAATTCAAAACATTATAACTAATATCTAATCAAGATTTTCTCTTTATTCAAATTCAATTCAAATCTATTCAATTTTCAATATGTAATCCGTAATGTTTATTGTTATATATATGTACGTTATTTTATTATTTAGTTTGTATCGTCTCCAGTTATTTGAATAGAATTAACCGTATATACATTGTTATTTATTTATTTATTTTGTTTAAATCGTAAAAATTTAAAATTTACCTTTTACTAGCACAACAAGCTTTTATTTACCTTTGAATTCATTTCCTTCTTCTCCCTTCAAAAAATACACAGCAAAAAAAAAAAAAAAAGAAAAACAAGTCTATAATATAATATCTAGTATCTAAATAAATGCTACTGCTAACTGCTCTAACATTATTTATATTATAGTATATATAAGTATATATGTAGTTTGTATAGTAACGTTCGTTAACGATCCAATACAAAATTAAAAAAAAAAAAATTAGAAAAAGAAAGAAAATTGTTTTTGTTTTCTATTACAATTGTTTTGAATTCAATGACCCATAAGCCACTGAAAGTTCCACTGATCTATAAAAAAAAAAAAAAAGTGATTTTTTTTTTATTTTTTAATACAATATCAAACATAACATTAATTATCATATATCAAGTATAGTTATTTGAATATTTCTTTCTCTTTTTAACTTAAATCAATTTTTTTTTTATATCTATAGTATCCCTATTGATTTGAGTAATTATTGTGATATTCTCCCTACATATTTATTATATATAATAAAAACGGAAGTTCCTAATTACTTTGTCAAATTTAGCAATTTACCTAAAGAGTAATCAACTGGAAAAATGTAAACAATTAAATTTGGCCCAAAAATGGGATTCCAAAGCTAAAAAAAAAAACAAAATTAAAATTTGAAAATGACAACCAAAAAAAAAAAAAAAAAAAATTCAAAAAGCCCAAAAAGTGGGTCATTGATCAATTTGAACATTTTATTTTATAAATTTCTATTATCTACAGCTTTTTTTTTTTCTTTGTGATTATCTGTAGATTAAATTTATACAGTGATACTCTTTTAATTGTATTAAACTGTTAAGAAAATTTGAAAAAAGTAGGATTTTAGTTGCCAAGAACATATGAATCAGATCAGAACATTTATTAAATTTTGACGACTTGATGTCTTCGAATTTTGCACTCCAGTATTATTCCCTATAATGGAAAGAAAAATGGTAGGAAAATGGAAAGAGTTCTATTAATGTTTTCCACTATTCATTTGATTGTACACTAATTTTACTCAAAGGGTAACGAAAATATTTTATTTATTTTTATTATTTTATTTTATTTTATTTTATTACAATTTCACAAGCGCCCTTTTGCAAAATAGAGGACCCTTTTCCTCGAGGAATTTAATTAATTTTTTAATTTTTCAATTTAATTGTGTGAAATTTTCTATAATGAATTCCATATGCCGTGGACTTGGCATATGGCTGCAATCTTTTCGATATCATCTTCATTAGCTATTTTTAGTAAGTTGAGTAAGTCTGGTCCGGACCTCACGCAGTCGTCAAATATGTGTTTTATTGCCAGTCTGTGTGGGCAGACACTGACACTAAGGGTGGCTTCTGAATTGTATATGCGGTCGTGAGTTGCCAATGTTGTACCCAGTCGCAGTCTTGCTAGTTTTATTCCTAGTGATCTTTATTTTTGAATCTTATATTTCATCTGAGTTATCACTGAGGGAAGAGCTAATGAAGAATGACAAAATACCAAAGAGCAAAGATTATAGAAAATGAGTTTATGGTCGAAGCAAAACACAAATTTTTTGATTAGTACTTCTTGAATATACATATTTTTGCTAAGAGAGGTTGGAATCTTCAAAAGACATCGAGAATACCGCCTTGCTAATGTCAGATTCTTACTGCCTTTAGGGGATATACTGGGATGAAACTCCAAATTAGTATAACGCAGTAGATTGGTTACGGAGTAAAGGTAGAAGAGAACAAGACAAGGATTCAGAAACTATAAATTAGGAAGTGGGATTGTAAGGTAATAATGAATCCGCCTATTATTATTACTATTTTTGTATCAGTGACGAATTCATCAACAGTTACAACATGTAGTACTATATAACTCCGTCCTACATGAGGTAATAATTTAAGGCAACTTCACTTTCACTGTAGCAACTATTATTATTATTATTATTATTAATATTAATTTTTATTTTTATTACTATTTCCTTCAAGATCATCAGTATACGTTTCAATGAAAGACAACCACATTTTATTGGAAAATTGATTCTAATAAAATCAAATGTCATTAAGTCCCTGTCACAATTATTACTATTTTAATATAAGGATCACTGTAAAAATTAAATACTTAGCAATGGCACAAGCTGATAAAATATTTAAAAAAAAAAAAAAAAATAACAACTGAAAATTAACTAAAATATTAGAAAATATAGAAAAGATGCTAAGTACGGTATTATTTTGTTTTCTATTATTAAAAAGTATGTACATATATTATATATTTTTTATTTAGTATGCGATTTAAACCTAAACAAAAACATTTTAAGTGAAATTATGTAAATTTAAACAATATTTATGAAAATTAAATTTTTTTGTAAGAATTTCTCGATAATTTATAAAATATTTTTTTTTTTTTTTATTTTAAATGCATCACAAAAGCAGTTATTTTATATTTTTCAAATATTTACATACGTGAGATTTGTTAATCACGCATTTTAAAAACGAAATATTATTTTTGCAGATTTCACTGTAAAATCTAAAATAAAAAAAAACATTTAAGAAACCTTGAAATTATTTTTTTTCCACTTTGTTTTCATTTTTATTTTGATTTAAGATTACCTTTTGCCAAAAATAAATTTATTTGGAAGATATAAAATTTTCTGATGGAAAATTATAATTTTTCTTCCTAATTATAATACATTATTCCATTTAGAATACCTTAAGCGAATATTTTAATGACTATATCAATACAATATTATTAATGTAACTTTTCTTTAATTCTAATTGTGAGTTATAAAGTATGAATTTAAAAACATATTTTGTTGCATTGGTTATTTGTTTATTCTAATACAATTCAATACGAAAGACGAGCTACATATAGCATAGCATTTCAGCATATGGTTTTGAACATTTTGATAAAGTTGAGCTTCTCGTTCTCGTTCTCTTTAAAGTTCTAAGGTTTCTGAGGCAAATAATACCTTGCGTGTAATAACAAAAACATACAGCATAAATAATCAAACAAATAAATCGTACTAAAAAATTACTAAATATTAATTGGTAATTTATACATAAGACTTCCTCTAGATCTATAGTTCTGTCCACATCATGCCAACAAAAAATTGAGCATTGTGAAACCTCCAATACGGAAAAAAAATAGCTCTCCATTATAAAGAAACTAAAGTTACCAAAGATATATTTAATAAGTACTAAATTATTAGAATGGAAGATATAAATGGCATAACTATTAGGTAGCTAATTTTTTTTTTAATAAAAAAGTAGATACTTTATGTCTTATTACACTGGCATAGTCTAAGGCCTCTTTGTAGGATTTTTCTTATTTTCCACAAGCACCTTATAATTGTGTAATTTGTCAATTTTAGCCTTGATAAAATTTTGGGAATAAACAAAACGTTGGCATTTAAATAAATCTTTATTTCAATTGTCCAACCAAATCTTTTAGATAGTAATAAATTTTGGAACAAAGAAAAGATAATTGAAAATAAACTTATTAAAATTTTGTAATATAACCACTTTGGGTAAGTTTTATGTTTGTATTAAAAAACCCCCTGTATAAAAGCAATTTCTATATACTTACTTTGTGCCTTCTTGAAAAAGAAAAGCTTTTCCCTTTTTTTGAGGAATTTCTGTTTTTCAGAATTTTTAAACATTATACTTATACCCTTTATCATTTACAGGGTCAATATTTTTTTACAGAATTATACACTTCCTCAAGAATAAAAGTAAAAAATAGTAAAAAAGAGTTTATAGTTGGTTTGGTTACAAAATTCCAGTATCTGAATACTTTTTTGTTAAAATATGTATGTTAAAAGATAATTATAAGGGACTTAATTATTTTTGGTTACAAAATTAGAGTTTCAATAGTTTGTTTAGCGCGAGTTTGGCAACAGCACCTACACTATTTTAAGTGCTTTGTTAAAATTTGTATGTAAAAATATAATTAGGATAGTTATTAAAGTTAGTTACGTAACAGGGTTATACGCTTTCTTCAATATGTATATTGTATAATTCTGAATTAGAAGAGATTTCATAAATGCAGCATGTAACTGGATTTTTAAACATAAATTTAAATGCGCCAATAGACACCTTACAAAAAACTTCATGAAATCTATTATAGTTTTCCCCTCAAAAACTGTCAAACAAACAAGAGTGTCATTTATGCAAAGAAAATCCAAATTTAGTCCGTACAAAACATGGAAAATTTTTTAAAATAATTTTAAATGTAAAATAACTTAATTTCTTTTTTAATTTTTAATTTTTAATATACCAATTATTAAGACCTATACAAATAATTTAAATTGACTTTTTAACATTCTTTTTGTCCTTTTCACACTTAATTAAAATAATAATATCCTTTTTTGAATCAACAAGGTAAAAAGAAAAAAATTTAATTAATTCTCTGAAGGATATTCATATATACATATTAAACTATTAATTCATTATAAAAAAAAGGTCAACAAATAACGCTCACGATATACCAACAAACTGACAGCTAACAATGATGAAATGTTACCTTTTTAATGATTTTTGTTTTTTTGTATATTTCGTCCCTATGACGTGGCACGCGTTTATCTTATTATTAAATTACCTGCAAGTCATATACTATACATTATTTTTAAAAGAATAACATATCATTTTACCTTCATAGTTAATATTTATATTCTACTTTCTCAATTTACCCACGTCCCATATTAATTTATGTTTATCATATCATCCTATGGTTTAGTCTCTTTTTTTATTTTTCCAGAACAAATGCGAACAAAATCAAAAAAAAAAATTAAAACAAAAAAGGACATTAAAAATAACCAAAAAAAAAAAAAAAAAAAACGGAATTAAAAAATATTATTGACTTTTTACGCATAAAAACAGGATATTCACAGGAATTTAGTTTACAGAGTATTTATGACTTTTTATTTTTTTTTAGTAAACTCTTTGTCTCACTCCAATTTTGAACTCTCACACTCTAGCATTTTAAATGACAAAAGAATAATTTACTTAGTATTCATTTATAAAATAACAGGGGTACTGTTTTTTTGGTACTAATTTTTTTTATTTTAAAATATAGAAGTAATGATTCAAGCTGTGTGAATTTGTTCCATATTTCATATGTATCCAACTAAGAAATCAAAAATGTTACAAGGGTAATAGCAAATAATAGTCTTATATATTTGATTCTTTAATTTTTTTTTGATAAAAATTTAACAAAATAAATGAGACATTTTTGGGATAAGTGAATGGTTTTGGGGATGGTTACTCACTAGATCTTAGCTTAATGATAATTCTGTCTTTTATATTCTTCATTCCCGGCTCAATCGAATTTAATTTTAATTTTGAGTAAATTCTTAGAGATTGCTTTTTAATCTAAGGGTTATTGCTAATTCTTTCGCTGGTTACTCTGGTGTTACTGAACCGTATTATCTCCTCTATTTAAAATATTCTTCGTTCAATTGAATTTAATTTTTCTCTGGCGAGTTCTTAGTCATTGCTTGTCAGTCATAGAGCTATTGGCTACATACGCATTTGCGATTTGCATTACTTTTCCTATACGAAACTTTGCAATACCCTAACTTTATTGATACTATTTTGTGTCTTTACATTTTCTATTGTAGTTACATGTAACCGCTGTGATTTCGTTTTTTTTTTTCTTTCATTTATATTCACCATGTTTCACTGGTTTTATTTCTGCACACCGGCGAGAATTAGTTAATTTAACTGTAAATGATGAGAATTGATTTCTTTCTTTAACTATGAATTTTGAGAATTGATTGGAATTTGGTGCTTTGTTGAGCTTAAATAAACTTTATCATCAGATACTGATGCCTATTTGAATAATGTTGAAATTATGGTTATGACTCAATAAGTTGTAAGAAATTTTTAGAGAAGAAAGTAAAAAAATAAAAATAAAAAATTTATTGCTTCAATTTTTGTTTTGTAAATACATAATTTCACATGGTTACAATACTTCCCTTTATATTTTTTTTTAAATTATGGCGGAAATAAAACTGAATTCTATGGGAAATGTAAATGTTTACCTTTAGTTTAATTTTCTTTTTTGAATTGTTTTAAATTGACGATTTCACACGTAGAGCAATGAACGTATATCCATATATGTATGTGGGAAAATATAATCCATTTATATCTAAAACGAAAAAATTCAGAATTCCTAAAAAAATATTTTAATTAGATTTAATACTTTTAGTGATGTCACTAATTTTTTTTTTCGAGTTAATAAAAAATCATTATAATAAAGTGTTAGTATTTTCGTTAATGAAAAAGGACGTTAATAAAAATAGGTCATTGTTTAACGACAATTATATTTTTTGTTTGCACAAAATATACAACGTTTATAATAAGAAAAATAACGTTAAATTAATTCAATGTTTTAAGCACTACTTTATGCAATACATAATATTGTTTTATTTAATTATACATACCGCAACAATTAATCGCTAAAACAACGTTTTTTTTTTTTTTAATAAAATTTTTTGTAAAGTAAATACCCATAATAACTTATAAAACCACAAGTAAAATTAATATTTTCTATTCCTAATTTTAAATTACCTGAATTTAATAAGACAGAACTTTAGATTATGTACACATTGTATTTTTTTTTATGAGAGACTGTGGAAAACATCGAAAATCTTTCAAAAGAACTGGACAACCACCCCCTTTAAAACCAAACTCTAGGATGTGCCCATTAATACATAGTAAGTAACAAAATGTACAGTTTGGTTTTGACGAAAATGAAACTGTTATGCGACTTAAGAATGAAAATAAATTAATTTCGCCATTACATATAAATTCGGTAATGATACAAGCTATCCTTTCTAAAGCTATCGCTTACTGGCAAACTCAATCGTATTGTAAGCGAAAATTTGGTTTATAAACAAACAAATCATTATTTAAAGACATCATTATTAAGACATTTATTAAAGAAAATAAAAATGTACAAAGTGCTCCCTACATACGTAATACGTAAAGTAAAAGTTATTTAAAAACCAAATCGAAATTAAAAATAAAATTTCTTGTGAAAGTTTAACTACATTCAGAGAAATATCTATTAGGTAATCAGCTTGAAACAGATAGGAACCAAGAGAAGGAAGACCATTTTTAAAAGAATCCGATGAGTATAATTGCGCTTGTTTAGAGCTCAATATTAAGCAAAAAAAAAAAGTATCAACAGTAATAAGACACAAAAATGCTACGCATATGATAAGTATCAATGATTAGTAACTGTAAAATTATTTTTAATAATACTTTAATTAAATTCAGTGGGATTCACTTGCATAAACAAGATATATAAAATGAACGTAACGTCAGGCAAATAATTCTATTAGAGGCTGCTTAAAACAAGTCTAACAAAATAAAAAAAAAATCGAATATATCTAGTAATTCGAACGGTTCTCGAGAAAGTTGGATCTAAATTCCTTTATCCCATTCTACATTATTCCACATTATTTGTTTTATATATTTGACAAATTTTATTAAAATTAGTAGGTATTTAAATAATGTGAATTTGAAACTATGTGAAAAATTATAAACAGTATGTTGAATAATTAATTTTAAACTCTCTTCAATAAACAGTTCGTGAAAATAATTATGAATATTGTAATGAAATAAAATGTATATTTATAGTAACCGCAAACTAATTAATATAACTGTAAAATTAAGAATTTTAAATATTTTAACTTTAATTTACTTAAAATCTTATATAAAAATGATTAAACGTAATAGAATGCCACAAGTTTAATGTTATTAAAATATTACTTCTACTTATTCTAAAATTTTTACCGTAATAACATTCTCTAAAATTAATTATTAAAAAAAAAATTAAAATTAAAATATTGTAAAAGTTTTAAAAACTTATAAAATCTTTCCTTTAGTAGAAAACAATATCTAAAACAATATCTAAACAATACCTCTCCTCTCACAATGTTAAAGTTAAGTGTGATATTCCTCAAGTACAACTTTTTTAAACCCTTTATTTTTTTTTTTTCAATTTTCATTAATGACCTTCCTAACTGTTTGACTGAAAGACATTGTAGGCTATACACCGTTGATGATGATGATGATGATCAACTTAAATTGCCCGATTTCACGTTGAACATCAGTTTTTACAAAATTGAATGATGAAGTGGATTCTATTTCGTATTGGGCTGTAACGATTTCTCTAATATTAAAAACAGAGAATACTTAATGCTATTTACTTATCTTAATGCTATCTACTTTATCTTGCACAGACCATATTATTCAAACCGCAAATCGGATTTATCCTATATAGCGTAAATTGTGGAAAATGACCGAAAATATATCTTTAAGCACAAAGTCTCTCCTTATAAAAAAAACTGGTTTTGCACCACTTCTTATAGGTATTGTGATATATTGTAGTTTATTCATCGATGAGTGGAGGTAAATGCCTAATAGTCTACGTATAATCTTTAATGCCATTTCATATTTCATAAATCGCCGAAGATTTGATAGTACTTGAGAAATGGCAAATACTTGACGACATCGCTTGTGACGTCTCTAACTACTTAAAGTATAAGTATTTATGAGAAAATGGTATATATATCTTTTGGGTTCACTAACGACTATTTCTCTTTTTGTTCCACACACAACACAGTATACAAAACCGAAGCAATTGTTATATTTTGTAAAGATAGTATCTTTATGGAATACTCTTTCGATTGATGATTTAGCCGTGATCAATTTTACAAGAAATTTAATATGAAATTTGAAACTTTTAGACAAATTTAAATATACAAAAGATATTAACAATTTGTTTTGAAGGAACTTATCTTATTAAACTAACTTATTAAAATAAATAAATAATGAATTTTTGGTAACAAAATATGACTTATGTAATCATCTATAATGAAGGAAGCAATGGAACTTCCTTTTAAACCATTAAGTGTAATCTTCAGAATATACGCAATAGGAACTATAATAGCCTGTGCAAAATTTAATAATTTCAGTTCAAATAATTTTAAATTCTAAAATATAGTTGATTCAGTATTTAGATTAGCGCTTTTTTTAAATTTAATTTATTATTTTTGCGGTATATAAAATACAAACATTCCATTCCTTAAGAAAGTTCAACAATTTCCTTAATTGACAACAATTCCCGAAGTTTTAAATTTCGAATTGTTGTCAATTAAGGAAATTGTTCTTTTTTGAATTTAAGAAAAATATATCCATTTTAAGTGCAACTTTTTCACTTTAAATAAATACAAGTCTTCTAATATAAATTATCTAATATAAATTTTTTTTAGTTTATTCCTCTGCCACAAATAATATAATTAAAAATGGGGAAATTACACAGCCTTTCCTTTTCAGGCGTGGCTATAAATGTCGTATGAGTGAATTATTCTTATGACGTGTGTGGAATTCAAACCCACATTCCCTAGGTGTTTACAAAGAATTGCATACGCTTTTACCCACTGGCTACCGAAACCCTCATTATATATTGAACCGAATATATATATATATAGCTACCGAAATATATATAGAATATAGATATTTGTATATTAGCATTAAAAACTAATTTACTCTATATTTTAAAAATAAAATGGCTTCAATTATCATTTTGTTATCATTTTATTAACAATTTCATTATAATTAAAGTCAATTTATAAAAATCACTCGTTCTATCATTAAAATTTCTATTAGTAATTCAAAAATTTATACATAAAATATTATATTACGTATCCTACATATAAATTTATAACTTTTGTTTATTTATAACGCAAAAAAATAAAAAATAAAAGAAAAGAAATAAAACTGAAAATAATATTTTACAAATTATTATTATAAGTATTATTCACGCTAGACAAAATTTCTATTAAAATTTAAAAGCAAATACATACAAAACATAATTCAAAAGTTTTTTTTTTTTTCATTAAGTAGAATTTTCAATCCATTTTCACTCACACAAAGAAAAAAAATAACTCAATGTAAAAAAAAAAAAAAATGGCACAAGTTAAAAATGGTTTACAACAAGTATATCAAAAATTATTACAATATTTCAGCTTTATTGACGTTGTTCTCGTTGTCGTTGATGTCGTGGTCGTCGTCATGCGCATTTTAACATATAAACCAATAACCATTTCCCTTTGAATATATTATTTTCTGTTCGTTAAGCGTTCTTTGTTTTTAATAGATTTTCTTTTTTTTTTTCTCTCTTCAATTAAAACTTTTTTTTTCAGCCATTTAATTAAAATTACAACAGCAAAAAAAAATAAAATAAAACTAAAAAAAAAAACGATAAAATATGAAAGAATTAGAAATTTATTTGTGTGCCATAGTTAAGATTTATGTGTTGTTTTGTTTTGTTTTATAAATTTTTTTTTTTGTATATACATATATATATTATAGACTTTAGCTATACATATTTAAGGCTCCTTTAATGATTATACATATATGTATCAGAATTTACAATAAATATGTTTTTATACGCAAAAATATGTGACTCCATTATTATAATTTTATTTTGCTCATAATTTTTTCATTTATTATTATATATCTAGATATTAACATAATAACTAACTAGCATGCGAACATATAGATTTATAAATATAATATAATATTATATATGGAAATTATCAAAACTTTTAATTCTTAATAAATTTTTTTTTAAAATACATATTTGTAATTTTGAAATTTAGCATTAGTATTTGACTTCCTTTCACTAGAAGGTTATAACGGTTTTTCCTCTTCCCTAAATTGTTGTAGGATTTGAAGAACTTTCACTATTTAATATCTAATATTATTAAATCATATATATCGTAATTATTATTACTTCACATGCAAATGATATTCCAAATACTCTTCCTTTAATTGTTAAAAAGAAACATATTAGAGGTCATCTTCATTGTAATGAGAACTTAATATCATTTGAACTATTTTTAATACATGTATACTTACTTTGTAAAGTTTTAAAAATAATTATTATCTTACTCAAAAACTTCATCAATAGTCATACATTATTTTTCTTTCAATACGTCCACCTCCTTTGAGGGCATCCACTTTTTATTCATATACCAATTAATCTAAGCTTCAGTAATATTTCTTAAATAATTATCACTAAGCCGGTTGATTACATTGACTGTAACTGTTGTACAAGATTATGAAGCGCAATTTTTTATCTTATATACAATATTTTATTTTATTATAGGCAATATTATTTATTTTATATTGCGCTATTAATTATTACAATATAAATTACTTTTATAAATTAATATTAGATTTGATCTGATCGGTATTAGAACCCAACAAGGCATTTCGATTGAAAGCACGGCTAATTAAACACTGTACCATTGGCCAGATAATAATCATACATAATAAACATTGATTGCGCAAAGGAAGTTGGTCATTTATATTTTTTGGGTGTAATGTTCAATAAAACGTTTTCTTTAAGGAACTTCGACTCCTTTCAATCCAAGAACATGTTACCATTATTTCAATCCAATATATACATATATCTACAATTTTCCAACATAATATATATAAGTATATATTGAATGAAATATGGAAAGTTCTTTAAACTTTTTAAAGTTTTTTAAACACATGTGTTATTAATTCATTTATAATAAAATTTATAAAGTCAAACCGCAAAATTTTATTACGTACTTATCTAGATATTCTGCTTATAATTTTAAAAATATTAAATATTTAATATATTCGTTTATGAATTGCTAACACGTAAAAATAATGAATAGACGTTGTCAGCCATTTCATATTTTCTAAAAAAAAAAAAAAAAATGTTCTGTTTTTAAAAAGCTTTTAAAAATCCATACATATGTATATCCAATATATTTGTATATAATATACATATATCATATACGTACTATATTTACCTAAGTTTAAATTAAAATGCAAAAGAATTTTGTAGAATTGAAATATGTATACATAAAATATATTAAATATTTTTACTTACAGTCATGGCCAATTAATTAGAAATACAATGTATTTTTTTGTGTCCTTTATAAATTATAGTTAAAAAATTTTTAGGTTTTTCTTTTCTTCAAAAAAATTCTTGAACTATTTTATATACTATAGAGAAGAAATTTTATTGGCATAGGGATAGGACCAATTGAAGTCACATTACCCATCCACTAAGTCATTTAATATTCATATTTCACTACGCGTCACTTTTTGAAATTATTAGTTTCACTATAAGTTGTTGATTACTCGACTGTAAAAAAAGAGTTCTATGCAAGTCTGAAAGGTTATCTACAAATGTAATGATAAATACTTTTTAAAGAAACATGTAAATTTTAATATAAGTTTAGTTATCTTAATCCTAATCTAATCTAAATCTAAATCAGTTATATATGAATCAGCTATAATTTTCTACTTCATTAGAGTATATTAAAGCATATCCTAAAAGAATACATTTTTCTAAGCAAACTTTTTACAGGAATTAAAGGAACTTTGTATGTTTAGTTCCAATAATTTGATTGATTTCGTTGATTTGTCTATTTATCGATACGTTTTGAGTATTTTAACAGTTGCTTTATTAAAAGTGATTTTTTTTAATTTTTACACACCCACTCAGTAGTTGGGTTGAATAGGAAATCTGGTGTTTCAAATGATCGTACCTGAAAATCTAGCATTTTAAAATCTCGCGTATTAAAATGCAGCGTATCGTAAAATCACATATCTCAAAATTTCGCGTTTTAAAATCAAATTTTCTTGATTACCAAATTTGAAATAATTAAATATCGCGCAGAATCGCTAATTTTTAAATTTTGATTTTATTGCCAATTTGAAATTGAAATAAAGTCTATTAGCATTATTTCATTCTTCTATTTTCTTTTTAAATGTGCAAATAATTGTTACTTTATAGAAAAATTTACAGTTATATGTGTATATATCTATACATATTTCGGAAAATAGCGCAACACTGATTTTGTAACCAACTATACAAAATTTTTCCTAATTATTTTTTTTTACATACATATTTTAACAACAAGGCATTTAAAAAAGTGAGGGTTTGCTGCAAATGCATATTTTGTGATAGATAAAAGTTGATTTTGAAACCAACTGCAGCTTTTTTTAACTTTTTTGCTTATTAAACATTTGTTTTTCGACATTTCTAATTCAACATATTTTGTTTTTCAACAAAAAGACCGGCTCCCAATAATTCTTATAATTTTTTCATTTTTACTTTTTCAAAAAATTTTTCGAGAACACATAAAATTTAAAAATACGAAACTTATAAAAGCACGAGATTTTAATTCGCTAGATTTCCATATGCCACCTCAGTGATCTCCTGCAAATTTAAGATGAAGTCTTCAAGTTTTTAACCATAATATTTTATGTGTATGTGTAAAACATGTCTCTGAGTAAATTTCATTTAAGATCGTCCTGAAATCTTCCAGTGCTTATTTTAGGAATTCTTTAATGTAATAAAATAACAAAGTGGCTTATATTAAGATTTTTTTATATATTGATAAATGACGACGAAGTTAATTTCCGAAACTGTTATTGCGAAATTAACATTGATACAAATTCTTATATATGTTTTTAAATAATTGTATATATAAAGATATATATATATACAAGTATAATTTAAATAGAAAACAAAATAAGATAAAGATAATAGATAGAAAAGAAAAACGAATATTAAAAATACTTTAACAGAATGTAAATAAATTTGTTTTTTTTTTTTAATATCTAACAAGAACATACATACATACATAGGTATTAAATTATAACTTTTCATCTATTGGTTATAGATACAAAAAAAACTATTTGTATACATAGTATTAGAAATGGGTTCAAAACATAAATTAATATGAAAAACAAAAAGAAGTTAATAATGTTTCACATGAAATGAATACATAAAAAAAAAATTAATGATTTCTATCTAAATTTATATCTATATCTACAGATATAAAATCTATCTATAAGTAAAAAATACATTTAAAATAAACATAAAAATAAATTTACAAACAAAATTATATATTTAATGTAATTACAATTTACTAGAATACTTTTTAGAAAGAAAAGAAGAATTAATTAAAAAAAACAAATTATTAATTATAATAATTTTTATTTTATTTTTTATGTTGGCTAATTTGAATATTATTTCGAATTTAATGGCGGATTATCATGTCAATTATCTTATTAACAAAAAAAAAATTAAACAAAAATAACATTAATTTGAAATAATATAAACATAATTTAGTTCTTGCTTCGCCAGAACATGTACTAAAATTGGAACGATACAGAGAAGATTAGGGATAAGCATGTGGCGAAACGAAATGGCAGATAAGAAGACAAAAAAGTCATTATCAGGGCAAATAACAAAATTAATTCCTAGGTCATACACAATGATTAAAAAACAAATTACAGAACACATTGAAAGTATTAGACAGCAAGAATGTGACTGCTCAACCTCCTTTAGAAAGCAGATCTTCCCTAACATAAAAATAAAAAAAATGATAGACAAAGGAAGCAGAGAAACAGGAATAAAGATGTCAAGAATTAGAATGGGGTGTACGCTATACACACATAAACATATATTTACCGGAGAAAGTCCTCCCATTTGCCGATTCTGTAACAACATTGCCACAATAAACCACATAATATTTAAACATCCAGAAACCAATAGAATTTGGGCAAATGAACCTACACACACATAAAAGAAACAATAACGGAGAACGACAAAACGAGCATCAATAAAATAAGAAAACTTCTACAACACCATGAAATATGGAGACAACTATAAATTAAAAAACAAAGAAAAAATATAGAAAGCTAAATACAAATAGATAAATAAAAAATAAGTAGATCTAGATAAATAGGTTAAGTTTGTATATAGATTTAAGATTAAGTTTTTAAGTTGGCCCACATGCCCTTTACGGCAACAAATAATATAATAATAAATAATATAATAATAATAATAATAATAATAATAATAATAATAATAATAATAATAATAATAATAATAATAATAATAATAATAATAATAATAATAATAATAATAATAATAATAATAAATAATAATAAATAAACATAATTAATTGGGTATCTAGGTATGTACATATGTATGTTTGTACGCGTGTATGTATGTATGAATGTTTTTCTATTCTTTTGTTGAATGAATTTCTAATAAATTTAAATGATTTAGTGAAAGTTTTTTTGTTAAATTTTCGTTAAAGTACAGTTAATAACATTTAATTGACATTCATGGCAATTGTAAAGCTAACTCGGGGTGACCACTGGTACAAACCTTTAAATGTTGCTAGACAGTGAGAAACTCAACATTTTTTTAATAACTTTAAACTAATTGATCTCAACCTACAATAGAAAATATTGAAATTTTCGGCCTTCAAATTAAAAAAAGTGTGTCTAATGTATTTTTTTTGAATAATCTTCTCAATTTCGTCAGCTGTCCATGTAATCAATGTAAATCGCTTTATTTATAAAAAGCCTACAATGATTTATTTAAGAAGAACACAGGTTTTGATTATATCAACAGACCTAAATAGTTCTAAATGGACTTCAACAGACCTTCTTACCTACTAATTAATTATGTGGAATTAAGTTTTTATTACCACATTAATTCTATTACTATGTATATGTAATTCATATGATGTTGTAGTTAAGCTACCAGTTCTTTCAATCGGAGAATTTTGGTTTATCAGTTCATATAAAAAAATAAGTAGTAATTTTATATCGTAATAATGTATATCGTAAAATAATAATAAAATATCTATCGTTATCACAATATTAACATATTACATAATTTCAATTTAAAAAAAAATTATAATACGCCTGTAAATAGGCAATATACAATTTTAAGTTCTATATCATACCCTTATAATGGGTTTTATTTTTTATGGCGCAAAACAATAAGACGAGTGCGTTTTTGCGGAGTCGCAATTTTATGCGGAGTTGCAATGAAATTGTTCATAGTCGAATATGTCCTATGTCCTTTTTGGGGCGTTACAAGTTTTTCAGAATAAAAGTTACAAGTTAAACAAAATAAATAATATTAGTGTCTAATTTAATAATTGTATTCGACCTATAATGGTCTTTAATAGCCGATGGTTTTGTAATATTGCAATATCCTATATGATTTGCAATATTAATATAAATAAATAAATAAATGGGTTTTATTTTTTATGGGGCAAACCAATGAGAGGAGTGCGTTTTTTGTGGAGTCGCAATTTTATTTCAAATGAAAGAGTTTATAGCCGGTGTAATATATCCTATGAGAGCGTAACCTTTCTGGGACACCACAAGTTTTTACAGAATATAATATACATCTAAATACAAAATTCTGGATTAGGAAGTATTTTGTAATTGGTTACAAAATTAGGCCATCATAATTAAATTCAAAAATAAAACAAAAAAGAAAATATTTTAATAAATATTAAATTTTTAAAATTTTCTTTTTGTTTTCATTTTACTTTTTTTTGTAATTTATTTCTGACGTCCTTAAAACAAGACAAAGACCTTAAAAATGAGATTTTTTATGAACAAGATAAAAAAAAATAAGATTTCGCATATAAACCGGTTTAACTGTTGTGTTTAGGAATTTATTGTGCTTTCACTAAGCCTTAAATGAATCAATGATATATGTACATATATATAAATATAAAACTCCAGTCGAAACTGGATATATCTTCCCAATATCGAAGCTTTAAAATCTGTTTTGAAAAGACTTAAAAAGATCCTGGTGATAGTGACTTAGATTATTAGATCATGAATTTTAGATCATTGAATTGAATTATTCATTATTAATTTTTAAAAAATAATATTCTTTTCCTAAGCGATTTTTTAAGAAAACTTAACTTTCATTTAAATCAAATTTATACTAATTAATAAGTTTATTTTTTATTTTATTCCAGGAATTTTTTTTTTTTTTTATTTTTACATATGAGATAATTTTAACTATAACATATTATCTTGTTAAAAAATTAACTGTAATTTTCCATTGTAAAAAGTAAAGCCGACAAAAAAATCATACAAAAAAGAAAAATAACAGCGACATGTTTAAAGAAATAAGTTTAATGCACTATCAATTATTTAACAACAGGCTTTTAATCTTTCAAAAGCACTTTTTTTTTTTTTTTTTTTTTTTTAAATATACTGTGAGAATTTTTTTTAACTTTATTTGAATTTCTTTATTTTACTCATAAGAATAAAATTTGTTTGTTTTAATGTTTTTTTTCTGTACTTGTTGCCATAATATTGTTTTTTTTTTTTTTTTTTAAATCCATTGGAATCACCCTCGCGTTTAATTATTCTTAAGATAAAACAATTTCCTAAGAAATAATAAATTCATATATCGGTAACTTTTGAGAGCATTTGTAACATTCCTAATGTTATTTAAAATAAAAATTTTGTTTGAATATACATATATATAGGGACTCAATTATTTACTTATAGATTTTATACATTGTTAATTAAATACTAAATATCTTTAGAATCAATAGAATGAATACCTATTCTAAAATATGATGAAATATCCATGTGAAAAAAAAAAAATTAAAATTATGCTTTATATACCTACAAATAAAAATTTTAACTTAGATATCCGTTTCATGTACCTATACTCAATATTTTGTTGAAATGAAAGGGTGAAGAGAAATGAGGAGATCATAAACAAAAATAATAAAAACCATTAATTCAAAAATGTTTAATTTTTATTTGTTAAAGTTATAATATATTACATTATAGTGAATGGAAAAAATAAAATAAGCAATCATGAAATTAATCAGTGAACCTTGTAAACTAGAGTTAATTTTAGTCACCCTTTTCCACGCATATATGATTATCTGGGTAGCAAAGACTGTTCATAAGAAAATTAATAATTATTTTTGAAGTGTAACATTAATAATGAAATTCGTTTTGAATTTCTGCTGATATTAAATAATTACAAATTACAGTTCTTTGAAATAAAACTTTTTTTTTGTAAGACTCATATACATATTATAGAGTTTGTCTATACCTATAGCATAAATAAAAATTTGTTCCTCTGTATCGATTGATCAATTTAAGCCGTACTTGGATTTTTAATAAAATGAGGAAGACTGCAGTGGAGCAGACTATGTGAACTGTGGGATACCAGTATGAACGTAATATATCCTCTTTCTATACAACTTAATTATCTTTTAAAAAATTTCATGTAATAACTATCGACGTTATAACTATCGAGATATATTTATGTAAATTGTGGAGTGTTATGACAGTTACTCAAATCTATTGCATTAGCACAACCAAATTTTACAGAAGTTTGTTGTCATAAAACTTGATCATTTGCAAGATTGCAAATGCCTAGCTTGATTAAGTTCCAAGAGGTGCAAAAAGCCTGAACCGGCTGCTCTAGATCAACAAAATTTTACAAAAATTGTTGGCATGTAACTCGATAACTCTTCACAAAATTTCAGATACCTTATTTCGCTGGATAAAATAGCAAAACTAAGAATTTTGCAAAAATGACGTAAACAAATTTTTAGCTTCCTAGGTCCTTTTTTTGAGTTATCGTGCGGACGAAAGGACGGACGTACATGGCTTAATCGACTCAGAATTCATTAATTAAGAACAATTCAGAAGAATTAATTGAAATATTGATTAACTCCCCTTAATTATCCTAGACGTAAACTACGTACCTATCACGCTTTGGAATGTCAAACAATTATTATTACATGTAGAAATATATGCAACTGACTACTCTCGACCTGTCAGAGATGCGGCTAGCGTTGGTAATGTAATAAAGTTAAATTAATTTATATTTTAATGTATGACGCTTTCGAATGTCATATTTGTTTGTTTACACATAAAAAATTGTATTTTTATTATGTGTCAGACATTTTTTTTATTATTAGTTTATTAAGTTTACTAAGA
This sequence comes from Poecilobothrus nobilitatus, assembly GCA_947095535.1. Classification (NCBI taxonomy): domain Eukaryota; kingdom Metazoa; phylum Arthropoda; class Insecta; order Diptera; family Dolichopodidae; genus Poecilobothrus; species Poecilobothrus nobilitatus. The sequence continues at coordinate 79,944,271 of OX352774.1, read as the reverse complement.
AAAAGAAGAGAGTCTTTAGAAAAATATAAAAAATTAAATTAAAGTTAATAAAATTAAATAATTAAATTTATTTATATTAAAATTATAATTTTGTTTTATTTTAACCTCAATCGCGTTAAGAATAATGATAAAAAAATTTTTGTGTTTACTTTTTGACAAAACGTCAAAAGCACATAATTCATGTCAAGCATTGATAGTCCAAGGCATAAATATTTTTTTGACTTTCCTTGCTTTCTTTATTTTGGCTATTTTGGTTTTTATAATTGTTTATTTTTTTAATAGGCGCGCAGCTATTTAATCAAAATAACTCTTTTAGTGTTAATATAATATATGAAAAGAAACAACAAGGTATAGCTCTGACACGAAGCTTAATAGTATAAATAGTAATAATTATTTATTAATATATAATAGTATAATTAAAAGAAATTTTTTTTTATAAGTCAGTTATAGATTAATTTATCTAAATATTTGATTATTGATAAAAATTTCTTATTTTTTAATTATATTTAATACATTTTTATTTTAAAACTTTACGACTAACTGAATTACTATAAGTATTCTAAATATTATAATATAGCATAACATATTTATCGTTTTTCCTGAACAATCTGCTCATAAAAGATTGCTCTTTAAAAATGTATGTGGCATTGCTCTTTAAAAATGTGTATGACAGCTACTGTAAGGCTTTATCCTAATACCTTGAAACTTTGCAAAAGTACATACTCTAATATTTTATTTGTCATACTCTAATATCTTATTTTTAATGTGCAACCTCCTAGTTCTATTAGTTTTGTAAATATGCAAACTAGATTCTAAAATTTCAATGACAGCTACCCTAAGGCTTGACATCCTAATAAATTGAAATTTCATCGGAACCCGATCTGAATTCCAAAAACTGTTCCCACAAAATTTGATGACAATCTTATATACCGTTTAGCAGTGATAAGGTTACAAAGAAATACAACTCTATACTTTATATTATAATGATGATTTATAAAGGTTCTTATCTTTTGATCGTACAGAACAAATAAAAATATAAAAATTTTATCATTTAAATTTATAAAAATAAAATTTTTAGTGAATCAGGAATTGCGGACTATTAGTCTTACATATTTAAACGTATATAGGTACCAATAATTGTCAGTTTTCATATACATACAACAAAACCAAAAAAAAAAAACAAATATAGTGTCTTTGTTCAGGTTTATTCAATCATGTTATATTAATTGTGTAATTTTTTGATATTTTTAGCCTATCAAAAATATTTATTTTTATTTTTTTTTAATGAAATTAAATTTTTTTAAATTACATTCATATAGAATTTAATGATATACTATCAATGTTATTGAGTAGAGAAAAGATTTTCGTTCATTTAATTAATTATATTTAGAAATAAGTCATAAAATAACAGACTTTTATATGTACCTTATATGAACACATAATGTATTAAAGAATATCAAAATTATATTAATGAATAAAAAGTTTAATTCAAGTTCTTTACTTTTTAAAACCAAACCTCATAAGTCTAAAGTCTATTGATTAGTTCATGAAATAAGAAACAAGTTTAAAAACAAATACAGAATAGATTACATAACATAATTATAACAACCAAAGTAGTCAGAAAGTCTTTTTTCGATCACAACAAATTTTACAATTAACACTTTTCTTAAGTTTTGTTGTGCATCACAAATGAAAAGACGTTACGCACCCCAAATAAAAAAATGGCGCTAGTTTAAACTTTTTTGAAGTTTTCAAATTTTAAAGAAATAAATAAATTTGAACTTGTAATATTTTTGATAATTTGAAAGAAAAAGATTTGGGAACAAATATTTAAATTTCGGGAGAATTATGGATCCTACAACACAGCTTTCCATATTTTAAAAATGTAATTTGAAAATGTGAAAAATAAAAAATCCTGATTTGTTCTTAAAATTTATCCGCATTAATTACAATCAATTTAAAGAGTTTTTGCACGACTTAATAAGGAACGAATTATCGAAATTTTCTAACAGAAATCCCACCAAACTGGAGGAGAAATTTTAGATATCTTTATAATATGTATATTCATATGCATTTATAGGGGTTTGTAAACTTTTTTAATTTCCACTGTTTTTAAATTTACCTAACCTTTTTTTTTTTTTAAATTGCAACTTTATTCTTGCAAACACCTTTCAAAAAATTTTAAATTCGAATTTCAGCGCATCATAAGCGCTAGACGTTTTAATATAAAATATATTATGTGCATGATGGGTTTTTTGACAAACATCGAACGCCAAAGTTCTTATTTAGGTCAGACAGTAAGGAAAATGGGAATCTTCCAAATACACCAATAATATAACCTTCTTCTAGAGTTAGATTCTTAGTGACAAACTCTTTGGATTAATGAAACCCTTAACCACCAATACAGTATATTGGCTTGGATGTATAGGGGCAAGAAAAGCGATAGAACAGGAATTTTGAATTGGGAGTAGAACTATGGTAGGGAACAATGATTAAGCTATCAATAGTTTCAACATGCAATTAATATATAACACCTTCATGTATATGAGGTAATAAATATAGAGGCAGTTTTATTATGGAGGTGGTTTTATTATGAAGGCGGTTTTTTTTTCAAATTTACTGTTACCTTTAACAATTCCTTGAACAGAATCGTAGTTTTCATCGGAATATTTTTTAATGTGTATACCCTTTTTTTTTTTATGATCATTCCCACATTTATTCTCTATAGAGATTATAGACATACTAAAAACTTTATAATTAAATATAGATTATATTATGTTTTTAATATAATCTACTTATTAATTAATATAATAACAATAATAAAATCTATTAAATTAATTAATTATTTTTAATTAAAAAAAAAAAAAAAAAAAACAACAATCTTTTTACAGTCACAGTTGGAAAAAAAAATGAAACAATAAAAATATATCTTTTTTTTAATGTTCTAAACGATATTATTATTAATAAAAACCTTAATTATTTAATTAAAAATACTATTAGTTTAGTCAAAATATCATGGGTTTTTTTTTTTTTGTTTTTAGATCTTACGTAAAGACATTTTTTCTTTTTTTCTACTTATTGTAAAAATGTAATCAACCTCCTAATGTTAATTTCGTGTTAATTTTTTATATTGTTTTTTTTTTCTTATTTATAATAATATATTAAAAATATTTTATTTTATTTTCTATTTAGAATAAAATTTCCATTTTCTATTCCATAAATTTAATTTTTATTCAAATGAATTCTGAATATATAATAAAATAACCATTAAAAACAACCAAACGTATAACGAAACAATAATAATTACAGACAATTTATTGTCCACGAATGTTCTTCTTTAATGACTTATAAATAAAATTTATCCTTAATCCTAACAATAAACCTTCTTCTATTACTTCTTAGCCCCCTTTTGTAAATCATTCAAGTATAAAACAAAAAGGATATATGTACTTATATATTTTTGCATTTTACATATACATACAGGATTTGTATGTATAAATTTAATGACAGTGAATAGTTTTCATTTTCATTTAACTATTATTCATTTTCTGTGTACCTTACATATATATATAATGAAAAATTAACAAGGATAAAAGAAAAAAAAATAAAAAAAAAAAGGAATAATAAAAAAGGGAAATAAGGAAGGAAAGGAAAGGAAAGGAAGAAAAAATCGAATATTCTTTATCATTCAAAATATTGTAGGAGATATGAAGAAAATTGGATAAAAAAAAAAACAACAAAAAACATTGGCGGAATGTCACTGGTACCATAGAATCATGTAATAGTTACACTGCATGTTATCAAATAATAACCACAAAACACAACAATGAAACAGCAATAAAAAATAATAATGAAAGAAAAACAAAAATGGTTTTGAAATAAACCATTCGTTATAGAATCAATAAAAAGACAAAAAAAACAAAAAAACTAATGGTGAAAATACCAACGTAAATATACATATATATCTAAAAAAAAAAATTTTCATTAGCTAATTGCTTTGAAATGTTCTGAAAAGAGGAGGATGACCTGTATTTTATGAATTCTATTAACGCCCCCTCAACCCCAATACAATTTCTTTTTATTTTTTTTGTTTTTTTTTTTTTTTGTGGTTTTTCTTCTTTCATTTGTTCATTTAATACACCATAAATCCCTTTCCTGTCTGCGGCATTTTACAAAACAGTACAAGCAACTAAAAACAAAAAATAAAATGGGGAAAAAAAAAAGGATACTAGAGAAAAAAATATATATATATGTATATATTTTTACTTTCGCCTAATGGGATTTTTTTTTTTAAAGGCACATTAAAAGGAACTGTTATTCCTTTTTCATGTAGTGGCGCAAATTAAATATTAAAAGAATTATTATTTTTTTTTTTTTTTTTTTTGTTAAATTATTTTTAATTTTAACAAAGACTACAAAAAAACAAAAATGAAGAAAAAAAAGAGGGTCAAAAAAAATACATTGGAAGTTAATTCAATATTATGGGGTTAAAAATATTACAGGAAAACAAAAAAAAAAAAAAAAAACGAAAACTAACAAAATCCTTGGTTGTTTTGTATTTTTTTTTTTGTTTTTTTAATAAAGTATAAAAGATATTAAAGACGCTAGTGGTAAACTACAGGTAATCACTCATTATGTATGGTATAGATAGATAGAAAAATATTATATTATTCTATGTATTAATATTTATTTGTTGGCTAGTAAATTTGTTTCAATCACGCACATTTTCTCTTATTTTCTTCTTTTTTTTTTCGATTTTTTTCCTATTTTAATTATTTAACATTATTTGAAAAGAAAAAAAAACAAGCTTAAAGGAAAATTAAAGCGAAAAAAGCAGAAATAAAATGAAAGAAAATTGAAAAACATAAATTTTCAAAATGAAAAACGATGAAATATGAAAGATATCATTTATAAATAATGGCTATAAATGAGTTTAGATATATATATATGTTGTATATATGTATATATTTTTTCCATTTTAATTTTAATTAATAATGAAAAATAATTTTGATTTTCTTTTTAATTTTTATTATTTTTTTTTTTTTATCAAAAAGAATTGAAACAAAAATAAAACGGAAGAAAATGGCATTTTTTCGTGAATCGTCCTTTTTCTCCTTTTTTTTATTTTGTATAGTTAAATATTTACGAAAATATATTATAGTTTTAGCTTGGTTATTCTGAAGAATAATGTTACATACATATATGTACTATGTAATTAGTATAATTACTAATATACCAATGTTTTTCAAATGAAAAAGTTTTAATTAAAATTTCTCAAACAGTATAACCTTCTTAACAATGCTTCAGATTCTTTCTTAGAAAAATACCTGTAGGGAAAAATCGTGTATCGTGATTAATTTCCATTGAAAAATAGGGATTCCAAATAATAAATAACGTTGTGTTACACAGGTATCACCGGTGAACTTCATTTAACTATTTCAACATGCTCACCGATTAACACAAAAATAAACTTACATTAAGTCCCATGTGTATCACCGGTGAACATTTCTGAATGTTCTCAAAATCCCGAATAAATTGAATATACTTATTTTTTACCTTTAAAAATTCTCACCTGTAATACATTGTGACTTAACGCAAGTTTATTTTTATGTTCAGCGGTGAAAACGGGATTTGGAAACATTTGAGGGATGTTCATCGGTGATATACGTGTCATTTTACGCAAGTTCTTTTTTTATGTTGACCGATTTGTGTGGATAGAGTATCGTGTGTGCAGCGTGTATCGTATAGTTCCAGTTCATAAATTTGCATGCAAAAACAAAACGCGATATATATAAAAAACAATCTGGTCGTTGCTAGAGAGTTTTGGCAATTTACATTACAACATTACGTGATAATTTTTATAAGATTCATTTTTTTCTAGAAGTAGTGACAAATCTATAATCATTTATGGCTTTTTTTGGTATACTGTATCAGTTTATAATTAATATACCTATTCCGTATATTCATTCCGTCTACGTATGTTCGTATGAATATACGTTATATACGTTATACGTTATACGTAGCTATATTGAAATTTTTTTATTTAGTTATAGTTTACCCCAATTTTTAATAACTACAAGGAGGGAGTTTCAAATTCAAAGAGAAGAAAAGATAAAAAATCATAACTAAAACTGGTGTAATCTACAGTAACCTAAAATTCCGTGTAAGATACAAGAAAAAAAATTTTTTTTTAACTATGATTTTGCCTTTAGTTTAGATTAAGTTCTCATTATAAATAACTCGACATTTTAACCTCTACAATCTTTTTACATAAAAAACCAAATTCTTTTTACAATTTTGCTTGTAAAAGAAATAATAAAACATTATTAGCTTAATTGTTTAAGTCTTAAAAAAATTATTATGGAATTTAATACTATATACCATTAGATTAGGGATTGGATTTCTTTTTAATTGAGGTACTTTTTAATTTAAAATTAATTTAATGTAAAAAAAAATTTATTTAAGAATTTTGTTTGTTATATGCCCTTTCGCTTTTACAGAACCATATGCCAACACATTAAGTAGGTAATTCTTATTTGTATGATATAGTAAAGTTTCAAAAGAACATTAATGCCTTTCTTCCTAATATTCCACCAAATTTTTCCGCCCTCCAATATAATCCTAAATGTTCCAAACCATATTCCTCAATCATCCAAAAAACATCCTTATCTGGCAATCTCAAATATACATTTCAATTAAATTTTCGAAGTTAAGGGGGTGGTTTTGATTTTGACTATTTAAAGTGCAACACTACCCAAAAACGGCTGAATTTACAGAATCCTTACAGAAAAACTTGTGTGTGATTTTTGATAATTTTCCCCCAAAGCTCTTAAACTTTAATTTTTAAGAATATCAATACAACAGGTTCTTTACGTTGAGATACATATTTACGGATGATACTAAATAGAAAATGATTTAAAATAATTTTGGCATTTAACGTGTTAACAAAACACAACAACAAAGTATTTTTTATCTTCTCCTTTCCTAATTAGAAAGTAATATCTATACTTAAATAAATTATTACATTTTTATCTTGTTTTAAAAAATTATTTTAAACTAAATACAGATAAATAATTAAAAAAAAATATCTATAAATATCTATAATATCTACAAAATAAATAAGAAAAATAGAAAAAATTATACAAAGTATAAATTAAAAAAAAAAAAAAAAGTATCTATACACTTTCTAATCACAAATTAAGATACGATTAAGAAACTAAAGAATCCTAATTTATGCTAATTAAATGATAATAAAATGTAATGAAAAAAAGAATGTATGTAATATTATAATGAATTTTGCGATTTTATAATATTTACTTACATACATTGTCTGTATATAACCGTAATGTTAATGTTTTTTTTTAAATAGAAATCTTGATTTAAGTGTAAGAATGTTTATTTTTTAAATTGACACTTCTATTAATTTTATAAATTTAAATAATTTTAGTATTTTTAGTAGTACAAATTTTTTATTTTATTATTATTTTTATTTTTATTATAAATAATCACATTATAGTTAAAATTATTAACGTAAAATATATTTTTTTTCGCACATTTTGAATTTTTGTAGGCATAATTTTCTTTTTATGATTAACACACTTTTAACACGTTTATGAAAGATTAGAAAACAAAAAAAAAAAAAGAACACAAACGTGTGAATTAATATTTGCCTTTGAACAATCTTATAAGATTTAGTTGTCTATTCATTTAAAATAATAATCGATTTTGAAATTGATGCTTAATATGTATACCATTTCCTACAGAAATTAATTATAAAATTAATAACTCTGAAAGTTGAAACTACAACACTAATACTTTTACCAAACGTGCAGTATGTGACTTAGTTTCTATATATATAGGAACCAAGCCATATTGTACCGTTCTACTATTCTACCGTACCGACTATCAATAAGTTATATGGTTACCAAATAGATATACAATTCTAATTATGAATATTATTATACATACATTTTGCTAATGTGAGTTATAAGGTATGAATTGAAAAAAGTTTTGCCATAAATAAAGACTAAAACATGTTTAAAAAAATAACTATGATTTGATATCATAAAAATTAAAAATATTCTTTTTTAGGAAATTAAAAATATAGTGTGTAAATTTGTATGTTTTAAAAGTTAACGTTAGTCTCTTCTTTCCAATATTCCATTATGTGTTCAAACTCATTGTTAATTCTTATTTTCAAACCAATTACTTGAAAATGATAAAAATAAAAATTTAAACTAGTTTTTTTTTTTGAAAAATAGTAATAATTAATGTTATATAAGTTTAGAAAAATTTTAAGATAACATTTAAAGACACGTAATTTCATCTTCCATTCTTATCCTAAAAAGAATCCAACATCCTCGTAATTTTTTAAATTAACCTTGTCGATGACAAATAATAGAAAATTTTGTATTAAAATTGTCACGCTGTTGTTTTATTTAAAAAGGATATATACAGGGTGTTTCCGACTCGACGGTCTTCCTTGAAATAGGTGACCGGGCATGTCGAGACGAACAAAAAATTTTATTGGAGGGGGAGTCAATTCTGGACCTTTTCCAAGATATGAAGGGTTAAAGATGTTTTAGTGACTTTTCATAAAAAAATCAATAACTTTTGAATGGCTTGATATATGATTGTATAGACTGGTATATGGGGACAAGTACACAAAAATTAAAGCTGACAATTTATAACTGTTGGATATATGGGGACCATCAGTACCCTAAAAACTAAAGCTAACAACTTACTGTACAAAATGCATTTTTTTTTTGATCTCTCTATAGCAAGCCGTTCAAAATTTATAGATTTTTTTATGAAAAGTCGATAAAACTTCTTCAACACCTCATATCTCGAAAAGGTTCCAGAATGGACCCCAACTCCAATACAATTTTTAGTTCGTCTCGACATACCAGATCATTCATTTCAAAGAAGACCATCGAGTCGGAAACACCCTGTATATTATTATTTAGCTGTATGTCCAGTCAAAACAACTATAGTACTTGCTTCTTTCACTTGTCTTTTCTTTATTTTCTTTTATATTCCTAAAACAAAAAAAATTAAATCTTAACTTAAATTGCTCATATAGTAATAAAATAGTGATTATTATTACTTTGTTTTTCTATATATATACATATATATATATGCATATGCATATATAATTTTGTATATTCTATTTATTTAGGTTATTAGGATTTATCAACTAGTCTTACTAATAATTTCAGTCAATAATTACATCATTTACACCTTTTTATACCGCCCGTATAGATTAGTAAAAAAAAAAAAAACGTTAAAACAAAGCAAAACAAAAAAAGGAAACAGTTTGATCATTCGAATAATAAGACTTCGATGCATATAGGGATGCCAATAAGGACCCAAATTTTAAATATAAGTAAAATAAAAGGTTTAAATAATTTATTAAAATCCGTTCCTGTAACAGAAAAACTATGATGAATTCGTATTTACTCGACCTTTACTCATACATATATTCTGATAATTTTTAGTAATTTTGGATCCTGAGGAAATTTTATTTAACATTTTCTACCACTTCTTATAATACTTTACAACTACTTTATAATTGGATAATTTATCGGGCAAATAGATGCCTTACTGAAAGAACATCCAGTAACTTCTCATATTTTCCAATTTCCTTTATTCATATTCCTTCATTCCTATTTTTTTTAGTCATCAAAATAAATACTGCATTCTACCATAGCTTCTAACCTACAATATTTGATTTAAAAAGGAGGTGGCGTTTGGTTGGTTGAAGTTCAACACTATCAAAGAGAATTTGTACGTTGTTCTCATTGATTTCCCTCGCAAAAAGAACTATTGCGGAATATTCTCTATATTGATAAATAATTATAAAATATTAGAATCTAATTTACCTAAAGAACGAATTATAATTGATCACAAACTAAAATAAAAATGAATAACACACATCTTAAATTTTAAAGAATTTTTTTTAAAGTACCGCAGTTAAACCACTGAAAAAACAAAATATAAAAAGAATCTCAAACAAATCATACATCTCCATTTTATTTAAAAAAAAAAAAAGTAAGTACCTATACAAAAAAATATACAAATAATGAAAATAAAATAAAAATTATTCAAATTCTCTCACATAACATTCTTTACGCTATCTTAGAAGTAAATCCAATGTAACAGATTCAGGTTACTACAACATACACTCTCTATTCAATAATAAAAACTAAAACATGATAGAAAAGAATGTGTATTAAAAACAATCAATAAAAATACAAAAAAGAAAAAAAATAAAAAAGAAACTGTGTACAGAAGATTGAAGTAAAATGCATAGAGAATAACTGAACGTGCGCGTGCATCTTGTTTAATCTGAAAGTTCAGTATAAAAATATAAGCATAAATAAAAAAAAAAACAATTTTATGAATGAAAAATTACAAGTAAGTAATCACGGTCAATTCCTACACAAATTGCTGTTATATTTTACGTTTTTTTGTTTTTTTTTTTTTGTTTTTTTACCTTTTATCCATTTATTTGTACTTTATCTTGTTTTTTTTTTTTGTGCTATTTTCAATTATTTTTATTTTTTGTATCATTATTATGCATTTTTTTAACTGACCGCGAGATAAAATACTTATATTTTGTAAACTATATTGGAATACAAAGTGTTTACTTTGTTATATTCAAATAATACAGAAATACTATGAGTATAATATTGCATTATTATTATTATTTCTTATTATTTATCTTTTCATTATTTTCGCTATATTATTATTTTCGTATTAACTTTTTTATTAATATTTATCAACATTTTTTGTTATACAGTTCTTCAAGGCACTATTTGTGATATGTTGAACAATTTGGGAAATTTTTTTAACGGCAATTATTTTTAAAAATAAATATAGCATTATTTTTCATACTAACTTATGGTAATAAGAATCAGTAATAGATAATTTTCTATACCCACAATATTTTAAATAACTTATTAAACTTACCTCTTCTCGCGATACACCTCTCGTACTATATAGGTGATAATACTGTCAAGGTCTTATTGACTTTGTTATTCAAAAAATAGGAATGCATATTAAGTTAACGTCAAGTATGAACTTTTATGCAGGTTGTATAAATTAGAATGTTTTAAGGGTTTCACGCAATTATTAAACTTCGTTCTATTACAGTTCGATATTTCAATACACTGGACTACTCTCAATGGTTAATTCATTTTGTTATTCAACAAAAGACACATTTTAAAGTTCCACAATAAATAATTGGAGCATAATAAATATTAGGGATCATGTGTCACGCAACTTTTCGACAAATAACTTCTTTTTCCAAAGTTTCCGAAAAGGGAAAACACCTTCATTTTAGAGCTTGTTAATAATAAGAAGATTTCTTTTATATTAAAATTTGGTTCTTCAAGATGAGATAAGAATTATTAGATTTGGTGATTTATTAATTTCGCATATTTCCGTTCTTTAATCATCGATCTTTTTGAAGACTCACTTACTCAATTAATCGATTATCTTCATCTTTGTTCTTTATGATTCGCTCTCATCTGTTTTTGCTGTTATTGATTCGCTTTTTTTAATGTAACGTTTTAAATAAATTCTCCTGTTGACTTGGCATATTTTCGTTCTGTTGTCATCGCTCTTTTTGTCTACTCTCTGACTCTTAAGGTGATGACCCAATGCTCACGTCGCCTCTAGCGTCGCTTTGACGTTTAAGTAGAATACATTGATTTAAACGAAACTTAACCAAATAGAAAAGCGACACTGGAAGCGCTGCATGAAACGACGCTAGAGTAGAGCAATTTCCTACTTTTCCTACTTTTTAATTTTTTTTTTATTTTATATTGGCTGTTGGTCATAAAGCGACACTAGCATTTGGTCTTTATTTTATTTAGAACGCGACGTTAAAAGCGGCGCTAGAAGCGACGCAATCATTGGGTCATCACGTTAAGTCCCTTATCTTCATCTTCGTTCTTTTTGACTACTCTCTAAATTTTATTCTTGGTTTTTTTGGTTAGCTCTTTTTAGTATACCATTCTTAAGAAATGAATTAATACAACTTTTATAACTAATAAATTAATGCGAGGTACGCAAAGAATTATTATATAAATTATTTTTTTTAATAACATTTCCATTTATAATAAGTTTGAAAACTGATTAGCCTTTACCTCTATGCTGATTCAGGCTTTATGAATATTCCTCAAATAATATAATAATCATTATTTAAATAAGATACAATTTCGAATAGTATAATTAATCGATAAAAAAAATTTTTATTATAGCTTTAGAGTATATAATTGAACTTTTTGTTAACCTTTAAAAAAATTTAAAAAACTGGAATATTTATAGCTATACTTCACAATATTAATAATAACTTAAGGGTAATAATATTATAACAGATTTAAAATTTTTTTTTTTAAATTTGTGTTTTTAGTTGCTATATAATGATGAATAAAAATTTAATTAAAGCTATGGCATCTAATTAGTGCTGCAAGTTTTGGTGGAGCAAAATGCAAAAGTATTCAATTTAATAAAAAACATAAAGTTTGCTCTGATTAATTTCCAATCTAAATTAATCAGATGATGATAAAATGCAGTGTAATCTTTTGAAGGATGCTGGGCGGGCAAAATAAATTATAACTTACCGCCCCATTATTTATATATTTTGACAACCGGCGAAATTTTTTTTCAAAATTTCTTTTGTCATGAAGAATCTAAATATATTTTCTTTAAATAGTCCTGTTTTCGTTCTTTATTAGAATATACCTATCTTTTCTCAATATTTTTTTACTATATGTAAAATTCAGTATTCTTAAATTAGATTTTAGTGAGTAATCTTCCAAAGACCCTAAGAATACCATCTTTTTAGAAGTCAAATTCTTGCTGACTAAACCACCTCTGATTTAGCCAATATAAGTGGATGATATCCTTTTACTGTTAAAGCGGTATATTGGCTAGGGAGAGAGCATAAGAAAGGATAGGATAACATTGATGCGGGAACTTTTAATTGTGGATTTAGATTGTAAGAGAACAATAAATTTAACATTCGGATGCCTTCTATACCATATATATTTACTAATATTTGTTTCGTTCTTTTTTGTGGCATCTAAAAAGCCAGAGCATTTAAAAATTAAGACTGTAACATTTAATGAATTTTACGACATTTTAGCATTTTTCTTGAAGTTAAATTTAAATTTTAAAATTAGATAATTTTATTTTTTTAACCTAAAACCTAAATTGACTAACTATATAGTTCTGAAATACATTCCAATTATCAAAAAACAAGAGAATATTTTCCAAGTATTTATTAAAGATTTTTTTATTTAGCTGAAATCCTAAAATTATATGCTAAATTTTTTTTTTACATTTATATATTTTTTAATTTATTTTTTAATTAAAATTCTATAAACTAAATACAATGCTTAAAATTATATAATAAAAATTTAAAAAAAAAAAAAAAAATGTTCATATGTAATTTATGTTTTTATTTATTATATACTTACATATTTATATTACTTTTAATCTGCACTTACGATTTAATTGAATGCGCATTTTTGTAACATGATGTTTTAACATTTGTATTACTCATTCTGTTCAATTTTATACCTGTTTATTTGGGCATATGCTATATAAGTATTATGTACGAGCTTATATGTACTATGAGTGTAAGAAAATGGATAGACATCTTAAATTTTATTTTTTGACTCGTTATTAAACGAGCTAATTAAATTGCATTGTTGCAGTTTGTTTTTATACCCGTACGATAGGATCGGGTATAATAAAATTACTCCTCCGTTTGTAACACCTCGAAATAAGCGAGCTAGATATACCTTCAAAGGTATGGATCGGATCAGAAAAAAATTCTAAGACTTTTGAGCCATGTCCGTCCGTCCGTCCGTCAGCACGCTAACTCAAAACCTAAGAAAGCTAGAATCTTGAAATTTACACAAAATATTTTGGGAGTAATTTGTAGGTTCTCTATTTTTTTTGGTTGAGTTTGGACCAAGCCTTAGGGTAGCTCTCGAACACCTAACTTTTAGATCCCCACACTTTTTTTGCAATAGAGCTATGAAATTTTAACTACTAATAGATCTCACAAAAATATTAATTTTATTTTTAATAACTTTTTTTTGTAGCCCCACCCGTTACGGAGCTACAGCTCCCCAAAGATTCAAAAAAGCTTTATATTTAAATTATTATAGCACAAGTTGTATAAGGTATATCTTCATTTTGAAAACGCCAAACGATTACTACTTTTATTAGTTTTAAAAGTATATATACAATAAATATATAATTTTGGCATACGGTGTCTTAATTTACCGTTATGCGAAACTCAAATTTTGCAAAATTCTTTAACCCTTCCATCTTCTAAACGGTTAAAGTTGAAAACTTGAAATTTTGACAGAAGTTAGATCTTTGAAAATTAGTATGAGTCATTTCAGAAATTTTTTTTGTATCACCCCCCGTTTAGGAGCTGTAAGGGGTCAAAAACTGAAAATTTCCTATTTTTAAACACCTGCAACTTGAACACCTGTTAAAATTTTTTTGAAGTAATACACAAAAATTAAAGCTCCAACATTATACTTTTATTTCTGTTAACAACTTTGTTTAATAATATAGGGTTACTTTATAATTGACGAAAGTGTTACTTGATTTTTTCAAATTTTCTAACAAATTTCTTTAACGAATTTTTTCTATTTTGTTTTACTCGATAATTTGAAATTGTTGAGGATATAATGCGTAGTACAAAAAAATGTAATTAAATAAACAACATAACGGTTGCTTGAAGAATTTTTATTTATATGATATTGATATATATACATACTTATATAATATCATGTTTATTTACATATCGTATATGTCACTAGTGAATGAATGATAAGAGTATAGATGTATATTATATAGCGCCGTATTTACATACATATATGTATTTTATTGTACTTATAAGAAATTATTCTATCAATGGAATTTTTAAATATAATATAATATTTAAAATTATATTTACTGTTTTGTACTTAGTAAATTTAATATACATTTACCGCTTAGTATTAAATGGTACTATAGAATATTTGAAAAAGTTTTGGATTGATAATCGTTATGTGGAAGGTTAGAATCTGCTTTTGAAGAATGTACATATAAACATATAGTTTGAATATATGTACAACCCATAGTTCTAGAAATTATAAAATTCACCCAAATTATTTTAAAATACTAAAATATTAAAAAAATAATATTGTAGGCAGAGTGGCTGTGAACATACTAACGGTTCGTACGGGTATCTAAGAGTTGACAAAGTCAACTCTATTCTTCCTCGTTTTAATTAGTTTTATTGGTAATCAATCTAAGTTACACCCACCAATAAATTAGACCGACAACCAGTTAGTTAGCAACCTAGAAGAACAATATAAATTAGATTCAACATTATAAATACAAATAAAAAACGAGGAAGAATACAGTTGACTTTGTCAACTCTTAGATACCCGTACGAACCGTTAGTATGTTCACAGCCTGTCACTCTGCTTACAATATTATTTTTTTAATATTTTAGTATTTTAAAATAATTTGGGTGAATTTTATAATTTCTAGAACTATGGGTTGTACATATATTCAAACTATATGTTTATATGACCATTCTTCAAAAGCAGATTCTAACCTTCCACATAACGATTATTAATCTAAAACTTTTTCAAATATTCTATAGTACCATTTAATACTAAGCGGTAAATGTATATTAAATTTACTAAGTACAAAACAGTAAATATAATTTTAAATATTATATTATATTATATTTAAATATTCCATTGACAGAATAATTTCTTATAAGTACAATAAAATACATATGTGCATGTAAATACGGCGCTATATAATATACATATATACTCTTATCATTCTTTCACTAGTGACATATACGATATGTAAACAAACATGATATTATATAAGTATGTATATATATCAATATCATATAAATAAAAATTCTTCAAGCAACCGTTATGTTGTTTATTTAATTACATTTTTTTGTACTACGCATTATAACCTCAACAATTTCAAATTATCGAGTAAAACAAAATGGAAAAAATTAGTTAAAGAAATTTGTTAGAAAATTTGAAAAAATCAAGTAACACTTTCGTCAATTATAAAGTAACCCTATATTATTAAAAAAAGTTGTTAACAGAAATAAGAGCATAATGTTGGAGCTTTAATTTTTGTGTATTACTTCAAAAAAATTTTAACAGGTGTTCAAGTTACAGGTGTTTAAAAATAGGAAATTTTCAGTTTTTGACCCCTTACAGCTCCTAAACGGGGGGTGATACAAAAAAAATTTCTGAAATGACTCATACTAATTTTCAAAGATCTAACTTCTGTCAAAATTTCAAGTTTCCAACTTTAACCGTTTAGAAGATGGAGGGGTTAAAGAATTTTGCAAAATGTGAGTTTCACATAACGGTAAATTAAGACACCGTATGCCACAAATATATATTTATTGTATATATACTTTTAAAGCTAATGAAAGTAGTAATCGTTTGGCGTTTTCAAAATGAAGATATACCTTATACAACTTGTGCTATAACAATTTAAATATAGAGCTTTTTTGAACTTTTGGGGAGCTGTAGCTCCGTAACGGGTGGGGCTACAAAAAAAAGTTATTAAAAATAAAATTAATATTTTTGTGAGATCTATCAGTAGTTAAAATTTCATAGCTCTATTGCAAAAAAAATGTGGAGATCTAAAAGTTAGGTGTTCGAGAGCTACCCTAAGGCTTGGTCCAAACTCAACCAAAAAAAATAGGGAACCTACAAATTACTCTTAAAATATTTTGTGTAAATTTCAAGATTCTAGCTTTCTTAGTTTTTGAGTTAGCGTGCTGACGGACGGACGGACGGACGGACGGACATGGCTCAAAAGTCTTAGAATTTTTTTCTGATCCGATCCATACCTTTGAAGGTATATCTAGCTCGCTTATTTCGAGGTGTTACAAACGGAGGAGTAATTTTATTATACCCGATCCTATCGTACGGGTATAATTATGAGCCAAAATTATTCTCTAAGAGGGGGGTATGTATTAAAAGTTCACATATTTGTATATTATAAGTACAAACTCATTTCATTCGCTTCTTTTTTCGGCATATTAGTTAAAAGTTTCTAAATAAAATTTTTTTTTAATCTAAAATTACGGAAACGGAATATTTAATCAAAATTTCCTGTCAACCATCTTGTTGATTGATATGACCTGCAATATTTCCTTTAATTATTATAAAATTACTTAACAATAACCTCAAAAATAAACGAGGAAGAGTGCAGTAGAGTAGACTGTGTCAACTCTGGGATACCCGTATGAACGTAATATATCCTATTATAAAACTTGATCATCTTTTAAAAACATTCAGATGTTTTAGTACCGAACTACAGAGATATATTTATGTAAATTGTGGAGTTGTATGACAGCTACCCGAATCTATTGCGCCTAGCTTCATTAAGTTCCAAGAAATGCAAGAACCCTAAACCGGCTGCAATAGATCAATCAAATTTTACAAAAGTTTTTGGCATGCAACTCGACACTTTTTCACTAAATTTCAGATAGCTAGATTCAATAGACACTGAGTTATTCTCATTTAAAAAGAGAAGTTGTATGGCAACTACTCGAACCCGGCGGCCGAAAATGCTGGAGTTAAATAGCAAAACTAACAATTTTGCAAAAGTGACGTAAAAAAAATATCAGCCTCTTAGCTCCTTTATTTTTTGAGTTATCGTGCGGACGGACACTGAGTTATTTTCATTTAAAAAGAGAAGTTGTATGGCAGCTACCCGAACCCGTCGCACCAACACAACCAAATTTTGCAGAAGTTGTTGCCATAAAACTTGATCATCATTCGCAAAATTGCAGATACCTAGATTGAACAGACACTGGGTTATTTCCATTTAAAGAAAGACTTTGTATGGCAGCTTCTCGAACCCGGGGGCCGAAAATGCTGGAGGTAAATAGCAAAACTAACAATTTTGCAAAAGTGACGTATATAAAATGTCAGCCTTCTAGCTCCTTTATTTTTTGAGTTATCGTGCGGACGGACACTGAGTTATTTTCATTTAAAAAGAGAAGTTGTATGGCAGCTACCCGAACCCGTCGCTCCAACACAACCAAATTTTGCAGAAGTTGTTGCCATAAAACTTGATCATCATTCGCAAAATTGCAGATACCTAGATTGGATATACACTGGGTTATTTCGATTTAAAGAAAGAAGTTGTATGGCAGCTACTAGAACCCGGGGGCCGAAAATGCTGGAGTTAAATAGCAAAACTAACAATTTTGCAAAAGTGACGTATACAAAATGTCAGCCTTCTAGCTCCTTTATTTTTTGAGTTATCGTGCGGACGGACACTGAGTTAATTTCATTTAAAAAGAGAAGTTGTATGGCAGCTAGCCGAACCCGTCGCACCAACACAACCAAATTTTGCAGAAGTTGTTGCCATAAAACTTGATCATCATTCGCAAAATTGCAGATACCTAGATTGAACAGACACTGGGTTATTTCCATTTAAAGAAAGACGTTGTATGGCAGCTACTCGAACCCGGGGGCCGAAAATGCTGGAGTTAAATAGCAAAACTAACAATTTTACAAAGGTAACGTGAAAAAATTTTCAGCCTCCTAGCTCCTCTATTTTTTGAGTTATCGTGCGGACGGACACTGAGTTCTTTTCATTTAAAAAGATATTTTGTATGGCAGCTACCCGAACCCGTCGCACCACCACAACCAAATTTTGCAGAAGTTGTTGCCATAAAACTTGATCATCATTCGCAAAATTTCAGATACCTAGATTGAACAGACACTGGGTTATTTCCATTTAAAGAAAGACGTTGTATGGCAGCTACTCGAACCCGGGGGCCGAAAATGCTGGAGTTAAATAGCAAAACTAACAATTTTGCAAAAGTGACGTAAAAAAAATATCAGCCTCTTAGCTCCTTTATTTTTTGAGTTATCGTGCGGACGGACACTGAGTTATTTTCATTTAAAAAGAGAAGTTGTATGGCAGCTACCCGAACCCGTCGCACCAACACAACCAAATTTTGCAGAAGTTGTTGCCATAAAACTTGATCATCATTCGCAAAATTGCAGATACCTAGATTGAACAGACACTGGGTTATTTCCATTTAAAGAAAGACTTTGTATGGCAGCTACTCGAATCCGGGGGCCGAAAATGCTGGAGGTAAATAGCAAAACTAACAATTTTGCAAAAGTGACGTATATAAAATGTCAGCCTTCTAGCTCCTTTATTTTTTGAGTTATCGTGCGGACGGACACTGAGTTATTTTCATTTAAAAAGAGAAGTTGTATGGCAGCTACCCGAACCCGTCGCACCAACACAACCAAATTTTGCAGAAGTTGTTGCCATAAAACTTGATCATCATTCGCAAAATTGCAGATACCTAGATTGGATATACACTGGGTTATTTCAATTTAAAGAAAGAAGTTGTATGGCAGCTACTAGAACCCGGCGGCCGAAAATGCTGGAGTTAAATAGCAAAACTAACAATTTTGCAAAAGTGACGTATACAAAATGTCAGCCTTCTAGCTCCTTTATTTTTTGAGTTATCGTGCGGACGGACACTGAGTTCTTTTCATTTAAAAAGAGAAGTTGTATGGCAGCTAGCCGAACCCGTCGCACCAACACAACCAAATTTTGCAGAAGTTGTTGCCATAAAACTTGATCATCATTCGCAAAATTGCAGATACCTAGATTGAACAGACACTGGGTTATTTCCATTTAAAGAAAGACGTTGTATGGCAGCTACTCGAACCCGGGGGCCGAAAATGCTGGAGTTAAATAGCAAAACTAACAATTTTACAAAGGTAACGTAAAAAAATTTTCAGCCTCCTAGCTCCTCTATTTTTTGAGTTATCGTGCGGACGGACACTGAGTTCTTTTCATTTAAAAAGATATTTTGTATGGCAGCTACCCGAACCCGTCGTACCACCACAACCAAATTTTGTAGAAGTTGTTGCCATAAAACTTGATCATCATTCGCAAAATTTCAAATACCTAGATTGAACAGACACTGGGTTATTTCTATTTCAAGAAAGACGTTGTATGGCAGCTACCCGAACCCGGGGACAGAAAATGCTGGAGTTAAATAGCAAAACTAACAATTTTACAAAAGTGACGTAAAAAAATTTTCAGCCTCCTAGCTCCTCTATTTTTTGAGTTATCGTGCGGACGGACACTGAGTTCTTTTCATTTTAAAAGATATTTTGTATGGCAGCTACCCGAACCCGTCGCACCAGCACAACCAAATTTTGCAGAAGTTGTTGCCATAAAACTTGATCATCATTTGCAAGATTTCAGACGCCTAGCTTTATTACCTTCCAAGAGGTGCAAGAAGCCTGAACCGGCTGCTCTAGGCCAACCAAATTTTACAAAAGTTGTTGGCATATAACTCGACACCTCTTTACTAAATTTCAGATTCCTAGCTTCAATGAACACTGAGTTATTCTCATTTAACCGGATAAGTTGTATGGCAGCTACCCGAACCCGTCGCACCACCACAACCAAATTTTGCAAAAGTTGTTGCCATAAAACTTGATCAACATTTGCAAGATTTCAGACGCCTAGCTTTATTAACTTCCAAGAGGTGCAAGAAGCCTGAACCGGATGCTCTAGACCAACCAAATTTTAAAGAAGTTGTTGGCATGTAACTCGACACCTCTTTACTAAATTTCAGATTCCTACCTTAAATAAACACTGAGTTATTCTCATTTAAACGGAGAAGTTGTATGGCAGCTACCCGAACCCGTCGCACCAACACAACCAAATTTTACAGAAGTTGTTGCCATAAAACTTGATCATCATTTGCAAAATTTCAAAACCCTAGCTTGAATAGATACTGAGTTATTTCTATATAAAGAAAGAAGTTGTATGGCAGCTACTCGAACCCGCCGACCGAAAATGTTGGATTTAAATAGCAAAACTAACAATTTTGCAAAAGTGACGTAAAAAAAATTTCAGCCTCCTAGCTCCTTTATTTTTTGAGTTATCGTGCGGACGGACGGACGGACGGACGGACGTACATGGCTTAATCGACTCAGAATTCGATTCTGAGCCGATCCATACCTTTGACACTATATCTAGCTCGGCTCCTTTAAGGTGTCACAAACGTAATGGCAAATTTATTATACCCTTGAACATAGTTCATACGGGTATAAAAACAAATTCTAGATAAAAAAGAATAATAATGTACTGATTGATTTTTACTTTTTACCAATATGACGTATGGCCAATTTTTGCTTAACATGTTGAATTAAAAATCAACGATTATCCTTTTTCTGGACGTTTTTCTGATCAGAATAATATTGAAGTTTAAGTTAAATACGATTTTTTTTAAAAGAATTTATAACTTAGAGGCAAAAATAAAAACATTAGAGTTTACTCATTTTTGACACTCATTGTAGTCAGAATTATAGTTCAGATAAAAAAGCTTTTATAATTGCATATTATTTTCTATTCATAATATTAACAACAACAACAAAAATTTAATAATAAGTTTACTTGTATAGATGATATAAATTGAGTTAAAAATCTGAATGAGTTAAAAAGAAAAATCTTACTGGAGGTTTGACCAAATCGGAGGATGTGGGGAAGGAAAATAGAAGAATAGGTCGAATCTTAGGTTAAAAATAATATGCCTAATCAATATTAGCCAAATTACTGTGGGGTAAAAAAAAAACTTTACGAAGTCCATAAGAAAATCCAAACATTTTGCAGCAGTTTTAATTGCATCAAAACTATGCTCATTCCATAGCGTTTTTTGATTGAGCTGCATGCCTTAAATATTAAAATTTTCCTACTGCTAAACAGTTAATCCTTGAAATCGCAGAACCGATTTAAACTGATTACTTTTGCTAGAAATGCCCCCAATCAGTTATTATTGACAAATGATGGTGGATTAATCCATTAGTTTATTTAATTCTTTTATTCAGCTCGCTGTGTCCTGGACTAACGGTATTTTTAAACCCAAAATTTATCTAACTTCTATTTATAATCGATTTATTTTCTTGTTTAGCATAAGTTCGATGATAATAAATGATTTTATTATAATTTATAACCAAAAATAAAATAGTAGTTAATAAACTTAAACAAAATTAACTACTCATTACTCACATATACAACACAAAATGCTACAATCAATGTAATCATAGAAAGTTTGGAAAATTTAAAAAAAAAAATTGCTATATCATAAAAATGTTAAAAATCCAAAAATATAACAAGGTAATATAACCAAACCAATAACAAATCAACCAATAACCAAAGTTTTTTAAAAGAGCACATTATCCAAAACACAAGAAAAACAGTTTAGAATTGTGACTGGCATCAAAATTTATAACAATTTTTTTAAAATGTTATTTAGAAATTATTGTGAAAAATCAAATGACATTTTCTTCAATTTTAAAGAAACCCTATATAATTGAGACATAGTGTTAACACGCATAACAATATGTTGTTCTAGCGTTGTCTTTTATTTATGAGGTTATCTTATCCACGGTAAAAATTTTATTGTTCTATCTTAAACGATGCGAATTACGGTACAGTAATATTTAACATAACATATCAATTTTATTTTTGCCATTTGTAAATTAATATAAAAATCTTGAAAATTTTGCATGTAATAAACTAACAGTAAGCCCTAAGTTTAAAGAAATAAATATTTAAAGTTGTACCTGCTTATAAAATGGTTCCAAAAGTCAGCCTCGCCATATTAAAATAAACTTGACTAAATAGGATTTATTAGCAAGTTAATATTTTAAAATAATACAGTAGTTTCAACCAAAAATCTTTGTACTAATACGAAAGGAGCGAAGGGAAGAAAATTAAATAGATAGTCGCACTGAGCACGCAAACTTGGCTGAGTAGGCACTTCATTCCACCTATTGTGAAAAAAGCGAATATAACTATTATTTTGGAAAATTCAAAATATATTTGTGATTTTTCCAGAAATTTTTCCATAGTAAGTTTGTTTTTCAAAATTTCTGGAAAAGGAATATTTTAAGATTTTAAAAAACAATTTATTTATTTATTTTGGGGTTCTAATACATATATAAATTTATTCGTTTCTACTTTCATTACAGAGAAAGCAAGAAATTTTCTATAGTAAAATTTTCATATGTTGTAAATCATAATTTATAATAGTGTTTGGTTCTTCTTCTTTTAGTTAAATTAACAATTCAAGAAATTAAAGCTTAAAGAAAAAAAAGGAAAAAAATGCTGCTTATGCACATTAAAAGACATACTTCACTATTTTCCAAGCATATAATTTGTAGCGATAAACTGTTTATAAGTTTTAACATTCGCATTTTTAGTCATTTTGAGTCGTCAATTTTTTTCAAACCTTACAAGTTTCATATTATTTATATTATGATTTATGAATCGACATTATGAACAGTTTTGCAAAAAGATAAAAGAAAAACAAATTGTAATTAATTATTAAATTTCGTTATAATCTCAATTTCACGCTTTATAATACAATATTTTTAGTATATTGATATGTGAAAAATATGACTACATGTTTAATCACCCAAAACCAAAATCCACAAAAACTTTAAACAGAAAATCATTCCGTAAAAATGTCAAAAATTTTGAATGAGTTTTTGTTTAATTTTGAACATTTATTTTATTCTATTTTTTTTGGTCAGTTTTTCATCATGAAATAAGACCCAAAATATTAAAAATGAATGTTTGGGGCGATTATTCATTTAATATTTTTAGCCGTCAAACATTTTATAATTTATCTGGCACATGGCGGTATGTTTCCGAACTTTCAGTTTCTCAGTTTCAAACCTTCCGATCAACCCAAAATATTATTGAAAATACAATGAGATAAAGTAAACAAAATAAATAATTTATAATTAAAATTTAATAGTTTTCAACCACACACTACGTATAATGACATTCCGCAAAGTTTTGAATACAAATACATATTCGGATACAATTTTTCTATTACAAAATCTACATTAACATATAACACACATATATGTATGATTGGAATTATAATTTTTTTTGTTTTCTTTTGGAATCAAGAAATTTTTAATCTCATACGAAATTTTTGTGATTTAGATGTTACGGTAAAATATACTTATATACCAGCTACAGGGCCTCTAGTATAATTATAATTTAATACTTGTACCGAAATTGGAATGAATGAATAATTTATTTGATTAGTGAAAGGAATGATTTATTTTTTTTCATCACATTATGCCCGTTCACACGGTGATGTAGTGTTGACGTTGGATATTTTTGACGTTTACTTATTCACACGTTATTTTTGTTGATTATTGCATTTTGGGACATATGCAAAAAAAATGCAACCCTAAAAAAAATTTTTATTTATTTTTTCGTTGTGTTAGTGCGTAATGTCAAAATGAAGAAAAATTTGTAAAATTTTTGGGAAAATAAGAAATATATTTTTCTTTTTACAATGTAATAGAAAAAATAAACTCTTTTTCCACAATAGGTGGAGTTAGCACTTACTCAGCTAAGTCAGCATGCTCTATTTGTTTATTTTTCTCCTCTCCTCTCTTTTATGAAACATATGAGATAATGACATAAAATGTTTTTTTTTTATTTTCATAGAATTAACCCATTTTTTTTCATTTTATTTTCGGTTAATTTTGTATTATGAAAAATATTCTAAATTTTTTTTTCCCATTTATTATACCCTACACATTAAGTATAGGGTATATTAACTTTGGTATGGTGTTTATAACCACCAAAAGGAAGCGAGTTAGGTATAGACATATATATATATTCTGAATCAGGATCACCGCCTGAGTCGATTTAGCGATGTCCGTCCGTCCGTCTGTACGCACGATAACTCAAAAAATAATGATGCTATCTTGATGAAATTTATACTGTAGGTTAACAATGACTAAGATAAGACGGGGATTGTAAATGGGCGAAATCGGACCTTGCGTTCGAGTACCTCCCATACAATTCCCAAAACCTAATACGCATATTTTCGAAATTAATAAAGATAGAAACTTAAAATTTTGTACGAGGGTGTGTTTTTCTGAATCCCTGATATCCCCATAATTTGAGATGAATTGGAGTGGTTGTTCGGGTACTTCCCATACAAATCCTAAAACCCAACAAGCATATATTCGAAATTAATAAAGATAGAAACTTCAAATTTGGTACAAGGGTGTTGTTTCCTTAATGCCTGATTTGTCCAAAATTTGAGATGAATTGGAGGAGCTGTTCGGGTACCTCCCATACAACTCCCAAAACCGAACATGCATATCTTCGAAATTAATAAAGATAGGAACTTCAAATTTGATACGAGGGTGCTGTTTCCTAAATCCCTGATTTGCCTAAAATTTGAGATGAATTGGAATGGTCGTTCAGGTACCTCCCATACAACTCCCAAAACCGAACAAGCATATCTTCGAAATTAATAAAGATAGAAACTTCAAATTTGGTACTAGGGTGTTGTTTCCTGAATCCCTGATTTGTCCAAAATTTAAGATGAATTAGAATGGTTGTTCGGGTATCTGCCACACAACTCCTAAGACCAAACAAGCATATCTTCGAAATTAATAAATATATAAACTTGAAATTTGATATAAGAATGTTCTACCCTGTTGATGTCTCTAAAATTTGAGATGAATTGGGGTGGTAGTCCGCGTGCCTTCACACACTTCCCAAGACCTAACAAGCATATTTTCGAATTTAATAAAGATCTGAAAAGATTTAAAGAGATCTGAAATTTTGTACATAGGTTGTAAAAGTATTTATTTTTTTAGCTTAGTTATATTAAATACGAAATACCTAACTAAAATAACTTATGGATTTTTAATTTAATTTGAATTTTTTAGGTGTAAGGTATAAATAAGTCGGTTGCATCGACTTACTGTTACTTTTATTTGTTTTTTTTTATATATGTATTACATTTTTAATTTTTGAAAGTTTTGATTTTTAAATGATTTTTCATATTCAACAAAAAATACAAGAATATTAGGGAGAAAAGTCCAAAAACCCTTAATTGAAATGACAGAATTGAGACAGAACTGAAATGTGTTTCATGATTAAAGGACTAAATTGACAGAACTGAGACTAAATTGAAACTAAACTGATATGAACGCAGCAAAATATTTTATATAATTTTTTATTTTTAATTTTTGGATGTTTAGGTCTTTGGGTGTTTTTTCATGTAGCCAAAAATGTAGATAAAAATACAAAAAAAAAAATTTTTTCTTTTTATCTAAAAAATAATCTTCAAGTAATTTAATTATTTGTAATTAATATATATATTATATAAATAAAATTTTAAAATATAATTTTTAAATATAATATATTCTAAAAAAAAAAAGAAAAAAACTTTATATCTACATTCGGTACAATAAAAAATTAGAGTTTTCAATTAATTGACATTGAGTGTGCTTTTTATTAAATTGAGAAACGTTTTTTTTCTTATTTTTTGTTTGTTTATTAAAATCCATTAAAAATTCTCAACACTATGACAATATATTGTCACTGTAAATAATTAAACATTTTTGTTATCATAATATTTATCATTATTAATATTATACATATGTATGTATATGTTTTAGTTGACTACTATAAATGACTAGTAAATGGAAGCAATTTTTTTTTTTTCTTGTTTGTTTTTTTTTTTTATTTATTATTAAATCTACTTTTATAAATGATATCAATTTTATCTAAAATTATTTAAGATAATATTATGCATAATGATGGTGTTTTATATTTTGTAATATAAATAGTATATCTGCCATATAATATAAGTAATATATCTGCCATTTTATATATATATGTACATATATATATATTATAATATTTCCAACATACATATGTGAATGCATTAAAAGTTCATATAAAAGTTCTTGACATGAATGTCAATTTTATGATTACAATTTATATAAAATTTCCAATAATGGTCTAAAGAATCTATGAATTACCTGTCTATGCCAATATATTTATTTAACAAAAATGTTATTAGAAAAAAAAAAAAAAAGAAAAAAAACTCTTAAATTTATTACCTTTATATTATTTTAATATAGTGAATTCACCATCATTGCCATCTATAGTATTTTCAATGTACTTATATACCTATACATATATCTATAAAGAATTTTTTTTCTTCTTAACATAAAACATCTTTAACATAATATAATTATTTGCATATGTATAATTGTTGTGGGAACCTATTTATTTCGCAATAAACGACCAAAATCAAACAGTTGTAATAAAAATAAAAAAAAAAAATATAAAAAAAAATTTAAAAAAATGTAAATACCTCTGCTTTAAAACATGATAATAATTTATCTTTTTTTTTAAAAATGGAATAAAATTTTAAAAGTTTTTATTTTAAGAGACTTTCCATTCAACAAAATGATTATTTTTTTTTTTTTTTTGTTTTTTTGTAATATTAAAAATAAAATAAATTTGAAAATAAAAATTAAGCGTTTAATAAATTGTCAAAGTTTGTCGTTAATGTCTAGTAGACATTAAACAAAGTATATGTAGTAATAATAATAGGCGAATTCATTTGTTTCTTATAGTTTCACCCCCGAATTAAAAGTTTCCGTATCCCATCCGATCCTTCTTTTCAATATATATGTATATATCCTCAATACACTGCATCAGAAATTACGGGTTTGATATTATTATATTGGTTAAGGAGGGAGGTGAGTTTAGTCAGTCAGAATCTGATAGAACGTTCTATTCTTGGTGTCTTCAGAAGATTCTCTCCCTTAGAAGGGAAACAAATTAGGTATGTTCAAATTCCCAAAATACTCTTAAATATAAACAAATTTTTAAGATTTTTTTATTTCCGCGGGGGAAAAAAACTATATTAAAGGATTATAAGTAAGGGGTAAAAGTAACACAGTAAAAGGGGATGTATTCTCTCTATTACTACGTTTTGTGAATATGCCTTCACTTATAAAATTTTCTTATTCCTTACTGCTTTTAAGAAACTAAAGATTTGCAGAGGATTTATTACAGGCAGTTCATCTTCTATTAAGCAATACACTTCTACGTGGATAACTTGTTCACATGTCTTGCTCTAAGTAAAGTTTTGCTTTTGAGTGTGTGCTCTAGACATTTGTATGTACCGATTTTTCTATTTCAATTTGTATGCTCTTTCAAACGGTAGTGTTCCGACAGCAAGATTGTTAGAATTCTCTGTTTGTTTTAATTAGATCCTATAATTTTTTTTTACCTTTTCCGGTTATACTTTCCCAGAAAATTCTTTAGATTTCCTAGAATTTTCACTCCATAGTTTACTCTTATAGTTTTCTTGCTGATCAGTTGAACAGACTTTCCTTATAACGCCAGAAACATTCTTTATTCCTTCTTAATTTTTTTTTCTTCTTATTCTTACTCCTTTCTCTTTTATTTCTAGCTCTGCTTTGATATTAGATCACAATATTTCTTAAAGATCTTTACTTTTTCTGGGTTTCGTTAAAATTTTCACTACTACTACTTAAAAACAAAACAGAATATGTTTTTTTGAGCATGTCATCTGTGATAATTTTTAAACTTTACAGCCGCAGCTGTGAATTTTTTTTTTAATTTATTCTTCACATTTTAATTATTATTATCCAAATTTTTTTTTAATATTAACGAAAACTAGATTATGTCATCATTTATATAAAAAAATATATAAACCACCAAAAGAAATAATCCTTTATCTAAAAATGGGGATCTAATAATTATGCAAATTATTTTATAATTATATACGCAAATTCAATATTATATGTATTCCTACCCGGTTTTTTTACTAGATAGCCAGACAAAATAAATTATTCAAACAATTTTTCATACAAAAATATAAATAAAATAAATTGCGCACAATAAAACACTGACACCTACGCTACTTCTGGTTCTAGTTGTTTTAGTTTTGATCTAAGAAAAAAAAAAAAACACAAACAAAAATTTCTTAGTTTTCAAAAGTTTAACTGAAAAATTTATTGCGAAAAAAAAAAAAGTTAAAATCTTGTCATTAATAGATTCTATACTGTTTGAATGTGAAAAAAAAAATATATATTTTTTGTGATTTATATTATGAGCATTAACTCTTTAAACTTGCATTTTAAGTATTTTTTTTTTGTTTTTCCTAATAAAAAGTACTAAATTGAAATAAGGTTAAAGAGTGTTAAACAAAACCCAATGACTTTATTCCTCCTCTTTTATGAATATTCAAAGCTGTAAATTTGAGGGAATGGTTATTAATTTTTTCAAAATTAATTCTGTCATCGTAAAGTTAAAAAAACGGAATGCTATAAGTTATATATTATAGTTTTGTGTCTTATGTTATATATTGCGCTCAAACAGTCACTCAACTACAACAATGACAACCAGATAAAAACAAAATCAACTTAAAACATTCGAACAAAAAGTTTTACTGAAATTTTTTCGGTCGTTGCGTATAAAGAGAAATAACAAAAATAACTGTAGATACATATTTTAATAAAATAAATTAACTAAAAACAAGAAAAAACTAATTGTTAACCTAATTAGAGATCACATCAATATGTTCAAATATCATATTAATAGTAAAAAGATACCCCAAAATATTTTTTTTTGAGCTTTTCACTTTGTCAGTCCAACGAACACAAATTACAAAATTAATAGATCCTAGTTATAGGTGATAGTTATAGGATCAGGATCGCAATCCAATAACAGTTCGTAAAAAAAAAATTTAAGAGATAAATGAAAGGCCTTCCCTAGCTGCGACAACAAATATACCTTTTATGATTGTGTTAAAATTAAACCAAATTAAGGTTCATTCACACATATTAGTTCAGTTTCAATTCAAACTCAGTTCCATTAATTCAATTCTAATTCAGTATCAGATATATTGTACACATTTCAGTTAAGTTTCAATTTCAATTTAATTCAATTAAGTATTTTTAGAATTTTCTGCTATATTTGATCTTTATACCTCACATCCTTAAATAGTCACATTAAAAAAAAAAAAACGGATGTCAACTAAACCGAAATGATTTAGACTGAACTAAAACTAATCAAAATGTATAAATATGTATTAAGTACTTTGTGGGACAATTGTAACAGAATATGAACTAAGATTAAACTAAGCAAAACCACCTTTAAAAAGCTGTTAAAAGTTTGTAACAGATGGATTTTAAATAATTTTTAAAATTTATTTACTTTTTTGGGGTCGGAATTTGTTATCAAGACTATCATCAGAATAGGATTAAAGTAAATTTAGGGTATCTATAAGGCTGAAGGTATTTTTATTATTACGTCTATAGGTCTGGTCTATATAGGTATATTATATGTCTAAATAGTCGGGTATATAGATATATATACTTTATATATTCGACCTATTATTATTTAAATAATAAATCTCCCTTTTTAAGTAAACGAAATCTAAAAATAACTTTAAAATATGTAGAAAAAATTTCTTAAAACAGAATGCCGCTGTGAAAGAATTATTTGCATCAGGAAATCATATTTTTTATTGAAAATAATTTAATTTTTGGTTTATTTAAAACTGTCTTTTACCTATCGTTTATGTTCATTTAAACGAGGACGAGTTTTATAAAAATATGAGTAAATCATGACAATATTTTCTATAATAGAAATAATTTAAAACGAAAATTTTTTTCTCAATTATATAATCATAAATATAAGATTTTAATATTCGTAATAAATTTTAATAAAAAAATTTTCCATAATAACCTTAATTTAAATTTTATTTTCCTGGCAAATAAAAAAAATATTCATCCAACGCATATATAGTAGTTCAATCAAAAATAATTTGCCAAAAATGAAAAAAAAAAAAATTAAATAAAAATTTAATACAATTTTGATTAATTTTTTCCTTAACCAATTTACCATAAGTATCTACATTATAATATTATAATAGGTGGAATATCATTATCTATTATTTATTAACAGTTAGTTAACTATTAACACTAATTTAACGTACGGTTAAAAATCGTTCAATAATCGAATTTTTCTTTATTTAATATTTCTTGTATTTAGTTTGGGAACCAATAAAATTTTTTATTTATACTAAATTTTATAATAAAAAATAAATAATGCAGTATAACTTACTATAGACTTGAACAACTATAGGTCAATTACATAACATGATTCATTATAATTTAAGAATTTGTTATCTTCTAGCCACGCATTTGGATAGAAGTTTATGTCAAACAAGTTTATTGATGTCTTTCCAGCTAATATCTACACTGTAAGAGTCAAATATATAAAGTCATTTTAAAATCTATTTGGCTCCATGGGATTCAACTATAGGGTACAAGTATTGAGATCTTAGAAATATTTCAATCGAAAGACTCAGAACTATTGTAAATGTAGCCTGGTTTGTTACAAATGTTGACAGCAGAAGAGGTGTAAATATCAAATCATTCGAGGAGAGTGCTAAATACAAAAGTCTGGCACACGAAAAAAGACTATAGAACTCATTCAAAACAACTTGCAAAACAACTCCTATAACATCACATTCGGCTAAAAAGATATCACCCACTCTATGTATCAACTAAACTTAACAATACCTAAAAAAAAATAAAGGAATAGAAATGAACGCTTACCAACATATGTATCAAAGGACATACTCATCACTCCGCAATTTTAAAAACTGGCATTAATATTAACTTAATACTTATCAATATTAATTTTGATTGGTAAAATCTAAAAAAATATTGAGAAATACATACTTCCTTTTTAAAAGTATTGCAGAAAAATTAAAAAAAAAATATATTCTTATCAGCTGAAAAACAAAAAGGAAAAAACAAACCTAGATTGTATAAATTACTTGATGAAGTGTCTGTCAATTGACATTTATACCAATACTCCAAATACCCAACTCACAGAGAAACTCTTCTTCATCATATATATGTTAGTCCATATTGGATTATAAGGTCCTCAAAAGTTATTTCTGTTTATCCAAGTTATTTTTAAATTATTTAATTTTAAGCCACGTTTTCTGTTGTGATTTTGTTACAACTAAAACTTCCTTCTTCTAAGTTCTTTTATTTTCATTTGCGTTATATAAAGCTTGCGTGCACTGCAGCGTATAGATATTATTTTCCAACGTATAACCTATATCTAATTCAATTTTCTACTCTGTGCTTTGATTTTCTACACCATTTTTTAATTATAGTTTTTTGTTACAGTAAAAAAACTGTAATGCCTCACATAAGGGAGACATAAGAAGCAAAAAATTGTTATTAGAAATTTTTCAGAACGGTCAGAAAGGATTGGTACTTCAGAATATTAGTTGCATTCGAAAAGAAATTCCACAAATTTATGATGAAAAAGAAATTTTAGTTGTAAATTCTATAGATGGACCTATAGGATATATATGAAAGATAGACATTGAAGTTAAGGCTCTTTTAACATAAGAGATGAATCATGCTATTATATCAAGGACATATTATTGATGCTTCCAATATACTCATTCTTTATTACCAGATTTATAACAACCATCTTAAAACCTTATAATACTCGAAGAAATATTATAAACGTTTTTGGTGAAATTTGTTATCTCTCAGTAAATTTATTAGGTAAAAAAATATATGCCTATTTAATAACAATTTTTTTTTTTTTTTTTATGATTAATGATGACCACCAACAGTTAAACAAAACATAGAAGTTTGAAAAAAAAAAAATAAATAAATAATAAAAATTTTATGATTTTCTAAATTAAATTAGAAAAATTTTTTTTATATGAATATTACATTCAACCAAATATATGATAAACTATTAGTGAAGTAAAAAACACACAAATTTATCAAATATCAAATTATAGTTAGAGATATTTTTTTAGTTAAATACTAAAAAAACTGATCAATAAAAAATATTATATTTTGATTGTTTTTTTTTTTTTTCTTTTTCTTTCCTTTAACTTTTAATATCCAACAATCATTAAAATTCATCTTATTATAGAAATAATTTAAAAAAATAAATGTTAATTTATTCCTAAAGATGACCGAAACAGTTTTGCCTATTAAAGAAAAAAAAAAGTAAAAAGAAACAGTTTTTTTTCTTTAATTTATGTATCTTGTGTCACAAATAATTTAAAATTCTTAAAAAAAAAAAAATAATTTTTTTAATTTGATTTTAATCAGAAATTCTAATTGAATTGCATTGAAAACCAATGTTTAGTTTTATTGACACAATTCAAAATTAAATTCAAAATTCTGCTTAGTACTTACTGTTTTGTCTTGATTTGAAATACTTACAATAGTACTAAAATTTCTCTTTGTACTAAAGATGACCGATGTACATAGAAAAATATTGCAGCCGTAGGACTCTATGATGTAGACCAGTGATCTCAATACCTCTGTCCCAAGGTCTCTTGAATGAGGCTGATGTCTATATTTTTCTAGCTGAGGAAAACCAGCAGATTATCCGAAGCATGTATTATGTAATTGTATTTATTATTTTGTAGTTATAATAAAAAAAAAAATCAACCTGCTGTGGTTAAATTAATTTTAGTTCAATGAACTTACCATTCGTTTATTTAGGTTGAAGAATAAAGATATAGGAAAGATTCACGTCTAATCACACTAATAATAAAATAAGTATGAAGACTAGAAAGGGTCAACTTAAATATTCTGAGGATTCCAGTTAAACTAAAAATAAATTTGGTCAAATTATATTTTTAGAATATAGCTAAAGATCCAGCTAAATATCTGATTTTTTTACAATGCTCTAAAGTTTAATTATTTATTTATTAGATTTTGTACTATCCTGAACTATATAACGAAGATTAAACCAAAAATGAAGAAAATAAAACTGTAAAGCACATTTTTAAACTGGAGTGCCTCAAATGTTGGCGCTTTGTTACCTTGGTGAATTTGAAAATACATCTATTTGTCTTATAAATGATCCTAGTATAAATGCTCATTACACTTAATCGCAATCTGAAACCTATAACTAGATAAAAAATCATTTTAATAACTCTAACTCTACTCAGCCAACGCCTTTCGTGCGCATCTATTGACCTTACTTTATAAATTTCCAGTATAGAGAAAAACACCCATTGTAAAGTAATAAAACCATTGCAAGTTTAGACTACACACTAATTATTGAGGTGACATAACACAGCTTAGATATTCTTATATAATCGCTTGTGCCTGCTAAAGTTGGAAATAACAGTTAAATTTAAGAAAAATATTAACGTATTGGCAGGTATTGGTTTCTTTAAAAATTTCCCAAAAATTTTACCAGAAGCATCTTCCTCACATTTTTGTGTTCAATATCAACATATACATTTATATTAAAAATCCAATCCTAAGATTTGGTTTTAAAGAAGGTGATTTTGATTGTGTAAAGTACAATACAATCCAGAGAAATCTCATGCATCTGCTCTTGAAGAGTTACGATTTTTTTTCCAAAATCAAACAAAAAAAAAATTCCAATTAAAAAAATATTAATTTTAAAATTGCATCATACGGATGTATAGCTAATTTTAGTGTCTGCGAAAAAAAATTAGAAAAATAATTACTATAAATATTTTTTAAACTCAGTTATTTTATGTCAAAATCCATATGGTGAAGTTCGAAATGTAAATAAAACTGAAATTAACTGAAATTAACGGAAAATAACTGAAAATTTAATTTCAAAAGATAAAAAACCTTTTTTTTTTATTTATTTTTAAGTACAGGTTGTACAATTAATTTTAGATGTCAATTTATAGTAATTTAATGAATATTAAATTTATAGCTAAATTATTTAATCATTAAAAGTAATAAAATATTTTTTTTTTAATATGCTTATTTAATAATATTCTTTTATCACATAAAATAATTTTAAATTAAACTTTATTAACTCTAAATGCAAAAGAAACACTTGTACACAATACTAAAAATAATTTAAAAATATAAAGTTTGGACATACAGTTCACAAAATAAATTTAAATTCAACATGTTTTATTTTTAAAGATAACGCTTTCAATTAAGCATATTATATACAATTTAAATGATGATTATCAAGAAACTAAAACTTATTATTAAAATCTCTTTTGGAGAATTCTTAAAAGTAGAAGTTACAAGGAATATTTTTTAATACGATACTGAATATTTTTAGTGTTATTCTTATTTAAAATGATCCAAGATCTATTATAGTCTCTTGAAAAAAGAACATTTCGATCCTTTATAAGGAGATGTTTTGCAACATACTGACGAACTCAACATATTGAGCATGAAGCGAAATCAAAAGTTAAGTTGATCCAACCAACTGATTGGTTGGCGAAGGATGCAGCCAGGTGTATTGATTTCTTGTAGCGTTGTAAAATCTTCTTTTCATCTTCTGGAAGCCCCGAAGGCCGAAGGTAATATTAAATTTACTTGATAAATTCAATTTTCATTCCCCAACTCAACTTCCTTTGGTCAGACTATACAAGGGAGGTTGTGTTTAGTGGGTTAAAGTCCCGCACACTTAAAGAGGACTCGGGCTCATTTCATTTCTTTATAGTGTCTTTCAATAAATCACAGCTACCCTCGCAAAGAAAGGTATAAATTCATTTCTTACTGTAAGTTATATCAATAATATTAAAAAATATTTTATATTACGATTAAGGTAAAGATTCTGTAGAATATACAGAATATTATGAAGCAGATCTTTTATTTTACTAAAGGAAAGTATTGTGAAATCAGAGTTAAATGTAATCAGAAAAACTCCCTTTTTATTCCAAAATCTAAATTAATTTCATAAATAATTTATAATATTAATTAAACTAAACGATCGTTGTAAAAATAAAAAATTTTGAATAATTTATTTGGAGTTCTAATTTTTTTGCAGCATTTTGAAAATTTATTACAAAACTTAAGAATTTTTGCAGATTTTTTTTAATTTCCTCTTAAAATAAAAATAAAGTTATGTATCGGATATGAAAGAAAATGCAATGAGTATGTCTAGAAATATTTATATACATGTATATGTATCTGTGTATAAATTCTGGCCAATAACGCAGTAATTGTTGTATGATCAAGCACTCAAAATCGGGTCGGATCATTACAAATATATAAGACAACTACAATTAGTATATAAATTAAACAATAGCAGCAATTGTATATCCTCCTAATCCTCCTTTCGACTAAATATACTATACTAACTACTTTTAGTTTAATAATAGTATGCACCCCGAAATATCCTTAATAGTTCAAGGTTTTTTAAGCACGTGGAATTTATTTTGTGACATACTTATAACATTTAATTAATAAATTATATTTGAAAAATAATTCAAAAAAATATAAAATTAATTTCTGATCGACTAAATGAATTTTTCATTCATTCATTCCAGAATATTTATTTCATTTACTTTAAAGTTGGATGTTACCTATATTTATATTTTTTTCTTGTCTTATGGATTTTTCACGCATTTCCGTTTATTCTTTTTTCCATGTTTATAGATAAATATTTTTATTTACTTAATAAAAAATTATATTTAAAAACAAAACTATAACTGACAAATATTTGCATAACAATAACAATATATAAAAAGAACATAAGAAATTTGGTCGATTTTTTTTTTTTTTTGTCAAATGAAAAATCGATAACACAAAAAGTGTGAATGTAAATTAAAGCTAAAAAAACATACGTATATTAATCAGTACAAATTTGTATGCTTTTAAACTTTTTAAAATAAAATTATAAGAATTACAATTTCTTACTTAGCATGAATTTCATTTTTAAAAAAGTTTTGGCACAGATCTCAATGTAGTGGCCATTATGTTTATGGTATCTTAAAAAAAATAAAATAGATGTGCAAAAGTGTATTATATTTTTGATATGGATTGAATTCTGAGTCGATTAAGCTATGTGCGTTCATCCGCACCTTAATTTAAAAAAAAATGTAGCAATGATTCTGAAATTCATTTCCATTTAAATGCCAGTTTCATTCTTGAAAAATTTTCGACCGACCGACCGGATCAACAAGCTACCACGAAACATGGTTTTTTATATGAGCATAAGTATCTACACAGTAGGGTATTTAAAATTGTGTCAAAAGAAGTACAGTTTTATTCCAACTGCTTCTGCAAAATTTGCTTTGGGAAATTTATATCTTCTTCTTTATAGCTTAAGCTTTAGTTATAACCTATACTACTGAACTTCTGTACAAGGTGATCATGTTTTATGAAAACAACTTTTATAAAATTTTATTGATTTAGGGCAGCTGTCATACAACTTCGAAGCTTACATAAATATATCTCTATACTCAATTAATTTATCCAGTCAATGGTGTAGTGGTTAAGACACTGGCCTTTCATACGAAAGGTCTTGTGTTCAAACCCCAGCTGGGTCATATAGATTAATAAAAAAAATAATATAGATTTTTTCTTATAATATATAATTAGTAAAATATAATTAAATTAAAAATAAGTTTATATATCCTTTAAATTATAATTAATGTCATATTGTAATAGGTACATATATAATAAAATAATAATAAAACCATAATTCTTGTATAAGATAATAGATGGCCTAGAAATAAAAGGAACGTCTTAGTCTTGTACAATAGCTACAGCCGAGTAATCAACGGCTTAGTGAAATTAATGATTCACGAAACTGAAGCTTAGTCAAATATGAATAAATATGAACAATAAATGACTTAGTGAATGCCCTATACTCTTCATTGGTGTGGCAAGGAAAAACAAAAACTCAATTAAAACTAAAAGATAATTAAATTTTATCGAAACACAATTTATTGTGTTCATGCACAGTCAACTCTACATTCTTTACCCCTTCCTCTATAATTTAATTCTAAGTCGCTATAGAAATTGCATATTGTTAAGTATATAGTTGCAGAAATTAATTTGTAAAACTATAGGTAAAATATAACAGTAACAAACGCAAGTTAGATCTTAGTTTTATTACCAGTTATTAGTATAACAAAAAAAAAAAACAATTAAAAAAAAAAATAATTCATTACAATTATAGATTTTTTCCCATAATAAATACAAATATTCATACAATGGCATCATTATCTTTTTAAATTTTAGAACATCCACTTTTAAAGTAAAAATTTCGTTTTTTTTTTCGTGAAGAAAACCAAAATATCAAAATAGAAAATTTTCAAAGAAAAGAAGGATGTTGACTCATTCAAAAAGCTAACAAAAATAACGGTTTTATTTTTTTCTTTAAACAATTTGTGTAAAAAACACAACTCAAATCAAAAATAAGAAAAAAAAAATTAAAATTCCAAACCTTTAATAAATTTTAGTGTCTTGATAAGGTAATTTTTATTAAAAACCAAAAAAAAAAAAAAAAACTAGAACACAAACTGTAGTTAACAGCAAAGCACTAAAGTGACAAGTTTATATTTGAAATTAACGACTTGGTAAGTGACAGTAAAAAAAAAAAAACAAAACAGAAAAAGTAGAAACTAAAAATTAATTTTAAAGTTAAGATCTTATGAAACAAAAAAAAAAAAAAATTTAAAACGTAACCTATAACAATTTAAGATCTTAAAGCTTATTTAAGGCGCTTGTCAATCTAATAACTATCAACTGACATATTCAGTTTTAAAGATTTTATTTAATTCTTTTTAGTTTTTTTAGTTTTCAAAATATATTTTCACTTTTAATTGACATTTTACGACAAACACCATATCAACAAAATAGACAACCGCTTAAAATCAACAAAATAATTTTCTGATCATTTTGTCTTTTTTGTTAAATAAACGTTTTTTACTATTTTTAAACTAAGTTATTAAAAAAATATATACATATATACATGTATGTATATAGGTTTAAATTTGTTGTCACGCGCATAGCTGACAAATCTTTTGTCAATAAAAATCAATAAAAATGTCAAAAAACTTACGACCCATTAGATAAACAATGAACAGTAAATCTTCAATGCAATATTTGTAATATGTATAACCGTGTTTTAATGATGTAAAAAAAAAATATAATAAAATTTTTACTTTCATTTTTTTTTTTTTACTACTTTTTAATAGTTTTTTAAACGAAAGCAAAAGTGTTATAGTCTTAACGAACTTAAAAAAATACTAACTAGCATCAAATTTCAAATAATAAAAAATTAAGAAAATCAAACAAAAATTTTTACTTGACACCTTTAAATTTTTTTTTAATGATTGACTTTTTATTTTTATTTTTTTTTTTTTTAAATTTAATTGGCTCTTCATTTTTTAATTAACCAAATCACTTTTTAATAATGGTTAAAAATTTTTGAATAATTTGGATTAAATAATTGATTTTATAATAATACGAAAAATTTGTTGTTTTAGAGGTTAGTTAATATGTAAGAAGTATAAAGTTATTGAAAGTGATACCAGCAAAATGAATAAAATTGGGATATATACAGTTACGGACAAAAAATTAGAAAATATAGAATATTATTATATGGCATAAAATTTTAAATAATACATATGTATAATTTAAATGGAAGAACTCAGAAAATGATATTTGCTTGGTTTGAATTGAACTTAATTTTTTCATTTTCAATGTCTTTATATTCTTATCAGATTCTGCTTCGATCAGATTTAGGATGCAAGCAAATGTTTTTATTTAATAGAAATAATTTTAATTAAAAATTATTTCTTTAGTTACTTAATGGGCGCTTCAGGCATTAAAGATCATGGTTATCACATCCTCAACACATTCTTCCGTTTTGTAGTTTTTCTTCAGTTGGAGATCCGAAGCTTTGTGATGTCCAGTTATGTTTCATAACGCCCATGAAGGTTCGGCCGACCTTTATGTTTTGCGCATGAGCTTAATTTTTAATTAGGTCCACATCATTTTACGGTCGAAAAGTTCAGTGTTATTTTTATCCTTCAAAATCCTTCGATTGAACTGAGACCATAATTGGGACGAAGAATTTTACGCTCAAAAATATTAATTACTTTTACACTTTCTTTTGGCAGTGTTCAGATTTCTGATTCATACATAAGAACCAGAAGAATGATCGTTTTGTACTATTGTATTTTAAAATATCGAAATAGGAGTTTTGAAAACAGTTATATGTGTAGATCGGAATTGCAGAGATTTGCAAGGTAACTATAGAACTTGTTAAGAAACTTCAAAATTGATATTACATAGATATCAGCGTTTAACCTAATAATAGAAACGACGAGTCCCTCTTTAATATTTCAATTAAAATTGGTTGCTGTATTTCACAGTTTTGTTCGATATGTCTAGATATCATACAGTGGGATTTAAAACTATTAATACTAATTTTTAATCTTCCAAAAATTTTAAATTTAATATCTATTGTAAACTAAGTTTTTTTGGCATATGATCATAATAAACCTCTATTAGTTTTTAAACCTATTTACTTTGCACTAAAATTTAAAAACAAAAAAAAAATTTACGATGTTGCACAATAAATTTGAATACACATTTTTATATATAGGTATATAACAGCTATTGGTTTATTTGGATATTATGTTTTATTTATTGTTATTCCAAATATATTTTACAATCTGATACTTTTTATAAAATTATAACAAATACTTCCAAAAACGAAGGACATTAATATTATTTAAATTTGAAATCTAAATCTTACATGTAATAATTAAAAAATGAAGAAGCAAATCTTACAAACATATTAAGAAGTGAACATTTAAAAAAAATAAATCTAATATTGATTAAAAATTGCTTTAAGTAGTGAGCAACTCATGAAAAATTTATTATTCCTAAATTCGCAACCTTGCATTATTTCTGCAAAATGCCAAATCATAGACTTTTTCTTTTATCCACTTCAAGTGGTTTGTGATATACCAAAAATTGAGTGTTCATACTTCTATAATGCTGAATTTACTGCTTCATTACATTTGTTTCGAACAATTTTTTTTTAAAAAGAGAATTCTAACGCTATTCATTGCTTCAGAACATTCAGTTCCGAACAAAAACTAATTTAGACAGGAAAAAATATTACTCCGCTCTTTCTGTCGTCTAATAATTTTTTGTTTTTAATGTGAGAAATGTCAAAAAAATTAAGAATGACAGCAAAAAACATAGTTCTGAACTAAAAAGTTAAAATTAAATCAACTTTTGTTCCAGAGAGAAAAAAAAAAGTTCTGAACGTTTTTGAAAATTGAGAGAATTCAAATTTCCATATAAAAAACATGCGCGCGCATGTGATCGGAACAAATGTACTGAAGCAGTGATTCCAGTATAGCAGTGATTCCAGTATTTCAGAAAACAGTGCTACCGTATATGTTCTCAATTCCTATAGAATTTCGTCTCTTTATTGGTAAAAAAAATGTTGAACGAAAAAATTTAGAAGAAAAGGAGGCATTTAGTATATTTGAGCGTAAAATTTTTCATCGTATTTATAGTCTCAGATATATTTTAAAAAAATAAACAATTTTATAACACTCTTTCAAAAGTATTATTAAGAGAAATTTTTAAATTACATGAAAATTAAAAATACTTTATAATAATTAATATGAATATTTAGCAGGGTTTAAAAAAATTTATTAACATGAGTTCATGGAAGACAATCACCATTGCTAAAATATTATTTCTACATACATTATGCATATTAGTATAATAAAATTTAGCCACAAAAATCAGGGTTTCAATAAATTAATTAATCGTGGTTTTAATTAATTTATTATTTCTCCTTAACATATTTTCCACATTGTCCATACGCGGATTTTAGTGAGTGCATCATTATTTTAAGAGTTTTCTTTTTAAAACATATATGTATGTACAAAAAATAATTAAGAAGGATTTTAGATCTGGTTACAAAATCAAGTTGTTACTAATTTTTTTAGCGAAAATTTGGAGAAGCCTCAATATTTTAAATCGTTTTTGAAATAAGTGTGTTAAAAAATAATTAGGAAGTATATTTTAGAGTTGATTATAAAATTAGGCTTTCCTCAATCCTGATCCATTGTATTCTAGCTGGATAAGGAGATGGCTTTAAAGAGTAAAAGACACACAGTTTAGGATTTGTTAATACCTTTTGAAAATGAAACTTTAAGGAATATTAAATAACAAAGCAAATTTTAATTTTGTCATAGGAAACTATTCAAGATTTAAATGAAACTGTCTAAATTTTAATTAACACCTAATAGAATCATTTTGAACGATCTTTTTCTTCAAAAGTTCTAAATATTTTCATATTTAGAACTTTTTTTCAAGTATTTTTGTATTATTTTTAGTAAGAGTTTTGATAAATCCATTTATATTTAGTACTTATTAGTTGTCCCATTAAAGTTATAGATTAATAATTAAAGGCAAAAATAGCATTAAGAAATTAATGGCAATACAACTTATTTTTAAATTTAAGATTATGAAATTAGAAGTTTTAAAAATATTTTCTTTTATATTACTAGAAATTTGAGTTTGATGCCTTTCGGTAATAACCTGCCGAAAACAAGTAATAATAATAATAACCAAATAACTGCTGCAATAACACAATTGACGCTAATTTCAAAATAATTCCAAATTTCCAACTACATATATATGTATGTATATTTATTATGTAATTGTACTTTTTTCTAAATTCTATCTCTTCCAAGTTCTAAATTTTCCAAGTTCTAAGTCTTCATTGATAAAAAAAAAGTCATTGTTTAAAATTAAGTTCTTTTTTTCTTTTTTTGTTTGTTAGTTTTTTAATAGATATCTTTTGAGGTAAGGTTTTTTTTTTAGCTCGCTTTACCCTGAATTAAGTACCAAGTATGATGCAATTTCATACATTCATAATGGAAAAGAAAATTATTTTACATTTTTCAGTGCATTTAAGTAAACTTTAACTTTTAAACATTTTTTATTTTTTTTGTTTTTTATTTTAAACTTCTGGTTTTCCACAAAAAAAAGGTATAAGTACATATAGGATTACATATGCTCTTACAAAATAAAATCATTTGCTCCAAAGGGTTACAGGATGAAGCGGAATAGATTATAGTTTAGGAAAAGCTCAGTTCTAGCTTTTAAAATTTTTAAGCTGAGACACATAATTACCTACAACAAAACTAAATTTCCAAAATTTATAAATATTTAAAACTATTAAAGAAAAACATTTTTTAATTCTAATAATCGTAAATAATTTTCTTTTAAAATTTAAAATTTGGTTCAGTTTAAGAAAAAAAAATTGAATTGGAATAAAACTCTACAAAATTTTTCGGCAGCAAATGGATATAAAAACCATAATTTTGCTATAAATAATTCAAATCATTATTTTAAATGATAATAAAAAAAATTCAAGTTCAATAATAATAAAAAAATATTTCGCACCTTAATATTATTTAAATAAAAAAAAAAAAAAAACATTTATATATTTAAAAATAAGCCTTAAACAATTGATAACATATCATATCAGTCACAGTATGACATGTACATAAAACTGATATGTGTTTAAGTTGTGCAAAAATTTTAAGAAAAAAATCACAATATTATTCA
This sequence comes from Poecilobothrus nobilitatus, assembly GCA_947095535.1. Classification (NCBI taxonomy): domain Eukaryota; kingdom Metazoa; phylum Arthropoda; class Insecta; order Diptera; family Dolichopodidae; genus Poecilobothrus; species Poecilobothrus nobilitatus. Next base: position 79,900,913 of record OX352774.1, on the reverse strand, counting down.
AAAAAAATTACTATATATTTTTTTTCCTATCTACACATCATAATAAAAGCAATAATTTCATAGTAAAACAAAAATAAAACAAACAAGTTTTTTAAAACATTTAAGATAAACGACCGACCTCCTTCGATCGGTTATCTGTACAAAACTAATTTAAAATTTTATTTTCTACTTCCTTTAACTCTGCTCTGCTTAATCTCATACTCATTTCTTAACATTTTTTATAACAGGAAGAAAATATTTTTAGTAACAATAACTAACATTACATGTTTGATTTTTTTAACAGAAATATTTAACAAAAAATATTTTAGCTGTAAAACGATCTAAGCAGAGAAGTAAAATTAAATATACAGATTACAGGTAGGAAGAAAATAAGAAAATTTAAAGCTTTTAGTGATATTTCTCTTTAATTACCCGCAAAGGTAAATCCAGGTAAAACTGTATAAGAGATTAAAAGACAGTATAAGATGTCAAAAAAATTACTAAGATATATTCTCTTTAATTTCGGGTAATTTAAATTTAATAAACTGTAAAACAAACTCTCAAAAAAAAAACTAACAGTATAACAGTATAAAAAATTAAATTTTATTTAATATTGATTTTTTACGGAAATTATGATTATTTATGATTTTTTACGGAAATTATGATTTATACTACGGAAAATTTTATTTAAATTTTCGTTTAGTTTTATGTTCTTAAAGAAATTTATATTAAATAAAGGTATTTAATCAAGTCAACAATGATTCTGAACTACCGGAACGTTTTACGTTAAATAATGTATCGTTATTTTTTAAATATAAATGAAAATACTATATTAAATATCTTTTGATATGCCATTTTTTGCATACGAACTCCACCACATTCATTATAATCTTTTCCTTTAATGCTTCTTCAAAGCTGTAGTAAGCCAAACAAAATATTTTGTATCAAACGTTCTAAACTAAAGTATATCGTATACTAAAGTATATAGTAAACTAAAGTATATCGTATTTGTTTTAAAATAAAATATAAAATACAATGAAAATAGATTATCTAAAACCTAGTATCTAAAACGAGTCTTTCAAAACTCCCCCCTACTTTGATAAAATAAAATAAAAAAATTCTTTTTAGTTCAGAACCAATAAAAACTTTACCAGTTAAGTCCAATAAAGCTTACCACTTGACTATTAAACTTTTAGAAAAAACCATTTAAGTGTTACTCCTTAACTGATAAAACGAAAAAAGAAAGATTTATTTTAAGAATTAAAGTAGTTTTGCATCAAACCCTTAAAGGTAGATATTAAATCATAATGGGTAATAGAAGAATAAAACTAGCTTTGCATCAAACTCTTAGAGTTAGATACTATATATAATGGTGTTTTCAGACATGGCAAGGAACAAAGCTATAATAGATAAGATAATCTAAAAACGGTCAAATGCAGGAGATATGTACAAAAAAAAAGAAATACTTCTTTACGTCTTTTCCCAATGAACAGACTGTTCTCTTTACAAAAACTGTTGGAAAAAAGAACTGAAGGAATTTTTCAACAGTAAAAGAATGCGATTAGATGATGATTGAACACTTTAGTCCCGAAATTTAATTTACTAACTTAATTATATTCTGTAGGAGTAACAACAGATGCGTTAGGTTTGTATTGAAAAAATAGACCTCCTTCTCCTTCGCCATCTTGTTTCTCATAATTATATATAAAATCAAATAAATAAAAAGTATAAAAATAATTCTTACAAAATTATTGTCAAAAATAAAAAAAATTATAATTTTTGCTTCTTAATAAATTTTTGAGACAATTTTCATTTTAAACTTTAATTTAAACATTTCCCAACAAAATGTATTTAATAGGTATTTATTATTTATTTTTTAGAAAAAACAAACTACTTTCAAATATACATACATATGTATGTATGTGTGTACTAAAAAGTTGAATAATATACATTCATTCTTATGTTTATTATAATAAAAATAAATTATTATGTATTTATTTATAGATATAAATACTATTAGGTACATATGTATTAAATACATAATATGTATTTTCCTATAATTGAATATTTAGAATTCAAATTATAAAAAAATTTAAAGCTATTAACCTTTCATATATATTATGTATGTTTTAATACGCATGTCTTAACCTATATGAAACCAAACCAAGTAACAACTATAATAATATGTACCACACCATTATATGAATTAATAAATGAGAGGAAAAAAAAACAACAACAAAAAAGCACTAAAATTTATTAAATTAAAATGCGCAATAACAGTTCAAAATCGAAACAATAAAAAACAAAAAATTAGTTCGTTCCTATCCTTAGATTCTAAGTTCTTTAATACAAAATGGATCATATGACGTATTTTCTGTCACACATCATTCATTCATTTGTATACAAAAAAAAAAAAAAATACCATCTGTCTTCCTCAAAATATAGAATCGTATCACCACAATATTAGATAGTACAATAATTAGATATAGAATGGAATAGAAAATGTTAAATTATGTTAAAATTTAATTTTAAAATTGATTTTAAATATCGATAAAATGTTTTTAATATTAAATTTAAATATATTATAATTGCGATTCTTTCTTTAAATTCTTTATTTATTTTATGAAAATTTTCTATATACTTGCGCGTTCAATCACCGTGTCAATATACATATTAAAATTGTCATTCTGTAAACGCGTTCTGTAAAACGCCATCTTTTCTATATAATGGATAAAATTTTATTTTATTTAAAAACATTTTTTTTTTTTTTGTAGTACGGATATTCGATGTTGAACCATATTAAATCATAGGCAAAAATATTAACATGTCAAAATTTATAAGTACATAGGTACATACATACATATTATATAGATACTATAATATAATCATCTATATATGACTTTTTAGAATATTATTATTAACATTAAATAGATATTTAAATGTCATATAAAATATCGAATCATCATACGATATAATAATCAATGATTATTTGTGATTTAAGTTTGGTTCAATAACTTTTATTTTCGATTGATTTAAAACAAAAAATAAACAAGGTAGAATGTAAACCAACGGTTTTTAAAAGCGCACATTTCCAAAACTCAATACAAACTGTTTAGAAGTGTGACTTACACAAAAATTTGAAAATTTCATGTAATAAGAAAAAATGTGAAAATAGGACATTTTTGAAATTTTGAGGGGCTATAAGTCCGGAATCCTATATAACTAAGAAAAGCCGTTAACACACGTAAAAATATATTATTGAAGCTTTAATTTTTATGTCTTGCCGAAGAAAAATTTGTACAGGTGCCTAAGTTACAGGTGTCTAAAAATAGCAAATTTTCAATTTTTGAGGCGTAATAACTCTTAAAGAAGGGGGGCTACCAAAAAATTTTCTGAGGAAACTTATACTAATTCTAAAAGTACTTTCTTGTCTCAAAATTTCAGGTTCCTATCTAAAGGGGTGCCGGAGTTATGAAAAAAGAAATTTCATGCAAAATGTGGTTTTCACATAACGGTAAATTTAAATAGTAAATTACAAAATATTACATAATTTTGATATTGTTTTATATAGATAATAAAATTTTCGATCTTCTGGCGGTTTTAGATTGCAAAATTATTACGCAGAGCCCGAGATATATACATCTGAAAATGGGGCTTTTTTGCAATTTTGAAGAGCGGCAACTTTGGAACCCTTTACAATTAAAATAAACCTTTAACACACGTAAAAATATATTATTGTAGCTTTAATTTTTATATCTTGCAGAAGTAAAATGTGTACAGGTTCCTAAGTTACAGATGTTTAAAAATAGCAAATTTTCAATTTTTAAGCCCTAATAGCTCATAAACAGGGGGTGGTCCGAAAAAATTTTCTGAGCAAACTTATACTAATTCTAAAAGTTCTTTCTTGCCTCAAAATTTCAAACTTCTATCTAGAAGCGTGCCGGAGTTATGAAAGTAGAAAAATCATGCAAAATTTGGTTTTCACATAACGGTAAATTTAAATACTAAATTTAAAAAAATTGTATAATTTTGATATTAATTTACAAAGATAAAAGAAATACCTGTCGAATGACGTTTTCAGATTGAAAAAATCTTAAGCAGAACATAAGATATATGCATTTAAAAATAGGGCTTTTTCAAAGTTTGAGGGGCTGTAGCTCCGTAATGGGGGGGGGCTACATGAAAAAGTTGTTCCACAAAATTATTTTTTTTATGAGACCTACCTATGGTTAAAATTTTTTTTCTCTATCTTTAACGGTGTAGAAGTTTTGTAAACAGACGGACGGACGGACGGACGGACGGACAGAGTGAAACTAATAAGCACATTTTTTCAAATTTTTTTGGAAATGTGCTAAAAATTGATTGATAGTTCAAAGAACTGTCGTAAAGAATTATGTACATAATATTTAAAATAGAATTTTTACTTTTATGTAATATTTATTTTTAGTTTTGTATTTTTAGGTATACAATAGAAATCCCCCATATGTAAATAATATAAAAAAGAACAAAATAAGATCAAAAGTTATATTTATGTAGGTATGTATGTATTTATATAGTATACATATCTACTATGAAAAAGGTGTGCTAATCCCTAATATGTCATTTTGTATATTTGCATAGAAAATTGCAGTATGATTTATTTTCTTATTAAATCTTTTCAAATGTCGCAGATAGTATCTGTTCCGAAAAAAAAAAAAAATAGATTTTATATTAATATTTTTTATATAATTTGTTTTGTTTTTTATCTAAAACTAATAATGAAGATATCAATATAATTTCATATCATGGACCATACCCATATATTTTTACCTTTTCATTCTAACTTCTTTTTTTTTTTAGATCTGACATATAAATTTTTTTGAGTTCAAAGATTACATAAAAATTTTTTTTTATATTTTATTCATACATACATATACGTTAATTATTATATAAACATCTGAATTCTAAAGAAAGGACTTTTAAAATTTATAATAGGTATATCTTTGTTTTTTTTTTTTTTCTTATAAATATTATTGGGAACATCTTAATTTTTTAAGATTAAAATTTTTACAGAAGAATATAAGTATTCAAAATGTAATTATTTGACTTATATATTTATTAAAAATTTATACAGTTCAAATTAATATTTTTTTGGTTCTATAACCTATGAATGAAAAACTTTTGACATTCTTGTAGTACATTTTTAACAGAAAAACACGATGTTGCCGTGAAAAGCTGAAAATATTTTTTGCAAACAAAGGTAATTGTACAAAAATGATACAATGTCAAAGAAGGAATAAGGACTCTAATTTTGAAAGTTCTTACAATGAGGAAAATTATATCTTATTTATTTAATAATTATAAAAATCAGCAAGAAACAATTACTGTAGATATGTTTTCGCATTCGATTGATTTTGATTTTGATTTGTAAACATATCTTTGTATAGATGAACATGAGTTACATAATATTTAGTGTTTTGATTTTATTTCAATATTTTATTTTATTTAAAGTAGTTTTCCTTTCTTTTCTTTATTTTACAGTTAGTAAAATTTAGTGATAAGCCGTAATTTCGTTAGGTAAAGCCCAGAATTGAGAAGAACTAAAATCACTACTGTGCACTATATTACATCAGAATGGAAGAATAAAATTCAGCAAAAGTTTTCTCTTTCAGATTGTTTAAAGTAAAAAAAAGATTCTATAGAGCTTTAACTCAATAAAATGGAGATCCGTAGCAAATTAATATTGGTTATTGGAAATTCTTTCTATGGTAATCTGAAATTTGCTAACATAAAAACATTTCCCTTTATTACAATTTGCTATAATCGAAACAGATTTAAATATTTAAATTACTTTTTTTCTTCTTTCTCATTACATCCTACTATAGCAGCCGCATAATAACGATTTACATATAGAAGAAATAAAAGTCAAAGAAGTCAATGAATTTTTAAAATCCAATTTCGATTATAACTAAACTCTCTTTTCCCAACTCAATGGGGGGGATATAATTCGACAATGTTGTTTTGCATAGTTATTTAATATTTCAACATTATTTAATATTTTTTAACTTTATTAATAAGTTGGTTAATTCAATTAACATATTCCGAACACAATCTTGAATACTGACAATATGTTTTTGACATTCCAAAATATGTGAATACACTTTACTAACAATTTTGACATTAGATTTTCGGATAAACAGAATATATAATTTCAACACCTTTTAAAGTACATTTTATATTTAGGAGGGCGGTAACCACGCACATATCTTAAAGGAAAAGTTGATAGAATAGAATCATGAGTTTTCCGACAATTATCCTTAAAATTTGTGGTAAATATTAAACTATACATTAATTGCTAAAAATATAATTTTAAAAGTATTAAAAGTATATATTAAAAATTTAATTCTTTTACAATTAACTTGTAGCAGGGTTATTATTTTTAACTAAAAATTTCAAAAAAAAGAAAAAGAAAAAAATGGATTTTTCAAACAGTGATGTTCACGTTAATAATAAAAAAATAAAAAACTTTTAATCTTTTTTATTGAATTTTTCAACTAATTCTTTTTCATCTCTTCCAGAAACTAAAATTTTAAACTTGTAAATCTGATTAGTTTCTCATTTATTTTATATTTTAAGTCTTTTATAAAGCGCTAAGTGAAATATTTCAATTTCATTTTTGAAATGAATCCAAGATAAGCCTTTTTATGATCAAAAATGTACAAAAAACAAAAAAACAAAAATTTGAGTTTTGGTTTTACAAAATTTAAGTCGCAATGAATTTTAATTTTAGAACGATGATGTTATTGTTTTATTCCCGAACATATTCTCGAATTTTTATTTTTTTGGTTAAATTTATGGACATAATCAATCATTAGTCTTGTTAATCTTTTACCATGATGGATTTAATAATTTAAAAATATTGTTATGTTATTGAAGTTTTCAATTTATTTTAACCATGAAATCTTGCTAAATTTTTTTTTATCAGAAGCTGGCTACTTCCATTGAAAGAATTTAAAAGATTTTCATCTTAATAATTATCCAGAATTTTATACGTACGTATGTACATTTTAAAATTAAATACAGAGGAGTTGTGTCATCTGTTTTTTTTTTTTTTTTTTTTTCAAATTTAAGTAGTCGTTAAAGAATTATCAAATCCTAAAATTAAAAGTTGTTGTTTTACTTTTACAATCAATTTGTGCTTTTATGATGATTGATTAGTCTCATTTTTAGTTTTTTAAATAAATAATACGGAATTGAAAAAATTTAACTTATAAGAGAATAAATTTAACTTATACTGCAGTGTATGAAGTTGTGATGATTTCTTTTGTCATATATGTCTCTTTTTTGTGAAACTGTGACAAACAAAGTCAATGAGAAACAAGTCATTAATGCTGTATTATTAATGCTATTGCCAAATTGCTGTTGCCGGAATGATGTTTTGGTAAAATATCACAATCTTTACTTAAACTGCTCTAAACTGCTAAAATAAGGCTAAAAAATCGATTTCCTATGCTCTATTTAACGGTTATCCTTGCTATGGCATTAAAATATGGGGGAAAAAAAAATTTCGATGAAAAATATTAAACAAACTAACAAAACTAAAGCACTAAAAAACTTATATTTATTTATTATTAGCACGGAAGTGCACGAAAGATTCACAAACTAAAATAACTTGTTATTAAATTAAAGATGCAATAAAATTAAAGCTGATATTATACACTTTTATATATAGTATTAAAAAAAATCACATATATACCACAACGACTCTTTCAAAACGTGAAGATAAATATCATATCAATACATAAAGATCATAAAGAAGTAAGAACTTAATTTACATATAGAATTACGTAGACGTAAAAAAGAATATGAAAGTAAAGTACTTTAAAAAAACTTAATATTGAAAACTACTTTTAATCATCAAAATACGCCACCTCCTCCTTTGGCCAAATAATAGATTACCTTCGATAAAAATTGTCCATTATATAAGTTGACACTTTTAAAAAAAAAAAAACAATACCTCATGCTCAGGAATACTGCATGTTCAGGGGCTTCGGTGGCCTAGTGGGTAAGAGCGTATAAAATACGCTGTAAACACTGAGGAAGTGTGGGTTAAAATCCCACACACGTCGTAAGAGTTATTCCCCCTTATGACATATACACCACTGCTGAAAAGGAAAGGCTGCGTAATTTCCTATTCACATTTATGTGGCAGAAAAAAATTTTTTTATTTTTACGAGGGTTGATGGAAAACTCGAAAGTCATCAAGAGGAACTTCATGTGGTTCCTCAGGATAGTCAACCAACTTTAATCAACCAAAACCATCCCCTTTTAAAACCAAACTTTAGGATGGAATTTTTAATACATATGCACAGCTTGGTTTTGGAGATAGGGAAAAATGCACTAAAAATAATATAAATACCTCATGTTCGTCTCCAATTTACCTACCAACTCTTCTCTATCTTTCTATTTCCCTACAACTCCTCTCCCTCTTATTAAAACCTATACAATACAATTTTGTTCTAGAAAATTCTTTCCTACAGATTTGGTAGAGTGTAAAAAAATAAAACATTTGAACTAATATATTACTTGGACAATCAAAAAGTTCAAATTTATGTACAATCCTGGAGAAAAATTCATATTAATATTATCAGAAAGAGGAAAAATAAAACTTTTTAACTCGATAGGTACTTTTTTAACTCAAATTGAAATAAAATAAATAAATAATCTATATACATAATTTATATTATCTATTAATTAAATATTTAAAAAAAAATAATAATAGCCATTTATAGAAGTATGTGAAAAATTCGATAAATTCAAGATAGTAATAAATAATATTATAATTCGTAATGAATACTGTAAAAAGTTAAGGAATAGTTACAACTTTTAATATTCAACTAAAATCTTAAAAGGATTATTTTAAAAATGTGTATTTTTACTTTTTACCTATAATTAGTATATAATAATAGTTTCTATATAATAGTTATATAGAAAGTAAATTTAAAAATTTCAAGTAAATAGACATGCGCATAATAATTTTTAAAATCCTAAAATGTATAGATATAATTAATTATACAAGAAATACCAATGAGTATTTTGATTATCCTGTTGAAAAATTCACAGTGGCACTGAAATTCCTATAACAAATATGTATATAGCTTTAAATGCTGTTCTCTTTAAAGTACTTTAAGTTTTATTAATTGATTTTTAGTTCTATCATAATAGAATGCTTATGTGAGCTATTTTTCAGGACAAACATATAAAGTACCATACTTTCTAATTCTTTTTATTGATTATTTTATATTAAATATGAATTTTGTTATACCAACTTTTGTAATTTAAAAGCATTAATACCAAAACCATGTACATAATTTTTTTTTTTTTTTCTTAATCAACAAGAGATCTTTATAATATATATCTATTATTAGATATATATCTACTTTTATATACCTAAGTACCAATCGTGGAAATAAATGTATATGTGTTAGTTAAACTACCCGCAATTTCTCAGGTTAGATTAAAACTTTTACTTTAGCATATAGCAAAAAGCTAAGAAAACGCAAATTACCGAAAAGTCTTAGTCTTGGACATAGTTTAACGAAACTCAGCAAAACTTTTGTCATGGGGCTTATTAAAGAGGTGCAGAAAAAAAAAACAATTCTGACTAATTTTCAAACCGTAACATCTGAGTTACTAGTAAATTGTAACCAAGTTAACTCTATCATATATTTGGAGACATATCCAAAGAGAGAGTTTATCATATAGAGACAAATCCAAATTGTTGCTAATGAAACTCAGATTAAAAGTGTAATTATAGGAATATAATTATTAGAAACCCTTTTATTAGCGTATATCCAAACAATAATCAATACCTAAAATACATATAAAGCAAAGAAAATAGATGGATATGGAATATCAAAAAAAAAATTAAGTTATACGCTCTGATGAACTTTCTGTTAATTAACAGATACATAAAAACAATTTTGACATGCTACAATAAATTCCGCAATTTTTTAAAATGATCTTTAATAGCTTTCATGTAATACCACAAAATATTTTGTATAACTTACAGAGTAAAACCTTAAAAAAAATGTTTGCAACATGTCATATAGTTTTTTTTGTAAACAACTTTTGTTTAAAAATCCAATGTGCAACATGGAACCATTATTGCTAAATTTCCAAAACAAATTTACAAATTTTTTAAATACTTTAATGTGAGATGATGAATGCAAAAATGGTTTAATCGTATACAAATAGAATTTAAATAAAAAATAATATTGATTTTCTACACTATTATTATTTATAACAATTAAATTTCAATTTCAATAATTAACTAAAATTACTTAATTACTTCAACTTTCTTTTTTCTTTAATTAATTCAAATGTATACGTATAATAAAATACATGTTAATGTACTTTAATTTAATATAATTTAATGTATACAGTATAAAGAGTTATTTTTGAATTTAACTTTATTTTTTTTTTTTTTGCTTTGTTAATTGCTTTAAATAATCAGCTATATGTTCATCGATTCGTTTAAATATTGAATCGAATTCGAATGTGATTTTTTTATTCACTATCAAAATCATCGGAATGTCAAAATAAATGTCAAAAAATTAAATCTTAAAATATATTTGAAAATAGTGATGTTTACAAAATTATTTTCAAGTTTTATTTAAATAAAAGTGAGTTTAATTATAAAGTGAAGTATAATTATAAAAATGAGTGATTTTAATTATATATTTGTAATATTAGAAGAAAATTAACGAAATGAAAATAATAAAAAGAAAATGTGAGAAGTAGAGTTTTGAAAGAAAACCTAAAATTAAATTTTAAATTATAATATTAACTAAAAAATAAAAGAAAAATTAATAATTTTTAATTTTGTAGTTTTGTATAGTTGCAAGTTTTCTATAGATTGAAAAAACAATCTAAATTCATAATGCATAGGTACTTCAAAAAGATAAAAACAAACTAACCTTTTCAATTTCGTGTCAACTTCTACTTTATCTTAAAATGTATAGCATAATAAATATAGTATACATATATGAATTGAGGCTAATTTTCATTAGAAATTTCGTGGATGTTATCACAAATTTAATAAGAGAAAAATATAGTATACTGTCATCAAGGAAAAAGGTGAAAAAATATTTTTTTTTTTTTAGTGTATTTCACTGCCACATAAATGTGAACAGGAAATTACACAGCCTTTTCTGTAGTAAGGGGGAATAACTCTTACGACGAGTGCGGGATTTGAACCCACACTCCCTCGGTGTTTACAGCGTATTTTATACGCTCTTACCCACTAGACCACCGAGGCCCCAGACTTGAACTTTAAAAATTGCTAAAAATTTAAAATTTCTTTATTTGTTAAATTTCTAAATATAATAATAATATTTTTTATGCATATAATACAGTGATTTTAATATAGTTTCTCTCTAACTCACTCTAAGAAACAAAAACATTGTTTTACCCATTAATATTTATATAATATACATAATTTATTTCTAAATGGTAATTTCTTTTTTTTTTACACTTCAAAATTTAAAAGGCCGCTGTTAGACTCAATGTTTTATAAACTTTAACGGTATATAATTTAAATTTCGGAAAACTTAAATGAAGTTTGAATGGTTTAGATAGAAAAAAATGAAAATTTAAAAAGTTGACGTATATCTATTAAATTTTAAATAGATACGTTTAGTAATTTAAGTATAGGTAATTAAAATAAATTTGTCAGTAATATGTTTCAGATGACACATTAAACTTAAAAAATTGAACGCTTTTCAATTATTTAAGTTCCGTAAGCAGCTTGGGTCCTAATGCGACATATATATTCTCGGAAAGTTGAAGATATAAAGTACCGTTATGTGATGGTGTCATATTAATAGTAACCCCTTTGCGGAAGTATATCCAATTTAATTAATTTCCGCAAAAAATAATTGAGAAAATACTAATTTTTCATTTTTGGAAAAATCTAATAGGTAGGTCGGTACATATGTACATAAATTCGTTTTGAATACTGAAACAACAAAATTCATATTCACCTGTCAAATTCACCATGTCATATTATATATTGTGAATTTTGGAACATATGAAATAAAAAATATTAAAAAAAAGTATTAAAGCGTTAAAATATACCTATTATGCAGATATATGTAAGTATATTTTAATATAATCATTAACATTATAGTATAATAATATTAATATATGTATGTAACTATAGAATGATCTCTTTTTTTCCGCAAAATCTACTATAAATATTAGAAAAAAAACAAAAAAAAAAAAAATGTCAACATCATATAATAGAAAATCGATATGAAAAAATCTTCTTATACAAATAAACATTTACCTTTGTTTATATACACTTTTATGAATTATAATATACTTACATATTTATATATACATATAATAAATAATAGATCTATGTATATTAAGTATTAACTATATACACATAAATACATACAATAAAAAATGTTGAAAAAAAAAAAATAAATAAATGGGTGTGGCACTTTTTTTTTTTTTTTTCATGGTACATTTTTTTTTTTATTTTTTTATTTTCATTATTTTTTTATTCTCATATGTGAAGTGTATACAACAAAATAATTCTAACAACCAATAAGATAATGGAATTTTCATTTTGAGTAATTTTTAATTAATAGCTAAGTAAACAAATTTGAATATTTTGTAAAATGCTATAAAAATCAAAATCAATTATAATAATTTGTTTAACATTAATATATCTATATGGTAGAATATAAGTACATATTATGTATATATATATTATATACCTATATACATAATAGAAATAAATTACATTTAGTAACTGGGTATTATAATACTTTATGAACGTATGTATGTATTATATATGTATGTAAGTACTAAAATTATGTACTTATTTTTTATTATTTTTTTTTTTAAATTTGAATAGAATTTTCATTTAATGTTCAAATAATAATTTTTTTTTTTATCCAATAAAATAATAAAAGAAAATTTATCTTCTATTAAGTTTGTTTATTTGAAACATTATTTTAAAAATAAAAACATTATTAAATATTTATTATTTTAAATATATAATATACAAATTTGATTTACAAATGAGATTTTAAATTTGTATATACATATGTATGTACTTATATGTATGTATATGTAGAAGGAAGTAATTTCTTTTAAAAATATTTTGAAAAAATTTATAAAATTTTATAGAACAGAAAAATAAATTATATAATACAAATAATATATATAAGTATACATATCTAAATTTATATATTTATGTATATATGAATAAATTATTATCTTTATACTGAAAAAATGTGAAATATATTTGAATAATTATTTGACAGTTTACTTTAACGGTATAATAAAATGTTTATAAATTATTATGAAAAAGGTTAAGATGTGTTTATAAATTTCAAACAAAAAGGACTAGTTAATTTATTTTTCTTCTTTCTAACCCCTATAAGAGGCATAGGTCATTACCACCCCTTTAAAGGGCATATCTATTAAGTCATTTATTATTCATATTAAACTAAGCTTCAGTTTTTGAAATAATTTCTTTCATTAAGTCGTTGATTATTTGGCTGTGTATAGATAGCTATTGTACAAGAATATGAAACGCAAATATTTTTATTTGTGCGCCATCTATTATTTTATAGAAGAATAAATTATTTTATTTTTATTATACTACGATATGATATTAATAGTTAAATAACATATACATATACTTTATTTTTGTTTAAATTTCTTTTATTAATTAATTAAATATTATCAGAAAAATCTATATGGTATTATATTTTTATTAAACTGCGTTATTGAACCTGAGATCTTTTGAATAAAAACCTCGTATTGTATCTTAATCATAATACAATTAATTATTTAAAAAACATATTTAATAAAGATAGTGTATATATATAATAATCTGTAATATACTAAATTGCAATTTGAGAAGGTTAAAGCAAAATAAAATTGTACCACAATAAAAAGATGTTTTTCCAAAAATTCTCGAAAATATAAAGATACCTATTATAGATCTAAAATGTTGTTCTATGTTGAACTTTGTTTTAAAAAAAAAAAATCTATAACAAAATAATGGTTAATTGTTGTTTAATGACTTTTTGAAAGCTGTTCTAATTTTAAAATACTGTCAATTTCTATCGTTTCTAAATTCAAAATATTGAATGAAATTGATTGAGTTTTCAACAAATATTAAAAAACAAGGTAGAATGTAAATCAACGGTTTTTAAAAGCGCACATTTCCAAAACTCAATACAAACTAAAAGGCGTGCCGGAGTTATGAAAAAAGAAATTTCATGCAAAATGTGGTTTTCACATAACGGTAAATTTAAATAATAAATTACAAAATATTACATAATTTTGATACTGTTTTATATAGATAATAAAATTTTCGATCTCCTGGTGGTTTTAGATTGCAAAACTATTACGCAGAGCCTGAGATATATACATCTGAAAATGGGGCTTTTTCGCAATTTGGAAGAGCTGCAACTTTGGAATCGTTTACAACTAAAATAAACCTTTAACACACGTAAAAATTTATTACTGTAGCTTTAATTTTTATATCTTGCAGAAGTAAAATATGTACAGGTTCCTAAGTTACAGGTGTTTAAAAATAGCAAATTTTCAATTTTTAAGCCCTAATAGCTCATAAACAGGGGGTGGTCCAAAAAAAATTTCTGAGCAAACTTATGCTAATTCTAAAAGTTCTTTCTTGCCTCAAAATTTCAAGCCTCTATCTAGAAGTGTGCCGGAGTTATGAAAGTAGAAAAATCATGCAAAATTTGATTTTTACATAACGGTAAATTTAAATACTAAATTTAAAAAAAATGTATAATTTTAATATTAATTTACAAAGTTAAAATACCTGTCGAATGACGTTTTCAGATTGAAAAAATCTTAAGCAGAACATAAGATATATGCATTTGAAAATTGGGCTTTTTCAAAGTTTGAGGGGCTGTAGCTCCGTAATGGGTGGGGCTACAAGAAAAAGTTCTTCCACAAATTCCAAAGTTCCAAAATAATTTTTTTTATGAGACCTACCCATAGTTTTTTTTTTCTCTATCTTTAACGGTGTAGAAGTTTTGAAAACAGACGGACGGACTGACGGACGGACGGACATACAGAGTGAAACTAATAAGCACATTTTTTCAAAATTTTTTTGCAAATGTGCTAAAAATATAATTGTAACATTTAAAACAATAAATATTTTAAACATCTAAAAATTACTATTAATCTTTACATTGAAAGATTAATTTTTGAATTTGGCAAGAATTTAAAAGTTAAATAATATTCTCAACTCCTAAGGCTGGGTTATTTATTTACTCCACATTATATGGCCCTGTTTACACTTGTTAACATTTCTGTATGCACAATGATGTATTCATTCTTGTATTGAAAATGTGCTGTAAAACTGTCGCGTTTACATTAAGTTTCATTTTGCAGTTGCAACTTTATATGTGTGCGTTAATATTATAACTTTTTTCTTTGACCTGATAACATTTTTTATTGCTGCTTTACATGTATTGCTGACTTGCAACAGCTAAAGCAGCTAAATTTTGGTTAACAAAAATGAATAAAGGTTTTCGGAATTTTACGCATTTTCGTCGTTTTTTTTCGTTTTTAAATTTTTTTTTTGGAAGCGAGGAAGTGGGAAAGAAAAAGAAAAAGTTGCAACTTAATAATGCAACCAGTGTAAACAGGCGGTATTATTATCCTTCAAGATTTAAGAAAAACAGCAACATATTTACTCTTACTTTACTTTCGATTAACAGTTAAATATATTATTCAAATTTTTTCACTTTCTAAAATTGCAGTACCATAATTTTGTTTTTATTTTGGGAACCACACTTTTTTTTTAATAATGTATAATATAGAATAGATTATTGGCAAGTTTAAATTTTTGAAAAAATTTTTAGTCTCAAGGAAATTTTTGGCATTCGATACACAAATATTCGACACTCAAAGTATACCTTAACTACAACCTCATAAATAAAGTACTCCTAAGTTTCCGAAAGTACCCTTTATAAAAAAAATCTAATCAATTCCTATTTAGTATTCCTATTATTCAATTCCTATTACATACATAATTTAAGTATAGCCATTAAAACTGATAATCACTTTTTTTGACATGCTTTGCTGAAAATACCAAATACATACCATAATTATATATAGTATATGAAACAAAAGCTTAATTAAATATTTTTAATTTAAATTAAAGATGTATCATTCTTCATATTTGTTTTATTACGACTTGAATTCTTTAAGATATTAAAATCTTATTTTCATAATCATCAGATTTATTTGAATAAATAAAATATACATATTTTGTTATTGACCTTAATATTACATATATGTATAACTATATATGGTACAAAAATAACAAAGAGTTATCAAGTAAATTTTGACATTAAACTGTGACGTCATTGAGAGTTCAAATAAATTTCTATCCATTACAATATTTTATTTTAATTATTTCTACATATTTTATAGATTAGAGAGAATCTCATAAGCCGCTTCATAGACTAAGAAAACAAAAAATTATCCTTAAATAAGTAGAAGTTAGAACGAAAAGCATAAAAATTTAACAAAATCTGAAATAGATACCAAATACACAATTTAAGATACAAGAAAAAAAATTTTAATATACAAGTTCTATAGGCAAATTTTAAGGTAAACGTTCAACAGTACGAAATATCAGCTAAGTTTAGTAAAATGGATAACCGAATATCATCTCAACTATATCACCACCACAATGAGTGAGGTTAAAGTAAAAGCGTCAGAACCACTTTAATTAGCCGAACAACTTGAAGATTTTGAAACTAAACACAAATTCGTTCATTTGTCATAAATTTGATTTAATTTATTTTTAAAGAGCTGTTGTCTGTTATAAAGCTATAACAGACTTAAGTGATAAATCTAAAGATCTTTAATTGAATATAAAATTTTTACATCCCCGAAGCACTACAATTTAAATTTTAAAACATTAAAATATATTGATATTCTTTATGGAAAAGTTTGTGAAAAAATTACGTGCCTAATGTCAAAGTGACATAACGCCAATTGACTTTATGTTCTTTATTGCGACTTATAAAAAAAACGACATAAAGTTAATTGGATATACATACATACAAATATTTCGTATTTTAAATTCAGTGTATTGCGCCGTAATGCGTCTATATCGTATCTTGTGTTTTAAAGAAAAATGCGTTTTTTTTTAGAAGTTTTTCAAAATAAATTAATATACTTAGTTTTTATAAAACTTCTAAAAACAAAAATATGCCCGCAACAGTTACACTTCTTTTATAATTTTTTTAAAAAGATATTTAATTTAAATTCAGTCTATAAGTCCCTTTTAATTTTAAATTTATGACCAATTTTAAAATAAAACATAAGTCCAATCCACTTTATGTTCTATATTATGAATGATGAAAGCAATATAATCAATTTCAGTTATGCCACATTGACAGTATAACACAGCACCGACAAAATTTTAAAAGAATTCGAAATAATTTATTCTTAAAAAGTTTTTAAAAATTATTAGATAGATATTTGTTTATATAATATTATATCGATGGCTGTTTTTTGACGTCACAATATATCATTGAAAAATATCGATTATCAAATTTTACTTGTCATACCTGGTTTACTTTGTTTATTATATGATTATTGATTAGATATGTATACATACACATATTCATCATTATTATTGTTAAGAGTAATCAAAAAATTTCTGAATAATAAATTAATTCATTAGTCTTCTTAAGAAATAAATAAAAATAAAAAAAAATAAAAAAAAATAAAAAAAATGACTTAAGACAATAAAAAAAAAAAAAAAAAAAATTAAATTAAAACATTACTATTCATCAGTACCATTGAATTTATTATAACCACATTAGGTCGATCACATTAGGTTCGTTTTGTTGTTTTCATATATACATGTATGTAGGTACATATGTATGTACATAATAATCTTTATATTGTATTTTTTTATTATTTTTGGGGCAAAGAAAGTAATTGAAGATGATTATTAAAAAATAAAAAAAAATTAAATTTAATAAAACAACTAAACAAGTACATAAAAAAAAAAAATCTCATTAATTTTTTTTTTTTTTTTTTTTTATTTGTAAATTTTTGATTTGGATTTCAAATTTGGATTTTTTGAAGAGGTGTTGATTTCTTTTTTGAATATTAAAAATGCACCACGCCGAGAATTCCATGAATTAAATAAAAAAATAAAAGAAATTACTATTTATTTTTAAATTTTTTAATAACCTATATATATACGTATATTTAGAAAAGATAGAGAAAGACATACATATATAAAAAAAAAAACTCAACTTCTCATCTATTATTTATGTTTCTAAAAACATCAGTAAACATTACTAGAAAAATATTTACAAACATTTTTCTATTATTTTATAACAATTGAATGATTTTCGAAGAAATAAAACAAAAACAAAAACGAAAACTGTTAAAACCTAAACTGTTAACATGTTTCGCAACTGGGCTAAAACTTAACTAAAGAAAAAAAAAAATAAAAAAAACTCCATTGGATTCACCATTCAATTGATTCTTTTATTTTTGTTTCTGCTTTTTTTTTTGTTTTTTTTGGAAAGGTATGAATTTGAAGGATCATTAATCAATTGTTGTATGATTCTCGTAAAAATACGAATACTTTCGAAAAAAAAAAAAAAGAAAATGTTAATTTTAAAAAATTATAACAACTATACAAAATATTATCAAATTTCAAACTATGAAAAATTGTTAAAATCACCCACTCAAATTTTCGACTATTTTTTTTTTCCACATTCATAATACATTTAAAAAAAAAAAAAAAAATTATTAATGGTGACATGAGAATTTTATAAGTTTAATAGTTTAAAAATGTGTAAATTTACACTTTAATTTGAAACGCTTATTGTAAATTTAGAAATAGATTTTAAAAATTAAAATTTTTGTAATATATGTATTTAAAATCATCAGATATTAGATATAAAATAAAACGAAGGAGAATACAGTTGACTTTGTCAACTCTTAGATACCCGTACGAACCATT
The DNA here is from genome assembly GCA_947095535.1 of Poecilobothrus nobilitatus. Classification (NCBI taxonomy): domain Eukaryota; kingdom Metazoa; phylum Arthropoda; class Insecta; order Diptera; family Dolichopodidae; genus Poecilobothrus; species Poecilobothrus nobilitatus. The sequence goes on along the minus strand of OX352774.1, from coordinate 79,881,889 downwards.
AGTATGTTCACAGCCTGTCACTCTGCTTACAATATTATTTTTTTAATATTTTAGTATTTTAAAATAATTTGGGTGAATTTTATAATTTCTAGTACTATGGGTTGTACATATATTCAAACTATATGTTTATATATACATTCTTCAAAAGCAGATTCTAACCTTCCACATAACGATTATCAATCCAAAACTTTTTCAAATATTCTATAGTACCATTTAATACTAAGCGGTAAATGTATATTAAATTTACTTAGTACAAAATAGTAAATATAATTTTAAATATTATATTATATTATATTTAAATATTCCATTGACAGAATAATTTCTTATAAGTACAATAAAATACATATATGTATGTAAATACGGCGCTATATAATATACATATATACTCTTATCATTCACTCACTAGTGGCATATACGATATGTAAATAAACATGATATTATATAAGTATGTATATATATCAATATCATATAAATAAAAATTCTTCAAGCAACCGTTATGTTGTTTATTTATTTACATTTTTTTCTACTACGCATTATATCCTCAACAATTTCAAATTATCGAGTAAAACAAAATGGAAAAAATTCGTTAAAGAAATTTGTTAGAAAATTTGAAAAAATCAAGTAACACTTTCGTCAATTATAAAGTAACCCTATATTATTAAAAATATTTGTTAACAGAAATAAGAGTATAATGTTGAAGCTTTAATTTTTGTGTATTACTTCAAAAAACTTTTAACAGGTGTTCAAGTTACAGGTGTTTAAAAATGGGAAATTTTCAGTTTTTGACCCCTTACAGCTCCTAAACGGGGAGTGATACAAAAAAAATTTCTGAAATGACTCATACTTATTTTCAAAGATCTAACTTTTGTCAAAATTTCAAGTTTCCAACTTAAACCGTTTAGAAGATAGAAGGGTTAAAGGATTTTGCAAAATTTGAGTTTCACATAACGGTAAATTAAGACACCGTATGCCACAAATATATATTTATTGTATATATACTTTTAAAGCTAATAAAAGTAGTAATCGTTTGACGTTTTCAAAATGAAGATATACCTTATACAACTTGTGCTATAACAATTTAAATATAGAGCTTTTTTGAACCTTGGGGAGCTGTAGCTCTGTAACGGGTGGGGCTACAAAAAAAGTTATTAAAAATAAAATTAATATTTTTGTGAGATCTATCAGCAGTTAAAATTTCATAGCTCTATTTCAAAAAAAATGTGGGGATCTAAAAGTTAGGTGTTCGAGAGCTACCTTAAGTTTTGGTCCAAACTCAACCAAAAAAACAGGAAACCTACAAATTACTCCGAGAATATTTTGTATAAATTTCAAGATTCTAGCTTTCTTAGTTTTTGAGTTAGCGTGCTGACGGACGGACGGACGGACGGACGGACATGGCTCAAAAGTCTTAGAATTTTTTTCTGATCCGATCCATACCTTTGAAGGTATATCTAGCTCGCTTATTTCGAGGTGTTATAAACGGAGGAGTAATTTTATTATACCCGATCCTATCGTACGGGTATAAAGATGAAATTAAGACATTATCACTGAAAATTATCATAATACTCGTATATTAATAATATAACCATTTCAAATATAGTACATAGGTAATTTTTACTACATAAAATATGATGTTTATCCAAAAATTTACATTATTCTATAACATATAATTTTAACTTACATTCGTTCGTAGTATTTGTCCAATTCGCTGATTCGCACCAGCTATAATTTTATAATGAAAAGTTAATCATTTATTGCTGTTCTTCATTTAATTACTTAGGAATTCCTTTTTGTCTTTTCGGCAAATAACTATTTACACAGATCATATTAATAAAGCCAACGCTATATCTTAGGCTTTATTAAAAGATGGTCTGTCTAAATAATGTTATTATCAATATATGTATGTATTCATAAATTACTTTTTATATCCTTAATTCGTCCATACTAGTTATGTTTGATTCCCTTTATACATCATAGTCTCAAGTTGGGTCGGTAATGCGTTGTAGAGAAATGCGACGCATTCGAAAACGACGCATTTGGAAATTTATTTTTTTAATACTGTTTTCACATTCAAAGCTATTTTTGTATCCCATACGAATTGTTTGTAATTTAGAAAATAATTTACACACCAGCTACAGAGCCCCTAGTCTACTTATAATAACAGCAAAGCAATTGTTTTCAATCTAAAAACATTTTTATTGTACCTTTCTATAAAACTAAGTCGTAACTATATTATAAATGTATACTTTTTATAAGTCGTAATAATTGATTTTCATAAACAGCTTTACTTATAATTAAAAACAAACTATAATTAAAATAATAAGTTTGTACACCCTACATGCTTTGCTCATATTTTTTCTTTTAGTTTATTTCACTGTCATATAAATGTGATACAGACATCAATTTACGCTTTTCAGGTGTGCCTGTAAATGTAAGGACGAATTATTTTTACGACATGTATAAGAGATTCAAACCCAGACTCCCTCATTTTTTCAGTACATTTATTATGTCTTACTCACTAGGTCACCGATGCTCCAAACATTTATAGATGTTTAGGAAAAATTGATCATTAAATCTAGTAATATATAGATAAATAGAAGATGAACAAATGGAAATTATCTATTAGATTCAACTCTTAATTAAAATTATTAATTGAGTTATTATGAAACTTTAGCATAAAACAGTGACTTAATTCACTAATTGATTAAAGTCATTTTAACACTCACAAATGTATAATTTTACTTTTCAAGATAGGATAACGGTAAAACGAGAAGATAAAGGATTTTCTCAGCCGTAAAAGGATAATATAGCTACTTTTATTTACAAAGGTATTAAGTATGGATATCTAATACTTCAAAAAGGAAATATAATAAAAACGATTACTTGCATATTGGTCAAAATATGCAAGTATTCTGTTGCACTTTTCAAAAAGAAATTAGAAAAACCGTTACATACTTTCTTGTATAATATCTACTATGTATACGTAATTTATATAAATGTACATAAAATTTTGAATTTATTGGCATTTTTAACAGATTCTTTGTGATAACTTCAAAACGACCGGATAGAAAAACCGTTGACTCCATTTTAGAAAGAATATGAAAAATAAATAGATTAAAATTAAAAAAGATTAAAGTGTACCGTTAAATTAAAAAAAAAAAAATTATTTTTTTTTCTTTAAAATTATCGTGTACCTAAACAAATGGTTGCATTTTCAAGTTTAACATACATAAATTAAAAGAGCATTTCTATAGACCTTTTTAGTAACATATATTTTATGGATTTCTTGCAATATTTACAATAATTTTAATTTTCCCTCAGAGAAGCTCAATATTTATAATTTTTTTTTTTTTTTTTGTGGAAATTTTGAAAAACATTGGTTCCGACAGCACTTTGCGGAACTAAAACCAAATTCATAAATTTTATTTTTTACTTATTAATTCTTAAGAATTTATAATGGGTTCATCATATTTTATTGGTTATTGCGGAAACTGATTCATCATACTTTACTGGTCATTGCGGAAACTAGATTTACTGATAATTTTTAATCATTAATCAAGAGGGTCGATGAAGGCATTTTTGACATTTTTATACCCGTACGATAGGATCGGGTATAATAAAATTACTCCTCCGTTTGTAACACCTCGAAATAAGCGAGCTAGATATACCTTCAAAGGTATGGATCGGATCAGGAAAAAATTCTAAGACTTTTGAGCCATGTCCGTCCGTCCGTCCGTCCGTCCGTCCGTCAGCACGCTAACTCAAAAACTAAGAAAGCTAGAATCTTGAAATTTACACAAAATATTTTGGGAGTAATTTGTAGGTTCCCTATTTTTTTTGGTTGAGTTTGGACCAAGCCTTAGGGTAGCTCTCGAACACCTAACTTTTAGATCCCCACATTTTTTTTGCAATAGAGCTATGAAATTTTAACCACTGATAGATCTCACAAAAATATTAATTTTATTTTGAATAACTTTTTTTTGTAGCCCCACCCGTTACGGAGCTACAGCTCCCCAAAGGTTCAAAAACGCTCTATATTTAAATTGTTATAGCACAAGTTGTATAAGGTATATCTTCATTTTGAAAACGCCAAACGATTACTACTTTTATTAGCTTTAAAAGTATATATACAATAAATATATATTTGTGGCATACGGTGTCTTAATTTACCGTTATGTGAAACTCAAATTTTGCAAAATCCTTCAACCCTTCTATCTTCTAAACGGTTTAATTTAGAAACTTGAAATTTTGACAGAAGTTAGATCTTTGAAAATAAGTATGAGTCATTTCAGAAATTTTTTTTGTATCACCCCCCGTTTAGGAGCTGTAAGGGGTCAAAAACTGAAAATTTCCTATTTTTAAACACCTGTAACTTGAACACCTGTTAAAATTTTTTTGAAGTAATACACAAAAATTAAAGCTTCAACATTATGCTCTTATTTCTGTTAATAACTTTTTTTTAATGATATAGGGTTACTTTATAATTGACGAAAGTGTTACTTGAATTTTTCAAATTTTCTAACAAATTTTTTGCATTTTGTTTTACTCGATAATTTGAAATTGTTGAGGATATAATGCGTAGTACATAAAAATGTAAATAAATAAACAACATAACGGTTGCTTGAAGAATTTTTATTTATATGATATTGATATATATACATACTTATATAATATCATGTTTATTTACATATCGTATATGTCACTAGTGAATGAATGATAAGAGTATAGATGTATATTATATAGCGCCGTATTTACATACATATATGTATTTTATTGTACTTATAAGAAATTATTCTGTCAATGGAATATTTAAATATAATATAATATAATATTTAAAATTATATTTACTATTTTGTACTAAGTAAATTTAATATACATTTACCGCTTAGTATTAAATGGTACTATAGAATATTTGAAAAAGTTTTGGATTGATAATCGTTATGTGAAAGGTTAGAATCTGCTTTTGAAGAATGTACATATAAACATATAGTTTAAATATATGTACAACCCATAGTACTAGAAAGAATTCACCCAAATTATTTTGAAATACTAAAATATTAAAAAAATAATATTGTAAGCAGAGTGACAGGCTGTGAACATACTAACGGTTCGTACGGGTATCTAAGAGTTGACAAAGTCAACTGTATTCTTCCTCGTTTATAAAAAATACCACTTCGCTTGAGCAAAAACAAAAATAAATATGAAGATTTTAGTCTGAGTAAAGATACATTTTTTTTTGTATCTTTCGATAAATTAGTAAATTGTTAACTGTTTTAATTTATATACTTATGCTTAAAATATATACTTATGCAATTATAGTACTTGTACTAAAAGTATTAAAAAAAATATTTTTATAAATACAAAAAAAAAACAATAACAATTGAATTTATTAAACTTTATTTTCTTTTTTTAATTTTTTATTTCTTAAATTTATTTTTTTATTTTATTTGTTTTATTTTTTTTTTTTGTAATTCGACCGCGATTTTTTTTTTAAATATTTTTTTTTTGCAAAAAGACAATAATATGCAATGACTAATTCAAAAAACGTTCGCCTTTTTATAATCCATAAAAAAAAACAAAAAAAAACAAACCATTTTCCTGCTTTTATTTCAAAAATAAGAAAAAACAACTAAAAAACTGAAATTTTGTCTTAATAAAAAACAAATAAAATAATTTTACGAGTTCCAATAATTTTAAAAAACCAGAATACTTCTTCTATATTTGGATAACTATCATTAAATACTGCTGCAATCATTTAATGTTAACTTTGATAAAAATTCTGAACGTGATTTTATCCTATATATTTTTAGTGACGCAAAAGTTTTTGACTTTTGATTTAATTATATTTTTTTATTTAAATATAATTTTTTATTTTTTTATTTTTTTTTTTTCATTCAAATGGAATTTAACTAAAACCCTTTATTAGGATAAGATGTGCAATATCTATTAACCTATAAAAGTTAACAGAGAAGCTGTTAAATTAACCAGATACCATTAACCTATATAACTACCTATATAACTTATATATGTATATGTATGTATATATGAAACATGTGAATCCAATTTGAAATAATACTTTGACTAAATGTTATCTAAGCTAAATAGAATAATGCTCATATGACATTATTGTATAAACAGTTTTTATAAGCTAGTTCCATAACTAAAGTATATTTCTATACTAGACATTCTATACAAAATCTATATAGAATTATGTATCTGTACAAAAACAATAATCTAATAGGCTAAATTGAAATCCGAGAGAAGTAGAAAGTCAAAGAGTCACAAAGGTTTGCTTCATGACAGACAATACGGGTTCAGAGCCAGTCGTTCAACCGGTGATCTCATGACTTACCTTTGTGAGAAACTAAACATCAGCCTCCATCATTCTAATGAGTTCGATGTTGTGGCTCTTGATATTTCTATAAGGCTTTCGACTTGACACGATGCTCTATTGGCAAAATGCAAATTATTAGGTCTAGGTAGCATCTTTTTAAAATGGATTGGAGATTTCGTATGATTCGTACACTGGTCTGGATATTCATTTGGCAAATTCAAAATAAATGCTGGGTGTCCCTCAAAGATCAGTTTTACCACTTACTATCTTCTTAATATTTATCAATGACCTACTTTCATTAACCTGCAATCCAATCCATAGCTTCGCAGACGACAGCACCCTTGCGGCTTGCTATGAGTTTCATAGCCGCTGTAACATTAATCTCCAAATTAATACAACATTAAAAAATTTCACTATTAGTGAGCTAAATAAGGATTTAGCTAAAATTCAAAAATGGGGTGAAGGCAACAGAGTTGATTTCAACACCAAAAAAACTCAACGCAGTCTGATCTCGCGAAAAATTGTCACTACTATTTTTAACCTACTATTTCAGCATTCAAATTCAACAGATTTAAACATGCTGGGTAACGAATTAAACCAAAAATTGACTTGATCAAATCACACTGACCTTGTTTTATAGATATCTCGTACGGATTAACACCTGTTCCAAAAAAATAAAACAGTTAATGCCTCCACTCAAAGTTTTCCAACGAGGAACAAGGAGTGCAACAGAAGCTCATCTCTATCATGTAGAGTTTATAGTGGTTCTTAGTTACTTCCCACTATGTTAAATAAAAAACCAAGCACGTGTATTTTTTTCTATATTCATTTATTATTTGTTTTATGTGTTGTTTCTCCAACTTGCTCATATCAAGTCAAGTTTAAAAATACAATATTATTTCTTTAGGTCAATATTCATCATTATTCATCATCATTCATAATTAAAATATATACAATAAACCTAATCATAATTCACAATATGCAACTCTAATAAGAAATTGGTGTTACATCATTATTGATAAAATATTGAGTTATTTTGTGTTTGTGATCTAACTGTTTATCAAAATTTAGAATATTATTAATTTGGGTATAGTTAAGACAAAACTTAACTTTAATGGATAATCCATTTTTACGTGTCATTAGCTTTGTCAGATGGCACTACAAGTTATCAAAATGGTGAAATACAGCTTATGGAAATTCTGCTTATTGTTTGTTATGCGCACGTCTCCTTTGTGGAACTATATACCATCACATGTGTTTCATAAAGTTGGTAATTTATATGTGTACGATTTACTTAAGCTCAAGAAGAACTTCAACATCTTTCTGCAAAATATACCTCCAAATTTTTCTACCTATCCCCCATAGTTCGAAATTTCCTAATTCCAATTTCCCTAGTCATCCTTCCCACATTCCTATCCTCAAAACCAAGCTGTACATTTGTATTAAAGATTCCATCCATAAGGTTCCATAAAGTTTGGTTTTAAAAGAGGGGTGGTTTTGGTTGGTTAAAGTCCAACACTACCCTGAGGAACAACTTGCAGTTCCTCTTGGTGACTTTCGAGTTTTCCACCAACCTTCGTAAAAAAAAAAAAAGAGAGTCACCTTTTTCAAAATTACCCCTATGGTTATTCTTTAAAATTTAAGGCACTGGCTGATTTTTATTTTATTTTATTAACATGCAATCTGAAGCAATAATACGTTGTACAATTTTATAAACAGTAAATAAGAAAATCTTATAAACTAAATTCAAATAATATTATCATTACGAGTGATAAATAAGCAATACAATATACAAAGCATCTATAGCTAACAATCTATTCGGTAGTTTAGAAGCCACATATGGAAAAATTAGAGTATTATCAAGAAATATAGAAATACAAAAAGAAAATTTTCAATTCATGTGTGACATCAATGTGAATAGTAACGGAAGATAAATGCGATAAATGAATTCCACCAGCTTTGATAAATTTCAAGCTTCCTTAAAAAAATGCTTCCTAACTCCCCCTTAGAAAGAATTTACCAAGAACAATAATAAATACAGATCTATGAAACGTAACAAGGATAGTAACATCTATAAAAGAAAGAATAAAGTAGTATTATATGCTGTATACTTACTTAGGAAGTCGAATAAATCAAATACCAAAAAAAAACTTGGGTAATACCAAAAAAAAACTACCAAATAAAGCTTGGGTAGACAGCGGAATAATTGACACAAAACGGACAAAAAACTTATTGAAAAACGAACGAAAAAATTTGTTTCAGCCGAATTAAGGAAAAACAAAATCATTTTTTTTCGTTCCTTAATCTCTTTTAGCAGAACCTATACATTTAGTAACTAATAACTTTTTTTATAATCAAACATATGTTGAATAAAAATATCTCTGTGTACCTATATATTCTTCTATAAATATGCCAAGTAATTTTTCTACAAGCTCTTTTAAATCTAAGAGATGTTGAAAATTCCTTCTAAAATTGTAAAAGATAATTACTTTTAACTTTTCTGCTGATTAAAATTCCAAATTTAAGAACCCAAAAAACAAATGAACAATACCATTATATCCACTGTTTTAAAAATAAAGCTCAAATTTCATATTGTCGCAGCTTTTAAATAAGAATCAACTTTTTTTTTTAATTTTCCACGGTTTATTGTTAAAAACGCAACGTCAAACCAAACTACAAATTTTAACATTTAAAAACATTTTTTCAATTTGAGATAAAATTAAAAAACTTAAAATAAAATTCAATTGCAAATAATACTAGTATATATCTATAAGATAATTCTTTACGTTTGTTTTTTATAGCTTAGGATCAGATTTTTTTTACCTTCTGTGCATTTAACAGAAGTTCATAAACTAAAAAAAAATCGCACAAAATAAAAAAAACAACTGATCTTGCAATTGCAAGACTATAATTATTTTTTATTGTTGTTTTTTTTTTTGTTGTTATGATTATTGTATTCAATATAGTACAATATTGGTGCCATGTAATAAAATCAAATGAAATAAAATTGAAACGATTTTATTATCAAATTTTAAATAAATTGACTAATTGTACTTTATTTTTAGACACCAGCCCTGAAAATTTGTCGTATGTATAGGACAATCAAATTAAAGCTCCAATATTATATTTTTACATGGGTTAACATTTTTCCTTAACAATACAGGAATTCCTTGAACATTGAAAAAATTGCCCAAATTTTCCACAATCTTTTCATACATATAAAATTTAATGGGGAGACTCGGTGGTCTAGTATAGGTAAGAGCGTATAAAATACGCTGTATAAACACCGAAGTAGTGTGGGTTCGAATCTCAGAAACGTCGTAGAAATAATTTCCCTTTACAGCACTACAGCCACTCCTGAAAAGGACAGACTGTGTAATTACATTGTCAGATTTATGTGGCACGAGAATAAACTCAAAAAAAAAATCCATGAAAAATTACAAATTTTAAGGAAAACACGCACTTTAAAGTAACCTCTAAAAGCAAAAATTAAATTATCTCAGGTATTTTTGGGAGTTAGCTCATAATGAATATTAATGGTGAACTAACCCACAAAAAAAACTGAAGTAATCTCCAAAAATATTTTTCAATTTTATTGGGATTATTTCATATGCACTAATTCCCAAACTCTAAAAATTAACTAACCTCCAAAACAAATGAAATAATTCGCATAAAAATGAACAAAAAATCCCAAGGAAGAAAAGGGAACTGAAATTCTGAAACAAATCATTAAGTAATATTATTATGTAAAAAACTTATTAGGTGATATTTTAGAGTTGGTTTTTCAAGGTTCCAATAATGATTTAAAAATTCTTTGATGTTAAAATATGTATGAAAAAAAAATAATTAGGAAGAATTTTAGAGTCCATTACAAAATTTACAGGGTTACACACTTTTTCCAGAATTCAACTTTCAAATTCCTCACAATTTAAAATGTTGAATACAAATATATACAAATATTCTTCGAAAAAGGGAAATCGAAATTTTAAATTTAACTTTAAAATCCCTTCTAATCCATAATCACGTCCATATATAATATTTATAAATGTTTCATGTAAAGGGTAAACCTTAATTTTCTTTCTAACTGTAAAATTCCAACTTTTTTACTTAAGGCCGCGAAAAGTGAGGCGGAACTTTAAATAAAGCAACCCTCCCATAAAAATTAACTATATAATTCTAAAAAAAATGAATTAATCATTTCATCAAGAAATTTATGGCATTTAGTTCATATGAAATAATCCCAAATCTAAAAATGACTAACTCCTAAAAAAATTTTGTTAAACCCCAAATTATATTTTAGCAAAAATAATGGATGTTAGTTCATTTTTGCTTTAAAAGTTAACGACTTGGAAGTTAGTTCACGTAGCGTAAAAATAGTGACAATTCCAAAAGAGTTTTTATTATCTTTTTAAAAATGTGCTCCTTTAAAAATGTTTGGTTAATATACTGCCTTGTACTGTCTTGTTTTTTTTTTTTTTTTTTGTTTTAAGAAAAAGCATCAATTTTACTTTAATTCATTTGACATTATTGCACGACATCGTATAGAGTTCATCAAAAATGTTATTATTGTGAATCGGTGATCACATGAGTTTTTTGATTTTGGTTTTGTTTTTTTTTTTTTTGTGATCACGAATTTGTCAAAAATTATATTTTTTTTTTTTTTTTTGGGGATATTTTATTAGAGTTTAGTAATTTTATTTTTTTAATTTTTGGTTTTGTTTTTTTTTTTTTTTTAATTTGCGATCATTAAATTAAAACAATGTTCAAAAAAAAAAACCAAGCTGAGAGTTGGCAATAAAATTCAAATTAATTAACAATCAAACTGACATTGTTTATGGGTATGTCCATACAAAGAAACTTAACAGAATATTTGGAAAATATTGAAGAAAACAAAAAAAAAAAATAAAAAATTAAAATTTAAGAGATCTTATGGAATTTCGCACGTAAAAACAGAACAGTCTTTATTTAATTTTTTTTTTTTGTTTTTGTTTGTCTGCAAAAAAAGAAAAAAACATTTGAATGGTGCTAAAATAAAAACCAAAAAACAAAAAAAAAAAAAAAATTTTTATATAAAATGAATTTATATAAATTGCATTTATTGTACATTTTATAAAATTTATTTTAAAAAAAATATATATATATACATATATACTCGTATATACATAGATATATATTTGGATATTACAATATTTTCTTTTTAGCAAAAAAAAAAAAAGTAATTTCAATCACCACAAATGATTTTTTATTACTCTAAAGTATAATAACACTATAGGGGTTTTATGAGGGCAATAATAATTTACAAGAGAAGAAGAAAAAAAACAACAAAAAAATCAAAAAAAAAACCCCCAGATTCCATTTTAATAATATTCCATCGCACGTTCCAAATATTATATTTTTTGTTCTTTTTATTTATTTAAATTTTTTTTTTTGTTATTTTTTTTTTTTTTTGGGTTTTTAATGTTTTACTTAAATTTTATTACAAAATTAATGTAAACTATAAATTATTATTCAAAAAAAAAAAAAAAAAAATGCAAAAACATATAAAAACATGCTGAAATAAAACCAACCAACCATCTTTTAAATATGTATGTACTGTATAACTTCCTAAGTTCATCTATATAATAATAAAAATGTCCTGTCCAAAAGAAGCCCTTAGTCATAAGTTTTTAATTTAAAATCATTTTTTTTTTTAAATTTAATTTGAAAATGATGTCATTAAATATTTTAATTGAAACCTTAAATAGAATCGATATGCAGTAGCAAAAATCTTATATAACTGCAGACACAGAATAAAATATTAAATATTAAAATATATAAAAGATATTTTAAACAAATAAATAAAAAAAAAAAATCTCATAAAAATTTTTTTATTATTAATGATAAAAGCAGCAGATTTAAAAAACTTCACACTCTGTTTTTATCATTTAGCTGAAAACAAAATTTTTAATTTATTTTAAACTTACTAAAATAAAATATTTGGGCATGATATATATTGAGCTTTCAACTCACTTCTTACTAAAACATCTAAAATCTTTCCGACCAATTAAAAAATTAATAACCCTCAGTCATCACACTTAATTATTTTAAGCTTATTGTTTGTCTTCAAATTTTTTTAATAGTTCTAACTCTATTTTGACCTCCATTATATCCTTTTCTCCAAAATTTATTATCTAATAGGAAGGGAAGTGACCCGAAATTCTAATATTTTTAATCTTATTTAGTTAAAATCTTTAATTTTAAAAAAGATTTATTTTTTTTTTTTTATATATTATATCTTCCAGATATAAATATCTACCGACATTTTTAGGGCCCTTTCGCCTTAAAGCATGTGGGCCAACTCAGTACAAGTATCAAATTATAATTATATTTAATATTTTCTTTACATTATTTGATTATATTTGATATATTATTTTTGTTTTTGAACTGACCGGAGTTTGAATCCGAAACCTTACGTCTGAAAGACAGGTGACTTATACACTGCACTAATGATCAGATGATTTTATTTTTTCAATATATTTTGTAAAAAATCAAATTTTTTTCCAAAAAATCTTAGATATTTTTTATTCCAAAAAATTTAATTTTTTTTAAAAATTATTTTTAGAATTTAGGATTTCAAACATTTTATTAGCAGAGATTTCGAACTGCTGCTCCCTATTTTCAACCTTAGCTTTGAATGTTGGAATATGTATACTATAATATGTAGAAAAATAATTAGGAGGGATTTTATAGTCAGTTACAAAATCATAATGCCAATTTTGATAAAATCTAAGTTCCAATGGCGACTCTACTCTCCGACTCTACTATTTTAAATTCTTGAATGTTGAAATATGTATATGTAAATATTAAGAAGAGATTTTAGAGTTTGTTTTTAAATTAATGGTTTCAATAATTTGTTTAGCAAAGTTTTGGCGTCGGCGACCCACTAATTTAAATGTTTTGTTGTTGAAATACGTAAATATGGACAAAAATAATTAGGAGGGATTTTTATGTTGGTTACATAGAATATGTGTATTTACATATATTAATATATATATATGTACTATGTAGTATCAGTATATATATGATTTAGGTCAAAATGTTTAAAAAAATGTTTGAAACAGAATGAAATCGGGGTCTCTATCTATAATAATAAGTCAGAATCTTTTAATCATCTGTTATTCAGATATGGTTTATGATTTAAGGCTCCATTGTAAAAAAAAAAATTATTAATTAAAATATAAATTAAAATTCCTTTTGCCGTCTTTATACTGAAAAAAATTATGCATTTCTTAGCTTAGTATCAGTTCGGACAATATTTTTGCAACAATCTTTGCAATTTTAACCAAATAAATTCAGAAATTTCATTTTCCTTTTCTATTTTTTTTTTCATTTTCTCTTCATTTTGTTGAATTTTTATTCGTCTTTGTTAATTGTCCTGCAACTCTGCAACTTCAATAACTATTTTCTTTTTTGTTTCACCTTCGCATACATTATGATGAAGAAATAAATAAACTTTTCCTTTTCATGTAGTGTAAAGGCGCATAGTTTTTTTACATTATTTTATTGTATTTTATATAATATTTGACCTGATTTTGAACTAGAGTTTCAACCCGAGACATTTCGCCTAAAAGACCAGTGACTTACGCAATGCACCATCTATTAACTATATTTTAAACAAAACGAAAAGAATTTTTAGCAAAATGTAAGTTTTACTTAACGGTTTTTTCGCCTTAAATTTGTAAAACATTAGGTTACTTTTTCCTTAACTTATTAAGTTTAAGAAATTTGCTGCTCTTTCACATATGTGTATAGTATAAAACTTGATTTATAATAATACAATCATTTATACATATATTGAACTGTTTGCACCTTTTGCCGAAATGCAGCTTCGTAATGAATACCGTTTAAAATGAAACAATGAATTTTTAGATATACTATTTAGACATAACTTAAATAATAGTAACAAAGCAAGTTATACAGTAGTTACAAAGTACATACAGGCATACAAACGGACAGATAGAAAATAAATTAAAAAGCTAATTTACAATTTAAAAAAAAAAAAAAAAACTCTTAAAAATAAAATAAACAAAAGCACAATAAAATTTATTTTGAATCATTCAAAATCATTTTGTTTATAGCGAAAAATTTAAGTTAATTTATTAGTCATAAAGAAGTACGTATTATAATAACGGTTTGAAAAGATAAACCAAATTCATACTAAATAAAACCGATGAAATTATTATAAAATATCTGTACATCAAAATAAAAATGTTTCGTTGCCGCTTTTTATTTTCATCAAATTTTAATTTATTGAATAATAAATAAATTTATTAAAAAATTTTTATTTCAGGAAATTCCAACTAGATATTAGGAAATAAACGCTTCCTCTACCAATTTAATATAATATATATGTATCTATTATTTACCTACGTCATAATTTCATGGGAATTTCCTAATATTTTTCATTCTAAAAAATAAAAGAAGAAAGGATTTTAAGAATTTGCCGCTAATATAATTAATAATAATTTGTAATGACAATTTATTTAATTTTAAAATCGATACAATTAATATATGTAATCAACACAATCGAATATCTTATTTGCTATTATTTTCTATGCGGTCAAAAATATTTTATTGGAGCCTAAGAAAGAACAATGATACAACAATAATAAAAAAAAAATCATCGGCCACCATTTATTACCTATCATTCTTTTCAAAATCAGAATTTAGCGCTTTTTCGGAAATATTTCAACATTTTAATTTTTTTTTTATTGTTTTCTTTTTACTTTTCTTTTTTTTTTAATTTGAACTTTACCGGCATAAAAAATTAAATTTAAATTCACTTAAAATAAAAATTTCAAAATAAGAGTTTTTGTACAGAAAAAATATTTTTTTTATAGCCAGTTCAAAAATCACAGTGTTAAAAAAGTTTGTCATAGTTCTTGTCATAGCTCATGAGTTATGTAGAAACTGTAGAAAATGAAAATAAGTTGAATATATACTACAGAGAAAAGCAAACAATAGATTTTTTGTTTTAAAGTTAGTTTTCTCTCTTGCATATGCCACGAGCACTAGTGATAACTATCAATTTTCACTGCATTTATCTTCACAAACACCAAGACATTTACCTTAAATTACAATGTTCTTTAATATTATAAGTGATTCATGAAATCAGCTTTACATAATTTTTCTAATATTAAAATAAATTTGATATTTAATTTTGTTCATTTCCACACACTTGAACCTGTTTCCTTATTAAAAATTTTAACCTATAACAATTGTTAACATAAGGTAATTTAGTGAATAGTGAATATTAAAAATGAAGACTGCCAACTAAATGTCAGATTTATACTATGTTTATGATGATTTATATTCCGCAATTTATTACGATTATATTTAGAAATATATATTTCTTTACCAAATATTAACTAGTTCAAAATGGAAAATAACATCATACAAATGACCACCACGACTTCACCGTACGTACTGCATTCTATCATCCCATTTTTTCATCACTTTTGCACATAAACATGTGGCTTAACATATCCCCAAATAAAGAAATCACAAGGTGTTAAATCACACGACCTGATGGGAGGATAATTAACTAGACCATTTCTTGAGATAATTTCATCACCAAATTTTGTTTTCAATAAATCGATTGTTAAGGTGGCTGTGTGGCAGGTGGCACGGTCTTGTTGAAACCCCATATCTTTCAGATTATTCTCAATAACAGCAGGAAAAAAAAAATCATTTAATATTGATCTGTATCGTTCTCCATTGACAGTTACTCTTCGATCATTTTCTTCAAAAAAATATGGAACAATCACTCTACCAGTATGAATTGCACACCACACAGTGACTTTATCTGGATGTAATAGTGTCTGAACAGTTTCGTGTGGATTTTCATCACTCCAAATTCTCAATTCTGTTTATTTACATAACCATTTAACCACAAATGAGCTTCATCCCTGAATAAAATTTTTCGATAAAAATGTTCATCAAATGAGCACTGATTTTGATAAAACAATTTAACAATTTCTAAAAGTTGCTGCAGCGTGTATCTTTCCATAATTAAATAGTATAGCCTACTGAACACAAATTACATAAGAAATGTCAACAAATAGTACGCAGTGTTGCCATTATAACCATTTTAAATTGTATTATTCTCCTTGGAAAACCCTATACTATAATTTAAATTCTACTATACAGATTTTTTTCAATTTAAAAATATGAAACAACAGGAAATTTCTAAATTTTCATAAGGTAAGAAGTACAGTATAATGTTTTACACTTCAACATCAAATTTTCGATTATATGAAATAGGAATTTTTCTAAATTTTACTTCTTAAAATATTGAATGAAATAAAATCTAATTAAATTTAATTTTTCATTGGATTCAAAATACAGTCAAACTACCCTAATTCGAATTTCGAACGAATCCAAAAAAAAATTCGAATTACAGAAATTTCGAATTATGTGATAAAAAAAATTTCTCCAGAAGAGTATAAAAAATGATCATACATACATGTATGTAATCACAGTAAAATATTTATTATACATATGTACATTGCATGTACATTGCATTAAAAATAAAAATAAAATTGGTTTTGTATATTCACATCAAAAACAATAAAATAAATTTATGTACTACATATGTACATACATACATACAATACGAATAAAATTATTGAAAATAATATGTTTATTTTGTTTTGAAATCTTTTTTAGGAATGATTCTATAGCATATATTGATTCAAAAACAGCAGATCTTGGGACATTTTCTATAGTTTGTATATGATTTTCCAAATTATAATATTATAAAATGTATTTGAATTGGAGTTGCTTTTTTATTAATTTATATTTTAAAACTATACATAAAGAATATTTCTTACCAAGTTACCAAGTTAAGTTACCATTGTATGTACAAAAATTTTGAATTTTTAAATTTCAAAATAAGTATGTAGGTACCTACATTACATGAAAAATAACCGCTATACACACTTTGACAATTACAAATAATCAGCAAAAAAACCATCAAGCATATTTGATATTATTGACCAGCAAACCAATTTTAACAATAAAAGTACATACATACATATTTGAATATAATAGTACTATATTTTTTCGAATAAAAATTCGATTTATAGAAATTCAATTGTCAAATGTGTCAAGGAAATGTCTTCCATTTATAGAAATTCGAATTATAGAGTTTATTTTATATGAAAATTGCTAGAAACGCAAAGTACCGTATAGATTTTGTTCGAATTAAAGAAAATTCGAATTACAGAGTATTCGAATTACAGAGTGTTCGTATTTACGTTTGTGTATTTACTAAATCTCCTGAGTTTCGTTTCGTACAGTTAAAGCTGCGGAATGACAAATGCAAGAAAATATTAGCATTTTTACTTTTTCGTTGTGTGATTTTAATTGGTGGAGTATTTTGTAAATATATTTTTTTTTTAGTTTATTTTTTTTTTTGTTTTTTATTGCATTTATCTGCCACATAAACAGGACATCTATCTGCCACGTGGACAGGAAATTACACAGCCTTTCCTGTTCAGACGTGGCTGTAAATATCGTAAGGGGGAATAACTCTTACGACGTGTGTGGGATTCGAATCCACATTCTCGATGTTTACAGCGTATTTTATACGCTCTTACCCACTAGGCCACCGAGGCCCCATATTTAGTTTATTCCTTTGCTGTATAAATGTGATAAGAAAATTACACAGTCTTTTTTTTCCACATCTAGCTGTAAATGTCGTAAGGAGGAATTATTCTTACGATGTGTATGGGATTCGAACCCACACTCACTCGGTGTTTACAGTGTATTTTATATACTCTTGCACACTAGACCATAATGACCACAGTAAATATTTGTTTGCAGGTTTTTTCAAAAATGTGAAGAGCTCTGAAAATGTGTGAAAATGTGTGAAGAGCTCTGAGCAGTTAATTGATTTTTATTATATAGATCTAATAATTTATAGATTTTTTTATAAGATTTTGACCTCAAGATTTTGGAATTCCATTTTTATTTTTATCTTTTTGGGAAATGCAATATAAAATTATATAAACGCTACTAAATTATATATTGTTTCATTGACAGCGAGCAGGAAATAGACAGTCTCTAATAGACTCTTTAACTATAGCATATCTTAAGACACTTCTGAGAAAAACTTATTTAATTCAAAAGGACAGTTCCCGAACTTTTAAATTTAAAAAGATTTACAAGTTAAAACTGATTGATTAAAGTTGATTTGTTTTAACTGCATTATAAAAATCAATTTCATAATTGAAATACAATTTTATCAAAATAAAAATAAATAAATAAAGACGAACATATTTGAACTAATATAATATGATATAATCATCTTTAATAATCATTTTTACGTGACAGTTTTTTTTTTTTGTCTTGAAAAGAATTAAATTTATTCAAAAGAAATGAACAAATTATTGACTTATAATACCAATTCTTACTAATTTATTAGTGTTTATACTTAAATTTTTCGTTTTAGTGAACAAAAACAAAAATGAAATGAACCCTATTTTTCAATTTCATTTATGATTTTTATGATTTTTTTTTTTTTTTTTGTCGACAACTAAATCACATATTCATGTAAATAACCGATTTACCGTTTTTGATCTGTTTAAAATTTTCGCAATTTAAAAATTATGATCGTAACAAATTAAAACAAAAGTCAAAAACTGTCTCACTTTCTTTAACAGTTTTTTTTTTTTTTTTATTAAAAATAACAACCTACAGCAGAAGTAGCAGAAGTAGCAGAAGCAATAGTAACAACAGCATCATCATCAATAGCAAAGAAAAAGAAAATAATAAAATTCAGAAATGATCACCGATCACAAAAAAAAAAAAAACATACACACATGCAATACAACACAAAATTTTGGCCATATAACAGGTTACTAAAGGCATTAAAAACGTGATTTATGAAGAAAGTTCATTTGGAATGCAACATTTAACATTTCTTTTCGCATCAAATTTGGTCATATTTTTTGGCAATCAAGGATTTTTAATGGTTTATTTCATTCTCTGTTGTTTGAAAAATAAGTAAAATTTCAAAAGAAAAAATCAAAACAGAAGCATCAAGAATTTCGGATATTTATTGATACGTGATTTTTTAACAGTATTGTTTATGGTATTTCGGTAGTCAATCAATCAATAAAAAAAAAAAAAAAAAATACTATTAAAAATATTTTAATTTGTTGTCATTTTTTTGACTAATCGGTGAAAGTTTTACACCATACCAATACAAAAAAAAAAGTAAATCAAAAATTCAAAATATTTTTTAAATGGTAATATGTTAAAAGATTAATAAATTCTCATATTGAAATACTAAATAACATGTACATATAGTAATGTACAATAATTACTCCATTTTTTTTTTTTTCAATTGACAAATTTGGATTTTTTAATAATAAATCAATTTAAATGGGAGAGAAAAATAAAAACAAAATGCATTATATATTTCTGTTTTACCAAAAATACCAAAAATTAAATAAAACAGAAAATAATTAAAAAATTAAACTTTTTAATTAATTTTGTATAGTAATTATAACAGAAAATATTAAAATATTTAACAGAAAATAATTAAATAATAAATAAAACAATTAAAGGTGTTAAGGACGCACATTTTCAAATAATAAAAAATCATTTAATCAGGGTATTTAACAATTTTTGCGTAATATTTGAAGAAATTTATTAAAAACTCTGAAACATTTTCTTTAATTTCAATCAAATTTTATGTCCATATATAATTAAAAACCCTTTTATAGTCCTTATGTCCCTTTAATTTTATTAATTATAATTAAAATGTTTCGACTACAATTTGAAAAATATTATCTTAATTTTGAAAAATGTCCACTGGGATCCGTGTTCCAGATGCCTAATTATTTTTATTTTTTTTTATGCTTTTTACATCTTTCAAAAGTGTGAGAAAGTGAAAACGTATAAGTTTATTCTGAAAGATTCTTAACTTAAGCTACTCCAAATTATTATTTTTTTAGAGCCATTTTTTCTAAGAAGGCGTGTCAATTTTTCAAAAACACCAAGAATAGAAAGATTCGTACTGACCATTGAATTCGTCTTTCACTTTAGCCAATATAATAGATTGAATCCCTTAACTGCTAATGTATTGCATATTAATTAGTAAAGAGTAGTAGAGGGGTAGGAAAAGATACGAAAATTTTGAATTGGTGAGTGGGACTGTATGAGAACAATGATGTATAGTGATATAGTTACAATATAAAGTTGTATAGGAGCAGTAGTTTAGAAGATATGGTAATTTAAAATTATCAAAATATTGGTTTCACATAACGGTGAAGGTAAGTGTTTAATGGTAAATATTTATGTTAATTTCGTTTTGATTTTAAAAAGTTGAAGAAATCGTCTGTTGTTTATCGTTTTCAGATTTAAAAAATATCAATTTAAATATGTACATACGTAGAAGATTTATATATCTATATTATATATATCTATATATATTCTTTCTTTTTATATATATACGTCTAAAATGTAATATTTTTATCTTAAGCAATATAGAAGATTTCCAAACAGTTAAATAACAGTTATAAAACTAACGAACGGACGGGCAGAGTGAAATTAATAAATAAATTTACAAATTTTTTTGGAAAATGTACTAAAAACATAAATCATTTTTTTTCTATACACTATTCGTTAGTTTAAAATACTTAATCATTTAATTGTCGCGAGATTATTTAAGCATTTCAAAGGAATTAGGACCTCTTATTAAAAAAAAGAAATTTTTAAAAAGATATTGATTTGATTGAAGTTTAAACATAAAAAGTGAACGTTATAAAAAGTTTAAGTGAATTTAACTGAACGTTAGAAAGTTTTAAAAGCATATCGTTTGGACATTTGTCATAGGCTAAAATTTTTTTTTCTTCTTTCCTCTTCTATAAAGAACATAAAGACATCCACTAAGTCATTATTATTCATATTTAACTATTCAGTTTTTGAAATCATTAGTTTCACTAAGGCGTGCATTACATTCAGCTGTAATTATATATTGTATGCAAGTCTATTAAACACAAATGCAGATTTTTATTTGTTAGCCATCTATTATCTTACAGAAGAATTATTTTATTACAGGTACATTTCGTTATGATATTAATTTTATATTTACTATTATATTATTTAATTATATTATACTTATTATACTAATCATAATATAAAGGCCAAAACATTACACCATTGATTGGATCCGCTTAAATTACGAAATAAAATTGTTGTCGTATATATTCTAGTACATATGTACATACATATATTCAAATTGAAATGTACGTCAATGGTATAATTTCAAAAATATATGTACATTTTCTCGAAAAATTAAACAATTTCAAAGTTGTGAAGATATATCTAATAGTCTATAGATAATAATTTTATTATCAAATACTGACTGCGCTAATGAAATACTTAACCCTGATCCAATACATACTAAAGAATCATTATAAGAAAATTAAAAATATAGTTGGAAAAATAGAAATTATCAATTTATATTCGAAACATTAATACTTAAAAAAAACCTGAAAAACTATAATAGGTACCAATTGGACCAGATGGACAAATGTCCGCAGCGGCAATGTTTGGGGCGGCAAAAATATAAAAAGTTAATTTTTCAATATTTTGTGCACTCAAGGACAATTTCAATTTCTGCGCGAACAAAAAATTATATCGCGCATCATTTTCAAAATTATTTTCAAAGTAATTCAGTTAGTAATTTTTTTTATCTAACTTTTACGCTGAATACCATAGTGATAGAATATTAATTAAATAGGCAACATAACAAAAAAATTTAAGCAACATTTTGAGTATCAGCTGTTTTTGCATTATTTAGTTTCGTTCCCAAATGTTTCCTAAAAAAAAAACTTTCCCCCTTTTTTTTGACTTCATATTTTTTTTTTATAGAAATCAAAAATATTTAATTATCAAATTTTAATTTCAAAATTGATAAAGCGTCTTTATTTATTTACATCACAATAAAATAAATTTGAATACTTTTTCGAAAATTCTCTAATGCAGTCTTTTTATCTTTTGTTTTAAATATCGTATTAAATAATGCTTCGTCATTTGGGCTTATATTATATTTGATTCTTTACTGAATTTATTTTGTGCGGCTTTTTTTTTGTGAAAATGCTGAAATATTTATTTGCAATCATGAATAATTATTTTTTGAAATTATTTATCTTACCTATTATTTTTCTATTATTTGATTTATTATTCTGATCTATATTTTTATTTTTATATTTTTATTATCATTACTTTTATTGCTGTTTCTGCTACTACTCCGATGTACTGTCAGATGTATTTGATTTTAGAAAAAAGATATTGTTCTATATGCTTTTAAGCTTTAACGCATAAATTGAACAAAATCAAAACAGTTGACGTTGCATTAGACTAAAAAGAGAAAGAGAAGCTGCCAATCTATATATATTTTATTATTTCTATGCTAAACATCTACAATGTTTGTATTTATTAACTAGATTCTAAATATGTTAATGACAACAACAACAGTATACGTTTAAGAAATGAATTTGTATTTTTTTGAAAGATATGTAATCACATTAGAAGAAAAGAGATGGCAACATTATCTTACCGTTCTATTAATAATAATTCTATGATCAAAATCAAAAAATTTATTTTTAAATAAAATGTATTCCTTTTACAAAAAATTAAGAAAAGAGCTATTTGTTCTCTATTTTAACATTAATATTTTAAATTGAACTGGAAATTATTAAATATTGCAAAAAAAAATAAATATATCTAGGTACTGACTTAAAAAAATACTTATTTGACACTTGAATGTGTATTGGAAGCGAAAAAAGTTAAAAAACTTTCTCGATTGCGAAACTGTTGCTTTTATACAATTTCATGCAATTTAAAACATTTTACCTCTACTTTGATAGCGTATACAGAGCGAATGAAACTTTTCATTGTAAATGCAATATTAGTTTTAGGTTTTTTAGTTTAGTTTTGAAAATTTTAGTTTCAGTTAAAAATTTTTACAATTATGTCAACTTTGATCGTTCTTATTTTACTAGATATTCAGAATTTTAAATAATTGTCCCGTTATACGTAAATAAAAAAAAAGGGTTTTGCAAGTAAAAAAGCATTTTTAATGAAAACTGAAAAAAAAACCCCCGATATTTAATTTTCGCAATATTATTAACGATATTTTTTAAAAATATTAATTTTCGAATTCGGAATTGCATAAACATTTCAAAAAATAAGAAAATTAAAGATATTTTGATCTTGAATTTTGTTTGTAAAATTTTTTTAAATTACCAATAAATCCCAATTACAGTCTTTTAAAATATTTAAATTATGTTATTTTGCATCAAATAAAATATTTTTTGACAAAATTTACTAAAATAAATTTTAATAAATACAAAATAATAAATTTTCATTTCATTAATTATTAAATGTATTTTTTTCAAACTCACTTTTTTTTTTTATTTATTTCATAACCATTTAATTTCTTTTAAGCGGAGACATAAACCTTTTTATTATCTGCTGAATTGAAAAAAATATTTTTATTGTTTACGATAAAAATTTACGATTAAAATTAACGGAATGCTGTCATTTGTATGTGTTTTTTTTTTGTTTTATAAATTTACACTTGATAATAATGCTATGCTAGCATAATTTAAAATGTACTTAATCGTAATTCAGCAATAGGAAGAATGGAAAAACTTGATTTTTTAAAACCAAAGAAACGTTAATTTTTATAGCATACATAATAGGTACTTGTGTTTATTAATTGAAAATTCTCTATTAATTGAAAATTATTAAAATAAAACATTTAAACAAAACAATAATTTATTATTTACGAATTCAATTAAAACTTTAAAAGTAAAAAAAAAATAAAACTTTTTGGTTTAAATTTAGAATGAAAATTTTTTCTTTGGGATTTTTTACAGCATGATAGGTAGGTATAAGAGAATAGTATTATATGAGACAAGTTTTTGTACTTTAATCCTTCCGGACCGGATATTAAACGGGCTTTTGAAATTATAATTTTTTTTTTAAATAAAATTGGAAAAAAAAGGAAAAAATCCAATATTTAAATTTTTTTTTTGAGATCAACAAAATTTGTAAAAAGCTTTGGAAATTTAAGTCATAAAATTAAAAAAAAAAAAACAATGTAGAATATAAACGAACGGTTTTTAAAACCGCATATTTCCAAAGCACAATACAAACTGTTGAGAATTGTGACTTACACAAAAATTTAAAAATTTCATGTAATAAGAAAAAATGTGAAAATAGGACTTTCTAGAATTTTGAGGGACTGTAAGTTCGGAACCCTATATAATTAAGAAAAACCATTAACAAACGTAAAAATATATTACTGGGGCTTTAATTTTTATGTCTTACCGAAGAAAAATTTGTACAGGTGCCTAAAAATAGCAAATTTTTAATTTTTGAGCCATTATATCAGGGGGTGGTCCAAAAAAATTTTCTGAGCAAGCTTATACCTATTCTAAAAGTTCTTTCAACAAAATTTCAAGTTCTTATCTAAAAGCGTTCCGGAGTTATAAGGGTAGAAAAATCATGCAAAATTTGGTTTTCACATAATCTTAAAATTTGAATACTAAATTAAAAAAAATTGTGATATAAATTTACAAAGATACATGATGATTTTTATCATTGATTTTCGAAAAATTATATTTTTATTATATTATATCATAAATTAACTATATATTGTTACTTTATGATTATATGTATGTCTATATGTATTTAGAAACCTTATTTAGAAGCCAGTTATCCATTGGCGTTTCACAAATTGAAGATATACCTTATAGAACTTGTGTTATAATAATTTAAATATAGGGCTTTTCGAACTTTGAATGCATGCAGCTTCCTAACGGGTGGTGCTACAGAAAAAGTTTTTCCACAAAATTAATTTTTAGCAATGCCTATCCGTAGTTAATAATTCTTTTCTCTATTTGATACAGTGTAGATGTTTTGTAAACATCCAGATAGAAATACGAACAGATGGACAGATTGTCAGAATCAAAGTATAATAGGTATACATTTTTTCAAATTTTTTTCGAAAATGTGCTAAGCACTCTAAATCAAAAAAAAAAATCCAATCGAAATCGTTATAAATAATGCATAAGTAATGTTATAATTATTTTAATAATAAATTTATGCAAAAATGTTTATTATTAATTAATGCAAAATAATATAAAAGATATTTTTATATGAAAAATAAAAAATATTATTGTATATAAATAAATTTCTGTTTTAAAATTTCACGATCATTTTAGTCTTGATATAATAAGCATTATTTAATATTACCGATATTATTAAATTTTATTTTTAATTTTATATATGTATGTATAATGTGATCTTGCGTTTATAATATTTGATTTTAAAATTTGAATGTAGTGGTTAGTTTTAGGGTAGGTCACATGGGGATGGGATGCATGCATCTGGATGCAAAAATTATTTCGGTTACATTTCGTGCAGTTTTCGGTAATATTAACGAACATTTTGCATCCATTATGAATCCAGTCGTTCACGAGATGCAAAACGGCGACATTTTTATTTTGAAAGTTTTATTTTAGTTTAGGCATATGTGTATATTATTTTTACATTTGATGAAAATATTTTTTAGCTACAAAACACAAAATGGTTAAACCAGAGAAAATTGTTATTTTATGTAAGAAAAAATTTTAATTAATATAAACTAAATATAATTTATTAACTTGTATTTATTTATTTAAATTTAATATTAACTGCAAACCAATAGCAACCATTGCAATTTTTTCCCTTTTTATTATATCCATCTTCAAAATTGAATGTTTAAAATTTTTGACGTTTGATTTTACGTATGTATTTGACGTTAAAAACAAATTTGCATTTTGTATGCTTCTTATAAGAGGATGCAAAATACTTTGAATCTAAAATGAGCGAAAGGGAGAACATGTCATGAATACGATATATATTTTCAACCAATTAAATGTTTGCATTTAAAATTAATAAGGCAGGCTAAAAATTAAGCGAAGTGTTTGGCAAGACGAAGAGTATTTTTAACCGGATGCATGATAATGGAACCTAATGCGGTTTTTCAAAACTGGTTTTACTTTAAATATATTAAGAGTCAAGATAACAGTTCAGCTGAAACTTTAACAAGATTCATGACTTAATAAAATTTTTTTGTGTAATATCATTCTAAAATATTAAATTCTAAAGTAGTTGAGAATCATTAAAAGACACTATAGAGGCGTTAAAATACCACGACCTGGATTGGGTTAGAAATTTGTAGTATACTATTGTTTGGACAAAGATTCTGTTAAGAAATAAAATTAGTTTTAGAGTTTATAAGAATATATAGAGTAAATTGAACATATGTATAATCTTATGCAATTTTAAAGAACAGATGAAGTGGACGATTTTGAAGTCACAAACAAATTTCCATATATATATTATACCATCTTGGAATTTAAACTTCCAAGCGGTGTACTCTCCTTATTCTTCTTTGGTAAACTTTGAATGGAAGCATTAGGCTCTTTATTTTTTCGAAAGAGGAACTCATTTCTATTAGATATCTGTAAAACAGGTTTTAGAGATGTGTAAAACTTGGTCGTAGGCTAAGTAAAATGAGCATTGAAATTACTTTGGCATCATTTATTAAACGAATTGCTCTGTTTTGCAAAATTTTATCAAAGTTTATTATAGAGTGTCTTTTGTTAATTTTTCTTAATTTTTAAAAACTTCTTATAAGTATATTGCAATGATACTGAATCACATTTTTAGCACATTTCTAAAAAAATTTTGAAAAAATGTGCTTATTAGTGTTTCACTCTGTCCGTCCGTCTGTTTACAAAACTTCTACACCGTTAAAGATAGAAAAAAAAAATGTTAACCACGGGTAGGTCTCATAAAAAATTAATTTTGTGGAACAACTTTTTCATGTAGCCCCATCCATTACGGAACTACAGCCGCTCAAACTTTGAAAAAGCCCTATTTTTAAATGCATATATCTCATGTTCTACTTAAGATTTTTTCAATCTGAAAATGTCATTCGACCGGTATTTATTAAAAATTATACAGATAAATTAATATAAAAATTATAAAACTTTTTTAATTTAGTATTTAAATTTACCGTTATGTAAAAACCTAATTTTGCATTATTTTTCTACCTTCATAACTCCGGAACGCTGTTAAATAGAGACTTGAAATTTTGAGAGCAGAAAGAACTTTTAGTATTAGTATAAGTTTGCTGAAAAATTTTTTATACAAACCATCCCCTGTTTAAGGGTATTAGGGCTGAAAAATTGAAAATTTGCTATTTTTAGGCACCTGTAACTTAAGCACCTGTATAAATTTTAGTTCTGCAAAGCTCCAGTAATATATTTTTATGTGGGTTAACGGTTTTTCTTAGTTATATAGGGTTCTGGACTTACAGCCACTCAAAATTCCAGAAAAGTTCTATTTTCACATATTTTCTTATTACAAAAAATTTCTTAAATTTTCAAAGTCACAATATTAAACAGGTTGTATTGTGTTTTGGAAATGTACTCTTTTACAAACCGTTGGTTTACATTCTACCTTGTTGTATTACATCACAAAAATGCTGACCTTTAATATGTCAAATACTTTATTATAGTGTAGGTCGTTACAAATTACTTTATTAAAATGTTTACATTGTATCATAATAACGGCAATGTGATGATTCATACCGTTAAAAAAAAAATTATCAGTAAAGGATGACAAACAGGTGTTATTATCGATATAGGAAGTGCAAACATCTAGCTCCATCTTTTGCTACATCAAAAAATATTATTGGCCCAATTTAATTTTTGATTTAGCTCCCCTTAAAATATTATTGAAAGGATCAGAGTGTTAAATTTTTGTGAAACAACAAAGCACTAGATTTTGTTGCAATTAAAATTAACCCCTATTTAGTTTCCACCACTTAGAGAGTTTGCTTAAATATGACACTAGTGTTAATTTTGAAATGTTCAGATGATTAATCAGTATATAACGCAACCTGGATTCGAATCAGTCAATTCGACAGGAAATCTCCAATCAATTTTACAAAAACTTTACTTTGTATTTAGTAATCAATACTTCGTGCCATACTTAGCCAGTTGGATATAGCTTTAGTTATTTTAATGTTTTTTTTTAAATTGAAAATTCCATCTTTTTAAAATTATAAAATAAAATATTTGTTTCAATTCTCTTTAAAATTGAGATTAGTTTTATAACAACTCAAGTTGGCAACAATAAATGAAATATTAAAAGTTTCTTTAATTTTATGTCCGTTATGAAAAGGATTTTTTTTTAAATTTCTATAAAAAATATTAAAAAATAACATTTTCATCAAAATTTTAAAAAAATAATCAAAATTTATCCTATTATGATCCTTTTTTTTAAGCAGTTTATATTATACACATATACAGTTCCACTGATATTCCGAAATTAAAGTATTCGAACTTTTCTTAAGTTACTAAGTTTAAAATTAAGTGTTTCCTACATAGTTCGGCTGTTAATTGGAATCAATATTCAATAACAATTTTTGATTTTCACTTTAAAGAGTTGTTACGGGACTATGAAAGATAAGATGTGTATTAAATATAACTAGTATTCGCCCGCCCCTCGAAATTCGAGGTGTTTTAACTAGCAATTACAATACAATATATACAGTATAGTTTCTTTATGATTTTATTTAAAATGTAAAAATACAATTTTCAATAATTAAAGCCTTTATGAATTTAAAATTTCTTTGCAAATGATATTTTTTGTAAAAACACGATTATTATTATCTTTTAGAAGTTGCCCTTGATTTATTGAGTATTGGAAACTCAATATATAGCTATTATATATGTATATATTATAAGAAGCCTAAGATGGTAAATCATTGAGTAAAAGGGTTTTAAATGTCTATCAATACAGATTAAATATTATGACGATATTATGATATGTAAGAACTTTCGTTTAAAATATAAAAAAAAAAACAAAAAAAAAAACAAAAAAAAAAACAGAACTGAATCGAACTTGCAAAAACAAAAAGCAACTATTAATAACCCCACACTCTACCGCTGTACTAAACACTAAACTAAAATTATAATGTTTATATTCAGTTATATTGTGAAATTCCTACTCCTACCATACAACCAATATTTTAAAATTTTTAATCGAAAAGAAAAATAAAACAAAAATTTAACGGAATCAAAGGGCGTCTTTTTTGAATATGTATATTATAGGTATAGATTATACATATTATATGATACATATGTATATATTTTACATGGGATTTTTATAAAAATGGAAAATTATTAATGAAAATCAGAAAATTTTGGAAAAATATTAATTTTGTAAGATGGCTGTACTGAATATTTATCATTTAAAAAGAAAAAAATGAAAGTTGGTTGGTAAATCATTGATTAAAATGGTTTTAAATGTCTGTCATTTACAGATTAAATATTATGATATGTATGAGTATATATAAAAATAAACACCTTACACACCAATTTTATGGAAATAATCTATATTTTTTTTTATCTTAAATCTTTTAGAACAATAATAATTTAATCCTATAACTGAAAAGCTTTATAAGTTTAGCATCGCAATATAATCAAGTTGTTTTTTAGATAAGCTTTTAATATTTCATTTAATACCTGATTAGTGAATTTCTATAATACAATTTATAATGTATCCAAAAAACATACAATTAGAAATTAATGTGCTTCTAAAATACTTAAACTTGAAATTAAATAAAAAAAAAAAACAAAAACAAAAACAAAAAAAAATTATTATAGATAGATTTTCATTTAGTGTTAGGTAAAAAAATTTTCATTTAGTAATTACTAAATAAAACATTGTTATACAACGGTTCGCAATTTAATAACGGAAGAAAAATTCTATATTAATTAATTTTATTAAATTTTTTTTAGTATTTTTAAAATGTTAAATTTGATTTTTTTAATTTATTTATTTAATTTTATCATAATAAATTGTGCTCAATTTCAAAGTTCTCCTTTAAAAGCCAATTTATATCATATAAATCCGTATGAAGTTTTTTTTTTTTTTTTCAAATATATCATAAAATTTTCATAACAATTAAATTGAAAATTTAAAACAAAAAAAATTTATTTTAAATTTTAAGGATAGCCGAAGATCAACCAACAGAAACTTTAATTTCTGAATTAAAAAATCCATTTAATTTTAAAAGTGAACAGATTAAAATTGTAATACATGGATGGATGGCATATCGAGATCATATTACAGTTACGACAATAAAATCTGGTGGGGAATATTATAAATAAATACAATATTGTTTAAATGGATGAATTAATATATATATATATATATTAATTTTTTTTTTAATTTAATATTCTATATGTAGCATATTTATCAAGCGGACATGATGCATTATTTATGGCAGATTGGTCTGAAGCAGCTGGCAATCTTTATTTAAATAAAAGATATTTAATTCAAACTATTGGATTAAGATTAGCAAAACTAATTGCAAAATTTATCAGGTAAATTAAATTATATATTATATTATATATATATATATATATATATATATATGATTATATATGATTGAATAAATATTTTGTTTGTACATGAGGTAATCTTCAATAATAATTAAAAAGATTAAAGAAAAAGTTGTCTAAAAATTAAAGCCGATAGCTACAAAATAATTATATATTAATTTGTTACTTGTATTATTAATTTTAATGATAGGATATTAAATATGACTAAATGAGTATAATATACCTACTATAATTGTTTAGGATTTTTTTTTATTCGTAATTAATTAAAAAAATTATTTTTCGAGTATCTTGTTTAAAATTTTGAAAAGTTAATTTTATTACATCCGGAAAAAAAACATAAAAATAGTAAAACGGAAGTGGAATTCCTTTGTTTTTCTTAAAAGTAAAGTGAGAACATTAATAATCTACATAAAGTTTCGTAAAGTATAAATTCTATTGTTTGGATTAAGAAAATAATCTTAATTCATTATGAAAAGTTTTCCATTTTGATATGGTTTTAAAGTTAATACCTACAACAAACATTTTAAAAAAACAAAATAAAATCTGAAAAATTTTGTTGCGAGAATCATTTCCATTACTATCCAAATATCCATTATATTGAAAATTTTATGTCTGACGGAGTTTTCTTTAGACTAACAAATAATATTACTAAATTTTAAGATATTGTTATAAAAATTATGCATTTTTCAGTTTTCTGAGTTCAACCGAAATTTAAATAAAATTTTATTATCGGATTATTAAAATTCACTTACAATAGTTAGTATAGGGATTTCTCTTAGCTAAATAGTGCTAGTTTTTATTTTATATGAAAGACTTTCTAGTTGAAAATCTCAGATATGATTTACAAAAATCAAATTTCAAATATTTTGCGCTTTTCTTTTTTACGAGGAACGGAGTGTTGTTTTAGACCAAAATCACTCTCTTTAAAACTAAACTTTAAGATAGGTCCTTTAATAAATAGTGACATCATGTATACAGTTTGGTTTTAAGGATAAGGATGTGGGTTTAGGATAATTGGGATTATGAAGCATGAAGGAGAGGATTTGAAGAGTTATTTTAAAGAATGATGTTAATTTTCTTCTTATTTTTTTTTTTTTTCTTAATGCATTTCTCTGCCACATAAATGTGGACAGGAAATTACAAAGCGTTTCCTGTTCAGGCGTGGCTGTAAATGTCGCAAGGGAAAATAACTCTTACGATGTGTGTGAGATTCGAAATCACACTCCCTCGGTGTATTTTATACACAGCTCTTACCCACTACCTCACCGAGGCCCCTTCTTCTTAAATTTTGTAAGATCGTGCCCATTTGATTACCATCTTTTTGAAATGCGTATGCTAATATAATGTCCAATAAAAGTAACGTAAGCATTCAAACTAATTTCAGAATTCTGTGTTACACCAAATTGACTATTCAGTAGTGTAGAGATGGTTATCTGTCTCACTCCTTGTTGCATGTTGAAAAACTTTGTCTGGAGGCGTTAATTGTTTTAATTCTTTCGAACAATGTTTACACATGTGATTGCACTGGAATCTGCAAGGTGTCTATAAAACAAGGTCAATGATCCAACTATACTGCGATGGCAGAGTTGAGTAAGTGCTGTGATGACAGTTGATAGGCCAATAAAATGAATGGCTGTGATTTTCGCGTTGTCGATATAACTCAGCGCAGTTGGAATAACCCACTTTATGTGTTTTACTTAATTTTAACACCATCAAATAGCTTTCCTAATTATAAATGATTTTTTTTTAAATTAAAGTATTTTAAGAAAACCTATAAGGCTATTAAGGTGTTTCAAAAATTTAATAGAAATCTTATATAGCAAATTTCATTTGACCATTGGTTAAAGAATTCTTGAAAGATCATATTTATAGACAGGCATACATCCATAAAAAGTATGTTTCTAAAAAATAATACTGTTCCACTCAAAATTTCAGAATTTAATCTTTTATTATGGTCAATTTGTTTTCATACTATGTGAATTTTAATTTTATATTGTATAATAATTAATATAGAAGTTAAAAGAAAACAAAATTATAACCTCTAAAATAAAAACTACTCTTAACATTTTTTAAATAAATTAACATTCATTATATTTATAAATCAATTACATGATTCATATATAAACAACAAAAACTTGTTCAATCATTTTTGCCATAAATAAAGATTTTTATGGTTCATGAACTTGATGCTGCGATATTATTTTCTAAAAGATCTTGATATTCTGGTTCAGTTGGCTGTGTAAATGGAAAATAATTCTCATATCTTGTTAAATTGCTGATAAATATAAATAATGTAATGTAAATTTAAAATTTGTTTTAATGGCAAATAAAACATTTCCAGTATAATTAACATATGCTTTAATGAGTGCCGAATTATTACATTAAATTACCATAAAAGCTTACTTTTTTTTTGAAACAATTCTAAAATATTTAAATATCCACTGACACTTTAATTGGTTTTCCAACATAAATTTCATATACAAACATTTTTTTACCACCCTGTATTAAAACAAAAAATATAATATACAATTACTTAAAAGACTTGCAGAACAAAGATATAAAATGTTTGGAACATCATCGCATCTAAAGATAACGGTTAAGAACTCGTACAATTTTAGTTGTACTATCCTTTATCCATTCTATAATACCTATTATTTATCAATGTTGAAATATCTGATATTCTAATATCAATAACCAAAATTTTGTTTTCTAAAAATTAGTCCTTTATTTTATTTGTTTAATTTTCTTTACAGAAAAAACAATATAGATCCAAGTAGAATACATATTATTGGACATAGTTTAGGTTCACATGTAGCTGGAAATATTGGTGATTATTTCAATGGAACTATTGGACGAATAACAGGTTTAGATCCAGCTGGATCATTATTTAAAGATTTTATAACAGATGGATTATTACCAAAACATGCTACATTTGTTGATTGTATTCATACCGATGTTCAAAATGCTAGACAATTATTACAGATGGGTCATGTTGATTTTTATCCTAATTATGGAAGAATCGAACAACCTGGTTGTGATTTTATTGATTTATTTTCAGGAAGTAAAAAAAAAAAAAAATAATTATAGCTTGACTTGATAATAACTATAAATTATTTAAATTATATTTTTTAGCTGATTGTAATTTTTTGAAAGCTCCATTCCTTTATGCAGAAAGTATTCTATTACCACATAGTTTCGTTTCCTTTAAATGTTCAATAAAAAACATATATAGAAAACAATGTTACGCAAAAAAAGCTAAAAGTTTTGAATATATGGGAGAAATAGTTTCAAATAGGTATACATATATATATATATATTGAATAATAATATTTTAATCTTATACACCTTATGTAATATCATATTATTTATTTTATTTATTTAAAAAGTGCTACAGGAACATATTTCTTACGAACAAATAAAGCAAGTCCATATGGCATGGGATCATATTCTGTAGCGTATTTAAAATTAATTAGAAATAATAATACAATTGAAAAACCAACTGGCACTACATTAATTTCAACTTCTTTAGCTGATTCTAATGTTGAAATATCCAAAAGAACAACAGGGATATCTGAAGGCACCACAACGGAAACAATTGTTTCACCTTCAGAATCACCAGACAAAGTTCCTGAAGAATCTACTGATAATAAATTACTAACAACAGAATCCCAAACAAATTCTATAGATACTGAACCACCCACCCAAACGGAATCTACAGAAAGTGAAACTTCTACTTTGGAAACTGATAATAATAATGAAAATGATAAATGAATATTTAATAAAAATTTGTAAACTGAGTCAAATTATTTTTACATATTATGTGTTATAATGTTTGCGTTCTTTTTACAGTGTAAACTACTGTTTTCTACTTCAAACAACACCCAACTATATCAACCTTCGAGAAAGAGTAGATAAGAAGTAAATACGATTATGTTAAGTTATCGTTCCATTTACCAACTACTTCCAACTACTCTCAACTACTTTTTTCGTGTAAAAGGAACGCGAAAAATCAAAAAAAAAAGTATTGTACTTAATTTAATATATGTGGAACTACAAATGTATGTTTATAAGTCAGAGACGCTATTGCCTGATGATATAACCAGCAGTGCTCAGAGCTATTGTTTTTTTTTTCAATTACTAAAAAAATTGTCATTATTTGTCACATATTTTAAAGTATTCCTAAAACATTATTTTATAATTTTAGAATAGTTGAAAAATGAGAATTAATCAATAAACATGCGATGAGTAACGATGAATAACAATAAGACAAAATTTAAATCATGTTTTTTCAACACAAAATTTAGAAACATTTTTTAAAATTAAATTTTTGGGATTAAATTTCGAAAAATGAAAAACTTGAATCTTAAAGTCCAGAATTTAATCCGCACGTGTAATTTTATTTTTTTTTAATGAGGTACGACAAAGGTAGGTCTATCGTATGATTTAAAACTTTACGCTATTACAGGTATATTTCCTATGATGAAAAACGTACGGCATCAAATTTTGAACAAAAATGAAGCACATGATTGAATTAAAGTTTAAAAAATTTTAACAATCTAAAAGATGAAAATATATTTTAATAATTTATTGAATGTATTAACTTGATATGTTTTGCTGACAGCTTTTCTTGACAGAAAAATCTTAAACAAAAAGGAAGTTTAATTCATTTGAATCAATAAGGTGAGGTGTTTTTTTTTTCATTGAGGTAGGTAGATCTATCTTCCATTTGATTCAATATATATACAAATGCCATTTTATTTAAACAAAAGTTTTTTTGAAAGGTAAAAATATTTTTTTACTTTACTTATTTAATTAATTTAGTTTTAGTTTTAATAGCTATTGTCGTTTATTTCAACAATTTCTTAAAATTTGTTTAGGAGTTATTTCCTTTCGTTATAGAGAGACCACCAAAACACTGAATTTTTTTTAATTACCTTTTTTTATAGATTTTTTTTTGAAGACTTTTACATTATTAAGTTTTTCTTTTCAGGGAGAGCGACATATAACAAAAGTCGTTTTACAAATGGCCATTTTATCGAAAGACCTTTTCCAAAAATGTACATTTTACAAACAAACAAATTGAAAATAATACACTTCTAAAATATGACATTTGAAACAAAGGTCCATTTCACAAAACGATTTAAAAAAGTGTTAAAATTTCTATTATGAAATATTTATATAATATTCTTTGGTGTCTATGGAAAATCCCATCTCTCTTAGGATAAACAAAAATATTTCATCTCTATATAAATTACTTGAGGGTAGCACATTACTTTAGTTAATTACTGTAGTACACATATTCAAAAACTGTAGAGCTTTATTTCGAGCAAGATATACGCACCTAAGAGTCTCTTGCTTTTAAAGATAATCTGCTAACAATAAATCCGAAATATCACATCCTCAGTTTTTTAGAAGGTTATAATGAATATAAGTCGAGGCAAAATCAAAAACATATTATAGTAATAGTGGGAATGCAATAGATCTACGTTAAAAAATTTTCTATACATTTTTTTCTTTTTACTTTGCACACATATTGTATTTGTTATTAATCAACATAATTGTTAATCTTAACATTATACAGTCGGACCCGTTGAATTGTACACAATAAAAACACAGGCATTTGATGCTTATATTCGGATTTTGCATTAATCCGAAGCCCGGATAATTGCACAAATTTGTGAATTTAGAAAAGCTATTGATAAAAGCACAAATATGTGCTTATATGCGTCTTTTTAAAATTGTTTTGTTGTGATTTTATTAATGCAAAAACGAGTTATGCACTTAACCGGATTGCATTTACACTCTGTCCGGCTGTAATTATAATTGTATAAGGCCTAACGTAATGAGAGAAATATCTATAGGCATTCTTTTTGGTTGAAATAAAAAAAAAAAAAAAGTAGCGATGTTACAGTAGCGAAATGTTTAAAACTTTGTTATAGTAATTCTTTGGTAAGTGAACAAACTGGACCCAGTAAGCCCTTTATTTGATAAAGCTATTCAACTTCTATTGTACAATTATACCATTAAAATATTATTTCATTTATCGCATAAGATTTGAATAATATAAAAAGTGGGTACATTAGGTGAGTGAGTGGGTGATCATTTTAACTATTAGTTTTGAATTTTTAAAAGAGTCGCTTAAAAAAGCCTTAAAAGAATCGGCAATTTGTTTATTTACTACGTCTTTTAAGTATAATTTTAAAATGTTGTTAACACTGATAAACACTGTACTGTACCCTTTATATTCCAAAATGGACAACTAGACTCTAAACGTAAAAAGTAACAGCCATTCCCAAATCAGTTAAAGTTCAGTCACTAGAATGAATAAATCACAATGCAGCAAAACTATGTATATTGTATATATATACAATTTTATAATATTACAATATTCAGTATTTTTTTTCTCATTTTGTAAATGTTTATAATTATTTTATACAATGTTTCTGGGGCTTCGGTAGCCTAGTTGGTAGGCGTGTGGCGTATTAACCGAAGGAGTGTGGGTTCGATCCCTGCACAGGTCGTAAGTGTTTTTTCTTTACATATCCCCCTTACGACCAAATATAATGTAAATATATAGTATATAATATAAACAAAATAAATAATATTAGTATATAATTTAATAATAGTATAAAAACCTATAATGGCCTTAGTAGCCGATGGTTGAATAATATTGCATTACATTTATGTACGTAATATTAATATAAAATAAATAAATAAATAAATACAATGTTGCTAAAATTAAAAGAATTTGTCTAATAAATATCTATGAATATAAAAATTATATTGAAAAATTAGAAAAAGTGTATAGTAGACTATGTCAAGTATTTATATAAATTTTGCAGTTGTATCATAGTTGTTCAAACCCGTTGCACCGAACCCCAACCAATTGCCATAATTGCAATTATTTACCAATTTACCATATTATTTTACAAAATTTCAAATGTCTTTACTTTATTGCCTAACAAGATATTAATTATGCACATATATAAAAAAAAAAAAGAAGTTGTTCAGGTACTCGAACTTGTTACTCTAATCGAATTTTATTGAAGTTATTGGAATCAAACTTGACTTCTTTTGACAAAATTTCAAACAGAATTTCTTCAATAGACACAGAGTTATTTTCATATAGAAAAAGAAGTTGTGCTAAAGTAACTAAATTTTACAGAAGTTGTTTTGATCAAATTTAATTACCTTTTAGAAAATAGAAAACTTGAGATACCTAAGTTTAATTGATATCGAGTTATTTTCACTTAAAAGGGGAAATTAGACAACAGCTATATTCGATCGCATCGCACCGAATATGTTTAATTTAAATTGGGGAACTAACAATTTTAGTGAAAATGAATTTGTAAAAATTTCAGAATTCTAGCGCCTAAATTTTTAAAATTATCATGCGGACGGATGAGCCTATATATATCTGATCTTCTTTGAGATGTCACAAACGTAAATTTGTTATACCCTGAGAATTAAATTTGTATGGATTTCAAAATAAAGTAAAGTTGATTAAGAATAAATTTTATAAAAATTATACCTCACATGTCCTTACCAAGTTGTCCCAACTAAGCATTTATTTATAAATATTTATAATGTAATTTATATGAATAATGTAAGAGTAATTATTAACTGTTTTAATTAAAACAAATAACTTTCTTTCTACATATCGCATATTTTCCAAAAAAAAAAAAAATGTACTATTTACTTACACTCTGTTCGTTTATTTGTCTGTTTATAAAATGTTTTTAATGCAAAAGTGCAAAAACATTTTTGTGTCGCAAAAAGTTGTTAAAAGCATAAAATTCAAAAATTAAAAAAACCTTCGATACTTAAATAAAAGTAATAATCACATTAAAATTGAGACCATTGAAATTGCGAAGCGAAAAATGACAGATGAAAAATATGTTGATTAGTACCTGTCTATCTTTTAAAATAAATATATTTTAAAATTTCATTTTTCATTTTTAAATTAACCTTTTAAAGAATTAAAATAGTTAATTAAAGAACTCACCGGTTTAAAATAGACGTGTTGTTGACTTGACGTTTTGCGAAATGTGAATTAGGTTTTTAAAAACATTGGACTAAGAAGAAGTTATTTATTTATTTATTTATATCCAGGTACCGTGGTAAGAAGAAGTTATTATAGAAATTAACTATAAAAGTTTTAAATAAACAGTACTTAGAAGATAATTAAAACCCGTTTCTGATCATTTTTTCCCTGTTTCTTTTTTTTCCCTTGTATGGTGTATCGGTTAAAACTTTTTTCTAACAAAAATCAAGCTCATGTGGATTATAATCTATTATATAAAAACCGTAAACGTTTGTTACAATTTTATTTATTTTTCATAGCAAAAACTAATACTGCATATAACAGAAAAAAAGAATAAAAAAAATTGAAAATTTATAGGCTTGGGTACATAATCTCGAAAATCATAATCCTAAATTCAAAATCCCGAAAACAAAATCTCGAAAAATCAAAATCGCGAAAATCAAAATCCCGAAAATTTAAATCCTCAAATTACAAAATTACGAAAATCAAAATCTCAAATTTCAAAATCTTGCATAGACATACATATATGGATATAAATATTCCGGAAAAGGGCTCTGATTTTGAATTCAACTATTACTTATAGTACCCACACATATACTATACAAATTTCATTAAAAAAAATTAAATTTTCAAATTTCCATATGGAATATAATTAATTTTGAAAACTTCGCATACAAATACAAAAATATGCGGAGTTTGATATTCAATTTTAACATTTCACTTAAAAAATAGTGAATTTTATACGAATTTAGACATTTTTATGAAAAAAAGATTATTTTTGAAGGAACGAGGACTGTCGCGCCCAAACTTCCACTACAAAATTTTTTATTTTTTTTTTTATGCATTTCTCTGCCACATAAATGTGGACAGGAAATAAATTACACAACCTTTCCTGTTCAGGCGTGGCTGTAAATGGCGTAAAGGGGAATAACTCTTACGACTTGTGTGGTATTCGAACCCACACTCCCTCGGTGTTTACATCGTATTATACGTTCTTACGCACTAGGCCACCGAGGCCCCACAACATTTTTTATTACTTTACTTAGTGTTGCTATCTAGGTTTTTACGATTATTTAAATTTATTTTTATTATTATTGTAAAAAGTTAAGTATTCTTACAAATAAAGGGAGTAAAGCTATCAAAAAACGTTTTTAAGATAAATAAAAATTACATTAGAACATAAAGATATTTCTTTTTATTACATTAAAAAGTTAAGTGACAAAAAACCAATATTATTTCTAGATTCTAAGATACCAGTATTATTAACCAATATTATTTCTTGATTACCAGACTGGCGTATGCTACGCCAGGTTTATCTAGTACATATTTACATATGTTATAAGTTATAACACAACGTTAAACCAAATATTTATTATAAAAAAAATAAATAAGTATGCATATTTCTTGTACACGATAATAGATGGCGTACAAATAGCTTAAAATATATATTTTTATATTTTTCAATTTTGTTAAATAGCTTCAGCTGAGTAATCAACGGCTTAGTGAAAATAATGATTCAATAAACTGAAGCTATGGTTTTTTAGCACATTTCCAAAAAAAAATTTGAAAAAATATCTGTCTGTCTGTCTGTTTACAAAACTTCTACACATGTTGTAGAACTTTTTATGTAACCCCACTCATTACGAAACTACAGCCCCTAAAACTTGTAAAAGCCCCTCAAAATTGCAAAAAAGTCTTATTTTTCCATTTTCTCGTATATGAAATTTTTAAATTTTAATGTAAATCACAATTCTAAGCAGTTTATATTGTTTTTTAGAAATGTGCGCTTTTAAAAACCGTTACTTTACATTCTGTCTTGTTTAATGTACTTTTAACTTCCATAAAATCAGTTTCCGAAAAATGTTTCGTTATTTTTTTTATTTTTCTAAACCAAGAGTTTATGGAAGTTCTTATTATTATAAGAACAAACTAAAATATTTAAAAAGTTAAGTTACAATTATTAATTTAAATAAATAATTATTCAAAATGTTTAGAATTAATTAATGAATAAAATAATATAATAATTATTTATATAAAAATATGGGAAATAATCAATATTAAATTTAAATTTTATTATATATCTATAAAACCCGAATTGCATTATTGCATCATGAACATTTTATGCCATAATATATAAAATATGTATAATTTAATAATAAATTTTAATTTTATTTAATATGTAATGCGAATTTTCTTTTATAATATTTTATTTTACAATTTAAATTAAGTGGTTAGCTTTTATCTTATTCAATTTCGAGAAATATATATTGTCCACAGATTTGTTTTTAATAAATCAAAAATTAATGACATGTACTATAGGATGTATACAACGTGTCTGGATATAAAAGTTAAAAACGGGCGTGTGAAAAAGGAAATGTATTTTTAAAGAAAAATATGAGATAATGAACACAAGAATTTTTAAAACATTTTTGAAATTAAAATATATTAGAACTCATCATCTTATAGAATGATGAAATATATTAGAACTCATTTCACCATTATTATCCAATCTTATATATAGCAAAGAAAACTTTAAACTATGTCGCATAATTACAATTTTCTCTAAAACTCTAAAAAATTTTTAAAACATATTTAATGTCAGTGAAGGGAAATCTTTTCTATAGAAACATCAACGTGATTCTTCCTGATAACTAATAATTTAAAATCAAACTACCAGGTAATGTATGAAAAGATTAGGGGGTTGTAATGTAATGAAAGTCTGCTACATAGATTTCATCATGCAAATCAATTATATTAGGCAACTATGTCAGAGATGCTGTCTTGTATCCCGTAAAATTGGCTCCCCAAAAATTAGAATATGTAAGCTCCGCAATTAAACAATGTCGCCTCTATTCTTCATGAAATTTATAACAAACGTGTCTGTTGTAAATGTTGTCTTAAAACGGCCATATGATATAAATAAGTTTAGTTATCGAAAGGTGATATAAATAAGTTTAGTTTATCACCATCACAAAGAAACTGTATGCACATCAGATTTGGGGGTACAAAACCAATATCAATATTTCAACGATATTAAAAAGAGCAACAAATTCTAGAAAACTTAACAATTTACACGAAAAAGACTTTTGGCAACCTAAAACGTAGAAATTACATTTACAATTATTTTCTATACAATAGTACTGTTAAATGGCAGCAAGACTATAATAAACCAAAATTTTTACCTTATTCAAGTTCACTATACCCACTGAGTATAATCAATTATGATAAATGTAGCGAAAATAGGATTTTTGACTCGTAGCCCCAAATATCTAAATAGATTTTATATCTAGACTTTTTAATTATATTTTCTCATATTAAATATTTCTATCTTACATCTCTTACATAATGAATTATTTAGTCGTAACTGTAAAACATTCTAAGTTTAATATTAGCAACATATAAATAATATAATTAATTTTTTTTTTAAAAGAGCTTTTTAATATTCCATTTATTATGTGGTAAAGTGTACATGAACGTTTCTATTTCATATTGATGTATCCAAAAAAAAAAAAAAAACAATTAGAAATTACTGATTCTAAAAACTTGAACTTGAATTCAAATAGAAAATACAAAAACAAATGATTATATGTAGATAGATTTTCATTTAGTGGTTGGTAAAAAAATTTTCCATTTAGTAATTACTAAATAAAACATTGTTATACAACGGTTCGCAATTTAATAACGGAAGAAAAATTCTATATTAATTAATTTTATTAAAATTTTTTTTAGTGTTTTAAAAATGTTAAATTTGATTTTTTTAATTTATTTATTTAATTTTAGCATTATAAATTGTGTTCAATTTCAAACTTCTCCTAATTATGCAGGGATAATAGCAAAAGCCAATTTATATCATATAAATCCGTATGAAATTCAAATATATATCATAAAATTTTGATAAGAATTTAACAAAAAAAAATTTAAATTAAACTTTTAAGGATAGCCGAAGATCAACCAACAGAAACTTTAATTTCTGAATTAGAAACTCCATTTAATTTTAAAAATGAACAGATTAAAATTGTAATACATGGATGGATGACAAATCCAGATCATATTTCAATTTCACCAGTAAAAGCTGGTGAGGAATATTATAAATACAATATTTTTTTTTAAATTAATGGAATTAATATATATATTAATTTTATATTTTCAAAATTTTTTAAAACTATATAGGATATTTAGCAAGCGGACATGATGCATTATTTATGGCAGATTGGTCTGATGCAGGACGTATTTTTTATTTATATTCAAGATATTTTGTTCGACCTTTAGGAATTAGATTGGGAAAATTAATTGAAAAATTTATCAGGTAATTTAAATTAAATTTTAAGAAACAAATTTATTTTACAAGTAATAAAAATGACGGGTTGTTCTTAATTTTTTTTTTTTTTTAATCATTACTTAAACAAACTTTCCTATTATGTATGATGTAATCTTTTATAATAATTAAAAAAAAAAACTAAAGAATAAGAAGTTGTCTCAT
The DNA here is from genome assembly GCA_947095535.1 of Poecilobothrus nobilitatus. Classification (NCBI taxonomy): domain Eukaryota; kingdom Metazoa; phylum Arthropoda; class Insecta; order Diptera; family Dolichopodidae; genus Poecilobothrus; species Poecilobothrus nobilitatus. Next base: position 79,838,504 of record OX352774.1, on the reverse strand, counting down.
AGTTAAAGCCGATGGCTAAAAAATAATTATATATTAATTTGTTGATTGGGTTGATTAATTATTTAATGATGGGATATTAAATATGTGTACCTATTAGATATATATATACTAATTATTTTGAGTTTTTTTTTATTAGTTTAAAAAATTATTTTTCAAGTATCTTGTTTAGCATATTGAAAAGTTTATTTTATTAGATATATCTTACAAAAAATTAAAAATAATAAACCGGAAGTGGAATCTCTTTGTCTTTTTCAGTGTAAGTAGTAAGTAGTAATGAAGTTAGTGAGTGATATTTTATCTACAATATTTTCTTTTAACAGTGGTTAACATAAAGTTTTTGTTAACTATAAATCCTATTATTTGAATGGACTGTTATAAGATGTATTTCCGGTTTTCCTCTTTCGACATATGATTTATATAATAGTAAATGCTCAACAATTTTTTTTATATTTTATCATATTATATAAACATTCATTCTCATTCATTTTTTGGAACATTCCTAAAAAAAATTTTGAAAAATGTGGCTATTAGTTTCATTCTGTTCGTCCGTCCGTCTGCTTACAAAATTTTTATAACGTGAAAAATAGAGCAATTAAATTTTAAACATGGCGGTAGGTCTCATAAAAAAATTAATGTTATAGAACAATTTTTTCATGTAGCACCATCCATTACGAAGCTACAGTCCCTAAGATTTTGAAAAGGCTCTATTTTTAAATATGTATATCTCAAGTTCTGGTTAACATGTTTTCATTTTAAAAAGGATTCGATAGAACTACCTTTTTTTAACTTTTTAAACCAATATCAAAGTTATACAGATTTTTTAAATTTAGATAGTATTTAAATTTACCGTTATGTGTATATAAATCAGATTTTGCAAGATTTGTCTTGCTTCCATAACTCGGGCACACTTTTAGATAAGGACTTGAGATTTTTAGATAAGACAGAACTTTTAGAATTAGTGTAAATTGTCGCAGAAAAAATGTTTGTACCGCCCTCTGTTTATAGATTATTATGGCTCAAAAATTGAAATATTATAATTATTTTTAAACATCTATAACTTAACCACCTGTACAAATTTTTTCAAAATAAAAGGTAAAAATTAAAGCTTCAACTTTATAATTTTAAACATGTGTTAAAGGTGTTTCTTAATTATGTAGAGTTCTCTTAAAATTGACGAAAAGTGTCTGACATATTTTCGTCTTATATGAAATCCAAAGAAAATTTTCAAATTTTGTTGCAACTCACAATAATTCTGTGTACTGTGTTTCGGAAAATGTGCGCCTTTAAAAACCTTTGGTTTACATTCTGCTTTATTCTTAATTATTTATATAGAATTTCATAAAAATTTGAAGAAAGTGGGCTTTCATACACAATTTTTTTTTTTCTTATTAAACGAGGAAGAATACAGTTGCCTTTGTCAACTTTTAGATACCCGTACGAACCGTTAGTATGTTCACAGCCTGTCACTCTGCTTACAATATATTTTTTTAAATATTTTAGTATTTTAAAATTATTTGGGTGAATTTTATAATTTCTAGAAATATGGGTTGTAGATATATTCAAACTATATGTTTATACATTCTTCAAAAGCAAATTCTAACCTTCCACATAACGATTATCAATCCAAAACTTTTTCAAATGTTCTATAGTACCATTTAATACTAAGCGGTAAATGTATATTAAATTTACTTAGTACAAAATAATAAATATAATTTTAAATATTATATTATATTATATTTAAATATTCCATTGACAGAATAATTTCTTATAAGTAGAATAAAATACATATATGTATGTAAATACGGCGCTATATAATATACATCTATACTCTTATCATTCATTCACTAGTGACATATACGATATATTGTAAATAAACATGATATTATATAAGTATGTATATATATCAATATCATATAAATAAAAATTCTTCAAGCGACCGTTATGTTGTTTATTTATTTACATTTTTTTGTACTACGCATTATATCCTCAACAATTTCAAATTATCGAGTAAAACAAATGCAAAAAATTTGTTGAAGAAATTTGTTAGAAAATTTGAAAAAATCAAGTAACTCTTTCGTCAATTATAAAGTAACCCTATATTATTAAATAAAGTTGTTAACAGAAATAAGAGTATAATATTGAAGCTTTAATTTTTGTGTATTACTTCAAAAAAATTTTAACAGGTGTTCAGGTTACAGGTGTTTAAAAATTGGAAATTTTCAGTTTTTGACCCCTTACAGCCCCTAAATGGGGGGTGATACAAAAAAAATTTCTGAAATGACTCATACTTATTTTCAAAGATCTAACTTCTGTCAAAATTCAAGTTTCCAACTTAAACCGTTTAGAAGATAGAAGGGTTAAAGGATTTTGCAAAATTTTAGTTTCGCATAACGGTAAATTAAGACACCGTATGCCACAAAAATATATTTATTGCATATATACTTTTAAAGCTAATAAAAGTAGTAATCGTTTGGCGTTTTCAAAATGAAGATATACTTAATACAACTTGTGCTATAACAATTTAAATATAGAGCTTTTTTGAACCTTTGGGGAGCTGTAGCTCTGTAACGGGTGGGGGTACAAAAAAAAGTTATTTAAAATAAAATTAATATTTTTGTAACATCTATCAGCAGTTAAAATTTCATAGCTCTATTTCAAAAAAAATGTGGGGATCTAAAAGTTAGGTGTTCGATAGCTACCCTAAGGTTTGGTCCAAACTCAACCAAAAAAAATAGGGAACCTACAAATTACTCCCAGAAAATTTTGTGTAAATTTCAAGATTCTAGCTTTCTTAGTTTTTGAGTTAGCGTGCTGACGGACGGACGGACGGACGGACATGGCTCAAAAGTCTTAGAATTTTTTTTCTGATCCGATCCATACCTTTGAAGGTATATCTAGCTCGCTTATTTCGAGGTGCTACAAACGGAGGAGTAATTTTATTATACCCGATCCTATCGTACGGGTATAAAAATACCCAAGAAAAAATACAAATATCCAAAAACTCTTTTTGAAAGTCTTTATACCCGTACGATAGGATCGGGTATAATAAAATTACTCCTCCGTTTGTAACACCTCGAAATAAGCGAGCTAGATATACCTTCAAAGGTATGGATCGGATCAGAAAAAAATTCTAAGACTTTTGAGCCATGTCCGTCCGTCAGCACGCTAACTCAAAAACTAAGAAAGCTAGAATCTTGAAATTTACACAAAATATTCTTGGAGTAATTTGTAGGTTCCCTATTTTTTTTGGTTGAGTTTGGACCAAACCTTAGGGTAGCTCTCGAACACCTAACTTTTAGATCCCCACATTTATTTTGAAATAGAGCTATGAAATTTTAACTGCTGATAGATCTCACAAAAATATTAATTTTATTTTTAATAACTTTTTTTTGTAGCCCCACCCGTTACGGAGCTACAGCTTCCCAAAGGTTCAAAAAAGCTCTGTATTTAAATTGTTATAGCACAAGTTGTATAAGGTATATCTTCATTTTGAAAACGATAAACGATTACTACTTTTATTAGCTTTAAAAGTATATATACAATAAATATATATTTGTGCCATACGGTGTCTTAATTTACCGTTAAGCGAAACTCAAATTTTGCAAAATCCTTTAACCCTTCTATCTTCTAAACGGTTAAAGTTGGAAACTTGAAATTTTGACAGAAGTTAGATCTTTGAAAATTAGTATGAGTCATTTCAGAAATTTTTTTTGTATCACTCCCCGTTTAGGAGCTGTAAGGGGTCAAAAACTGAAAATTTCCTATTTTTAAACACCTGTAACTTGAACACCTGTTAAAATTTTTTTGAAGTAATACACAAAAATTAAAGCTTCAACATTATACTTTTATTGCTGTTAACAACTTTTTTTAATAATATAGGGTTACTTTATAATTGACGAAAGTGTTACTTGATTTTTTCAAATTTTCTAACAAATTTCTTTAACGAATTTTTTCCATTTTGTTTTACTCGATAATTTGAAATTGTTGAGGATATAATGCGTAGTACAAAAAAATGTAATTAAATAAACAACATAACGGTTGCTTGAAGAATTTTTATTTATATGATATTGATATATATATACATACTTATATAATATCATGTTTATTTACATATTGTATATGACACTAGTGAATGAATGATAAGAATATAGATGTATATTATATAGCGCCGCATTTACATACATATATGTATTTTATTGTACTTATAAGAAATTATTCTGTCAATGGAATATTTAAATATAATATAATATAATATTTAAAATTATATTTACTATTTTGTACTAAGTAAATTTATACCGCTTAGTATTAAATGGTACTATATAATATTTGAAAAAGCTTTGGATTGATAATCGTTATGTTAAAATCTGCTTTTGAAGAATGTATAAACATATAGTTTGAATATATGTACAACCCATAATTCTAGAAATTATAAAATTCACCCAAATTATTTTAAAATACTAAAATATTAAAAAAAATAATATTGTAAGCAAAGTGACAGGCTCTGAACATACTAACGGTTCGTACGGGTATCTAAGAGTTGACAAAGTCAACTGTATTCTTCCTCGTTTTTTCTTGACTTTTCTATTATTGACATATACGATATGTAAATAAACATGATATTATATATTATATAAGTATGTATATATATTAATATCATATAAATAAAAATTCTTCAAGCAACCGTTATGTTGTTTATTTATTTACATTTTTATGTACTACGCATTATATCCTCAACAATTTCAAATTATCGAGTAAAACAAATGCAAAAAATTAGTTAAAGAAATTTGTTACAAAATTTGAAAAAATCAAGTAACACTTTCGTCAATTATAAAATAACCCTATATTATTAAAAAAAGTTGTTAACAGAAATAAAAGTATAATGTTGAAGCTTTAATTTTTGTGTATTACTTCAAAAAAATTTTAACAGGTGTTCAAGTTACAGGTGTTTTTAAAATAGGAAATTTTCAGTTTTTGACCCCTTACAGCTCCTAAACGGAGAGTGATACAAAAAAAATTTTTGAAATGACTCATACTTATTTTCAAAGATCTAACTTTTGTCAAAATTTCAAGTTTCCAACTTAAACCGTTTAGAAGATAGAAGGGTTGAAAGATTTTGCAAAATTTGAGTTTCACATAACGGTAAATTAAGACTCCGTATGCCACAAATATATATTTATTGTATATATACTTTTAAAGCTAATAAAAGTAGTAATCGTTTGGCGTTTTCAAAATGAATATATACCTTATATAACTTGTGCTATAACAATTTAAATATAGAGCTTTTTTGAACCTTTGGCGAGCTGTAGCTCCGTAACGGGTGGGGCTACAAAAAAAAGTTATAAAAAATAAAATTAATATTTTTGTGATATCTATCAGTAGTTAAAATTTCATAGTTTTATTGCAAAAAAAATGTGGGGATGTAAAAGTTAACTGTTCGAGAGCTACCCTAAGGCTTGGTCCAAACTTAACCAAAAAAAGTAGGGAACCTACAAATTACTTCCAGATTATTTTGTGTAAATTTCAAGATTCTAGCTTTCTTAGTTTTAAGTTAGCGTGCTGACGGACGGACGGACGGACATGGCTCAAAAGTCTTAGAATTTTTTTCTGATCCGATCCATACCTTTGAAGGTATATCTAGCTCGCTTATTTCGAGGTGTTACAAACGGAGGAGTAATTTTATTATACCCGATCCTATCGTACGGGTATAAAAAAACAACTCTTATAACATGTTCAAATAAATTGATTTTACATTAAATTGTGAATTAATTTCCTGATTCATATAAAAACGAGGAAGAGTGCAGTAGAGTAGACTGTGTCAACTCTGGGATACCCGTATGAACGTAATATATCCTGTTTCTATAAAACTTGATCATCTTTTAAAAACATTCAGAGTTTTAGTACCGAACTACAGAGATATATTTATGTAAATTGTGGAGTTGTATGATAGCTACCCGAATCTATTGCGCCTAGCTTCATTAAGTTCTAATAAATGCAAAAAGCCTGAACCGGCTGCTTTAGACCATTCAAGTTTTACAAAAGTTTTTGGCATGCAACTCGACACTTTTTCACTAAATTTCAGATAGCTAGCTTCAATAGACACTGAGTTATTTTCATTTAAAAAGAGAAGTTGTATGGCAACTATCCGAACCTGTCATATCATCACAACAAAATTTTACAGAAGTTGTTGCCATAAAACTCAATCATCATTTGCAAAATTTCAGATACCTAGATTGAATAGACACTGGGTTATTTCCATTTAAAGAAAGAAGTTGTATGGCAGCTACTCGAACCCGGCGGCCGAAAATGCTGGAGTTAAATAGCAAAACTAACAATTTTGTAAAAGTGACGTAAAAAAAATTGCAGCCTCCTAACTCCTTTATTTTTTGAGTTATCGTGCGGACGGACACTGAGTTCTTTCATTTAAAAAGAGATTTTGTATGGCAGCTACCCGAACCCGTCACACCACCACAACCAAATTTTGCAGAAGTTGTTGCCATAAAACTTGATCATCATTCGCAAAATTTCAGATACCTAGATTGAACAGCCACTGGGTTATTTCTATTTAAAGAAAGAAGTTGTATAGCAGCTACTCGAACCCGGCGGCCGAAAATGCTGGAGTTAAATAGCAAAACTAACAATTTTGCAAGAGTGACGTAAAAAGAATTTCAGCCTCCTAGCTCCTTTATTTTTTGAGTTATCGTGCGGACGGACACTGAGTTCTTTTCATTTAAAAAGAGATTTTGTATGGCAGCTACCCGAACCCGTCGCACCAGCACAACCAAATTTTCTAGAAGTTGTTGCCATAAAACTTGATCATCATTTGCAAAATTTCAGATACCTAGATTGAACAGACACTGGGTTATTTCTATTTAAAGAAAGAAGTTGTATGGCAGCTACTCGAACCCGGCGGCCGAAAATGCTGGAGTTAAATAGCAAAACTAACAATTTTGCAAGAGTGACGTAAAAAAAATTTCAGCCTCCTAGCTCCTTTATTTTTTGAGTTATCGTGCGGACGGACACTGAGTTCTTTTCATTTAAAAAGAGATTTTGTATGGCAGCTACCCGAACCCGTCGCACCACCACAACCAAATTTTGTAGAAGTTGTTGCCATAAAACTTGATCATCATTCGCAAAATTTCAGATACCTAGATTGAACAGACACTGGGTTATTTCTATTTAAAGAAAGAAGTTGTATGGCAGCTACCCGAACCCGGGAACAGAAAATGCTGGAGTTAAATAGCAAAACTAACAATTTTACAAAAGTGACGTAAAAAAATTTTCAGCCTCCTAGCTCCTCTATTTTTTGAGTTATCGTGCGGACGGACACTGAGTTCTTTTCATTTAAAAAGAGATTTTGTATGGCAGCTACCCGAACCCGTCGCACCACCACAACCAAATTTTGTAGAAGTTGTTGCCATAAAACTTGATCATCCTTTGTAAAATTTCAGACGCCTAGCTTCATTAGGTTCCAAGAGGTGCAAGAAGTCTGAACCGGCTGCTCTAGACCAAACAAATTTAACAAAAGTTGTTGGCATATAACTCGACACTTCTTTACTAAATTTCAGATTCCTAGCTTCAATAAACACTGAGTTATTCTCATTTAACCGGATGAGTTGTATGGCAGCTACCCGAACCCGCCGCACCACCACAACCAAATTTTACAAAAGTTGTTGCCATAAAACTTGATCATCATTTGCAAAATTTCAGACGCCTAGCTTCATTAGGTTCTAAGAGGTGCAAGAAGTCTGAACCGGCTGCTCTAGACCAACCAAATTTTACAAAAGTTGTTGGCATGTAACTCGACACCTCTTTACTAAATTTCAGATTCCTAGCTTCAATAAACACTGAGTTATTCTCATTTAAACGGAGAAGTTGTATGGCAGCTACCCGAACCCGCTGCACCAGCACAACCAAATTTTACAGAAGTTGTTGCCATAAAACTTGATCATCATTTGCAAAATTTCAGAAACCTAGCTTGAATAGATACTGAGTTATTTCTATATAAAGATAGAAGTTGTATGGCAGCTACTCGAACCCGCCGACCGAAAATGTTGGATTTAAATAGCAAAACTAACAATTTTGCAAAAGTGACGTAAAAAAAATTTCAGCCCCCTAGCTCCTTTATTTTTTGAGTTATCGTGCGGACGGACGGACGGACGGACGGACGGACGTACATGGCTTAATCGACTCAGAATTCGATTCTGAGCCGATCCATACCTTTGACACTATATCTAGCTCGACTCCTTTAAGGTGTCACAAACGTAATGGCAAATTTATTATACCCTTGAACATAGTTCATACGGGTATAAAAAAAGATAGTTCTATCATAGAATAAAGATTTTCATGGTCGACGAATTTAAAAAAAACTGTTGTCAATTTATCATTTTGTAAAAGATCTTGATATTCTGCTTCAGTTAACTGCAAAGCAAATAAAAATAAATTTTCAAATATATATGTATAAATAATGCAATATGAAATTCACAGCTTTATTTAAAGATAAATTTAGTATTTCCAGTAACAAATAAGCTTTAATTATATTTTTATTTTAGTTATACAGAGATGGAAACTTTTAATAAAAACAAAATTCAAAGAAACTATTTTAATCGTAATCTGAATAACAGTAGATTACAAATAAATAAAAATAATCTTACCGAATTAAATTTTTATCTCAACAGACAAAGTCTAAATTAAGTTGGAATTTGAAGAAGGTAAAAAAATAAAAATTTAAGTAATTGGATTAGAAATTGTGATTGTCTAAAATAAATAGCAAACATACAAGAATTTTAATATATTATATTTATAATATTATATAAAGAACATAATATTTTTAATTATTTAATAACACGTCACTATTAAATCATTTACAATCTCATATCTATAAGAGAATTTTTAAATGAAATTATATTTATAACTGTTTTCGCTTGAAAATGTTATGGTAATTGCCTATAAAAGTTGTATAGTTACAGACATTCCCTTCAGACGATACCAGAGTGTTCTATGTCTGTATTTTATTTGACTGTAGTGTAATTTGACTTTATTTTTTGCAAATTGCTTGTATTATCATTTGATTGTAATTTATTTACCTGTATTGTCAGGGTTTCAATAATTTGTTTAGTAGGGGTTGAAATTTGTGTGTAAAATATATTATTAGTGGGGATTTTAGAGTTCATTACAAATGAATACCAGTCACCTTAAATGCAAATTAAATACAGTCAAATGATAATACAAAGAAATGAAGACAAAAATAATTTTATTTTTATTATTTCTTTTATTCTTTTTATTATTTATAATATTATTTATAAATGTTGAAATATCTGATATTTTAATATCAATAACCAAAATAATTTTTTTTTTTTGAAAATGAGTCCTTTATTTTATATGCTTAACTTATTTTACAGAAAAAACAATATAGATCCTAGTAGAATACATATTCTTGGACATAGTTTAGGTTCACATATTGCTGGAAATATTGGTGATTATTTTAATGGAACTATTGGACGAATAACAGGTTTAGATCCAGCCGGACCACTTTTTGAAGATTTTGTAACAGATGGATTATTACCAAAACATGCTAAATTCGTTGATTGCATTCATACAGGTATTCCAACTGCAGGGCAATCATTACAGCGGGGCCATGTTGATTTTTATCCTAATTATGGAAGAATCGCACAACCTGGATGTGAAGTTTTAGATTTAGCTGCAGGAAGTAAAAAATTAATTTAGTTGTCTTTAAGTATTTAAAATTATTTAAATTATACTTATTATGTGTTAGCTGCTTGCAGTCATATGAGGGCTCCATTCTTTTATGCGGAAAGCATTCAATTACCTTACAATTTCATTTCATTTCCATGTTCCTTAAAAAATATATATAGGGAACAATGTTATGCAAAAAAAGCTAAAAGTTTTGAATATATGGGAGAAAATCTTTCAAAGAGGTATACATATATACATATATAATATATTGAATAATAATATTTTAATGATATAATGTAATATTAAATAACTTATTATTTAAAAAGTGCTAGAGGGACATATTACTTGCGAACAAATAGAGGAACTCCATACGGCATGGGATCATATTCTGCAGCATATTTAAAATTAATTAGAAATAATAATACAATTGCAAAACCAAGTGGCGCTACATCAACTTCAACTTCTTTAGATGATTCTAATATTGAAAAATCCAAAAGAAATACGGAGATATCTGAAGGCATCACAATGCAAGCAGTTGTTTCGCCTTTAGAATCACCATCCAAATATGCAGAAAACTCCACAGTTATTAAAATATTACCAACAGAGTCTGTACCTTGTTGTTATTGAATAACGTTAGAAGAGAAATGTAAATATATTTATTTGATGTGATGCATTTTTTGTTTTTTTTTTTTTTTTAATTTTATATTTTTAAAATTTTTACTAAATTTTTATTAAAATGTAAAATGTTAATTAAATAAATAAACGTTATTTAAATATTCAAAGGCATTATCTTTATCTTAAGTAAACAGACAATTATATAATAGAATTAAGTAAAACCGGGTATAATCTATTTTATTTCCATTCCTTTATACTTTGGAATGGAAATAAAATAGATTGTCTTGTATATTTATTTTTTATTATCACTATATGTAACTTATGATAAATCTAAGAAATATTTCTTCTCTTATAATTTCAAACTATACTAAATAAGAGTTCCCGCCTTCCGGTGATATAAAGAGAGCAAATTCAAAAAAAAATTTTTACATAACGGTAAATTAAAAATTTCAATAGGTACCAAATAGCCTATATGATCAATTTGAGACAATTTTATCTTAAACGATACCGCTATGTGAAAGTTTTATGAATAGAATGGATGTTAACAGTCATTATTAATTAATTAGTAACATGTCATAGTAAAAGAAATTGATTTGATATGTTATCATGTCAATATGTTTCTATCTAGCACATGATAAAATCAGGCTTTTAAAATACATAATATGTACATATACGTATTTATTAATTCTGTAATGTTTTTACTCCATCGGCGTTGTGTTATTAAAGGAAACCAAATGTATCCTATTTTGAAATTATTTTTTTATTTTCAAATAATTTTGAACTAAATAGTTTTTTTTAATGTAAGTATGTATTTTCAGTATTTCGTTAAAGTTGGTTCAAGTAAATTTTTTTTTATTTCAATCAGTTCTAAAGAAACATTTGAAATGAAACTACAATATCGTAAATAATTTTTTTTCTTAGCATCAGATAAAATAAAATAAAAGGTTTTGAACTTTGATAAACAAAAAAAAAGGGAAAATTTTATGATTATTTACAACTTATTCTTAAGACTTTTTATAACAGCTTTATAATTTATACACTGTATACAATCAGATACAATGATACAATATAATCAAAATATATTATAAACTGTACATAATTTTATATAAAAAAATTTTTATCGTTTTTGCGTGAATTCTCTCTTTCGACATTTAAAGTCCACACCTGATAAGGGAAGACTGTGTAATTTTTTTGTCACATTTAACAAGGGAATAAACTAAAAACAAGTAATATGCATGTATGTATGTATGTATTTTTGAATTTTTTTAAAAATAAAATTTAAGGACTGGCGAAATATTTTCTAGTAGGTATGGTTTGAACTTTGTCACATATTTTAATTAATACATAAATAGACTACTTATTGAACGGTTATTTTCGAACACTTTTATTTTTCGCAATCAGATTTCTAATTCTTAACAAAGTTTTAAGAAAAAAAAAATATTTTATTTGAATGAAGAAAGTGCAATATTATTGAATTTGTGATGCATAAATAATATACATATGTATGTATCATAATATTAATTTTGATGTAAACTTCAACAAATAATTTTGTGAATTGCATGAAAATTATTTTGTACATTTATTATAAATTTTAAAAATCTACCTACCCTTAAATTTTATTCTTAAAAAAATTCAAAAATACATACATACATACATGCATATGCACTTGTTTTTTACTAGTTTACAATTCAATTCGTAAAATAAAAATACAAATCATTTTTCATATTATATGACATATGTACATACCTCAATGGAGGCGACGTATTTTTATTTTTATTAGAATAATTGCGAATACTCATTCCAATAATAGCAAATTTTTATATACAATGCACACATTTTTTAGCTTTAATTTTTACAAAATGTACTTTCATGTACAATTTGTCTGTAACTCAAAAAACCTCATACAATTTTCAATGTACATCATACCTATACCTAATACATACTTACATATTATATATTATATGCACATTATTTTATTCTTGACACAAAACAGAAAAAAACAAAAAAAAAACATAAAAAAACAAAAAATATGTAAATAGATACCTAACACTACATAGCTCTATAAATACAACTATAATCATTCATAATCAAACTACTGTATAGTAATAGCATATAATATTGTATAGAAAAGAAACATAAACAAAACGAGAAAGAATACAGTTGCCTTTGTCAACTCTTAGATACCCGTACGAACCGTTACTATGCTCACAGCCTGTCATTCTGTTACAATATTATTTTTTAAATATTTTAGTATTTTAAAATAATTTGGGTGAATTTTATAATTTCTAGAACTATGGGTTGTACATATATTCAAACTATGTATATGTTTATATGTACATCCTTCAAAAGCAGATTCTAACCTTCCACATAACTATTATAAATCCATAACTTTTTCAAATATTCTATAGTACCATTTAATACTAAGCGGTAAATGTATATTAAATTTACTTAGTACAAAATAGTAAATATAATTTTAAATATTATATTATATTATATTTAAATATTCCATTGACAGAATAATTTCTTATAAGTACAATAAAATACATATGTGTATGTAAATACGGCGCTATATAATATACATCTATACTCTTATCATTCATTCACTAGTGACATATACGATATGTAAATAAACATGATATTATATAAGTATGTATGTATGTCAATATCATATAAATAAAAATTCTTCAAGCAACCGTTATGTTGTTTATTTATTTACATTTTTTTGTACTACGCATTATATCCTCAACAATTTCAAATTATCGAATAAAACAAATGCAAAAAATTTGTTGAAGAAATTTGTTAGAAAATTTGAAAAAATCAAGTAACACTTTCGTCAATTATAAAGTAACCCTACATTATTAAAAAAAGTTGTTAACAGAAATAAGATATAATATTCAAGGTTTAATTTTTGTGTATTACTTCAAAAAAAATTTTAACAGGTGTTCAAGTTACAGGTGTTTAAAAATAGGAAATTTTCAGTTTTTGACCCCTTACAGTTCCTAAACCGGGGGTGATACAAAAAAAATTTCTGAAATGACTCATACTTATTTTTAAAGATCTAACTTCTGTCAAAACTTCAAGTTTCCAACTTAAACCGTTCAGAAGATAGAGGGTTAAAGAATTTTGCAAAATTTGAGTTTCACATAACGGTAAATTAAGACACCGTATGCCACAAATATATATTTATTGTATATATACTTTTAAAGCTAATAAAAGCAGTAATTGTTTGCCGTTTTCAGAATGAAGATATACTTTATACAACTTGTGCTATGACAATTTAAATATAGAGCTTTTTTGAACCTTTGGGGAGCTGTAGCTCCGTAACGGGTGGGGCTACAAAAAAAAGTTATTAAAAATAAAATTAATATTTTTGTGAGATCTATCAGCAGTTAAAATTTTATAGCTCTATTTAAAAAAAAATGTGGGGATCTAAAAGTTAGGTGTTCGAGGGCTACCCTAAGTTTTGGTCCAAACTCAACCAAAAAAATAGGGAACCTACAAATTACTCCCAGAATATTTTGTGTAAATTTCAAGATTCTAGCTTTCTTAGTTTTTGAGTTAGCGTGCTGACGGACGGACGGACGGACATGGCTCAACCGTCTTAGAATTGTTTTCTGATCCGATCCATACCTTTGAAGGTATATCTAGCTCGCTTATTTCGAGGTGTTACAAACGGAGGAGTAATTTTATTATAAAAACGTAGCTATGGATACTTTACACTACATAGCTCTATAAATATAATATTGTATATTGATATATTTGAATATGATTAATATATGTATAGCAATAGCATATATTGTATTGAAACATAAACTTCGGAAAAAAAAGAAACAAGGAGGAAAACAAAGGCTCGCCAAAAAAAGAAAATTAATTCGTGATTACTGATTATATTTTTAATGACATAATAAGGGTATTCACGAGTTGGTGCAAAAGTGTAAATTTTTTTTGCACCGTAGCACATATTTGCACCAACTCGTGAACAATTTTATTGAACTGTCACATATCGTTGATGTGCTTGTTTTGTTTACATAAAAATTTAATATGTTTACCAAAAATTTCAAATATTTGTATATCTTCATATGCTTGACTTAATAAATAATCAGAAATAATTTTTTTTCCACTTTTTTTAGGCATTTTTTAAATTTTTATCTAATATAGCGCTTACAAAAAATATATAAACAAACTTTGCAATGGTCTTGCACAAATATGCTATAGGATTTAGGTCTAGCATAGTCTAGCAAAATTTTGCACTTTTTTATACATGAAAACAACAACAAATTGTGCACTTTAACTGTCAAAAAATTGAAATATGCTATGGTGCAAAATTTTGCACTTGTGCAAGACCACTTTGCACCAACTCGTGAATACCCTTAATATATTTTTCAAAACTAAATTTTCAGAACGTTTTAAATTTTGAACGTTCAGAAATTTAAAAAAGTTTCAGAACGACTGGTTGACATTTTTTCATTTAAAAAAAAAACGGAAAATAAGAATGATTTATTATAAAAAATATAGAATATTTTTGTATGTAGTATTTATAACTATCCATTGATTTCCATTGTAAAAGCTTAACTGATTAATTTTATTTTTGCTTATTAATACATTTTTTGGTTTTTTTTTTTTTCGGTGCGGCATCTTCGAACGTGTCCCAACTTGCCTTCAATGAATATAAATTTGTCTTGTGTGACGTCGTAAAATATTCAAAAAAAATATGTATGTTAAGAATTTTAAATAAATTTTTTGTATTAGTTTTAAAAAATTAATTTTTATTTATATTGTATTATATATTGCATCAATATATTCGTCTCATTACTATTATAAGTGATTCCGTATTTATTTTCTTAATTTAATACAAAAATCGGCCATATTGTAACATGTAATTTTAGCCAATACATGATGTTTTTAATTCATAAAGTAACGTAATAAAGTAATAAAGTAGTTTTTTAATCCAGTTCTTCTTCAATAAGAAAACGCTAGGTTGAAGAAGACTTGTTAAAGACCAGATGAAAATTTGATGAAGATTTGGTCAAGAAAATATCAACAGGAAGTTTCAAACAGACGATTAAGGAAATAACCATTTACAAGAAAGATTTAAAAGCTTTTTAAAGAGAAAAATTAAATGTTTAAGTATCTATAATCTACAACTCTTAAAAATCAATTGACAAATTAATTTATGCGAAAACGAACTTTCACAACGTTGATAAAGATCAAGAAGGAGTCAGTTATAAATTTTATTCATTTTTTTTAACTAAAAACAAATCTAAAAAATCTAAAATAAAATTTTGTTTGTCAATTAAAAGTTTAATTTGAAATTTTAAAACTTTTAAAAATTATTCAAATTTGTTTTTTTTTGCCTACGAAAACAACCCTTTGCTATTAATTTAAAGATATTAAAAAGAGGGGTCTCGGTGGCCTAGTTGGTGAGATAATACCCATAATAATAATACGCTGTAAACACCGAGGGAGTGTGGGTTCGAATTCAATCCCACACACGTCGTAAGAGTTATTTCCCCTTACGACATTTACAGCCACATCTGAATAGGAAAGGTTGTGTAATTTCCTGTCAAAAAAAAAAAAAAAAATTAAATTTATATTATTCTAAAATAATAATCATGGTTAACAACTCGTATTGCATTATTATAGATTGCATAATATTCAATTTTTATCCAGTTATCATTGAATGCGTAATTTATTCATAATTGTATAATTGAAAAAAAATTACATTATAATTTATTTAATTTTATAAAATTTCTATTGCTTTTCAACAAATTTCATTCATTGTAATTTACAGTTAATCATAAAAAATTGGAAGAGTATGAGATTTTTTACAGAGCGTCCTTATAATTCAAACTACACATTATTAAAAATTTCAATAACTTAATTTATTAAATAGAATATCTAAAATTAAAAAAAAAAAACTAATTTTACTTTGGAAAGACTGTTTAAAGAATGAAATTGAACTTATCCATAATTACAATACAACTTTCTACGAAAAAAATTTCTTCTATACTTTAAAGAACACATCCAGTTTTTTTGGGTAAAATAAATTAAAGTAAATTAGAAAGCCTGGCCAGGGCGCCTCGGTGGCTTAGTGGGTGGCGCTATAAACACCGAGGGAATGTGGGTTCGAATCCCACACACGTCGTAACAGTTATTCCCATTTACGATATTTACAGCCACGCCTGAACAGGAAAGGCTGTGTAATTTCCTGTCCACTTTTATGTGGCAGATAAATGCATTAAAAAAAGTAAAAAAAAAAGCATGGCCAGTAAACCTGCTATAACCCATCGGACATTACCAACTAAAATGAAATGAAGTGGAAAAATTCCATATACGCGATCTGATAATCACTTATTGTAATCACCTGCTTTATTATGATAGTCATCTATAAGTTGTATATATAAGTCGATGCACATACTATTTCATACAAGGAAATACCTGTAGTCATTTAACAAATTTTAACAGTAATTTTATA
Source organism: Poecilobothrus nobilitatus (assembly GCA_947095535.1). Classification (NCBI taxonomy): domain Eukaryota; kingdom Metazoa; phylum Arthropoda; class Insecta; order Diptera; family Dolichopodidae; genus Poecilobothrus; species Poecilobothrus nobilitatus. The sequence goes on along the minus strand of OX352774.1, from coordinate 79,821,721 downwards.
CAGTTATATTGGGAAAAAATTCTAGATAAAGTTTATATTTAATATACAATCCGTCAAAGATACCATATATACATACATAGATGGAATTATAATAATGTATTAAATATTAAAAGCGATTTAAAATTTATTTTGGTGAAGATTCAATTCTCAATAAAATAAACATAATTAGTAGGTACCTATAGAAAAAATCCTAAATCTGTATTTCAAATTACTTGAAAAGGAAATTTTAAATCTTTTTTTGATGAAATAAAACAAAAAATATGTCGTCTTTTTGAAATAATGTATCCCAAAAGCTTCATATTAAATTGTTGTTGCCAAAAGAATTCTATATTGTAGGCAGCAATTTCTTCACAACTTTTCTTATTAAAAACAGTTGAAAACAGTTTGTTCCTATAAAAGCAAAGCAGTTTCTAGTTTTATAAGTATATACAAAAGCAAGTAAAAGTTTAGTGATTTTTTAAGAATTTTTATTATAAAAAAGATTTAGAAGATTCAGATTCAAACATATCAGAGTTACACATATTTTTTCTTTGTATAATTTATCGATTGTACCGATTTTTGACGCCCACATTTTGATGATTCATTAAAAATACATAAATTGCATTATCTTTAAAATTGTATTAGTCAATAGGTGAAGGAGCGATTTCCAAGTAAAAATACTGATATCTTATCATAGTTTTATGATTTATACAAAAATTATATTAGTGAATTTTTAAATTTGAAGTTTTTAAATGGCATATCAGTTCTAAATATTACATTAAATATGCATAAAAATATTGTAGACGCAATTGCACTACATAGACGTATATTATCGTTCATAAATATTATTTAGTTATTGTCTAGAAATTTAAAAAATTGTACTGGTAAAAATAGAACATAAAAGTACGAACGATTACTACTTTTTAAAAATTTAATATATAAAACTGTTGTTGCTTGCTTATTGTTGAGAGGTTAGGCTGGTAAGCCGTTAGATTGCACCACAGCTACAAGTAAGATTAAGAAGTAAGATTAAGAATATGTAGCTTTTTATTAAAATTATTATTCAAATTAATCCGTATTTTATATCACAATTGCGGAAATACAGAATTCTTTAATTTAATTTTTTAACAGGGGCCGCGGTGGCCTAGTGGGTAAGAGTGTATAAAATATGCTGCAAATACCGAGGAGAGTGTGGGTTCTAATCCCACAGACATCGTAAGAGTTATTGCACCTTACGACATGTACAGCCACGTCTGAAAAGGAAAGACTGTGTAATTTCCTTGTTACATTTATGTGGCACGGAAATGCTCTAAAAAAAAAAAAAAAATTTTTTTTTAATTCTGATTTCGTATACAATTCTGAGTTTACCAAATTTTTCTATTACAAAATTCGAAGGTTGCAATATTTCTGGAAAAGAGCAAATATATACGTACAATAGTTATTTTCTATGCTTAGACGAACGAGGAAATGATCGACTAGACCACCCTTCAATTTAGAATACTAATTTTGTTATTCAAAATTCTAAAATTTAAATTTCGAAATGTAGAATTATGATACAGTTTTAATTACAGGTTGTTATTTGTAATTAACTATGTAACAAACTAATTCCGTATTCAATTACTACATCAGATTTTATCACTTGTATAATTACTTAAATTGAAACCGATTCAAATTTATTTGTTATATTTCTAGCACATTTCCAAGAAAATTTTGGAAAAATGTGCCTATTAGTTTCATTCTGTTTGTCTGTCCGTATGTCTGTTTACAAAACTTCTACACCGTTAAAGATAGAGCAATGAAATTTCAATCATAAGATGGTCTCATAAAAAAAATAATATTGCAGAACAAATTTTTCATATAGTCCCATCTGTTACGAAGCTACAGCCTCTCAAACTTTGAAAAAGCCCTATTTTTAAATATGTATATCTTATGTTCTGCTTAACATTTTTAAATTTAAAAATACCATTCGACAGGACTTCATTTTATTATAAGTTTCGTTAAAAAAATTTTGTGGACCACCCCCTGTTTAAGAGCTATTAGGGCTCAAAACTCAAAAATGTTTTTTTATATGTGGAAATTTTAATATCTATGATGAGTTATTATAACGTATAAAATAAAACATTTTTTGTGTTTGTGTTTAAAGTTAAAAATTCTTTTAAAAATTTATTTAAAATAAATATTTAAAATTTAAAAAGAATTGTTTAAAGTTAATAAAAAAATGTCATTTAAAAGTAGAATTAAAAATTAAAATGACTAAAAATCAAAATGTTTCAATGGAAATTTTTTTTAAGGTATCAGAATTCAGTACTAATTTTATACTTGTTTTAGATACGAATTGTAAATATATTACACTTGATGAATAAGCGTTTTCCAATGATAGCCATAAACTGGACTTTTTTATACTCTTAACAAACCAGTTTCTTTCGTTCTATTCCCCCCTTGACGAGTTCATTCTGTTATTTTTCTGGTATCATTCTCAGCATATTTTTCAGAAAAAAAATTTTTTAAATTTATTTGTTAGTTTCATTCTGTTCATTCTGTTCATTTTGTGTGTCTGTCGTCCATCCTATTGTCTATTTACATCAATTTACCATTTCAAATGGTAAACCACGAATAAATCCGATTATGAAATACCATTTTTATGCTAATCCATTATACAAAGTTAGAAAAAGTGTAATTTTGAATGTTTTTATCTCAAGTTCTGCTAAATATTTTATCAATCTAAAAAGGATAAACGCGACAAGACATTCATTTTCTTTTAAAAATCTTTATATAAATTAATATAAAAATTACATAATTTATGACATTTTAGTACATAAATTTACAATTATTTCAAAAATACAATTTTGTTCCGCCGTACCTCCGGAACACTATAATTTAGAACCTTGAAATTTCAAGAGAAGAGAAATCATTGACAATAAGTTACCTCACAAAAAATGTTTGTATTTCTCCTGATGCTTAAAATCAATTAACGTTCAAAAATTAAAAATTCGTCAATTTTAGAAACCTATTATCTTCAATTGCTATATAATAATTTATCATATTAAGTGACATATATATGCGCACATGTTAACGGTTTTTCTTGATCATATACATATATGCATTTTCTTCAAAATACTCTCTCTCAAAGTGTCTCTTTTCTAACGTACATAAAAAATTACAAAATGTTATTTAAAAGATGTCAAAAATTCTTAAATGCTTATATATAGGTATTGTCTTTTTATGTATTACCCATAATATGTGTACGTTTTAAAAAACATTTGATTTTATCAACTATATGTATACCTTTATTTTTATTTATATATTTGCAAAATTGTTCCACCTGTCAAATTTCGAATTGAAGCTGTTTTTTTTTTTGTGTCTTTGATCTTAACCATGAAATCGGTTTTTGATCTTGTATTGTATACCTACTTGTATTTCTTACTCATATCTGATCAACATTATATTATCATTTATATAATTAAAGTATGTATACTAGTAATAACAGCACACACCTACATTTTTTTTTTTTTTTTTTTGTTTATTTTAGTTTTATTTAAAACGAGCTTTGGTTTTATCTTTAAATAAATAAACAGAAAATAATAAGTATACATACATATGTATGTTTTTAGATCAACGTTATCAGTGCGTTGATACCGGCAAAAATCAAAATAAAAACAATACAAAAAAAGCTTTATGCATTATAGGTAGTTATTATTTTGTTTTTTTTTTGCTTGAATATATGATTTAAAAAAAAAAAAAAAAACAACAAAAAAAAAGCTTTTATATGTTTACGGACATTGTTAAAAATTATAGGCAAAACTAACCATTTGACTATTTATTGATTAAGTTTTCTTTTTAATAATTATTTGTATATTGTGTATATGGTTTATGTTTTTTATTGTTAATGTTGCTATAGTTATTATATTATATAAAAAAAAAAAAAAATAACATATTTATTAAAAAACAAAAAAAAAAAAAAAAAAACTTCTGATCATCATTATTATACTGATTCTAAAACTTGAACTTGAAAATGTTAATATAGCAAGTTTTTTATTTTAATAGTTTTAATATTGTTTTTTTTTTTTTTTGTTTTTTCTTCTGTTTTTTATAAAAAAAAAAATAAAAAAATATGTATGTATATATATTTTATATTATATTAAATTCATTTTGTTTAAGGCATCGCAATAAAAACGTTCATATAAAATCGGTTAAAAAAAAAAAAAAAAAAACCATAAACTAGACCAAAACCAAAAGTTCTAAAGCCTAGTATTTTTAAATTTATTTGTTTATTAATTTAAAAAAAAATTTTTTTTTTAAGTTTTTTATTTTTTTATAATATATACTTAATTATAAAAAAAAAAATAAATAAAATGTTTAATTTAAATAATTTTATTTATTTATTTTATATAATAAATTCAATTAGTGCTCAATTTTCAAAACAAAATTTTTATTCAAATTTAATATCAAAAGCAAATTTTTACTATATAAATCGGTATGTATATATTATGTAATATTATTATCTAATAAGGCATTAAGATATATATATATATATATATATATATATATATATAATATAAAATAATAATTAGATAAATTCTTGATATTTATTTATTTAATTTTTTTTTTTTTTTTAAGAATTTTAATACTTATATTATTTAAAAAAAAAAAATTTTTTTTCGTTGTTGTTTTTTTGTTTTTTTTTTCTTGTATATATTTAAACTTATTATTTATTTGTGGTGTATATAGTAATCCTCAAAGAAGTGAAATTTTAATAACAAATTTAAATAATGGATTTACATCAAAAAGTGATGATATTAAAGTAATTATTCATGGATGGAATGCAAATCGAAATCATATTTCTATATATCCATTAAGAAATGGTAAGTTAAATAAAAAAAAGTAACTAAAATTTAAATACATATAAATATAAATAATATAAGAACATTTTTACTTTAACTGAAGACTTTTTTATTTTAAATGAATATTTTTTAATTTAAGTGAAGACATTTTTACTTTAAAGTTTAACTGAATAATTTTTACTTGAAGTGTAGATATTTTTATTTTAAATGAAGAATCTTTACTTCAGTAATTTATGTTATATAAATATTTAATATATATATTATGTATGTATATATGTATATATTTAATTCTTGTAATTCATATATATATACATATATTTGGACCAGATATTTATATATATATCTGATATTTAGATATATACATATACATATATGTATATATGTAGATATATTGTATGTAATATTTTACTTTATTTTTAATACAAATGCCTTCACTTAAAAGTAAAAAATTTCTTCATTTAAAGTAAAAATTTCTTCACTTAAAGTAAAAATGTCTTCATTTAAAGTAAAAATGTCTTTTGTTAAAGTAAAAAACAAAATATAAAGTAAAAAACAATATATATAAAAAAGAATATGTTTTATAAATTAATATAAAATTATGTATTTAAAATATATATGTATATATATATACGTATAGCATATATTGCAAAAGGACATGATGCTGTATTTGTAGCAGATTGGGGTGAAGCATCACGTATTATATATTTTGATGCAAGATATTTTGTTAAACCACTTGGAATTAGATTTGCAAAACTTTTAAAAAGTTTTATGAGGTAATAAATTATTTATTTATATAATATATATATATATATATAACCTAATTATTAGTCATTTTTAAATTTTTACTTATTTTTTATTTTTTAGTTGAAAATTAAATATTCTTATCATGAAAATTGTATATGGTAGACAATATATTTCATAATCATTTATTTTTTTTTTTTTAATAATATGTTTTTGATTTTATTAATTAATTTTGAAAATTTTTGTTTTTTTCTTTGGGTTTTTTTTGGTGTAATTGTGATATTTAGAACTTTTTTTTTTTTTTTAAATGCATTTCTCTGCCACATAAATGTGGACAGGAAATTGCACAGCATTTCCTGTTTAGGCGTGTAAGTGTCGTAAGGGGGAATAACTCTTACGACGTTATTTTATACGCTCTTACCCACTAGGCCACCGAGGGAAAAAAACATAGCAATTAAAATTCAATTAATTTCGAATACTATATATTATAATTTAGTCATTTAAAAAGAATATTCTTAAATGTATAATTTAAGTTAAAGTTAAAAGTTTAAAAATTACATCAGGTGTTTTTGTAAAAGCTAAAATTATGTAATTAAAGTTTAGTTAAATTAAGAAAATTTTAAATTGGGGCTATAATCTTGATATAGTATATCTGCCGTTAGAAAACTACTTATACAATATGATTTTTTTTATTCTTTTTTACATTGAAATTTAAATTTTTGAACTAGGAGATAATCTTTTATATACATTGGAAGAAGATTTTTAAAAGGATTTTTTGTATCAACTGTATCAATGTTAATTAAAGAAAGATATAGCCGCGAAATTTTGAATTAAATTTTAATAATACTTCTATTATTTGTCCTTTAATTTTATTTTTCCCATCCATTAAAAAGCCTGTCAATTGTCGGATTTAAACCATAGCCAAAATAACTAGAGCTAAATGGTTAGAGCTGGTTGGTATGAAGTTTAAATTACAATGAATGCAACATGACATTGCCCTCAACAAAATATATTTCGAATGCATGTGTTTAAATTCTATTATACAAATAGTACAATATTACAATACGAGTAATACGTACTATTATACAATTAAGTAATAGTATACCATACTATACGATATGAAAGTTTAATCAGAATTTGTCATTTGTTGCAGTGCGACATTTCTTTTTGCCGTTTGTTTTGTTAAATATTTTAAAAATGTCGTATTCATGAAACTTGCTCTGCGGCATTTTATGCCAACAATCTAAAATGGTAATTTTGTACCGTACTCATTTTACTTCAGATTTAAAAACTACACTGAAAGTAGCTACAGGAATTTAACTAAAACTAAATGTAGATGGAGTTTTTAATTATGTGACAGTATATAAACAGTGCCGGCTCAAGAGTTGTGGCGACCTATGCACATTTAAAATTTTGCGCCTCTTCTGATTCAATTTTTTTAAATTAAAAATTTTGAATGAAAATGTTAATATTTTTTAATGAAATTTTCAGAGAAAGTAGATAATGTGGTTGCGTTCAAGTTTGCAGTTTAACTTTATAACTAGAAGTTAAATAGGAATTTTCTGATGTAGATATATGTAAAATAAGAACGACTAGTTGTACTTAATTTTTTTAAAAACTCCCATAAGACTTGTATAAAAAAAACAAATTAGGTCCAAGTTGAAAGCTTCTCTTTGAGCCTTATTGTCTATGGCCTTTCCTATAATGTAAGATATACTGCATAGAAAAATTAAAATAATTATATAGAGCTAAATGTATATTCTATGGGTATATTGCTTTAGAGTTTGTGTGCTTGTTACAAGTAATAGGAAAATGAAAATAATTATTTAGAGTTAAAGATAATAATATATTCTATAGGTATATTTCCTTAGATGAGTTTGCGTGCTTGTTGAATATTGTGTGGAATTTTTTTTGAGCAATTTGCCGCCCTTAATTTGGCACCCTATGCATGTGCCACTAGTGCCACATTGTCCCTAAGCCGGCCCTGTATATAAAGATCAAATCAGTACTTCAAATTTTATAACTGTTAGTGCAGATGTATTTATATATTTTTTTTATGCAGCTGTACTATAGTTTACATATAAATCGAAAGACTTGTGCATCTTTTAAAAAAATTTATAATTCGAATATATTTAAAATTTTTAAAATACATACATTTCTTTAATTTCCATTATAAATTTCAAAAAAATATAAAAAATATGTAAAAATGTTTGTTTGAAATTTTCTAATGTAACATTTGTGTCATTATGTGCACTGTAAGAAGAACACATATTACAACTGTCAAAATCGTTTTCACGTCTGTGGCTCAAGTTAATTTAGCTACGGTTTACACACTGCAAATAAAATTAAATAATTTATAACTACACTTAATTTTTTTTTTTCCTTGGCACTGCAATAAAGAGTATATGGCATCCACTAAGTCATTTATTTTTCATATTTGACTAAGTTTCAGTTTCTATGGAATCATTAATTTCATTAAGCCGTTGATTACTCGGCTGTAGCTATTGTACAAGACTATGAAACGTTTCTTTTTATTCCAACGCCATCTATTATCTTTTACAAGAATAATTGATACGATATATTAAAATTGTAATATATTTTTGATTATCCATACTAATTCGTGCTCCTAATTATCCAATTAAACAAATAAATAATTTCAATGTTATATGTCAGTTTCAGTTCTAAGTATATCACCAGAGTACATAAACAAAAACTTTTGCAAGGTCCTTTGTATCCTTTTTCTACAGTACAATCAATTTAATTAATAAAACAAATACAGGGGGCTTCAGTGGCCTAGTGGATTAGAGCGTATGAAATACGTTGTAAAAACCGATATAGTCTGGGTTCGAATCCGACACACGTCGTAAAAAAAAACCCCTTACGATATTTACAGCCACGTTTGAATAGGAACGCCTTACCTTGCCGTAAAATAATAGATTTTACAATTTAATAATTGTTTACTTGTTACAAAACAGTTCTATTGCAAAAAAAATATACCTATATAATCACCCATTTTTTAAATAAATAAAATTAGAAATAATCATTTTCATTTCCTAATATAAGTAATAATCAATTTAGTTAATATTCCTATAGATTTAGAACTAGAATTATTTATTTTATAATTTATTCTGTTTTATGTAGTTATATATAATTAACATTATTCTTGGCAATTTTTTTTTTTTATGTCGAATAGAATGTGACATTTTAATCATTTTTTTTAATTATAACTTTATTATAATTCAAACAATTAATTCTTTTGTAATTTTCTTCTATTTCAATTTTTAAATGTGAACAATATATAATAATAAAAATAATTATAATTGAATTCTATTTTTAAAACTCTTAAGTTAAGTGCTAAGTGTTAGCATATTTTTTTTTATATTTTATTTATAAATATCCTAATTTTTAAACAAACATTTTCGAGATAGTCATATGTTAAACAAATAGTATATACTCTTAAAAATTTCTTAAAAACTTTTAAACTTTTAAATTCTATTATCTTAAAACCAGGTATAACGTAAAACGATATTTATATATGTATATTTTATTATATTTTTATAATTTATAGACATAAAAAACAAAAAAAAATTAAAACGAAGATTTATATCAGATTTATACAAGAAGTGCAACTTGTTCTTTCTCTTTGTTGATAGTTCCTCTTCTTTCTAAAGTTAAGTTTTTTTTTCATAAGGGAAATGGGAATTTTTCAATTACCGCAATAATTTCCATTGGTAGACTAACTAAACCTTCCCCCTCCTTTAGCCAATATAATGGGATAAAACTCCTATCTGCTAATGCATAGTATATTGGTTTGGCAAGGAAATAAGAATAGGAAACGATAGGACAAAAAGATGCGGAAACATTGAATTGGGAGTGGTGGGACTGTAAGTAATCAATGAATCCGCCTATTACTATTACTATTTTACTAACAGTGAGAATAGCCATCAATATAAGACAACCCTACTATATTTTATATTTATAAAAACCTAAAAAAAAAATCTTTCAAATTCATTGAATCTATTCCAGAATGGTATAAATCTGAGTATAAATATATTTAGAATATTATTAGAATATTAGGTAAAATATAATTAGAATATAGTTTTAAAATTATTCATTTTATTATTCAATTCTCAACATTCTCCACTATGAGTAATCTTTAAAATTATTCCACATATCCAAAAAAAAATGAACAAGGCAGAATAAAAAATCAAAGATTTTTAAATAACACATTTTTCGAAACACAATAAAAATATAAAAACAATAAATTTGGCGGTTGAAAAAAGTTAGATAATTAAAGTTTCCCCAACTTTGAATAATCATGAGGAGTTTTCTTCAACCTTAAGAACCCTATCTATAATATAATACCATAATACACAAGATGTTGGCGAGACCTTGCCAACATGTAAAAAAATATATTTTATATCTATAATAAAACACTCACACTGAATGTAAACTAAACTGGCAATGATGATATTTCTGTATAGTTATTTAATAAATTAAAATTTTATTACCAGAGACACAAATCTTTGACTCAACAGTTCATTAAAAATATAAATAAATTTAGTAAAAGACCAAATTTTCCACTAGAAGTATTACCAGAGACACACACCGTCCATTAAAAGTGAGTACAGTCAAAAAAGGAGAAGTACATACTTAAAAAACACACATTTTCAATAAAAATAAATTCAGCAAATTTTTAATTTTTAAATTTGACCGCCAATGAATTGGTCGCAGCGGTAAATTAAAAATAAATTATTTTTATTTCTTATTTATAGAAGATTTCTGTTGGCGTTTTCAATCTTTGTTTTGGAAAATAAAAATAGGTACTCTTAATAAAATTAAAACGCCTGAAAGTGAAAAGAGCAAAGTTTATAGTAAGTCTCATATTTATAAGAAAAAAATAATAGGCCGATTTTATTCTTGATTTTGTTTTCATTAGTATAAAAGCTGGTAAAAGCTTCGTAAGATACTTTAAAGTAGTTTTGTTTATTTAGGTTGGAATTTTGATTTTTTAAGCTGAATTTTTGATATAACATAAAATATTCGAATTTTTTTATTAATATAAAATTCGGCAGACTTAGCTAATTATATTTCATAACAGAAGTCAGAAAATTACTAAATATTATAGAAACGGATATTTTTCTTAAAAAAAAAAAAAAAACATAGAAAATATCATTTTAGAAGCCTTCTCTCACAAAAGATTCATAATTTTGTACTAATTTATTATTAGACCATTAAATTAAAAAGCTGTCGAAAATGACCCACACAAAAAAAAAGGCCCCGAAAATTTATGAAATTACATTATCAGAGACATGAATCTTTTATTAAATATACTAAAGACCTCTTCCAAAGTACATTTAAATAAAATAAATTCAGCAAATTTTTTTCAAGCAAAAAAAAAATAAACGCAAAAGACTTGAAAGTAGTTTTGGTAATTAAAGTAATTTCGCGGCGAAAACAACTGTTTTTATCGACATAAAAATTTTTTTTTTTAACTAAAGAAAAATAGAGAGTCTGGTAAAATTTTAACAAATATTAAAATTATTTCGATTATTGGGATTGTTTTAAATGTAACAAAAAAAAAAAAAGGTCGTAGCGGTTGGTGTTGGTTGGTTTTTCGCCGGTTTTTATTGTGCACTTTTATACATGTGTTTCAAACAATTTTTGAGATATCGGCACGAACTTTTACCCTTTTTTTTTGAATGTGTTTTTAGCTTGGACCATTTTTTCTCAATGATTAAAAAACTGTCAAAAATTACCGCCACGAAAAAACGGCGAGAAAATATTAATAAACTGTACCTAACATTTTTAATTTTATGTGTTTAGATTTATTTTATGTTTTTTTTCTATTACAAGTAAGTAAGTGATTTCAACATTTTTTTAATGGTGCTGATGTAAAAATGAAATTTTTAGGTAGTTTATTAAGGGAGTCAGTATGCTACCGTAAATGTTTTTGATGTTCTATAGTAAATGTTCCGTAAATGTTCTATAGAGATTGTGCAATTGCACAGGGGATTTTCTAGTAATTAATAAAATCTGTAAGCATGTGTAAAAATATAATTTTTCCGTTTAATTTAAAAATTTTTTAATGGTAGGTACCTTAAGTTATAAAGTGACTAAAAATAATAAATTTTCAATTTTTGACCCCTAATACCTTGAGAGCGACGTAGAAAATAATCGCCCTTCTTTTGTTATCTTTAGATAGCTAGTTCGAGATTTTAACTATCCAGACCTATCCACCATTAAAATTTTTATTGTTCTATAATGATGTAAAATTTTTGTAAATAAACGGATATAATGACCGACAAAGTAAAACTAATAAGAAAATTTAATTTTGTTTTTTTTTTTTAAACGACGTACTAAAAACACCTTCTTTCTTGTCTAACCCATTATATCAATTAAGTTTTAATCAATTTTTCATCTTGATTTATTCAATTTTATGGGTTAATACTATTAAATTCCCTTTAAAACATTTTTATTAAAAAAAAAAAATTTCTGTTGACCTTCACTTTTCAAAAAATATTACGATAAACTTTAGAAGCATTGATAAAGTTACAAAAAAAAAAAAAAAAACGAAAAAAAAATTAAAATTATTATAGGTAGGTACGTACTTTTTAACATCTTAAACGTTTCTGGTAAAGAAGAATTTTTTAATAACTACTAAAATTAACAAGAAGTACCTACATACCTATTAATTTTAATTTTTTGTTTTAAGTAGCTACATATGTAATGTAGCTACATACATTATAAATGAATACTTAATAAACTTTAGAAGTATACTAACCGCCAATTCTATATTCATGTAGGAAGTAAAATAAAAATATTCAAAAAAAAAAAAAAAAATACAAAATTATAATCGTTCAGTAGATATTTTCATCCGGTTTCATTCTTTTTTAAATAAATTTTTTGCATTTTCAAAATTTTTGATCATAAATCACAATTTTTATTTTGTCCAAAAATTGAAAACTATAAAAAAAATATTGGTAATAATTTAGCAAAAAAAAAAAAAAAAAACAAAAGAAGAAACATTTAATATTTTATTCTAATTTGTTACCTGTATAATAATAATAATATGTGATGGAAGGAAATACAGTTATATTTCTTCAAAATTTAAGAATGAATATATAAATGCACTATACACCCTTCATTGACACGTGACGTGACTATATTAAATCAAAAAAAAAAAAAAAACCTTTAAAAACTAATTGATTATTGCCAAAATTTATTATTAACACAAACATGTTAAATATTAAACTAATCAAATGACAAACAATAAACATAGTAGTAATACTAATAATAATAGTTAACGTTCTTATTTTATTTTTTTTTTTTAAATTAATTAATTAATGCGGTATTTATTCACACAATAACAAAAAACAAACAAAAAAAAAAAAAAACAAAAATACAAAATTTAATTTACAAAGAAAATTTAAACATTAACAAAATCTTGAATTAAATTTAATATAAAAGAAAAAATTAACATCTTATAATACCTATTATGCTTTTGAACGAATTAACTATAAATTAGATACTATATAGTCACAAAATATTGATAATCATTTTGTTGCTGATTCATTCATTTTTCTCTATACCCCAAAAAAAAAAAAAACCTTCAAAATACATACAACAACTAATTAAAACTTAGCAACATTATTAATAAAATTAAATAAAATCAAACTTCAAAACAAAACAAAACATTATGAAACATAGTATGCATGTATTTACTAAAAATCATTTACATATACATACATAGTTTTTTTTTTATGGTCCATGAACTTGAAAATATAACGGAGGCAACATGATTTTATCAGACAATCTTGTTATACTTGTTTAAATTGATCATAATACTATTACGGAAGAATTTTCTACTTTATCATATCTTTATAAAAAAAGCTTTCTTCAACTAGTTTTCGGTTTTTTTTTTTTTTTTTTTGTTTTTTTCTGGTATTTATTATGATTTTACTTTATTTACAGAAAAAACAAAAAAAAGAAAAACCAGTATTCCCATATTAAAATTTTAATTTTTTTTTACCGCTATTTACAATAACGGTAGCTCATTTGTTATTGTTTTTGTAAAATTTTACATCATTAATCCCCATTATTTAATAATTTTTAATGTATAGAGTTATTTGATTTGTGTTAAATTTATGAATTTTTATGAATTTATAATTAGCCGGTTCCAGTTTTTACCCCAATGATGATGAAAAAAAATTAAATGACCTGATAAAAATTCAAATATACATATGTACCTACATAAGTATATGACTTTTAAAAGATAAATCAATCCACTTTGTTTAAAAATTTGCATTTTTTTAGCTCAAAAGTCATGTTTTTTTTTTTTATATGACGAAAGGAAGATTGCTGAGTTAGTTTGCCAAAAAAATTTATATAATTTATCTGATTTAATCTTAATACCGAAATATTATATTTATATATATAATTTTCGAAGTTGCATGACAGTTACTCAAATCCATTGCTCTAAACTAATCAAATTTTACAAAAGTTATTGCCATAAAACATGATCATCTTTTATAAAATTTCAGATTTCTAGCTTAACTAATTACATCAAGATAATATGATGTATTTTTTTTTTTTTTTGCAGTTTTTTGACAGTATTATGACGTTGCTTTATTTTAACCAACTTTTGCAAAGGTCGTTGGAATAAAATTTGTTTTCTTTTGAAAAATTTTCAGATAGCCATCTTAATTAAAGCAGGATGGAGTTATTTTCAAATTAATAAAAAGTTGTACGACAACTTCTTAAACTCTCCGGTCGAACGTATTCAATTTCAACAGCTAAGCTATCATTTATGTACATAAAACAGGAATGATAAAAATTGCTGGCAGATGAACGGATCGACGACGAACTGTTTAAGTCTAACATACTTAAGTCAACTTAGTATTGAAATCTGAGCAAGAATTTCATATATATTCTTCCATATCTATCTGGTCCCCTTTATGAGGCCATAAATAATTATATCTAATTAGCCAATCTATTATACCGTTAGAACTGCGTTCGTAACAAATTTCGACCAAAAAAAAAAAAACTAAACCTAAATCTAAACTTTCATTTGGTAACCGAAAAATGTAGTTAAGTCTTAAGATATATTGTTACATTCATGTTCCAAAACCATTTAAGTTGCCGCAAATCTGTTTCTGACTGACAATTTAAGTTACCAAGTTAAGTTGAACTTTAAATAGTTAAAATATGTTATTACCCGCTGACAATTGGACAAACAAAATCATGCCTCCAAAATTTAAACATAAAATTGATTTCTTTTAAGCACAATCAAAAATATGAAATAAAGTGGAAAAATTTGGAAGTTTTTAAACAAGTTTTTATTTAAATTGTAAAAATTTTAAACAGAAAAAAAAACCTGAAAAATGTTGTGCAGTGTGTCAAGTTTAAAAAACACAACCCAAATACAAAAAAAAAAAAAAAAAACAAAAAATGTGCAAAAAATGTTTAATCAAAGTTGGCGCCATTTTGACTACACACATGGTATAAATCTACGTGCGGAATCTTTAAAAATTTAATATATAAAAATATTTAGTATTTTTGTATCGTAAAAAAACTAAAATTATTTTTGTAATTTTGTAAATTAAAATCGAAAGTTAGAATCGAGACCAATGGAAGAAGCAAGTTGATGCTCTCACGAAGAATAAAAATAGGAAAAAGAAAAAAAAAAAACGAAAGTGATCAAACGAAAAATTCAAACAATTGAAGTTTTTTTTGTTAAAGAATTGTTTTCAGTGATTGATTACAGATACTTTTATTCTTGGCGAAGAATTCTAATCCATATACTATAAAAATATCTTAAGATTTTAGAAATTATTTAAAACGATTATTGCTTTTTAATAAAACAGAAGCGTAACAATCATCTTAACCGATGTAAAGGAAGGGGGGAAAATATTTTTAAACAAATTAATTAAATATTAATTCAATATTATTATTTTATTGAATTTTATTTAAAAAAAAAAAATTTCAAGAATATCAGATACAATATGTATAAATTTTAATTTTCCGCAATCGTATAATTGTTTTAATGTAAATGTGAAAAAATGTGTATTTTTATTATAATTAATTAAAGCGTTAGGAATCCATAAGTATTTGATAAATTATAATGACAGTTAATTTAAATTAAAAACTTTTCTTACGCTTAACCCCGCACGTGTCGTCTATCGACATGCTACTGTTTTTCTAGCATTGTTGTTTTCATAGCATATTGAAGGTGTGGTTAACATAAGACATAAGATTTTCTGATTCTCTAATCGATATTTTTTTTTTTGTTTTTTTTTAATTATAATTTGTTTACATAATTATTTTTTGAATTAATAATTATAGAGTGGATTGTTAATATAACCTTTTACGAAAGATATTATTATAATCATTTTACCTTATTAAAAGAAAAATATTATGCGATCATATAAAATAATTGTTTTTATTATTTCCTTCAACTGCTCACGCACCATTTTGACTTTAAGTAGTTCTTGATTTAAAATTGACTTGACCAAAGAAAACGCTCCAGAAGAGGCGCGCGCTTCTTAAAACGAATCATGTATTGACGTACCATATTAAGGTAAAAGATTCATACTAAGGTGATACTATCTTCTTCCTTTTTTTCTAAACAATGACATATTTGGATTGAATTACAATATCGTATTAAACAACCTTAAACATTTTTATTTACTTAATATAAAATAAAACACCCTTTTTACTTAAGGCACGACTCAGCATATATCCCGGAAAATTTAATTTTATGAAATTCTTTTACAAAATTTAAGGATTTTTAAGATAATTTTTTAAAGTGATTAAAATAAGATTTTATTTATTTCAGACTTTTATGAAAAGATGATTCAGAAAGTCAAAATTTATTCCTTATCTATTCCTATAACCTTTTGTCGTATGTCTTCTTAAAAATGTTTCACTACCAAATAAGTTGGTTTAATTTAAATACTTTTATATAAAATTGGAGTCATATATTAGATAGGGTAAAATAAAGGACAAATATTTTCAATTTATTATATTATTATTTAAAGCCATTTATGACTTACTCTATTTTATATAAGATAATTTCGAATTAAACCAACCTACTTATTTTACTTTATCTTAAAATTTTTTAAGCGGCTCCGTCAATAGACTTCACATTTTCTTGATCTTCACATTTAATCTTATATTAAATTTTTGTTTATTAAAAAAAAAAAAGATAGTTCTGTTGACGAGCCCCTTTAAAAATATAATAAGAAAAAAAACAAAAAGATAATTCAGTTTGAAAATTTAATGCATATATAGCTTCAATAGTTTCCCTAATCCTATAGTATACGGATAAATATATTTATTTGTATCATAACCTCAATTAGTTAAGATTTTTTAAAAAAGAGTTCAAATTATTTATCAAGCAATTTTCATCTTTTTATAACATTATAGTGCTTCATTTTTATTAAACATCTAAGTTCAAAGATCGAAAAAAATTTAAAGCGTGTTGAATATATACTTTTATATTCGAACGTGATATTTTCGAAAAATATTTGACGTATTTATCATATTATCATATTTATATACCTTATTTATATTATGCTAAATTATGACTTTTTTTTGTATGCACGTAAAATGTTTTTTTCATTTTTTTTTTTTGCACATTTTTAATTAAAACGAGATAGAATGTAAACCAACGGTTTTTAAAAGAGCACATTTGCAAAACACAATACAAACTCTTTAGAATTGTGACTTGCACAAAAATTTGAAAATTTAAGAAATTTTTTGTAATAAGAAAATATGTGAAAATTGAACTTTTCTGGAATTTTGAGGGGCTGTAACTCCGGAACCCTATATAACTAAGAAAAATCGTTAACATCCGTAATAATATATTACTGGACCTTTAATTTTTATGTCTTGCCGAAGAAAAATATGTATACGTGCTTAAGTTACAGGCGCCTAAAAATAGCAAACTCTCAATTTTTCAGCCCTAATACGATTAAACAGGGGGTTATCAAAATGTGATTTTGACATAACAAAATTTAAATAGTAAATTACAAACTTATACTAATTTTAAAAGTTCTTTTTGCTCTCAAAAATTCAAGTCCCTATTTAAAAGCGTTGCGGAGTTATGAAGATAGAAAAATAATGCAAAATTTGATTTTCACATAACGGTAAATTTAAATACTAAATTTAAAAAAATTGTATAGTTTTGATATTAATTTACAAAGTTAAAAAAAATACCTGTTGAATGACGTTTTCAGATTGAAAAATTCTGAAGCAGAACATGAGATATATGCATTTAAAAATAGGGCTTTTTCAAAGTTTGAGAAGCTGTAGCTCCGTAATGGATGGGGCTACATGAAAAAGTTGTTCCACAAAATTAATTTTTTTATGAGACCTACCCATGGTTAAAATTCGTTTTCTCTATTTTTAACTGTGTAGAAGTTTTGTAAACAGACGGACGGACGGACAGAGTGAAACTAATAAGCACATTTTTTCAAAATTTTTTTTTGAAATGTGCTAAAAATTCGGAAAAAAAATGCTTATTAATCCCATAATCTGTTTGCGCGACTGTTTGCCCGTCTGTTTAAAAAAATTTCTATACGCAGCTGCTCTGGGATAAAGCAGAGATATGAGAGATATGATAAAAATATGTAGATTGAAGTTATGTTTGGTTACGAAACTACAGTTGGTTTTTAAATTTATGGGGCCAAAAATTTTGGCCTTCTGTATCTTCCAAACATTTTTAGTCGAAAATATGGATCATTTATAACCGAACACAATTTTTGTATTCTTCTTCCGTTTTAATGGGGAAAATTAATAGTTTTTTTTTTTTGACTGCATTGAGACATCTGTCAAATTTTTTTTGGGTAAACATGAATTTTACTATTATGATATTATCATAATAATGTGTCAACCACTTTTAAAGCTAAATATAGAGTCTCCTTAAAATTGAAATTGAAGAAAGTTTCCCTTCATTTTTTAAATTTTCTTTACGCGTAGAAAATTTTCGAAAAAAAATTACAAATTTAATTAAAAAAGTTTAAAAATATTTTATACTTTAGATATCTTAGAAATGTGACTCTTTAAAAAACCTGTCTGATTTATTATCTTTTTAATGTGAATTTTCTGAAATATTTTAATAATGAACGCGTATAAAAAGTATATATACCTATTAATAAAACGTGAATACTTTAATAATGAATAATTTTATTATAAATTCATTTCATTATGTTTTTTTTTATCTGTAATTTGTTTATAAAATTAAACTTGTTAAATTAGTTGATCTTATTGGTATATAAATATAATAATAGTGCAAAAATTTGGAATTATCAAGGTTTATAGTGGCTATTAAATTTTTAATTCCTTGTATTTATCAACAAATTGTCCGAACAAAAAAAAATATCTATTAAGTATATTCTTTTTAATTTGTGACTTCTTAGTTCTACGGCATTGTACTTAAATTTTCTTTGTCTATTACAATAAAAATCCCACCATTATATTCTAATGTACTGATCCTACCATTAAATCCTGAAAATATTATTCGAAAGTAAAATTTGTTGTTAGAATTATTGTTTTAGTAAAATTATGGGAGAATAAAAGACACGAAATGGACTATTTACAGTTTATCAGATTTTAATATTTTAAGAGATATAGGTAACACTGTTAAATTTTTGTTTAGATCTATTGTGGTTCCCTTATTACTATGTATTATGAATTTTTCATTCAATTATAATACTTCTGTTAGAACTATACCACATCTAAGAAACTACAAATCTGTAAAGGGTTTATTGCTGACAGTTTATCGTCGGCAAAGTAGGTATACATAAATCTTGTTCAGAGTAAAATTTTGCAGTTTTTTAGTGTATGTCCAGGAAATTCTTCTTCCCTTGACAGAATCTGATGTATCTTCATTTTCTATTCAATTTTTAAGTGCCACTTTAGTCCTGGAAGTTTACTAACAGGAAAACTGTTAGAATTTCCAGATTGTTTTTACTGAATAGTTCCCAGAAGTTCCTTAGATTGTCTAAAGCCGGATTTTTCACTCTGTTGTTCACTCTTACAGTTCGAAATTTCGAAACGCCACTCGAAATTTAATCTATGCCACAAACATGTTTAAAAAAAAAAGGTTAAAAAAAAAACTTAAGATCCCAGAGTTCTGCAATTTATTTTAATTAAATTAACTAATAACATATATTTTTTTTTATATTATATCGTCCAGATATAAATATCTGTCAATATTTTTAGGACCCTTTTGCCTTTAGCATGTGAGTTATCTCGGTACAAGTATTCAATTATAATTATATTTAATATTTTGTTTACATTATTTTATTATATTTTTTATATATTATTTTTGACCCCTGACCTGGGTTTGAACCCAAGCTCTTTCGCCTGAAAGACCGGTGACTTAGGCACTGCACCTTTGATCAGATCTAATACATATATTATCTAATTTTTACCAAACTCATATTAATTTTAATTTTTTTTTTTTTTTTGTTTCAAAGGAAGAACAACATAAAACCAGAAAAAATTCATTTACTTGGACATAGTTTAGGTGCACATATATCTGGTATTATTGGAAATTATTTTAATGGAACTATTGGTCGAATAACTGCATTAGATCCAGCTGGACCACTTTTTGAAAGTTTTGTTACAGATGGATTATTACCAAAACATGCAAAATTTGTTGATTCCATTCATTCAGATAGTCCAATTTTAGGACAATCAATGCAACGTGCACATGTAGATTTTTATCCAAATTATGGAAAATTTGGACAACCTGGTTGTGAATTTTTAGATCTTATAACAGCCAGTAAATATTAATAATATATAAATTAATATGTATATATATATTAGATATATTTTAAAATTAATAAATAAATATTATTAATTATATTTTTAAGCTGCATGCAGTCATTATAGAGCACCTTTATATTATGCTGAATCTATTCAAATACCAAATAATTTTCCATCATTTTCGTGTACTCTAAAAGGTATCGTAAATTATGAATGTTATGAAAGCAAAGCAAAAAGAATTACATTTATGGGTGAAAATGTTGCCAAAAGGTAAATGTTTTTGTTTTTTTTTTTTTATTTTTTTTAAATACGAGTATATAATTTGTTTTTTATAATTTAATAAATTCTTTTCATTAACAAAAGAGCT
The DNA here is from genome assembly GCA_947095535.1 of Poecilobothrus nobilitatus. Taxonomy (NCBI): domain Eukaryota; kingdom Metazoa; phylum Arthropoda; class Insecta; order Diptera; family Dolichopodidae; genus Poecilobothrus; species Poecilobothrus nobilitatus. The sequence goes on along the minus strand of OX352774.1, from coordinate 79,801,018 downwards.
AGAGGTGTTTATTATTTACGAACGAAAAAGATAACTCCATTTGGTTTAGGAATGGATTCAGCATTACAAATAAAATTTAAAAATGGAAATTATTCAGATCTTTTACTAACAAATAATAAATCTACATCAAATAAAAGGAGTGTGATAAAAAATCAGGGTCCTAAAATACGATCTGTTTCAAAAGAAATACAATCGACTACACCATTACCACAGATCGTTACTAAATGTGATGACAATGAATTTACAAATTCTACAGATGAAATAAAGGACAAATCATCTTTTACAACAACAGAGATACCAAATAATTTAAAATATCTTCAAAATAATAATAATAATACTGTAAAAGTTTAAAAATTTTAATTTTAAAATACATAGTTATACATTATGTATAATGTATATAGTAAATAGTAATTATAAGTTAAGAGTTATATTGAATATAAGGTGTAAATAGAGGTTTGAATGTGCGTATAAAGATCATATTGATTAAAAAATAAAAATTTTATGAATAAATAAATATATCCGATGTATTTAATATATATATATAATATCTATATATACAAAATATTTTTAAATTATTGACAATATATATTATAGTAAAAAACTTATGTTGAACTTTGAGTTTTATTAAATAAAGTTTAAATAATTTATTATTATAACTTTATGACATTTTAAAACGTTTTTCATAGATTTTAATTAAGGTGTAGGGTCATAAAGCCATATTTCATGAATAAAATAATAAGAATATGACTTTATGACTCATTTGAAACGGCCATAAACTCATATTTTTATAAAAACAATTTGTGTATAAAGTCATAATTAATTTTTAAAATGACCAGGATAGCGCCTTGTACGTATGTATGTAAAAAAAATAATTGGGAAGAATTTTAGAGTTTGTTATAAAATCAGCTTTACAAAATCGCTTCATCACTTTTTACAAAATGAACTTTAATTCGAGAGAATTCACGATTTGGTTACAACCTTTTAGGGTTACAACAATTATTTTGAGAGTAATAGCATAGCATAATAGTAATAGCAACATAAAATTCTTTGTTGTTATAATATCTATAAAAAATAATAATAAGGTAGTATTTTATATAGTTGATAATAGATTTTCGAGAGAAAGATAAGTTTAATAAATTTACTTTTAAAAAAGTTTTATTCGAATGAGACATAACGCCATGAGGCGTTATTCCTAATATGACTTTATGACTCATATGAATGGGTCATAAAGTCATATTCCTGAAATATGGCCTTATTGCATATGGTTTAATAATACCTCACCTTTAATTTCATATACACATTTAGCACTGACTCAACAGTTTTGGCGGTCTGTTCATATTGAAATATTGTCCGCCAGCCCCATTATTATATTTTAAACTTTTTAATAATAAAAATACTGAGGCAGAACAGTTTATTCAGCTGGCCCTCATGCCTAATAGGCAAAGGGTTCTTAAAATTACCTGTTGGCATTTATGCCAGACTGGTAGAAAATAAATAAATAAATAAGTTCATTCAATCTATTAATAATAAAAGTTGTAAATAAGAAAATAATAATTTAGTAATCTAATCTTCAAAAAATTTCAGAGTCCTAAGATATAATCACTGATGTGAATATGTTGAGGTAAAAACTAATGTTTCGAGCTGTATAGTTGCAAACCTATTAATTAATTCATCTTATTTATTTAAATCTTTGGCAATTTCATGTTAACTTGATGTTGCCAGATGTTGATGTTATTTTTTGCTAGGATATAGGTGAGAATTATCGAAAGATATTACAGAGCAGTAAAACGAGCACGAGTCCTCTATGAGTATTTAGGACTTTAACCCAATAAACAGCACCTTCCTTTTTTGACCAAACAATAGTTTATACGACGTTTAGTACTCTTGTACTGTCTGGTCATTGATTTCAAATCGACAGGCATGTTGTGCACAAAGTTATTAATGTTCACATTGAGTCTTTGCACGTTGTAAATGTAATCATCACCAACCAATTCTCTGTTTCTGAGGCATCCAATTATTAATATCGTTAAGAATATTTTTAATCTCGAACAGCGTAAGTGTTCTTGTTAGGCGACGAAGACTAAGTGGAGAGAGCGTAAAGGTGACATTGGGATTCTTTATTAGATGAATTGCTCTGTTTTGCACTTTCTTGAAAAATTCCAATGCTATTTTAAAGTCTCCCAAATATGTGCATTTTACTCCATCTTCAGTCTTATATATGTTTTCTACGGATGTTAAAGATATTAGAAGGTGAAAAGAAGGCTTTATAATGATACAGGAAACCAATACACCCAAACCCATGCTGCTTCTTTAGTTATACTAAAAATATGGTTGGACCAAATTCATTTTTGCTTAAGCTTCATGCCCAAGATGTTAAGCTCGCCAGTATGTTGCAAAATTTCCCCTTGAAAAGTTAAGGTGGGAATCGAAGTGTTTCTTTTCCGAGAGACTGAACAGCACTGAGTTTTCTTAGAGTTAAAATTGACCCTGTTGATTTTGCCCCTATTTGAAATTTTGGCTAAATCGTGATTTAGCTCAAGTGACGTGGAGTCTTATTTAATAATTAAGAGCAAATTAAAATTAATAATATAACATAAACATATCTATAACTTACGCTTAAGTACGATTATGTATACTGATATGAAACAAAGAGTATAATCGTAGATCTCCAATCTTATGTGTATTTAATAATAACTCTAAATTATTAATATAAATTACAACATTTTATAACCAAGTTCATATTAAATATATTTTAAATAAAATTAGTACAAAATATTTTAATTATAATTTAGAAAAATATAATATATCTGTTACGTATACATGGCGCCCTACACGTGTGCCATATCTGCATCGCTTCTAAGTCGGCACTGTACATATTTATAAAACCAGAGGGCGTTTCTGATATCAAATTATTTTCTCTTAAAACAACTACTTTTCTCTGAAAAATAATACTTTATTTATATTTATATTATAATAATCTAAATCCGGAAGAGCATTGTTGATGCTCCAACCATTTAAACAATACATTATGAAGACGTTTTAAAGCTTGCAGCTATTAATTAAAAAAACCGGTTGGACAAGCGATGGATAAGTTATTAATAATGCATTTGGATATGTATAGGTCAGATCATCACGAATTATAAATTATTTCAAGAGTTAATTGGATCGCCAATTAAATCAATCATAATTATTATTAAAAATTTAATAATTAATGAAAAAAATTTAATAAAATAAAATCAATCAAAATTAAATAATTTGAAATGAATATTGGAATTTAAAGCACGTGTTCAACAATAAAATTTATAATTCAGATTCAAAATGTAACAATTTATAACAATTTTATTTAAAATTTCCTTTTCTTAAACAAATACAAAAAATAGAATTGAGTAAAACATTTATTTCTTATACGCGAAGAGAATAATGGAGAACGAATGTTTAAGAGAATAATAAATTTTCCATTACGTTTGTGACACCTTAATGGAGCCGAGTTTGATATAGACTCAAGTGTATTTGGATCAGATTAGAATCGAATTCTGAGTCGATTAGCCGATGTACGTCCGTACGTCCCTCCAAACGATAATTTAAAATATAAAGGAGGTATAGGATTCAGAAATTTTTACCACATCAATTTTGTAAATTATTAGTTTTGTTATTCAAATCCATCATGTTCGGCTAGCGAGTTTAAGTTGTTGTATAGAATCTTCTTTCTTTATATGAAAAGAACTAAGTGTATATTCAAGGTAGGTATCTCAAATTTTGTAAAAAGATGTCAAGTTTATATTTCAACTTTTGTAAAATTTGATTGGTTTAAAGCTGCAGATTTAGGGAGCTGCCATACAGCTTTTGTTTTTCATATAACCATAATTTATATCCTTATAATTTTGTACTTAATAAAACTGGACATCTAAAATTTTCTAAAAAATTATCAAGTTTTATAACTTTTGACAAATTTCGTTGCTCTAGCCCAAAAAGTTCAAAAAGCTAGCACGTCTTGGAAATTAATGAAGTTAAGCGTCTGAAATCTTACAAAAGATTGTCAAATTTTATGTCAATAACTTCTGTGAAATATAGTTGATTCAGACCAATAGGTTCGAGTATCTGTTATACAACTCGAAATTTCAAAACAAATATATATTGGTACTTAATGAAGTAAAACATCTGAAATTTTATAAAAGAAGATTAAGTTTTATGGAAACACCATTTATTATTGTTTATACAGAGATCCTATAGTTAACATAACCTACTCGATATGCTTCGCTATTTTGTAGTTAATCACAAATAAAAGCATAAAAAATAAATTCCAAATATTTCATTTAATTTAAAAATTAAAATTTTTCAGATAAAAATTATTAAAAAAGTTATGTTTGACTATGCGGTTGCTTATAAAATAGCTAATATCTGCTAATATTATAAACAATATTTTAATTGAACATAACCACATTTTTTTTGAAATTAAGTAATGGTATATTCAAATCAAAATTTTTTAAAATGTCTAACTGAAAATATCTTTTTTTTAGTTTTCAAACCAATAAATAAAAAGACAGTTAAAAAAAAAAAAACTCTTTTAAAAAATATTACATGTTCAATATTCAAGATCATATTTATTTGAACCCTTAACGCAACATATAGAACCTAATAGAACTCTTCAAAAATAAAATATATAACATTTTTTTAAAATTTTCATACAAAAATATAAAATTTATCGTTTTCTAAATTCGCAAAACAAATTACGATATACACAATATACGATAAAACGAAAAATATTAATAACATTTTCCAAAGTCACAAACCATTTATATTATATCAGTTGTATTGTATTCTGATTAAATGAAACAAATTGAATTGAAATGTTTATAAACATAAAAGCTATTACTACAATATTATAAATTATGTATAACAACATTTTCCCTGCTACATTTTAATTTTCTTATGTTTTTACCAGGTTAATTTTATAAATTAGATTTTTTATTAAATATCTATTTGACATTATTTATATCAAATTTTCTGATTTAAATAAAATTTAAATTTTTGTTTTGTTCGTTAAAATTCTTAAAGTTTTAATACAATCGATTTATAATTATATTACTTTTTAGTGATTACTTTCTCATATTATTTACAACACAATTACATACATACATATTATACCATAAAATAATTCCGAAAAATTATTTGAAATATTATTTTTATATAATAATATATTATAATCAGGGCTGCAAATCAACAAAAAATCGGGTTCAGGTTCGGGTTCGAACTGGAAAATTTTAGTGGGTTCGATCCGGGTTCGGGTTCGGATTCAAATTTTTTAATCAACATAACAAGTGCAGCATTATTGATTGCAAACCAAAATCTATTAATTTTACTTATGTATTATTTTTTGATTTATTTTATTTGCAAGTGCATAGTAGGCATAGAAATTAGAAATAGAGAAAAAAATTCTTGAAGAAACATGAAAAAAACAAAAACAAATTGTATTTACTTCTTCCTATTTGGAATGGAATATGTAAACTATAACTAGCTATACCAAAAGCAATACACATTTTGATATACAAGTAGAATATTCTCTCTAAATAATTTTTGTAGTTGTATTTACTTACATATATTTCTAGTAGGTATATTATTAGGTACGTACATATTTAAATTGCTAAGCATAATACGTGTGCTTACACAGTACGCAAATATGTGGCTATGTAAGTATTTTACTATTTTGTTTTATATTTTTTTTATTCTCAGTTTAAAATAAAAAAACATTGTTGAATTTGATTGCGAATGAAATGGTGAACCTGAATCAAATGCAAATTTTTTACTGGGTTCAGGTTCCGGTTCTGGTTCGTCAAAATGCTTGTTCCGGAGCGGTTTTGGTTTCGGGTACGGTTTGCTGCTCTGATTATAATAAATTAAAAATGATCAGGATGCGACTTTAGAGTTGGATACAAAATCAGGGTACATTTACATTACATTTACATACTTTTCCGAATATATATATATATATATACATAAGCATACACGGGATTCTAATTATCGGTTACAAAATATGTACATTCTGGAAAAAGAGGAAACCCTTACTGATTTTGAATCCAACTCTAAAAAACCTTCTAATTCAGAATCTGGCATTTAGATACATATATATATATAAATATATTCTGGAAAAAGGGAACACTCTGAATCGACTCTAAAATCCCCTAATTCAGAATGTCATATATTAATAAGTGTATAAATATTCTTTAAAAGGCGTATAACTCTGATTTTGATTCCAACTTTAAAATTTCTTCTAATTGAAAATCTCAATTCAGAATCTCACATATTTATATTACATATATTTGGAAAAAGCGTGTAATCTACATATTTACATATTTGGAAAAAGCGTGTAATCTAATTTTGTATCCAATACTCTAAAATCCTTTTTTTTATTTTTTTTACATACCTATATACTTATGCAAAGTGTCATGCACCCGGAAAATACATTATTTTTTCACAATCGTGCAATATTTTATCGTACTGACAGATAAAATCAAGAAAGGTTAAACTTAAGAATATTAAATTTTACATATTTGGATGTTATATGTTTCAATTTTTTTTTTTTTTGAAATTTAATTATCATATTTGCTGGGACTTGAGAGTCAGCAAACGAAAATGTAGCTGATGGTGACATGTCACAGCTCCCTTTGTCATAAGTCCCTAAGGGACTTTTGACACTTTCGATGTGTTTGTAAAATGATGTGTGTACAAATACATTTTCACACACACATCATTTTGTGTTTGTACAAATACATTTTGTAAAATAACACAAAGTGACATAAGTCCAAGTGTCCATTCTCCCTTTATGACATAAGTCTATTCAAAAGTGTCATAACTCCCTTTATGATTAATATTAGCCTTATAATTTCACAAATCGAAACTTTTATTATATACTTCTACATTGGGCTGGTCGATGGTCGGTTTCAAAATCAAAGTTGTTCCTTTTTCCAGAGTGCTGTATATATGCATATCCAGAGTGCTAGATTCTATATTAGAAAGTAAGTTAAGTTAGTTAAAAAATCAAAGTAGATCCTTTTTCCAAAATATTTATGAATTTCATTTGTGCGAAACTTTGGTTATAAAACCAGAATTGACTCTTTTTCAAAATCTTCATAGAAAAGATCTTCCTGGAAAAGATTGCATATCGTCATGCATCAATATTACAACTTTTTTCGTCATAATACTCTTTAAGGGTAGTACTAAGGGTAATACTCTTTATGACTTTTTTCGTCATAATACTCTTTAACTTATGGCACTTAATAAAATATTTAAGTGTGTCAAAAGTCCCTCTGAAAAAAAGTGTCATAACTCCCTAAGGGACTTATGACATTTTACAAAGTGATGTTTGATGTTTGTTTTACACTTTTGATGTTTGATGTGACAAAGGGAGCTGTGACATGTCACCGTAGCTGATACAATAAATTAAGTGTCTTCGAAAATAATATGAGCTTTCAGAAGTTGAAAAATGTCGGTTTATCTTTAGAAATTTTTCGTTGTGTTTTAACGGGCTATAATTTGAAAAATTTTGTTTTTTGTTTGAATTAGGATTTCTTATTGAATAAGTATTTTTTTTTTTTTTTGTACTGTAAGAGAGAATTACATGTAAAAAAAATAATTAGGAGCGATTTTAGAGTTTGTTTCAAAGTCAAATTTATACGTTTTTTTCCATAGAACTACATAATATGTATATATTTGAAAGATTCTGAATTAAAGCGGATTTCAAAATTGAATATAATAAATGAAATACAGTCATTTGATAGTATCCTGGCAAATGAAAATACAGGCAAGTGATTCCCAGCTAAATGAATATGATAGTAATTTGTATAGTTAGTAACTCCTAGCTTATGATAGTAACTTATATAAAACAAAATTTAAATTTTTTTATTGAAATCTGTTTTAATTTCTTTTTGAAATGGGAAAGGTACTATCTAATGAAATTAAGGTCCGCTGCTGTTCTATAATTTTTCAAAAGGAATTAATGTCTATGAGCTGTTACGCCAATAAATTTCGCGAGCGTTCTGTCACTACATCAAATATTTTAAAAATATTTTAAAAATCTTGCAATCTTGCAATCTTATACGTCAAATGGTAATAACAAAATGCTTGGGTTAAGTGTATTGTGGCAACACAAAAAATAAATGTTTCAGCTTGCAATTATATAATAAATTAATAATTTAAGTTTTAACTCAATTAATTTTAAACTTGGTATTTTATGATATTGTGGACTGTGGCATATTTTCCATGGTATGATATCATATACCCACACATATATGTTTAATTTTATATACATTTCTCTTACAAACATATATCTTATATTATATAAAATGTTTATGATTTATAGTCCCGATATTTTCAAGGTTATTGTTAAGGTTAAAATAGAACCTCGTAGAGGGCAGATAGCAGCATTAGCGACAGAAATCTGTTGTTTAAAACACAATCTGATAGAGAACAGCTGCAGCAGAATATGTTAATGTCATTATAGTAAAAAAAAAATGTTTATAAAAAAATTTAAAAAAAATAAATAAATAAAATCCTAAATAAATTGAGTAATTTTTTCCTACATTATAATAATTTTCATAATTAAAAATTTTAAATAATTTTTTAAAATTGCCTTTGAATCTTGGATGCTGTTTCTTTTTATCTTAAATGTTTTATTTTATTAGGCAGTTGTTTGTCTTTAATATTTAAATGGCGTTTATTTAATTTGACAGACAGAGCAGAGGGCTGAATATTAGAATTATAGAAATGAAAAAATAGCTATCTCTTTGCTGTTGTCGCTGCCACTAACATATTCTGCCAATAACATAATAATGCAGCTCCCGCTGCCCTCTGTTAGGTTTTATTTCTGTTATCAATCTTATTTATGTACCTTCCACATCCTATCTTTTCCTCTTTTCATTTATTATAATAAGCAGGACATAAATCAGTGCCATATACATTTTTTATTAGATTAAAAATAAAGGTTTTTTTGATATCTCATTCCCATGAAAAGAACTCTAAAATACATTTCATTATTATCTCTTTTGATTGTTACCCATATCTATACCCGCACCTAGACAAATAAAACAGCAACTAATTATAACATTTACATTAATTCTTTTTTTTTTTTTATCAAATTTTATATTACAACTGGCAGGCAATTAAAATAATTTTAATATTAAATATTAAAACATATTATTATGTAATTCTTAAACAAAAAAAAAAAAAATATATAATACATATATATAGTAAGCATTATAATAAACTTAATTTAAGCTATAGCACATAAATTACAAAAAAAAAAAACAAAAAAAAAAAAAATACATAAATTTATTTGGAATAATTTTAAATAATTCGGAATTTGTTTTTTTATACATATATAAAACATTTCTACACATTTTTTTTTAATAATCATCAATTGATAGAATTGGTCTAATCAACATTGTAACCGCATATAATGAATAATTTGAACCTCTAAATCCATTCCAATACATTCCTTGAAATTGTTTTGATGAATCAAGTGGACCATGCAAATATTGTCCCATTAAATTGCTAAAATATAAATAAAATAAAATTATATGTAATATAGAAATTTGATTTATGTATAATTTTAATATTATGTACATACATACATATGTATTATGTATAATTATATGTACCTTGTTTCACATGCATTATACCACCAACCTCCTGTATGAGATTGTGCACAATTTCCTTCTACCCATCCATCATTATCATTATCATATGTTGAAAATTTATGAGATGCTGAATAACGTAATGAATCACCAGCTGTACCATTATATTCACCAAGTATATTTAATGGATACATTTCATTTTCATTACCAATAGCAAATGCATCATATCTAGCAAATTTAATTTTATCATCAAAATCTTGCATTAAAATTAATAATTCATGTAATCGATTTGATGTTAATGCATGTAATTTATCTAATCCAATAAAAAATTCACCAGCAAGATTACCAAAACCATTTTTATATTCTGACCAATGTCTATAAAAATTGATTACACCATCAAATCTATGTAAAATAACAGTCCATCCACTACCATGTTGTTCATGTGTATAACATTTAACATAAAATGATCCAATTGGATTTTGATTAATTTGAATTTTATTAATATCATTATCTTTTATTTGATCATCAATACAATTTGATGGTATTATGGTATTTGATGTTTTTCTTAAACCATTTGATTCACATAATTCTGATCTAATATTATTTACAGCATGATTAATATATTGTTTAGATGGTTGTGAATGCTGTTTTCTTTGTACTTCTCTAAAATTATTTTGTAATTTTAATAATAGAAAGAAAGAAAAAAAATAATAAATTAAAATTAAAATTATTTTTAGGTTATAATGTATAGTAAATGAGTATTGTTATACTTAAGAATAAAATAAAAAAAAAAAGGGTTTTTCCCTTTTAAAATACAATGGAAATTTAATTGTTTTTTTTGTTTTTTTTTTTTGTAAAATAAAATGGGCAAAATCTTGTATCTAAGCATAATATATTTAAAATTTATAAATCTTTTCGATTGTCTCTTTGTATTTTTAAAAGGAGGATAAGTATAAAAAAGAGGATAAGTAAAAAATGTTTTAAAGTTTTACTATACGTGATGGCTATTGAATGATGTAAATATAATTTAATTACGAAAATTATTCATATTTATTTATTAATATCACAAGTTTTTCATTTATTTTTAAGTCATTTTTATATTTTATAACAAATTTTATATATAGTATTTTTATACAGGGTGTTTAGGCCTGAAACATTATACGAAAAAAAAAGGTGTTAACAAGATATGAAAAAAAATTGTTTTGGAATAGTGATTCTATTAACAAAAAAAAAAAAAAAAAAACAGTTAGAAAACAACAGATTCAAAATCTCAAGACAACAGAATCAAAAATTTTCATATTTCTATAATAATACCCCTATGTACACATTTTTCTTTTTTCTAATTTATAGCATATCATATAATATACTATAAAAGGATTCAATATTAATTCAAATTGTATAAAATATGTAAGTAACAGCTTTTATATGAATGTCTAACAAGTTTATTCCACATCAATGTTTTCATCAATAATGGTTAATATAAATGGACTATTAATTGATGACAACTGCATGAGAAATTAATTGATGATAGTTCTATTCTCATTCAGTTCTCATCAATTTTCTCATCAATCTAGTGTCAAAGCAACCTAAGGGAGAAAAATGGCTTCTTTTTTTTTAAATTTTTGGTAATTTTCAAACAATTTTTGGAAGTTTATTAAGTCATGTGAAAAGAAAATTCAGTTGACCTATAAAAAAATAAAGTAACGATTGCAAGGAAATATGAATTCAAAAGGTAAGTTTTTATTATTATATCAAAAAATGTATACGAAATTGATAGTTCAACATGCATGCGTATATATGTTAGCTTATCAATTTAATTGTCCATAATAATGGACCATTAAATTGTTGAAAAAATTTATGTGGAATATTTTCAACTTTGTTATTTGTACCTAATATTACAAATTTATTTTTATATTTTTGATTTCCATGTATTTTTTGTAGCCATGTATACATAACGAAAAATATACCTACACCCTAGATGGTAGTGGTATTTTTATTAGAAAAAATGTAAAAAAAAAACCATTTTAATATACGTTACTAGTTAACGAATACACTAACAAAAATGTATACAATATTTAATAAATAATATATAACACATACATATATGTATATTATAATACATAAATATTTATAGGTATAAAATTATTTCATAAAAATATTTTCTGAATTCAAGTTTCCTTATTTTAAATATCTCTTCAATCATCATCTTTCTTTGAGCTCTCAATGAGACACCTTATATTTTTATACGTATATTTTATAAACTTTTTTATAGTACCTACTCTTTTCAGTACTTTTTGTAACTGGTATAGCTTCTATTTCAACATCTTGTATAATAAAAAGGTTTCTTTCATGTACAGTTGATTTGGAAGCCATCAATTCATTTTTTGTTTTTTGTTTTTCTTTGTAAAGGTGCCCTATGGCCTAATATCTTTTTATTTTAATTTATTTACATTATTCGATTATATTTTGATATTATTATTTATTTTTATTCTAATAATTGTTTGTATTATTTATTAGTATTATTAATGCCGTGGTCTATTATTACATGTGTATAGATACTGTTATTATGATCATTGCTATAGTTATTGGTTTAATTTTACGTAATTAAAAAAAAAAAAATTTTGTTTGAATTTTGTTTTCACTTTGTCACTTTTGCGGTTTAAGATAGAAAAATGAAATTTTTGCTATTGATGGGTCTTATAGGCTCTTAGGATAAACTAACGCTGTACAACAACTTTTTTATATTGTTCTGCTTAATATTGTTTTAATCTGAGCACCCCAAAAGGCAAATTCTCTTTTTTAAAAAGTAATATCAAAATTGTAAAATTTTTTGTAATTTAGTATTTAAATTTACCGTTATGTGAAGATAACATTTTTGATTTTGCTTCCTTCATAATTTGGGCAGGCTTTTAGTAAAAACCTAATGAAAGATATGAGAGATAAAAGATCTTTCAAATTTAGCATTAGTTGCCTTAGAATTTTTTTTCGTATCTTCTCCTGCTTAAGAGCTATTCGGTATCAAAACTTAAAAATATGCTATTTTTAGACACCTCTAACTTAGGTAGCTGTACAGCTTTTCTTTATTATGTAAGTCAAAGTAACAGCTTTTCTTTATTATGTAAGTTTTTTATTTTTTTTTAATGCATTTCTCTGCCACATAAATGTGGACAGGAAATTACACAGCCTTTCCTATTCAGGCGTGGCTGAAAAATGTCGTAAGGGGAAATAACTTTTACAACATGTGCAGGATTCGAACCCACACTATCTCGGTGTTTGCAGCGTATTTTATATATGCTCTTACCCACTAGGCCACCGAAGCCCCGTCTAGTTATTATAACACATCAATGACAAAATTCCAACTAGGAGACTTTTTGTCATAAATTGTGTTCTTTACCATTTTTTAACCCCTTTTTAAAAGTTAAAATACTACATGCATTGCGAATATATGTATCACAGATCAAAGTAATTAACAATCACAGATGATAATTAAATGGTAACAAGACGAAACGAAGCCAAATGAGAAAAGAAAACAATAATTAATTTTATAATGAATCAAATTTATTGCAAGCAACAAAATACAAATTATTACTATAGATTAACGAAAAAAAAGAAATAATCAGCTAGCCTAGAATACAAATAGCCATTTCAGTTAGAAGAAATTATTTAACTCTTCCTTTTTGTTTTTTTTAATTGTTTCCTTATTTCCACTAGATAAATTGAAATATGTTAATAGGATAATTTGTTATTACATACACATTATTACATGCTATAACATCTCTAACACGTACTATACTTATGCTATCAAATCAAATCGATTCAATGTATTTCAGGTCCAAGATGTAAGATGTAAGACAATAATTAGTAATAATGCATATTTTGGACTTTCGAAACAACGGTTAAGGGCTCATTGTGACCCAAAATCTATAATTGCATGTGCACCTTAATAATATTTGAAAACTGTATCTTCAAGAATGATTCATATGGGAAATGAAAATTATTTAGAAAAGATATTTTAAAATTAAAATAAATATTGTTAAATAAAATCTTTATATCGATACCTATAATATAACGGTTATATGAGTGACAATAAGAAGTTGAAGATACATTAATAGATACATAATTTATTGTTATACAATCTGTTTAAAGTAAAAATTAATTATGTTTTAGAAATACTATGCTTTAATTCTATTTTTTATTCCATCTTTTCTGTTACAAAATTATTATTTTTTTTTTATTTTATATTTTATATGTTTTGTAATCAATATTTTCATGCTTTAATCCATTCCAATCAAAATAATAATTTAATTTTTATAATATCTATTAATAATAAATTGAAAATATGAAATTTTTTTTTTTAAATTGTATGAATTTAATGGATATTAAAAGATGTAAAAAATTTTTGAAGGCTAAATAAGGTAAAATAGATTTAAATTAATCATTGCAAAAAAAAAAAAAAAAAAAAAAACAAAAAATAAACTTAATATACATTTATTTATTTGTATAGAATTCAATTATCAAAACGTCAAAAGAAAATGTATTTCGATTAATCAAATTTCAAAATTCGTTATTGAAAAACTCCACAAACTATTAAATTAATATTTAAAAGAAAAGAATGATTCAATTTATATAAGAAAGTATTGTGAAAAAAAATTTTATTACAAAAAAATTATAAGAAGAAGAGGTGAAATATCATTTCATGATCCCAAGTTTCCCATGATCTCACATCAAACTTTATTAAGCTAATATTTTAAATTACAATACAACTTATCTATAACATAACGTACAATTAAATTAAACACTAACAAGTAAATTCTTCTTCATAGTAATTTTTCGTTATATTTTAAAAATAAATCTATTAAAAATAATAGAAATATTTTTATTTTAATGATTTATTTTCATTATAAAAAAAAAAGGTTCGTTTTATCGAATTCTCACTGTATTTCAGACAATATATCTTGTATTATCAACAATTTAGACCTTTATTGCATCTATCCATTATTTTGATTAAAATAAAATATCTCAAAAAAAAACTTTTAGTTATTAACTTATTACTATAATTATTAAATAATATTTTATGAATCTTCACAAATATTCAGGAAAATAAGCAAAAAAAAAAAAAAAAAGCGTGACCAACCGATCAAAATCAAAAGTGGGAAATAATTGTAAAAATATAATATAATAAAATATTGAAATTAAAAATTTAGGTTACGGAAATATAATCAAATCGTGGGAGTAAGATTGATATCAACAAAAAAAAAAAAAACAAATTATAAACAAATGAAGATATAATTCAAAATGAATAAATGAAAAAACAAAAATTTAATCTTAAAATAATTTAAAAAAAAAAAACATAAGAATTACAACAAATTTTTTTCTGCAATTTTTTAGCCAATTCATTCGACGGATGGGATACCAAAAATTTTTTTTTTCTTTTTCAAATGTAAATAACACTAATCATAAACACGAAAACTAATTTTTTTAATTATATGGATTTATTAATTGTATATACACAGATATGGTCATTAAATTATGTGCACTTTTAATTTAAAAATTTTTTTTTTTTAATTTTTAACGAAAAAATTGATTTTTCCCTTGTTTTTTCCATTTTCCTTTTTTGTATAATATATTTTAAAAATTTTTAATTTAAAATAACGGTAAATTAATCTGATCACATTTTTCACAGCTCATCATCAAGCCAGTCAAAAAATGTTTAAGAAAAAAATTAAAAGATTAATTTTATAATTAGGTTTTTCTCTAAATAATAGATGTCGTGGAACCTATGATGTTACCCAATTTTATATATACATAATGGCCGATAAAACAGCTTTTTTAATTATAGAGTGTTTTAGAAACTTAGGACTAGTAACATGAGCTGTTAAAGAGCTGTGTAAAAAAAAAAGAAAGTTAAATAATGATATACTTATTTCTAAGAGTTGAAGAAGTTCTCTGTGTCAGAATCGTAATAAAATTACACAGATATCCAGTGCGTAAAATTATACCGCATACTACATATTAATAGCATATTTTACAAAAATATATTTTAAAAAATTTTGGTATCGCTATCTGTCAAAATTTATTTATTCCATAACGTACTCTAATTATTTTTTTTAATTTGGAACTACTTATGATACGACATTTTAAAAAATGTTCTTTATTTTATGTCCTTAATTTTTAAAAAATGAAAAATAAATTAAAAAAGCATTAATTATAAATTATTAAAATTAAAAAAATTTCCATATAATCAAAGATCAAAAATTTATAGTGTTGCTAATTTAATGACCAGCACTGTACTTTTTTTTTTTTTTTTATAAATATGCATAAAATGTAAAATAAAATAAATAGTAAACTCACCTTGAAATTTGTAATAAAGTTGAAACATTTTTTTTAACTCCCATTAAATCTTGTTCAATATTATATACACCGGAACGTACTGAACTTAAAAGTAGTCCCAATGATGTTATCATTGATGTTAGATTTTTTAAATTTTCATTTGAATCTAAATATGTTTCTTGACCATTAGATCTAATTTCTCGAATTACCTGACCTTAAATACACAAAAAAAAAAACAATATGATATTTTTAATACTTAAATTTAAATTTAAATTATTTATTTAATTATAGGTTTTGAGGGAATAATGAGGGAAAATTGTTATTTGATGAACACAGAACACGGTATTAATTGCTACAATTATGCATAAGAAGTGTATTTTTCTTTTTATTATTTTATCACCCGCATTTCTGACATCATATCCGTTTGTTATTATATTATTATTATTATATAGTAATATTATAAGACTAATTTATTTCTTTAAACTTGTAAAAATTATTTTTTTACAACCATTCAATTCAATTGTAGAAAAGATTTTTATTATAGGGATTACAGTGTGCGGGTTGTTCTTTTAACTACAAGATGCAAAATTTTTAAGTTCTTTTTTAAAAATTAAAAATTTTATTAAATGCTGAGTTGAAGATGATGAGAAAACGACTCGCATATAATTTATATAACTATAACTATTAAACATATTCAAAAAAAAAAAAACCAATTTTCTAGAATTGAAAAATTAAAATGAATTAAAATAACTGCTACCATGGTCACATTAACACTTATCACTTAAGTTTATCCATTTCTGGCTAATTTGGCTGTAGCTGTTCGACACCAGATGTTGTTAAGTCGGCCTCGCCTCCTTGGGATTCCATTCTAGGACCATTATGGTTATATTTGTTTGTTCAGGAAAACAGGAAAAAAAAAATCAGAATATTCAGAGTATTCGTATTACTTTAACCATATACCATATTGAAAATATGTAAAGTGTCTGATCTAAAATATTAAGAAATATCCCAATTGTGTCGTGCTATATATAAAAAAAAATGGAAACATTCACAGGGCTTTACAATTTTTAAAAAAGTCAAAGAGTATAAAACAAAACTAGAAATTGTTTATTAAAAATAAAGCATTGAAAAGAAAATTATTACTTAAAGGCATTAGAAAAAAAGAATTACACTGATATTAAAGCCAATTAAATTTTATTTATATTTTAAAAGTATAAACAAATTCTCTATACTAATGGTCAAATTTAATCAAAAAGATTTGGAAAAGGTAAGATTAAAAAAACAAAAATAGATAGTTTTTTTTAATTTAGATTTAGTACTTTTGGGAACATAAATTTGTTTCCTTTCGGATGTTAATAATAAAATATGTTTCTAAGTAAAAATAAAACCGTTATTTTTTTGTTTTTTGCATTGTAATAGTTTTAACATTAGGTTAAATATTACTTTAGATCCTCACTTAGATCCTTAGGTGCTTGGACACATGAATAAATATATTTTGCTATGGTGCGGGTTCCCGATGACATCATTAAGGTGGTCAAATATAGTCCTTCAAAGTTTAATTTTACAATTTGGTTTTTTTGTATCATATTTCCTGAACTATGGACAACATATTATACTTATCTGAATGTTTGAAAGTTTACTTTCTAAAACTATTCACCTTTTTAAGAAATTGCAAATATTTTATAGTTACATAATGTAAAAAACTCAATTTTTAAAGTCGAGATTAAAGAAGTAAAGAGGTAAAATTTTAATATTCTTAAAAATTGAGATTTTCTTTCCCTTTCTAAAATACGTCAACCAATTTTTGTAGATGAAGTTATTTTTAAGTTATAAAACAAGATTGCTGAAATGGACATCCCACAATATAAAAATTTAATATAATGTCATATATAGAATGAAAATGAAAATGAAAATACGTTTAACAAATGGAATACGCTGATTCTGTAACCAACTTTAAAGTCCACACTAACATAATATTTTCACATGCTCTATTAAAATATTTTAATATAATATTAATTCTAAAAAGTAAAATTTGTTTGTTAAACGAATTTTAATGCATATAACTTTATACAAAATTTTTACATTTTTAGGTGTCCAGGCATGTTTCTGTAAAGTTTGAATTAAATTAAAGTTTAACCTACTGTTCGTCAGTTTTTCTATTCTCGAAACATATTAACGGACTTCTAAACATCCTGATTTATAATATTCTTAAAAAAACTCTCCTCTTCCATAAAAATAAAATTCTGCTTTTGTAAACCGTTTTGATTGTCTTTAAACGGTTCGCATAAAATAGTCAGTTTCATGAAATTGTTGAATTCATATTTCTAGCGGTTAATAAGTTATCTGTCATAACACTTTTGTGAACAATAAATTCATGTATAACGAACAATGTAATATCATAATATAAGGATATTTGATTATTAGGTTTCGGAACAGAATTCCGAAGGATCAAAAAAACTTATTTAAGCTTATTTAAAATATATGATAATTTTTACTTTTAAAGAATTGGAATTTATTATATAAATATCCAATATTTTACGAATCCTAAGCCCAATTTAAAATAAGAACAATCTGAATTTTAAAAAGTTTTAGTTAAGTAAATTTTAAAATGTACATACACATATTATATAGAATATTAACATTTAATTTCAGACGCGAAATTATTGTTTATAAAGCATTTTAAGGTATGACTACGGTTTGGCTACTAGATCTCAAAAGTTTCGTTTTGTCGTTTCAAAATCTCACGTGTTAAATACTCGTGCCTCAACTTCAAAATAGATTTAAAAAAAAAACTGTCGAAATTTTTTTTAACATAGAAATTCGACTTTTTTCCAACTATTTATGTTTAAACTTTTCTGGTTATTCGACATTTTTTTTTTTCAACAAAAAGACTGGCTCTCAATAATTTTTGTATTTTTTCAATTTTTACTTTTCCTCGAGATTTTTTAAAAAATATCGCGAAAACGCAAGAAATTGAAACACGAGATTTTGAGACGCGATATTTTAAAAAACGAAATTTACAAAAGCACGAGATTTTAATATACGAGTTTTTAATTCGCGAGATTTCGATATGCTCCCTATGAATAATTATATAATATTTAATTCTATATACAATTCATATTTTTTTAAATAATTAATAATTTATGTTTAAAAACTAAACAACAAAATAACAAAACGAAAATGTTTACTTCAAAATTAAGTGTTAAATTTAATTAAAGGCAAACTTTACAATATGAACGTGACTTCACAAAAAAAAAAAAAAAATAAAGCTAAAAATTTGTTTAAATTAATTTGTTTAACAATAATCAGGTTAGTCACCTCTTCTATTTATGTGGTCAAATAACGCAGTAACAATTTTTTAACAATTTTAATTATAAACTATAATAACTGTTGATAATTTTTTTTTTTTAAACTTTAAATACCCTTGTCATTGCTCTACTTTAAGAAAATGAAAGAAAACGAAGTTTCTTTGAAAATAGATTTTTTTGTAGTAGTTATATCAGATCTACGAGTAACTTTCATTTAAACACTATTTTCATGGTTATTGAATTCTCATTTAGTTTTTAATCCGTCCAACATAACATCATTTTTTTTATACTTTATATCGGATTAAAATTTTATACTCATTTATACTCATAATTTATACAGATTTTCCAATAATATAAGGATCATTTACTAAGTCATTTTATTATTCATATTTGGCTAAGCTTCAGTCACTAGAATGAGTAGTTTCACTAAGCCGTTAATTAGCCGACTATATCTACTGTTAAAGTCAAGCCAATAAATATTTTTATTTGTCGCACTGTCTATTATTTAATACAAGAAATATTAATTGTTTTTATTGTATTATACTTTTATATGTATGGATGGGGCCTCGATAACCTAGTGGGTAAGAATGTATAAAATACGGTGTAAGCACCGAGGGAGTGTGTGTTTGAATACCACAAACGTCGTAAGAATTATTCCCCTTTACGATATTTACAGCCACGCCTGAACAGGAAAGGTAATTAAGGTAAATAAGGTAATTTCCTGTCCTCATTTATGTGGCAGAAAAATGCATTAAAAAAAAAGAAAAAAAAAACTTCTATATATATCTGTACATCTCTGTTTATTTTTTTTTTTTTTGAAATTTTTCTATAAGATAATACGAGTATACTAGAGCTTCTTTTTTTCAATTTTATGGCTGATGTGGAATCCTGAGGCTGAGGAAACATCATTTGTAAATTGTATACGTACATTTTTTTAAGCTATTCTTTTGCATACGATTTATTCCTTACTGCACATGTTGAGAAATAAATCGAAAGAGAACACGATTTATCGATTTAAAAAACAAAATTTGTGTTAATTTAAAAATTTAAGAGCTATTAATACTTGAAACAGTCAGAGCGTAAAAATTGTGTTCATTTTTTCAATCAGAGGAGAGAGTAGACCGTGATCTGAATGTTACGTTATATAAAATTTCCGTAGAGCAAATAACAATAGATCATGGGATCTTTAGTACTAAATTGTACTATTTGGGCAAGAGAAGAATTCTGCTATAGAGTAAAAATTGGTCTTAGGTTTGCAGGAATATGATGAACGAAGATGTTGACGTTCTCCTTAAACCTATGTAAATTGAAAATGTAATCATTCCCCAAGAACACATGAGGTGGTAAATGATTCCACATTTGCGTTGCCATATGCGTTGCGTTTTTGCCATATGAGTTGTCACAAAAAAATTGTCATATGCTGGATTTTGCCATCTAGAGATTTGAACTATACGTATAGGGGTGGAGTCTCTTTTTGTTTTTTTGGAAAACTTTGACAGACGGCATTAAATTTCAGTAGATGTGAAAAAGATTATATATCTATGCAGAAAACCAAATACCAAACTGCATTTTTCGCTACATCAAAAAATATGCTTAATTCAACTTATTTTGTAATTTTGTAATTTATCTTCATGCCCAAGATGTTCACTTCACCAGTATGTTCCCAAACTTCTTCTTGTAATGTGTAGGTAGGAAAAGAAAGGAACATGAAAGGAAAAACAAATTTCAGTCCTACTTAATTCTGTTATAACAACTCATTTTCTGTTCTGAATGTTTAATATGACTCTCTGAACATTTAAAAATAAGATTAATTTGTTATTTTAAGAAAAATTCAATTCTAGAGCTACAAAATGTAGTCCATTATAATGGTAACACATTTATTTAATATTTAAGGATTTTATTATAGGCTCTAAATAAATTTCGCAATAATTATCTTAATTATAATAACATTAAAACGATTACTTTACAAAACAAAAAATTTTTTAACTCAAAATTTTCATATGAAAGACTCTTTAGAAAACAAAAAAAAAAAAACAAAAAAAGTTTTTTAGCTATTAGCTTTTTTTTTCTTATAAAAAAATTTACAACTTGATGATATTTAAATATCAGTTGCAATATAAGTATTATTATTTTGCTCTTTCAGCAATAGCCATATAGTAACTCTTTGTAGTACAAAACAATTATTGTCATCAAAAAGTAGAAAAAAAAGTATAAGTCTTCATTATGCGTTTGGTTTTTTTTTTGAAGGTTATTTTTTTTTTATTCAAATAAATAAAATCACCATTAGTATTCATGCGGCCTAAAAGTTTATTTATTTATTTTGTTTTTTTTTTCTTTAACATTTTTGATAACATTTACTGAAGCGTACGAATGAACTTAAAAAAAAAAAAAAACAACAAAATAAATAAATTGTATTTAAAGGTGAAAATTAACATAAAAGTATGTATTTGTTAAACAGACTAAAAAATTAAAATTAAGATTAAATTCAAATTCTGTGAATCATATACATACTTACATACCTACACACATTATTATTTTGTATTTAGATAAAGACTTGGATAATTTCGTAAGTGATAACACATTATAACATTTATTATATCAATTTTATTAACATATGTATGTATGTATATGATATGTGTTTTGTGTATTTCATTTATTTGTGATCATCTATTTGGTTATTTATTTAAGATGTTTGTTTTAATAAAATATTTTGTAAATTACAAATATCTTACCATCATTTAAATGTTGACGCATTGCTTCTATTTCACCACGTAATAAATTAATACTTGTTTCTGATTTAGAATTATTCCAATCATAATTTTGAATTTTGTTACTAATTTGTTTTATCTCTTCACCCAGCATATCTATATGTTCTCTGGTTTTTATTTCCATATGTGTTAATCTGAAAATTTGAAAAACAAAATAAATGGTTAATAAAAAAAAAAAAATTTTTTTTTCGTAATTTATAGTATCTAATTAATTTGGTTACAATGTAGATGAATATTGGATACAGACTGTAGTTAAAAATATTTTAATTCAGTGTTTCTGAATCTGTAATTTACTCTTTTTAGCACATTTCCAAAAAAAAATTTCAAAAAATCTACCTATTAGTTTCTATCTAATCCGTCCACCTGTTTACAAAACTTCTACACCATTAAAGATAGAGAAAACAAAATTTTAACCATGGGTAGGTCTCATAAAAAAATTAATGTTGTAGAACAACTTTTTCATGTACCCCCTTTATTATGGAACTACAGCCCCTCAAACTTTGAAAAAGCTCTATTTTTAAATGCGTATATCTGCTGTTCTGTTTAAAATTTTTTCAATCTGAAAACGCAATTCGACAGAAATTTTTTTTTACCTTTCTAAGTAAATATATCTATATCAAAATTCTAGAAGTTTTTTAAATTTAGTATTTAAATTTACCGTTATGTGAAAACTTAATTTTGCCTGATTTCATACCTCCGGCATACGTTTAGATAGAAAATTGAGATTTTGAGACAAGAAAGAACTTTTAGAATTAGTATCAAAATTAGTATACATTTTTTTGTAGCGCCCCCTGTTTAAGAGCTATTAGGGTTGAAAAATTCAAAATTTGTAACATAGGCACCTGTACAAAATTTTCTTCGGCAAAACATAAAAATTAATCTTTAGTATAAATATTTTTACGTGTGCTAACGATTTTTCTTAGTTATATATAGAGTTCCGGACTTAAAGCCCCTCAAAATTTCAAAAAAGTCCTATTTTCATAATTTTTCTTATATGGAATTTTCAAATTTTGGTGTAAGTCACAATTCTAAACAGTTTTATTATCTTTGGGAAATGTGCGCTTTTAAAAACCGTTGGTTTACATTCTGCTTTGTTAATTTTGAATCTTAGACTGTAATTATAACTAAATTACTTTATTGAAATTTTTTTTTTTAATATTTTTTCGTAGACATACATAGATATAAAATTTAACAAAAAGGGTAATTTAATGGTTATACATTTTCTAAATAATAAACTCAGCTATTATTTTCAAATTTTAATTTTAATATTTTTTTAAAATGTCAGTGTTAGCTTTTATAATTTTCGCAATTGGTAATTATTTTCCTGAACAGCTGACCAGTAATTTTGCATAATTATGTAATAAAACTGTTCCAATGAAGATTCTTTCTCATTTTTAACTGTCATTAAAAAAAATGTTAATGCAATCTAATCACATAATTACTTTAATTTCGATTTGACAGATAATTTTACTAAAATATTGTGCTGATTACTATAAAGGCAACTTTCTGATTGCCCTTACGTAAAAAAAATTTAAGTTTTCAATGAAACTAATTTCAATGATAAATTTCAAATGATAGCTGTAACTGAAGCCTTAGTATATTTAAAAGTCGAAATTTAAATAAAAAAAATCTATAATTCGATTTTTTATAACAAACTTTTACAAAAGAAAAACTTTTTATGAAAAATTATAAAAGTTCAAGAGGCAAAATCTATACGAATTCAAGAGTTTGGTTTGGTTTAAAAAAATGAGATTTGGGTTCAAATTCAGTATTATGCATTCGGCTCAATTTTTTCAATTTTAAGCAAAAGCTAACTAATTAAGAAAAGCTATTGATCATGTAAACATATACTGTTATAGAGTTTTAATTTTAATGTTTTACTTTAAATAAATTTGTAAAGGTCTCCAGGTTACAGCTACCTTAAAACAGTTAATTTTTAATTTTTGATCAGTGATTTATAACTTTTTAAAAATTTTTAGTTTAACATACCAGTAAATTTAAAGTTTATTGCAGAAAAAAATTATTTTATGTAATTTATAAAATTAAAAACATTTTCTGTCGTTGGACGCTGTCGTTTGACGTTTTTTGATTTTAAAAATTTTTAACAGTTCTTGGGATATAAATATTTGAAAATAGAACTTTTTCCAACTTTAAGACGCTGCAACTCCGTTATAAGTAAGGTTAGTCAGTTGTTCAACGAATTATTTTTTTTTATAAAGCTTATATATTCACGGATAAAATTTTCTATTTGTTCAACCAAAATGCTGTAAATGGTGTTTTATCAACTGGAGTTTTATCAACAACTACTATCACAAGTGACAAGACTGTATTTCACTTGACTGTATTTCATTTGACAGTATTTCATTTGACAGTATTTCATTTGACTGGATTTCAAATGTAACCGGCTTTAAAATCTTTCCCAATTATATGTTTCACATACCTGTTTCAAAAACAAAAATTCAAAAAGGTTCAAATCCCTACTAAATTTTCATTTTATAACCAACTGTAAAATCGGTAATTTGGTATATGTTTTACATACAGTCAAATTTTTTATTTTTTTAAATGCATTTCTTTGCCACATAAATGTGTAAAATGCTGTAAATGTCGTAAGGGGGAATAACTCTTACGACGTTTGTGGTATTTGAACCCACACTCTCTCGTTCTTTTTATACACTTTTACCCACTAGGCCACCAAATCCCCTACAGCCAAATGATAATGCAGGCACCTTGCAAAAAATATAATGAAATTACACTGCAGGCAAATGAAATACAAGCATATGATATGCTTAAAACTATGAAACAATAGTTTAGAGCAGTAAAATTAACACAATGCAGTGAAATAAGAGTTATACTCAACCTTAATAAGGAAGAAAACTTGTCAGAAATATGAGAATATAAACAAAAAAGTTTGAATTTGCTTATAAGTACATATAATATATTCGCATAGGTTCAGGTTCACAACAAAAATCTAAAAAAACAATTTTGTCAGCAATATTTGACAGAATAACGCACAATCGCAGAAAGCAAAATCTAGCGCAAAATCTATATTCCAATACAGTTATCTTTGAATCAAAATAATTATTGAAAAAGAGAGAAACTGGGTCCCATACCGTACATATATTTTAATGTATTCGAAAAAAACTTTTATTTTATTTTAAAATTTTATTTTAAAATATTTTTTAATGGAAAAAGTTTTTGAAACCCTTTTTTCAAATCAATAAATGATATCTAATTATATAACTTCTTATAATTAATTATTATTTTAAAGACTTAGGTACTCTGCCCATTTCATTATATACAAAATCAAAAAAATTACCATAATTTACTCTTAAAATTATTAATTATAATTACTATTAATTTACC
Organism: Poecilobothrus nobilitatus; assembly: GCA_947095535.1. Classification (NCBI taxonomy): domain Eukaryota; kingdom Metazoa; phylum Arthropoda; class Insecta; order Diptera; family Dolichopodidae; genus Poecilobothrus; species Poecilobothrus nobilitatus. The sequence goes on along the minus strand of OX352774.1, from coordinate 79,775,620 downwards.
GATATTCTTATATAGTAAAGTAACTACTAACGTCAAAAGTTTTTACTGTTATTCAATCATTTCTGCCATTTTTTTTTATTTCTTTTTGATTTTCTTTAAGGTTCGTCATGATTATTTGTCAATATGTAATAAAAAGATTAATAATTTTTTTAATAAAAATGTTATTTTTTGATGTTGATTGACTCTTGTATTTAATTTTGATTGACTAAACAATAGGTTAAAAATGATTGAGATGCACCTGGATTTTTTTTATTCAAAATGTATAATCAAATTAAAATGAAATTTTTGTTTTTTTTTTTTTTCTTTTTTTTATAAATAAATATTATGCGTAATTTAAAAAAAAAAAAAATGATTCGGTTTAAAAATGATTCAAAATCAATAAAAACACCTAACTTTTAAGATAAAATTCAACCTTTATCATTGTATTGTTAATAAAATATAATATTATTTTGATGAAAATTCATTTTCAAATGAATGAAGGTTAATTTATTTTAACATTGATAAATAAAAAAAAAAAAAAAAATTTTATTTTATTTTTTTTTTTAAATGAACTTTTAAATGAACTTCAAATGATTAGATATTGTAGATAGGTAAGAGGGAGTTGAAAATTTTTAATGTTATAAATTATTTATAAAAAAAAAATTTATACAAAATAATAAAGTTTCTTTGATTATGAAAAATTGAAATTAAGAATAAATCATAAAAAAAAAAAAAAAAAAAAAAAAAACTGTCATTATCTATCTAATAAATTTTACATTAAATCAAACTATTCTTCATATAATTCTTAATTTTAATTAATTTGTTGTTGATAGAAAAATTAAAAACAAAGATCAAAAGTACAAGGTTTTCGATTCTGAAAGATGGACGGACCTAATAAATTAAATTTTAATGAGAATTTAAATTTAAATTCCTTTCATTTCTTATTTTTTTGTTTTTGTTTTTCCTTTTATATAAAAACAAGTTATTACAAATCGAAAAAAAAATAATAAGTTTCAATACATTATTTTATTGAAACAAACACAGAAAGAATGAAATGTTTAAACAACTTTAAATATTATCCATCTTTTTTTTAATTTTCATTCCCATATTTCTTATAATTAAAATCTATCTGTACAAAAAACTTCACTACATATAGAAATCCATTTGCGGGTCGAATATCGCGAATGTGGAACTATTTAGGTACTATACCTCATAGGAGCTTCCTAAAATTGTGGATGATTATATGTATTATAAATTTGCATAGGTTTAAGGAGAACGTCAACATCTTTGTTTATGACATTCCTAAAAACTTTAAAACTATTTTTACTGCATATAAATGCATCTTCCCTTTGCCCAAAAAATTACAATAATACTAAAGTTCCTCTAACCTTTTATTTGATGAAAAACTGAGATGATGTTTATTGTGTTTACTGGACTTAAAGTTCCACACATTAAATTAACAATCATTCCACATAAATAATTAATATCTCTATAACTAAACAGTGATGATAAATTAATGCTTATGAAACTAATAAACAAGTTTTGGAAATTTTCCTTTGATTTAAAGTGGAACCAGAATTAAGTAAATGTGAAAAATGTCAAAACTGGTTCTACTAATTTTAAAACTTTTAATAAAATTGTTCATTACATTTTAACATATAGTTGGTACTTAATTTCACACCATACATTTTCGATATGCAATTTTTCCTTCCAAATTTCTAAATTTTGAATTTAAGAATTGTTTATGGATAATTTATTAATTTTTCGCACAATCCCAAAGAAAGAAATACAACGGTATTAAATTGCATAATCTTAATAGCCCAAACAAAAATTGCAAATCATTAAAACCAAAATTTATTCTACTAACTTTGATATTTATAACTTTTTCTAAGAAGATATGTGAATTCACTGGGTAAAGGATGATAAATTAACTAATACTTGACGGTTTAAAAGAAATGACGATGTGTTATTTCGAAAATATGAACTTAGTTACATAAAAAAAAAGTGATCCTAATCGAATCCATTTTATTAGACCGAGTTGTAGTGGCAACTGAATTTATTTAAAAAAAATGTCATCAAATATGTTACCAAATGTATCAATGTTTTCAATCACTCTTATCATCAATATTTTCGATATTGATCCGAATAATAATCTTTGAATAAACAAATAATAATGATTCATGGATGAATCAATAGTTCTTTAATAGCATCAATGCATCCTAAGTGCGTGAATAATTTTGTATGTTTGCAAATACAATATAATTTTCTTTGGAAACATCGTTTTTAATGGTTTTCCATAATAACTATAATAATGATATGTATGTCAAATGTCAGTCAGAAAAAAGAATTGATTTAAGCTTTAAATATACAACTCTGGTAGAAATTCACGGTATAAAGCAAATTGTGTTGCTTTTAATAAGAAAAAAATTTATAATATTTATAAAATATTTTTTAATTCGGAATTCCAAAACTGGATAAATGAGTTTTTTTTTTTTGTATTAGTCACTCTTTTGAAAACAAATAATAAAGAATTAATAATAAAGAAGTAAAAGTCTATTAAAAATTTATTTCACAATATTTTAAATAAACGTTAAACCATACGAAGTTTCCTTGAATTCAAAAATTGAATATTAAAATTTTTACTTCGGTAAATTCTAGTTGGGAAAGTTCCGTTATACGAGTACATTAATTATATTAATATATATTGAAGGTGTTAACTATCATTTTCATTATATCATAAGGATTAAATAATGTAATATTCCATATATGGACCTTAGTAATAGAGAGGAGGAATGAATTTATAAATAATATACTTTAGTATGTGGAACTTTAACCCACTAAACATAAACAAAAAAAAAAAAAATGGACTTTTGCTGAAGCAATAACTTCAAATGAATTAATACGTTCTAATATTATTGGTTTAAAGCCTCCCTAAAATTTTAAGCAATGGATCGAATTTAAAATTTTGTTAGAGTATCTGGCGTTTGTAGAAATAAATTTAGATTTTGGTATGTTCATTCTTCAAATTTGGCTACAAATTTTAATAAATATTTACTCTCTGTATAAACACTTACATTATAATGTATACAATAAGAATAAATGATTTTTTTTTTTTGATTTCTATAAATAAATCTGAGATATAAAAAATTCTCAACTTATAATCTTTCTGAACTGTTCTGGAATACATATTATGTAAGCACAATGATATTTGCTCGCAATTTTTATGTTTATAAGTTAGGTTTGTTTATAAATTTGTTTGCAATGGTATTTGATATTAAATCTATTTACAGATGTTTTTTTTTGTTTTATTTTTCTAAAAATCTTATTTTTGAATCAAAGAAAAGTTCTTTTAATATTTATTTTTTTCTAAAAAATGTTTGTTTAGAAATAATTTTATCTGGTTTTTATTAATATACCATATCATACGTTTTTTTTTTTTTTACAACTTTTAGATATCTTTTTTTTATTAAAACTTATTTTAATTTTTGTTAAATGGTTTTATTTTCAAAATTCACAAAGAAAATAAATTGTAATTAATGTTTTTTTTTATAAATAAAATTAAATGAACACCTATAGCGAAAAAGTAAAATGATGAAAAAGAAATAAGTACAAGGAGAAGAAAAGTATTCTAGTAAAATTGGGATGATAATGGTAGATAATAAATAGGAAAATGGATATATTTTGGGTATATGTTGGGAATAATAATCTTATTATGTATTAGAATTGATCTCAATTAAATTCCATTAAATTACTATGTTTCTCCACTACACTCCTATAAAGATCATCCACTAAGTAATATTCTTATTAATGCTAAATAATCTTCAATTTCTAATATAATTATTTTCTCTAAGCCGTTGATTACTAGGTGGTAACTATTGTACAAAACTGAAAAATCAAATATTTTTATTTTTGCGCCATCTATTATCTTATACAAGAATTATTTTTTATTTTATTATATAGTAGAATATGATATTAATTATATAGTTTTTTTTTTTTACGAGGATATGTGGGGAAAGACACTATAGAGGTGTGAAACGAGCATTTTGAATCTTTGCACGTTGTAAATGTAATCATCACCAATTCTGGGGAACACATAAAGTGGAAGATGGTTCCACATTCGCGATGTTCGTACTACAAATGAATTTCCATAAGCCGAATTATGCCATCTATGAGGATTTAAACTACATAGGGATGGGCAGGAGAGGCTCTCCTTGTTTCTCTTTGGAATGCTTTGAGATGTGGCATCAAACTTTTAATCTCGTTAGAACAAGAACCCAAACCTATAAGGTATCTATATCACAGGGTAAGTGTTCCTGTAAGGCACCGGAGACCGATATACATATATATATAATATACATATTATATACTTATTTTTTATTTAATTATATTATATTAATTATATATTTATTATAAGAAAAATCTATATTATTTTTTATTATATCTATATACCGGCATTTAAATCAGATTCAAATTGAAAAAATGGGATCAAATAAATCAGAAAAAAAATTGTTAATGAAAATTTTTTTATTTTTATTTTTAGATATATATTTGTTTGTTTATATTACGGTATTCGCGATTGGATATCTATGAGTTATAAGGTGTAAGTTAAAATTGTTTATTTACATTTGATATGATCCAGCTGAACATTCCAATCACTATATATTAAATTAAATTAAATAAAAAGAATTTAATATAATAATATTATATAAATTATAGATTTAATATACATACATGCATATATACATAGAAAAGTTTAGAGTAATTTAAAAGAGAACTGAAATTAATGGTAGTGCTAAATTAAAACAGGAAAACAGTTGCCTTTTATTATTTTCGCTTTAATTGTATATCATTGGAACCTTTAGTATCTATAGTATACCATTGGGAAATTTTAGTAGTAAATTATTGAAGAGATTTTATTAATTAGATAAAATGTAATAACATTCTTTCAATTTCTCAAAAGTTATTATTTTAAATTGCTGAGATTAAATTTACTGTGAAATATTCACGAAAATATTTAATAAATACTATTTCCCTCACATATGATAATTAATTTTAAATTCAGCCCTTAATTTTTATTTCTAATACATAATTATAAATAAAATTATGAGATTATAAAAATAAAAAAAAGCACTAAAAACATGAATTTAATTTGTTATTTTATTCATCAAAGTTTTGTTTTTTTAGTACATTTTTCAAAATTTTTTTTATGAAAAATTTGCTTATTTGTTTCAATCTATCCATCTGTGGCCGTCTGTTACAAAATTCCTACTTCGTTTAAGATGAAGCAATGAAAATTAAACCATGAACATTGAACAGGAATAATTTGTCATATGAAATTACTTTCCTTCAAAGTTTGAAAAAACTCTTTTTCCAAATCTCAAGTTTCAGTTAATATTGTTTCAATCTGAAAACGGCAAATGGCAGGAAATGTATAAAATTTGTTCAAAATAGTGAAATAAAATAAAAACAAAATCTAAAAACAAAAGTATTTTTGAAATAGCAGAATTGACAGAAATATTTTTTTTCTCAATAGAGAGGTAAAGGTAAAATGAAAAAAAAAAACTAGATGAGACGGTATTTTTTAGCTGATAAAACAAAAAAATTTGTTCCAGATATAGGGAACAATTCCAGATAAAGAGTTTTCGACATAGAGAGTTAATTTTTAAAATGAATTACTTTCAAGATTCAAGGTGATAGAAGATCTGTTTCACATAAGGAGAAATTCCTAATATAGAGGTAGCAAGATAAGGAGGTTTGAATGTAAGTATCTAAATTTATTGTTATGGGAAAAGAATATTTTGCAAAATTATGCTTCCTCCTTACCTTCGAAACGCAGAGAAAATTTGAAGAGGTGGGGAAAAAGGTATTTGACAATTACCATAAACTATCTCAAAAAAAAGTTTTTGTACTTCCCCTTAATTGTATAAGAGTTATTGTGGTCAAAAATAACAAAATTTGCTATTTTTAGATACCATTTTCTTGAACAACAGTGTAAAAATACCATAAGTTAGAGATAAAAATTAAAGCAAAATAAAAATGAGGAAAATGTTCTCTTGAGTTTGACAATTTTTTTTTACATTATAAATTTTGATACAGAAATATTCATAGTTTTAGAATACTTTTTATTGTTCTTTTTTTTTTAAAATGTGCTGCTTTAAAAACATTTGGTTCGTTATACATACCTACTGTTTGGTTTGATTTGATTTTATTTTAAATTTGTTTAAAGTCATAAAATGATTTTGTTACTGATATTTAAAAATTCTTTTATTATATTATTCACTATTTGATTTTAGAATTTAAATTATTTATTAATTGAAATTAAAAAACTTGTTAGTGAAACTTGTTCTATAGACTAATATCTACCATTTTACTTTTGCATAAAAATTTATGACTTGAAAACTTGTTGCCGAATTTTTAAAGCGTCACAATTATTATTGAAGGTAAAAATCATGTTTTTTTTTTGAACAAAAAATTTAAAAAAAACATGAATAAACAAAAGTTAAATATTTTTTTTTAAGAAAATAAAGAAATATAAAAGTTAATTTAATTTTATTATATATTTTACATATGAATATATATATATATATATATGTATATATGTTATAAAAAATATGCACTCACCTAGAATCCATTATTTCTAATTTTTGAATTTGTTGTTGATCTGAGTTTGATAATGTTCCAAATCTTTCTAAAACTTTTTGACAATTTGCATCATTTCCAGTTTGTGGCTAATTAAAACATAAAAAGAGAAGTTTTTTTTTTAAAATGAATTCTTTAAAATTTTTTTTTAACATATTATGCATAATTTTAAATTAAAAATTGCTTTTTTAAAAAACTTGTATGTGTGTATTCTGGTTCAATCTGGTTAAAATATGAAACAATTTTATAAAATTATGAACTAGTTTCATTTTTTTAACCGTAATTGGTTTGCATTATAGTATCGTAAAATATTTGAAACATGTGAAAACATTTAAATATGATAAAGAGTGTAGAGTAAACTTTCTTAACTCTAGGATACCCGTACGAACATAATATATACGAATTCCAGAAAATTTAATCATTAATTCATAAAAGGGTTCCGTGAATTAACGCCCAAAGAATTAAAACCCCCCAAAAAAAAAATTAAATAAAACACCAAAATTTAGGGTCTTAATTCATATTGAACCCCCACAGAAGTGAAATAAAACCCCAAACAAAAATTAATTAACATCCCAATTTTTCATTAATTTGGGATTTTATTTCATTGTGAAATAACACCCCAAAATAAAAATCAAATAACGCCCCATCACTATTTATAATTCGTATTTGTAAAATCACATTCTATTTAAAATAATAACAAACAAGGTAGAATGTAAACTAACGGTTTTTAAAAGCGCACATTTTCAAAACACAATACAAACTGTTTAGAATTGTGACTTGCACACAAATTTGAAAATTTAAAAAATAAAATTTAAGAAATTTTTTGTAATAAGAAAATATGTGAAAATAGGACTTTTCTGGAATTTTGAGGGGCTGTAAGTCCGGAACCCTATATAACTAAGAAAAACCGTTAACACGCACGTAAAAATATATTAGTGGAGCTTTAATTTTTATGTCTTGCCGAAGAAAAATGTGTACAGGTGCCTAAAAATAGCAAATTATCAATTTTTCAGTACTAATACCTCTTAAACAGGAGGTGGTGCAAAAAAATTCTAAGGAAACTTATACTAACTCTAAAAGTACTTTCTTCCCTCAAAACTTCAAGCCTCTATCTAAAAAAGCGTGCCTTTGGAAAAGCGTGCCGGAGTTATGAAAGTAGAAAAATCGGTAAATAACGGTAAATTTAAATACTAAATTTAAAAAAACTGTATAATTTTGATATTAATTTAGAAAGGTAAAAAAAATACCTGTCGAAAGACGTTTTGAGAGTGAAAAAATCTTAAGCAGAACATAAGATATATGTATTTAAAAATTGGGCTTTTTCAAAGTTTGAGGAGCTGTAGCTCCGTAATAGATGTGGCTACATGAAAAAGTTGTTCCACAAAATTATTTTTTTATGAGACCTACCCATGGTTAAAATTTTTTTTTCTCTATCTTTAACGGTGTAGAAGTTTTGTAAACAGACGGACGGACGGATGGACGAGTGAAACTAATAAGCACATTTTTTCAAAATTTTTTTGGAAATGTGCAAACAAAGAAGTTGCTGGCATTCCGAATTTGCATAGGCATACTTTAGTATTGATTTTAGAGTTGGATTCCAAATCAGAGTTATACTTTTTTTCTATTAAAATAAATATTTATATATATATATGTATACGCGAGATTTGAAGTAATTTTGGAATTGTACATATATATCTATATAATAAAGATTCTGGAAAAGCGTTGATTTTGAATTTCACTCTAAACTCCCTCCTAATTCAGAATCTGATATATACATATAAATAAATATTCTGGAAAAAGGGAATATACTTCTTTTCCAGATATTTTACAAAGCCCTTCAAAAACTCTATACAAATTTTGCCGCCTATATTTCATTTTTTTTTGGCTTTAATTCCTTGAGCATTAATTCACGGAGCCTCATAAAAGATATAAATTGTATGACAGTTGTATGACAGTTTTAACTAAATGGTAATTATATGATAGCTACTCGAACTCATCAATTGAAAAATGGTAATGGAAAAGAAATCGTAAAAATATTTTTCTTTTTCCATTTTTTTGAGTTATCGTGCGCAGGAACGGATGGATGCACATAACTAGATCGACTCAGAATTGAATCCTGAGCAAGAATATATATATATATCTCATCTCCTTAACAATGTCATAAACGTAATGGTAAATTTATTAGAATTATGTTCATACGCACATAAAAATATACGGATATAATATAGAAAAATAATTTTAATTAAAGGGATTGTCTACATTCTACAATATTAAGAGAAAAAAATAAATTAAATGGTCGCATCGCTAAATTAAAAAGAAAATTGTCTGTTGAATAGCAGTGGAAAAACTTCATATTCCTTATGAATAAAAAAATTTTTTTAAATGTCTAATTTTTTTTAATAAATTCAATACAAGTACATGGCTCCATGAAATATGAGCGCAGGAAAAATCACCGCAATGTAAAATGGAAAATTACCGCACTAATTAATATATTTTTTCATTTTTTCACAGTATTGCAGCAAAAATGGAAAAATAAGTGCAAAAACAAAACAAATTATACACACATGCGCTCTTAGAATCCAAAGCTTAGCTGAATATGGCTTATAAGCGACTAAGTGCAAACTCTATGCTCCTCACAGGAAAAAGAAAATAACAACAAAAAAAAAAGAAATATTTGTATTTTACAATATGAAAAATATAATCTATGTATATGCTTAATTTGAATTTTAAAACTTAAATCTAGAATGTTATTAAATGCCAATTCATCATTGCTTTATGATGCAAACAAAAAATCTCGAATGCTTTAAATGATATAAAGAAGCATCACAAGAAAATTTTTACGATTAACTAAATGGAAAATAATAAAAAATTCTTTATAAATAAAAAAAAAATTATATTTAATGTAATAAAGAAAAACTTAATATTAAAAGTAAACTAAAGTATTTGTAGAATTTAACCTACAATAGCCATAATATTATGTATGAAATGCAAAAAGTGATACTCGAAAAAAAAACTTAGAGGCAAAGCGAATCAGAAAGAAAAAAAAAATCGTATTTGAAAAATCTGCAGTAATAATTAAACAGCACCACAAAATTATTTGCTGGGCGAGTTAAAATTAAAATAATTATAGTTAAAATCTGTTACACTCTGTTACAAAAAATATTTAATCTAAAGGTTACTGTAATATTCTTTCGTTTTGCAAAATAACATTGTTTAATTTTGTTTTGTTTTTAAGAATATAATATATCATCTATTCATCTACAAAAAAATTTTATTCAAGATTAGAATAAAAATTCTAAAAATTTAATTAAATAATATTTTAAAAATATAAAAAGTAAAAGTTGTTATTTATAATGATTACGAATATAAATAAATTTCATTTTCTATAATAACAATAAATATTTTTAGATCATTGCTATTTAAAAATAAAAAAAAAAAACCTATAGAAATTCCAAAGCTTTTATAAAAATCGTTGACTAAGTATTTGAGCAACGTCACTTAAATATTGCTTAATGTTACACTCATTATAATATATATAATATATGTATATATTTTGAAAAATTCATAGTTTCGCTATTTAAATCGGTCGGCAGGTTCGAGTAGCTGCCATATAACTTTTTTCTTTATATTGAAATGACTCAGTGTATAATGAAGCTATAGGTATTTGAAATTTTGTGAAAAGATGTCAAGTTGTATGCCAATAATTCCTATAAAGTTTAGTTGTGCTGGTGCAACAGGTTCGGATAGCTACCATACAACTTCTCTTTTTAAATGAAAATTCAGTGTCTATTGATGCTATCTGAAGGTATATGAAATTTTGTGAAAAGATGTCGAGTTACAACCCAACAACTTCTGTTAAATTTGGTTATGCTGGTATAACAGATTCGGATCATCATCAACTTTTATGGGAACAGTATATATTAGATTCATACGGATATCCCAGGGCTCTGGTACGAAATCTCGTTTTTACAAAATCTTGTTTGACAAAATTTTATTTTTACAAAATCTTGTTTTGTTTTTTTAAATCTCGTTATTTTATTTTCACAACTCATGTACACATATATAAATATATTCTGGAAAAGGAGGCAATCCTTATTTTGAATCCCAATCTAAAATCAATAATAATAGTAGTCAATGCTTACTACGACTTCTTTACAAAAGTAATAAATTTTAACATTTCTGTATACAAAATACAAAATTTATTAAAACTGTTGTTATTTCTATATGAAAAAAGTTAATTTTGAAAGTATTGGGGCTGCCGCCCCCAAACCCCCGCTAATAATATTATTGAAACCCTGATTTTGAATACATCTCTAAAACCCCCCATAATTTAGAATCCGACATATTATATAGATATAATATATAAATATTCTGGAAAAAAGGAATACCCTGATTTTGAATCCAACTTCAAAAACTATCCTAACTGAAAATCTCGCATATTACATAAGTACATATGTATATGTATAAATATTCTGTAAAAGGCGATTAAGCTAAGGCGTAAAAGGGCAAGCTATTTTAAAGTTGAGCCAAAAAAACGAGGTTTTCAAAACAACGAGATTTTGTAAAAACGAGATTTTATCAAAGAAAATTTTGTACCACTACCATATCCCAGAGTTAACATAGTCTACTATACTGGACTCTTCTATGGTTCTATCTATTATTTCTTATGTATACATATAGTAACTAAAATACTTAATTAAAAGAGTTCTTTGCTTTTATTTTTTTTTTAATTTAATACGAGATTAAACATAATTAAAATTTTTTTTTATTATGCATATAATACACATATTTTTTTATAAATTTAAAACTCATAAAATGCTTTAATAACTTTAATATAATTTTTATGCGAGCAATTATATAAACTAGATTTATTTCAATATAGCATAGAATTAAAAATTTCTATACATATACATTGTATATAACTATTTATTTTATATACATATGTAAGTTAAAATTAAGTTTTTAAAAATAAATTTCATTCCATTAAGTCGATTCTATCAGTCGATAACTAAATCGAACTAAATGCTAAGATTTTTAAAATATAAAAAACAAATAATCAATCAAATAAACGGTCAATTTTTGATTAAATTTATGATATTGATCTTTTGATCAATGATTTTGTTTTGCTTCAAAATCATAATATTTATTATGTTATACGTCATTTATTATATATTATTTTGTTTAAAAAAAAATTTTTATTTTACTTTTACTTTTAATAAATTTTTAATGTTCAAATTTATGCCCTGATATAAAAAATTTTATTATTTTTCTAAAATATTTAATTTTGTGTTAATTAATAAAGCTGAAACTATATGGGGTTTTTTATACATTGGTTAAAAAAGTTCTCTGATGCCAATATTACGAAACATCTCTTCATTATAGTTATGTTAGACCAATCCTTGAATGTTCAAGTCAAGTATGATTGCCTTATCTTGATATAGACATTTAAAATATTGAATCAGTTCTAAACAAAATCATCGTTTCGCGTTTTCCGCCTTATGAGGCAAGATTTTCTTTGATTAATTTCAATTCCCTTCATTCATGTCGTTTAGTAGCTGATATTATGTTTTGTGATAATATTATTTCCTATTTTATTTGCGAACAAATGAGGTATGGGGAAAATTCAAAGAATTTAAGAGTGGTCGAGGTTTTTAATATCTTACACCACTCTATAGAAACTACGACATATTATTTGAACTTATCTCACGAATGTTAAGATAGACTAACTCAATATCATGAGCTCTTTGATATCAACGTTAACAAACTACCATAAAGAGTGAAATTTTACGCTAAAACGATTAATACCCATAGTCTGCATGATTAATCTCGCATTGCAATTTAATTCTCATGTCTTTGCAAAATGGCTTAACCAAAGAGATTGCTCTTTAGGTCCCTTTTCTGTATTATAATTTTAGTTTCTAACCATCATTTAACCTTACTAATAACATTTTAATAAGTTATAGTTCAGTCTTTATTTACTAACAAACTAATCCAAGTAATTAATGCTAAACTAAAACAGTTAGTGATTATTCTCAAAACGCTGAAGTAACTGATACTTGCATACTAAACTATATATGTCTGATACAATGAAGAAGTTTTTAAATATAAAAATATAAAATTAAGATTTCAAACTACATACTTATATAATGAAGACTTGCCTTACGAAGGAGAAATTCAAAATACCATTATTAATAATTTGCCAATTTTGAACTTTTTCTAAAACCACCTAATATTTATGTATATTTATTTAACAGTTATAAACATATAACTAATAAACAAATAAGAGAGAAACAAAAACAAATATGTAAATACAAAACTCTTTTTAGCACATTTCCAAAAAAATTTGAAAAAATGTGCTTATTAGTTTCACTCTGTCGGTCCGTCCGTCCGTCGGTCTGTTTAGAAAACTTCTACACCATTAACGATAGAAAGAAAAATTTTAACCATGGGTAGGTCTCATAAAAAAAATAATTTTGTAGAACAACTTTTTCATTTAGCCACAGCCCCTCAAACTTTGAAAAAGCCCTATTTACAAAATGCATATATCTTATGTTCTGCTTAAGATTTTTTCAATCTGAAAACGTCATTCGACAGGTATTTTTTTTAACTTTGTAAATTAATATTAAAATTATACAATTTTTTTAAAATTAGTATTTAAATTTACCGTTATGTAAAAACCAAATTTTGCATAATTTTTCAACTTTCATAACTCACGCTTTTAGATAGAAGCTTGAAATTTTGAGGGAAGAAAGAACTTTTAGAATTAGTATAAGTTTGCTCAGAAAATTTTTTTGACCACCCCCTGTTCATGAGCTATTAGGGCTTAAAAATTGAAAATTTACTATTTTGAAACACCTGTAACTTAGGAACCTGTACACATTTTTCTTTGGCAAGAGATAAAAATTAATGCTCCAGTAATATATTTTTACGTATGTTATCGGTTTTTCTTAGTTATATAGGGTTCCGGACTTACAGTACCTCAAAATTCCAGAAAAGTCCTATTTTCACATATTTTCTTATTACTAAAAATTTCTTAAATTTTATTTTTTAAATTTTCAAATTTTTGTGCAAGTTACAATTCTAAACAGTTTGTATTGTGTTTTGAAAATGTGCGCTTTTAAAAACTGTTGGTTTACATTCTACCTTCTTATAATAAAAACTAAAATTTTTTATGACCTTTTTGTTAATAAAAATTACTTTTATAAAGAAAATATATATTTGCATTAGTTATTTTTAAAGTAAAAATATAAAAAAAAAACAAAAAATTAACTAAAGCACCGGTTACAAAGAATTATATAGGTATTAATAATAGAATAATTGCCATATATAAGCAATTGATAAAAAAAAAGTTTAGCCATTTTTTTTTAAATATGTAAAGTTACTGTTAAAACTATTTTGAAAACTCTGGTTAGAATTCCTAATGCCCAATATGACAAATGTCAAAAAAGACAGTTAAATAAAAACAAAAACTCAAACTTTTGAAAATTTCCTATTTATACAACAGAAATAATTAATTAAAATGAAAATTTTTTAATGTACTTTAGGCTCGTTTTTTGTGAAGTTGAATTTTTGTTTTGAGGGGTTGGTATATTTATCAATGAAATGTAATATTCCATTTGAATTTTATGTAACTATTTTTTAGCACATTTCCAAAAAAAATTTGAAAAAATGTGCGTATTAGTTTCACTCTGTTCCACCGTCCGTCTATTTACAAAACTTACTTCTACACCGTTATAGATAAAGAAAAACAATTTTAACCATGGGTAGGTCTCATAACAAACTTAATGTTGTGGAACAACTTTTTCATGTACCCCCCATCCATTACGAAGCTACAGCCCTCAAACTTTGAAAAAGCCCTATTTTTAAAAGCGTATATCTCATGCTGCGTTTAACATATTTTCTATCTAAAAACCCCATTCAACATTCAACATTTCTTTTACCTTTCTAAGTCAATATCAAAATTGTAGCATTTTTTTAAACTTAGTATTTAAATTTACCGTTATGTGAAAACTAAATTTTGCATGATTTTTGTATCTTCATAACTCTGGAACTCGTTTAGATATAGACTTAAAATTTTGAGGGAAGAAATAACTTTTAGAATTAGTATAAGTTTCTTAAGAATATTTTTTTGGACCATCCCCTGTTTATGAGCTATTAGGGCTCATAAATTGAAAATTTACTATTAACTAAACACCTGTAACTTAGCCACCTGTGTAAAATTTTCTTCGGAAAGACATAAAAATTAATCTTTAATATATAGTTTTAAATGTGCTAAAGATTTTTTTTTGTTATATAGGGTTCCGAACTTACAACCCCTCAAAATTTGCAGAAAGTTCTATTTTCATAATTTTTCTTATATGAAATTTTCAAATTTTGGTGCGAGTCACAATTCTGTTTAGTTTCAACAGTTTTATTTTCTTTTAGAAATGAGCGCTTTAGAAAAACTAAAGTACATTTATTAGATCTTTAAGAAATCGAATTAAGGTAACAACAAATAATAACCGATTATACATATAGAGATCCATACATAATATTTCAATTATCTGGAAATATTTTAGCGCACCCGCTTAAATCATTAATGGAAATATTAATAAAATTTAAAGCAAAATTTATACATATATACATATATTATGAAATAAAACATAGGTACCCTATTTGAATTTATTTTGGATTTATTAAAATTTTAATAACGAATTTTAATTCATAATTCAAAACATTCCCATAAAAAAATTTATTATTCAAATTAACATTTTACGAAAAATAGTTACTTTATATTTTATTACAATATTATATGAATACAAATTTTTTTATTTATACAAAATATTATTAAACAAAATATAAATTTCAAAAAAATATTAAAATATTTTCTTTATTTTTTACGAAATTCTGTTATTATTACGCAATAAAATGATTGTTAAAATTTAAAAAGATTTTAATTTTATTCTAATTTTTGGGTTTTTCATTTAAGAAAACAATAAACTAACCATAAAATTTTTTATCATTGTCTAAAAATGACAAATTTTCTGTATATAGGTATTTAAAATTTAATTAGCATTTTCTTTATAAATTTTAATTTATGTATATATGTATGTATATATATACAATCAAAATGTATTAAATTGAACCTTTTTTATATTATATTAGATATTAGTCCTTACAATTTATTGAAAGTTAAAAAATTTAATTGGAACCAGGCATTATTAATTAACTGTAATGATGAGTTAGCAATTTTATTTATCTAATATCCGGCATGGTAATAACAACAGATTTGAGCCAATAACCCGGAATTTTGTTCAATCACGCGCAAACAAACATTTTTTGTTTTTGTATCCTAAACAATTAATCAAGCAATTAATTAAAAAAAGATTATGTAAATGAATTTTATTACATATTAGAATTATAATATATGTATATATGTATATAATTGTTTGAAGAAGTTTTATTTAAGACATTATTATTAATTAATTAATTCAAAATTTATAAAATAATATTTATATTTATTTTTAATTTAAATTAATTTCTTTGTATATTTAAATATATACATATATAAACATCAGCTATTCTAATTTATAGTAAAAAAAAATATTTTCAATTGTTTTTTTTTATATTTTTGTTAATTTTAATAAAAAATGGTATTTTAAAACCCACACATATAACTATTATATATACCAATTAGGGCATATTTTCCCATTTAAAAAAAAAAAAACTATTTTTAATTAAAACTTTATAATAATTGAATGGGAAATAAAAAATGTAACATCATAATTAATAAAAACCATCGTTTAAATTGATATAGTTTGCCTTTTTTTGGACAAAATAATATCTAAACATATTTTACGGTGGCCTAAAATAATGCCGCAAGATTATCACCACTTCGAAGTACAAACACAGTCGAATCGATCCTTTTTCCTTTTCTTAAACATTATGTTTTTTTTTACGTTCTTTTTCGTTTTCTATTCAGAACATATTCTTTGTTCTGTTTATTCCAGAAAGTTTTTTTTGTTTTTTTTTCGGAAATTTTTTAAAAATACTTGTCTGATTTTGGGTTGGTTATATGAATATATGATATCTTACTTTTTTCTAAAAGGGTTAAGTAAAATAAAATGTATAGTAAAGCCAAAATATTTTCTGGAAAATTTTCTGGAATAAGAGATATATCTGTTTTTGGAGAAAGCCTAAAAATAATTATGAGTGATCTCTATAAATGCCTTGTTGTAAAAATATGTATGCAGAACGGATTTTATGATTGCTTGACAAAATCAGGATTATATGCTTTTTCCAGAATATTTTGGGAGCGGGAGCGGAAGAATATACGCGAAATTGGGAGTGGTGGTTCTATTTCGAATGCTATGTTGCTGAAATATGTATGTAAACAAGTAAAAGTAACAGTAAGTCGATTTAACCGACTTTTTTATACCCTACATCTAAAAAATTCAAATTAAATTAAAAATCCATAAGTTATTTTAGTTAAGTATTTAATATAACTAATCTAAAAAATAAATGCTTTTACAACCTTTGTACAAAATTTCAGATTTCTATCTTTATTAAATTCGAAAATAAGCTTCTTAGGTCTTGGGAAGTGTGTGAAGGCACGCGGACCACCACCCCAATTCATTTCAAATTTTAGAGACATCAACAGGGTAGAATATTCTTATATCAAATTTTAAGTTTATATATTTATTAATTTCGAAGATGTGCTTGTTTGGTCTTGGGAGTTGTGTGGCAGATACTCGAACAACCATTCTAATTCATCTTAAATTTTCAACAAATAAGGGATTCAGGACACAACACTCTAGTACCAAGTTTGAAGTTTCTATCTTTATTAATTTCGAATATATACTTGTTCGGTTTTGAGATTTGTATGGGAGGTACACGAACAACCACTCCAATTCATCTGAAATTTTAGGTATATCAGGGATTCAGGAGAACACACCCTCGTACAAAATTTTAAGTTTCTATCTTTATTAATTTCGAAGATATGCGTATTCGGTTTTGGGAGTTGTATTGGAGGTACTCGAACGCATGGTCCGATTTCGCCCATTTACAATCCCCGCCTTACCTTAGTCATTGTTAACCTACAGTATAAATTTCATCAAGATAGCATCATTATTTTTTGAGTTATCGTGCGTACGGACGGACGGACGGACATCGCTAAATCGAGTCAGGCGGTGATCCTGATTCAGAATATATATACATGTCTATACCTAACTCGCTTCCTTTTGGTGGTTACAAACACCATACCAAAGTTAATATACCCTATACTTAATATGTAGGGTATAAAAAGGAGATTTTGGAGTTACTTACAAAATTAGAGTTTCAATAATTTGTTTAACGAAGGTTTAGAGCCACTACTCGGTTACTCTCACAAGTCTGTATTTCATTTAACTGCGTATTTGTATTTCATTTGCCTGTATTTCATATTATACAAAAATATATTTTATAAATATTGTGTAAAAGGCGTATAATTTTGATTTTCAATTCACTAAAGTCCCTCCTAATTCAGATTCTCACATATACATATATATAAATAATCTGGAAAAAACGTATAGCCCTGCTTTTGAATGCAACTCAAAAATCTTTCTTAATTTAGAATGAAATACAGGCAAGTTAAATACAGGCAAACGTCACTACAGTCAAATTATTATACAGGCAAGTTGCAAGAAATACAGGTAAATGATACTACGGGCAAATGAAATACATGCATAATGCACGGTTCCCCTTTTGAATATTAAAACCATTTGTTGAATTAGAAGCAAAAAAAGTTAAATTTTATTTCCTTTATATTTCGGCATTATTTGAGTTCAAAAATAGTAGTAAGTCTAAATTTAAAAAAATCCTGATATCGGATTTTTTTTTTGCCGAATCGGCCTTATTTCTTGAGGTATTTTTTCAATCCACCAGATTTTACTTTGGGCCAAAGTAAACTATTTTAAATTATTAAAATGAAATAAAAAAAAAATTATACAATTTTAAAATATAAACATACGATTACAAAAGAATTTTTCTTATTCTTTTTTTTAATATGGACTAAAACAAGAAAAACCAAAATATGTGTTAAATAATTGATTTTGTTTTTTTATATACATATATATAAAAAAAAATAACTAACCCGAAGTGTTTGTTGTTTATTTTGGCGATTTGTGTTGTAATCAGCCGCAAAAATAGTTTGCGTCAAACTAAACACAATAAAAAAGTAGTAAAACAACTTCATTTTGATACTGTAATTTTTTTTTATCACTTAATTTTATTTATTATATCTTATTTTTTTTTTTTTGGTATTTTCTTCACTTAATTACTAAGTGAAAGGAAAATAAAAAAAATCTTTTGAAAATCTTTAATAACTAATTCATTCAATTGTTTTTTGTTTTTCTTAAAAATTCATGAATTAAAATTTCATTATATGTATTTCAAAATTTTCTTATAATTTTTGGTGTTAATTTTTTTTCTTTTTTCTCTTTTTATAATTATATCACAGATCTTCAAAATTTTTCACAAAAATAAATAAATTTACCAAAATAATCCAAAAAAAAACACCAAAAAAAAAAAAAAATTAAAAAAATGAATCACAAATTATTTTGCTTTGAATTAATTATTCGCGAAATAATCAAAACAAAAAAAAAAACGTTAAATACTAAAAATTCCAAATTATAAATGAAGCGAACCGGCTATTCCGCATTTAAGAGTCAAGACGAGAAGACATAAGAAGACGTACTGAATAACAATTAACAACTAAAATGTTTAAGAAACAAAAAAATATAAAGCTAAAAAAAAAAGCTTTAAAAGCACTAAAGTTAAATTCAAGCGCATGAATAAATATCTTAAGATGGTTTTTTAGTATAGTATATTTTCGTATCGTAGATCGTAGTATAAATAAAGGAAATATACTAAAGAGAATAAAAAGAGACAGTAAAACTTTTAAGTTTCAATATATGATGAAGATGTGATCATATTTTTAATTATGCCACTAATTTCGTATTTGTTTAAAAAGCCTTCTTTTATACATATTTTAAAGCTGGCAGTTAAAAAAAAAGACAATTTATTTTTAAGGAAACTTTTCTATGTGCTAATACAAAGAGAGGTATGTATTAATTATGTAAACTTGAAAAATATTATGTGACAATTGGCATCAATATTAATACAAATATACAAGTACTTAGAAAATACAAGAAAAAAAAAAACAAGGGAATATACAAAATGAATATTTTTAAAGATGCACATTTTTAGATCAAATAATAAAAAGAATTCTAGAAATTTTTATAATTATTTTGGCATCAAGATTCAAGATACATTTTCTTTAATTATTACACCCATTTTTGATGCCAGAATAAGGAGAAAAATTAAATTTAATTAATTAAGGAGATTAAAAATAAGGAGAGATTTTACTGTTGCTTCCAAAATCAAGGTTTCAATAATTTATTTAGGAGGGCATTTTGGATAAGAGATATTTTGAGTAGGAAAATTTTTGTTTCGGGATTTTGTACGCTTGGATTTTTTTTTTTGAGATTTTGTACATTTGGAATTTTTTATTTTCGGATTTGTTTTTTTCGGAACTTTGAGTTTGATATTTTGAATTTAGAATTTTTATTTTTGGGATATCAGCCTCAACCCAAAATTATTTGATTAGAATCTATGTTGACGTAGAAATTAAATATTTTCCTTGCCTCTAAATTTTAAGTTTCAAACTTTAAACGGCTAGGGGACAAGGGTTGTTTTAAGTAGGAAATAAATTGTTGTTTTCACAATGATTAAAAATTTTGTAAAATTTTGAATTCTCATCACGACGTATGTTTATTGGAATTAATAAAAATTTTGTATTTATTTATAAGCTACAATCATATTGTTTTTTAAAGTTTAGAATATGTAAAGCGTTTTCAGATTGAAAAAATAATCGATAGAAAATGATTTTTAACAATTTGAATTTATAGAGATTTTTTTCTATTATCAGATGCTATCGACCTGCATAACAGATCTACAACGGATCCCTGCATAAACTATCTACAAATATAATTTCATTTGTTTATCTAAAATAATGAAGATGTTTAGAACAGACAGATATCAAGACGTATAAAGTAAATCTTTAATAAGAAAACTTTTTACAAAATGTCATAAAAACACTTTAAGGCTTAATTGTACATAATTACTAATTTTTTTTTTTTAAATGATCGATGTCATTTAAAACCTCATTTAATTGCCATATTTATAATAACAAGTATTTTAAAACTATATATTGTTATAAATTGTTATAATGATTGATGCAAAACTTTTTGTATATTTTTGTTAAATTTATTAAAAAAAAAAAAATTAACACAATATTTAATTTGCGGTTTCAAAGCACTAAAATTATTATTAATATTAGAGCACGTCTAGTCTATACATCTACACGTCTTCTATTATTAATAGCTTTTAAAAAAGCGCCAAAAAAAAAAAACAAAAAACAAAAAAAAAAAGAAGAAGTAGAAGTAGAAAATATGTCAATCTCTTAAACACCACATTTAGATCACGAGTTTTTTTTTTTTTTTTTTTAAGTTGTTACTTGTTTTACTTATTTTGGACGATTTGTAACCTTGAACTTGAAATTCCAAAAGCATAACAATTTTTCTGTCATTTAAAAGATCATTATAAAAATATGTTCGCTTTTGATAAAATTTTTTTATGTTTATGTTATAATATGTAATTGTATAAAAAAAATATATATAGTAACTATAGCTACATTATAGCTATATAAATATAATATATTATTATATAATATGTAATTATTTATTTATTATGTGTGACTCTGATATGACTAATAAAGTGGAAAAAAGTGTTGCCAATACAAAAGGAAGGTTTTATCAATTAACTATATGAGGTAATATGAAAAACTTGTTTATGTTAATTGTTATAAATAATAATAAGACAAAAAATTAAATTTTAAAAATATTTACACGTGTTTTTTTATTGTAATTTAAGTTAAAAAAAAAAGTTTTTAAGTTTTTTTTTTTTATTTAAGCTTTAGCAACAACTTTATATCATTAAAAATTTCGAAAAATATTTGTTTGATTTTAAACAAGTTTAAGAAATGCATTTTGAAGTGTTGAGATTTTATTCATTAAAGCTAAATATGGAAAAGATTATAAGTAAGTAAAGACTAAGAAAAGAAAATATCTAAAAAATTTAAAATTGGAAAAAAAAAACGAGGAAAATGTATAATTGACTTTGTCAACTCTAGGATACCAGTATGAATGAACATAAGTAATGCTGATTATTTTTTACAAAATTTCAGATATGGAACACAATTAAATAGCAAAACCACTCAAATTTCAAAGAAGTAATTACCATAAAACTGAATCATCTATTAGAAAATTTTAGATATCTATAGCTTTATTAAGTACCAAGATATGAGGATATAAATTTCGGAACTGACTGCATCTATTGCATTAGATTTACTAAACCGTCAATAATTAAAAACACGTAAAAAACAAAGAAGAGTGTATAGTTAGCTGTATCAATTTTAGGATACTTGATACAGACATAAATTATGTTGTTACCATTAGATTTAATAATTTTTTACAAATTTCCAGATATTTGACTTAATTAAGTAGATCGAGAAATATTTATATAAATTTTGAAGTTGTATGGCATTTATCCAATCCTGTTGCTCTAAGCTAATAGAAATTTGCAAAAGTCATTGGTATATAACTTAAATTCTTTGCACAAAATTTTATATACATACAGTTGTGTAATAGACACAAAATTATTTTTCAAATTAAAAAAAAAAAAAGAATTATGATAACTACGCGAACCTGTTGCGCTTGATTTGGCTAGAACAACCAAATTTTACAGAAACTGTTAATATGAAACTTGACTTCATTTCACAAAATTCAAATTCAAACTTCAACAATATATACTCAGTTATTTTCATATAAAAAAAGAAGTTATATAGCAGTTACTCGAGCCACCCGATCCAACTTTCAATAACGAAACTAAAAATTTTATTAATCCTAGCTACTTTTATTTTTTGCGTTATCATAGGAATGAACGGATGTTACATAACTAAATCGATTCAGAATTTGATTCTGATCAAGAATATGCATACTATCCAACATTTATTTCGTGGGAGCGCTATAAAATCCCAAATGACAAAATCTGCCAAATAAACTATAAATTCCAAAATCCCAATTTAGAAAATACCAAAAAACCTATCAGGATTATTATGAAAAAAATTAATTTGGAAAATATTGAAGAAAAAAATTAATTTAGTCGCTTATATAATATGTATATGTAAATGTGTGATTCTGAATTTGAAGGGATTTTCAGTTGGTTGTAAAATCATACGCTTTTTCCAAAATATTTATATATAGTTATGTTTGCACGAGATTCTGAATTAGGAGGGATTTTAGAAGTGGATTCAAAATGAAGGAGGGGATTAAATAAATAAGTAGGGTAGACTTTCTACTTGATTGCAAAATCAAAATTTTACGCCTTTAATAGAATATTTTCATCTATGTATATGCGACACAATTTTTGAAAAGTTGGTTATCAAATCAAAATTATAAGTTTTTTTCTGGATATTTAGAAAAAGAAATAAACATATGCAGGAACATATTTTTTTTTTTGCATCTCTCGCTTCAACCGACTTTTTTGTTAAAATTTATTTTTCCAACATTTTTCGCATCCAACATTTTTGTTTTTAGTAAATCGACGCATATCCGAAATAAAAAAACTTTAAAAGTAATTATGCTAAGAAAATTGCTTTGGGGTTTTGGAATTAGAAATTTTGAAATTTTGGGATTTTGATTTTGAAATTTTTAATTTTGGGATTTTGTATTTGGGATTTTGTGGCCAAACCCCTATCTTGCCTATTTAGTGTATTACAATCGTATAGGCAAATATATTTTATCCTATTATATTGTTATATTAACTAAAAATATAATATATATATTAATACATACATACGTATTATATGTTATTGTATGTACATGTTAAAATATTTAAAAACAATAATTATTCTATAAACACCTTCGGCAAAGAGCAACGCCTTTGGCTAAGTTCAATTCGACACAGAATTTAACAGAAAAACGAAAAGAAAAAAAAATTTTTAATAATTTGTCATATACCTGAAGTGTTTAACGGATTTCAAGAAAAACTTGATAAAAATACAAAAAAATTACGTTAAATTAAAAACATTTCACTTACACAAAAGAATAAAAAATTAATTATTATGATTCAAAGTGATAACATGAGTTAAACAATCGTTGCCATACTGTTCGAGTAGAATCCTTCGACAAGAAAAAAAATTTTGAAAAGCTTAAACTTAAGTTTGCCGAAGATGAACTGTCAGCAATAAACTATATACAAATCTTTAATTTCTTATAGACAGCTAACAGAGGAAATAGTTTATTTGAATGATTTTTCTTCCTACATAAATCCGGCACGCTTTTAGATAGGAACTTGAAATTTTGAGGACAAGAAAGAACTTTTAGAATTAGTATGTTTCCTCAAAAAATTTTTTTTGTACTACCACCTTTTTAATACCACCTATTAGAGCTCAAACTACCACCTATTAGAGCTCAAAAATTAAAAATTCGTTATTTTTAGATCCTGTAACTTAGGTACCTGTACAAATTTTTCTTCCACAAGACATAAAAATTAAAACTTCAATTATATATTTTTAAGTGTGTTAACGGTTTTTCTTAGTTATATAGAGTTTCGGACATAAAGTCCTCTGAAAATTGCAAAAAAGTCCTATATTCATGTTTTTTCTTATATGAAATTTTCAAATTTTGGTGTAAGTCACAATCCTAAACAGTTTGTATTGTCTTTTAGAAATGTGCGCTTTTAAAAACCATTGTTATTTACATTCTGCCTTTTTTATTTTTTAAATGGCTTGTAATGATTTTTTTATTTTGCAATAAATATAGTAGAAAATTGGCACAAACTATATACATAACAAATTTAAGATTTGATTTATAAAAGAAAAAAACATTTTGGTCCCGAAAGAATGGACAATTTTTACAGACAATAAGTGGAGGAAAAATCCCCAACACGTAGTGACAGAGTGAGCGCAATAGATCTACATCAAAAGATCGCAGTGTCATTTATACCTCTTAAATAACTTTAATCTAATCTAGTTAAAATAACTAGTAAGATCGAAAAGAAAATTAATTCTGGGGAAAATTTCAACAAATTGGATGATAACATATTAATTGGTTAAAATCAGATACCATATTTATGAAGGCAAACAAACAAACAGACAGACTTCCAACTTTTTATATTGGATTACATTGGAATAGTTGCATTTGTCAACAAATGGTTACCTAAATTAACTTAAAATTATGGTTATTAAGTGAATAAAAGACAAAAAAAAACATTTTTTAATAATGTTATGTAATTTTAGTTGTTGTTGATTTAAACCTTTACTTTACAAATAAAATACTGTTAAATGAATATTTCTCAAATTTTGTCAAATACAATAATTTAAAAACAGTTTTTTAAACACTTCTATTAAAATTATTTAAAACAAAAAATAAAATTGAAACTTAACTTGAGAAACTTGAAGCTTAGATTTTTGTTAAGAGTTTACTCAAAAAAAAATTGTTATTAATAAAAAGAAACCGTACATAACATAATTATAGGTAATACATAAATTGATTATGGTTCATTCATACTATGTACATATATATTTTTAATGTAAATATATAAAATTAATGGACGTTAATTTTTAAATTATTTTTAACAATAGTTATGAATAAAAGTGTTATTTTATTTTTAAAGCATTTTTTGACACTTAAAAATTTTTCAAATAAAGAATAAAACTACTGTTCAAAATGATCGCGTTTAGTCTTACATTAAGAAAAATATTATTTTTTAATTATGTGTTGCTATACACAATTTAATATTTTTGTTGGCACAAATTGTTAGTAAACATTCCATTTCGAAAAATTTTCTTCTATTTTAACGATGATGTTGTAGTTGTAAGTCTGTTGTTTTTAGTACGTCTATACCTAAATAACTAAATCGTTTTTACTTTAAATAATATTCTTAAATTTAAATTAACATTAAAAACAACAATATAAATCGGGTCGAATAGCCCGAAGATAACATTAAGATAATAAATCGAAACGCTGCGAAATAAAAAAAAATTTTTTTTTTTTTTTTTAAAGAAAAATGAAGCCCTTTTTTTAATTTACTGAGTGACTAGGCCGTTACGATTTGTATTGTAATCAAATGTCAAAATGACAAGTGACATAATATCAGACCACTAGTATTGCAATTGTATGTATGTACCTTAATTTTTTTTATTGCACAAAGCTAACAAATATTTTTGTAAAATAACAATTAATCTCACAATTCAGTATTACTTATATGAAATTGTATAGAAAACTTTTTTATAAATTCGTTTGCAGGCAAAGTTGAGATGTATATGAATTTAGATTTTAGAAGACAAAATATAATTCCTATATATACAGGGATGAATAATATAAAACTTTAAATAAAATTTCAAAACTACTAAGATCAAAAAATTTAAAATTTTAAAAATACTGGCATATGACCCGTACGGTCGCGCTCTGCTAGAACCTGCCTATATATCATGAGGATATTGCAGTAGAGAATAGGGGGAATGGAAACAATAATTTAACACTTATTTAAGGCTTTTTTTGTACTTTTTGAAAGAACATCCATTATGTCGATTGAGTTTTTTTAAATTTTGCAAATCTCCTTAATCCTTGATTAATTAGATATCATGGCCCATGGGGTATCATAATCGTGTATCATTTGTGTGTTAATTGCGTATCAGGATCAGTGTACCGCATATTATTGATAATTTGTCTTTGAAATTTACTTTATTATTTCAAGTCTACCTTCCAATGTTAATCGAAACTCTGGAATACTCCCTCTCTCTTTTAATTATAACTTTATCAAATATTATAAACAATTATATTATTGTGATTTATTATTCTTTCTCTAGTTTATAAATATTTTAAAATTTAATTTTATAAAAAATTTTTGTTTAAAGAACGCCATAGAAAACAATAATACATTTACCAAATTACAGTGTCTATTAAACAAATTATAAAATTTTTTTTTAAGAAATTTTTGCAATTTTGAAAAACGGCCCAACAATTTTATATAAGCATATTACCTTTTACATAATAAAAATATCTTTTTTATTTTCACAACGTTTGTTTATATTATGTTTGTAACTTCTCAAGCTAAATTATTTAATATTCAAAAATGACATTTATTCACTAAACAAATTAATTTTTATTTTGGTAAGAATAATCCTACTTTAATATAAAATTCTTTACAAAATTGTAAATAAATATATGCATACAAGGTGTTCCACATTAGAACTTTGTCCAATCTAAGATAAGTAAAGCAGGTATAAAGAAATTTTAAAAGTTATAGAATTTTTTTATTAAAGATCACTAAAAGTCTTTAAATATCCTCCATATCTAAAAAAAAGGTGTAGAATAAACCCTCCTCTCATTCAATTTATTGTTTTTACCTCCGCTATCTGCGTCAGAGGGGATGTAATTCTCATCCGAGATACCCTTTATAATTATAACTATATATCTAAAAAAAAAAATTTTTTCATCCTAACCATAAAAAGAATAAAAGTTTCCATTCAAGCTTTTATCATATTAACTTATTAATAGAATTGCATAATATTGTGAATCATTTGACTAAACTTAAAACTTATCTAAAACTAATATTAATAATAAATTATTAATTGCGATATCAGATTAGTAATAAAAAAGATAAATTATGTTTTAAATTACTTGAATGTATCTGAGAAAATAAATTGGCTGTAATTATATTTAATATATTTAAAATGAGATGTTTAATATTGAGAAGATTTTAATAATCTGGTTATCGTATAAAACTTGCAGTTCCTTTGTATTTGTCATTTATTTACATTTAAAATAAGTAATATGAAAAATAAAAATAAAATTAAAAAACGCAGTATGTAAAACTAAATATTTTTAAAAACGTACATTTTTCAAAAGTCAATAAGAACAGTTTAAAATATTGTGACTTGCACCAAAACTTGTAAATTTTCTTAGAATCTCATATGTAAGAAAAAGTTATGAAGATACAGTTTCTTCAATTTTTTGAAAATTATGTCTTCATATAACGATACATTAAAATTCTGAACTTTTACTGAACATCTGAAAATAGGGCTTTTTATAACTATGAGAGGCTGTAGCATCATAATGGATATAAAAAAAAGTGTTCCACAATTTTAATTATTTAAAGAAACCAATTCATAAGTGTAGAGTTTTAGAAGTAGACGGTCGGAGGGATGAACAGAGGGAAACTTACAACCAAATTTTTCGAAAAATTTGTTATTAAGGGTTTGTTTAAATATTATAAATCATTTTCAGAAATTTTTTTCTAGTTTCTTGAAACGAACTATGTAAAAGATAATTTTTCAAATATGTCCTTATGTGTAATTGTCAATAACAGATTTAAAAATTCAATTCAATTTTAAAGCAATTATTTTTCATTTGAGCTATAAAAGTCAAAATTGTATTTTAATAAACTTTTCCCTTAATGAAACCAAGACATATTTTTTTTTACATTCTTGTTTTAAACAGTAAACGCTAGTAAACGGAATATTTTTCCGACAAGACGATTGATGCTTTTGTAAAGGTACAAAATACAATCAAATGCAAATTTTCGTAGCGCTGACGCAAATGCTGTCACAAAAAGTTAAAATGCATTGAGTTATATATGAAAGATGCTACAATTAATGTAGTCATGACACTTACTTAAGCAGGACTTACTTAAGTTTGATCAAGTTTTAACTATTACCTTTTCAATACGCTTTGAAATGTGAAATGCTTTGTGTTTTTTTTTATGTTTGTTTTTAGCATTAATATTCATAATATTCATATTTCATATTCTTCATTTGAATTTCTTTCTTCAATTTTTTTTTTGTTTTTTTCAGAGAGATTAGCTTTCACAGAGAAATGAATTGTATAAGTAAAAATAAATCCGGTTTAATATAAAATAATCATTGGGTTATTAAAGAAACAAAATATCGAAACAGCTCCAGCATCAGCAATGTGTCGAGCCAACATCTTTGGAAGAGCTATTTTCGACATAATTAAAGTCTTCTAATTTTAAAATCAAAAAATCATTAAGGACGAAGTGACTTAAGATTGAAAGAATTAAAAGAAAGGAAACTCAAACAGTCACTTTTAAAGAGAAAGATGATTTTTTTTTCTTAGTTTATTCCCCTTCTTCAACATGTGTGACAAGTAAATTAACAAACCTTTCTTTTTCCGGCGTTGCTGTAAATGTCGAAAAGGGAATTATTCTTAATACATGTGTGGGATTTGAACCCACACTCTCTCGATGTTTACAGCGTATTTTATACTTTCTTACCCTCTCTTTTTTTTCCCTAGGTTTTTATTTTTGTATCAATTGAAAAAAGAATTGAATTCTGAATTTTTTTTTGACTTTTTTATATAAGCCTGTAGGTGTTACATAACGTTTATTTTTTGTTATACGTGGGTTGATGGGGATCTTCAAAAGATACATGCGCTCCGTTGCACATGTGCATGCCGGATTCTTACCGCTTAAAGCACACCCTTCCTCTATTAAAACTAGTCAAACTGACAAACCATTAATATTATGCTATCTTGTTTGAGTATATGTTTCCCTAAGAAAATCTGTACTTTGCGCTAAATTTAAAGGTCTTTTTCTTTTAAGCCTTCCGGTAATAATATGATTATTTATTAATTGAGCAGCTTCAACATTTATATGCTCTTCTAGCTTTATGCTTTATGGCATATCAATTTCATCCATAACTTTGGGGATTTTTACATCTCTATGAATGTCACTTTTACGTACATACCAGGGAGCACTTACTATGTTACGTAGGAAAGTTTCTGAAAAGTTTGTATTTTTTTTTACACCCGTTTGCTTGACACAACCCCAAAGTTGAATACTGCATATAGCCATATATGTTTAATTACTTAATTGTAAATTAACACTTTATTATATATTGTCATAGTATAGCTCCTAGATCCTATATTTATTTTCAAGTTCTAGTTTTTTTATTTTTAACATGTTCATTCAACCTTAGCTTGACATCCAGTGTCATTTCTAGGTATTTTTCGATTGATACATTTACACCATTTAAATTTAATTTTGGTAGGTTTTCTATAATTCGGTTTGTAAAATTGACATGAACAAATTTACTTTCATTAAGTTTTATTTTCCATTTGTTACTTCAATAACATACTTTTTCACTTGCTATCTGTAATTTTCTTGTAGCTTCGTCAATATTTGATAATATATTTAATAAAAAAAAAAATGTATTTTGTTTTTTTAAATTTTTCCTTCTTTCATGGAATATTCTTTTAGAATTTTTATTGTAACAGCAATTTTCGTCGTGTAAATCGACATAAATAAGCGTAAAATAAATTTTGAATGCAGCACAAAAACTCTTTTGATTTAGATTACAATAATTAATAAAAAATGGATTATTTAAACGTAAAATTCTATTATATATTCTATTAATTTTAGCAAAATTTTATTTAATTATTATAAATTTTACAAAGGATTTGATTGCATTAAAATTAATAAAGTAATAAAATACTGTAAGATTTACATTTGGCTTGAAAAAATCCTTTCGATTATTAAATTAATTAATTCGATTAACTGATTTAACTGACTGATTGATTGATTTTTTATTTTCTTCCGTTATTAATATAACTGAATAAAATTTAAAGGTTTCAGGGGCTTTTTAAAAAATTTTTAACTGTCATCCATTTTTACAGATTTTACTGTATAGGCTGAAGACACAAAACAAAGAAGCTATTAATTCCAACATGAAATAAATTGTTAATTTTTGGGTGTACTATTGTGGTTTCTATTTTATAATATTTTTTACTTTATTTTATTTTTTTAATAAGTATAAAAATTAACAGAGAATTTCAATTCGATAATTAAAAGCATTCAAATAAATTTCCATTCAAAGGTTTTCATTTCAGTTATTCTAAAAACATACTTTTTTTTAAATTTTTTATTTTGTCAGTGCTAAAACGAAAAGAAAAATCCTCATAAAGCTGAATATAATAAAATTCATTCAAATAATTTTTTATTTATTTAAATTATCAATTTACAAACAAAAAAATTAATAATAAATTTTTATTATTTGTTTTTTTTTGTTCCCGCCAAAAATTCCGGCAAAACCACAAAATTTTATTTTCTAATATGTCATGTTGTCATGCTTTAATTGCAAATGAAGCAAATAGAATAAAAAATTATACTTTAATAAAAACAAAAGAAAATGTAAATAAATATATAAGTTTTTTTGGAGTATAGGGTGCGGTTTAGACAATATTGTATCTAAATTAGTATTTCCATAATATGACATAATATTTCAAACATAAAATATGGTCTGTTTTATGATTATTCATTTTAATATTTTTGTTCGTATATGCAAAATTTCATATAAACATTTTTTTTTTTATTAAATTATTTATGTAAATTTATTTAATTCAAGATGCAAAACATATGTCATTCATTTTGTCATTCATTGTAATAATACGCAATTTTATTAATTAGTAGTTATTAACATATTTATGTGTCATAAAAATTATAAAGAGTTATATTAATCAGATCATATTATTAAATTATTGAGCTTTTAAGAAACATATTTTTTTTTTATTGCATTTCTCTGTCACATAAATGTGGACAGGAAATTACACAGCGTTTTCTGTTCAGGGGAGGCTGTAAATGTCGTAAAAGGGAATAACTCTTCGACGTGTGTGGGATTCAACACACACTCCCTCGATGTATAGAGCGTATTTTATACGTTCTTACTCACTAGGCCACTGAGGCCCCTTAAGAAACATTTTATGTTATTTTTATTTTTTTTGTTTGCTTTTTGTTCAACTATTAGGCTGATAAGCCGGTCTTCACTCTTGGTACATTTAGGAGCATGTGGGAAGTTATGCTAATACAAAGAAGATGAATAAAAGAAGTAGGAATATCTTTGAAAATATAATCAGAAGGTCTCAATTTATTATTTTTCAATTACCACATGAGAATATGACTAGCAACTATATAGGTCCTATTATATATATAAAATTGCTACCTAGACAATTCTGATCATATTCTGTTATAATTTTATATTTGAGTTATAATGTATACGAATGAAAAATGTTTTGTTTATAAAGGGTTTTCCAATTTGAGTGATATGATTTCTAAGTGACGTTTCGGCCATTTGTAGTATGTTATGATCTGTCTTTTTTTTTTCATTGTATTCAGTAATGTTTACAATTTCATCATGAAGAGATGTACGTAAGAACAACGTTTACAAATTATTCAATTTTATTATCAAAATAATCGTTCTCCAATTGCAACTTTTCGTGCGATTAATAGTGCGGTAAATAAACAAAACTCACGATTCTGGTGCGAAGAAAATCCACAAATTATTCATGAACAACCATTACATTCACCTAAATTGACAGTTTGGTGTGGTTTTTGGTTTGATGGAATCATCGGTCCGTACTTCTTTCGAAATGAACCAGATAACACCGTTACTGTCAATAGAGAGCGGTATAGATCGATGATAACCAACTTATTATAGCCGAAATTGGAAGAAGTTGATCCTGACAACATATGGTTACAACAAAACTGGGCTACGTGCCACACAGCACGTGCAACAACCGAATTATTGCGAGAAAAGTTTGGAGATTCGATTATTTCAAGAAATTGTGACATTGAATGGCTTCCAAGAAGTTGTGATTTAACACCATTAGACTATTTCTTGTGGGGTTATTTGAAGTCATTGGTCTTTAGCAATAAACCAGACTCTTTTCAAGCTTTAGAAGTTAATATTGAACGTGCTATTCATGACATACGACTTGATTTAGTGGAAAAAGTGCTCGAAAATTGCGTTCATCGAATTCGTTCCTGCAAAAGAAGCCGTCAAGGCCATTTGAATGACGTTTTATTCAGAACTTAATTGTATCGATTGTACTTCACATAAAATAAAAAGCATTTGAATTTCCTTAACAATTTAGTGTGTTTTTTTGAAAAGAAATCATATCACTCAAATTGGAAAACCTATATTTGGATATTTGAATATTTTTTTGTTAACATTAGGATATTTGGTTATCTATGAATTATAAGATATAAGTTAAAATTGTTATATTATTTTTGGTATTTGTTGTATATATGTTTACATTTTTGCATTATTGATATATTTTATAAATAATAATTAATCTCTACCAACTTCTACTGGGTACTTCTACTTCTTTTGTTATAAGAACTCTTTTTAATATCGTCTCTTTTTAATTTGACTGAAATTATTAAGCTATTTCCTTATTTTGCCATTTCCTTTTAGGATTTTTTATAAAAATCATGAATATTTAAAACAATATAAGAAAATCAAATGATTCAAATAATATTGTATAAATACAATATAATAATATTGTAATTAAACTAATTTTTATAAAATTGTAATAATGGTGATCATAAAGTATCACCCTTCGTCATATATAAAAAAATGGATTTATATGTAATTCAAAATATTCTGATATTTAACAAAGGATTACGTTTTGTTTAGTAAAAGTGTAATTATTACAATTAAATTATTTTATTTATTATTTTTTCAATCAATATTATTAACTTTATAATTTAGTTTACTTATAAAATTTAAATTAAACTTAAAATTTAAATTTTCGTGTTGTATTCATGAATAAAACAAAAATATTTACACATTTTTCAACACATTTAGCACAAATTCAGCACAATTTTTTATAAAATAAGAAATTTTTATTCTATAACAAATGATTAAAGGCAGAGTTAACTTATTAACTTGAAAAAGTATTTATTTTAATGAAAGAACAACAAAGCAACGAATTGAACTCTTATAATCTTTGTCCCCCAAGATAAGCTTAAGGTTAAGAAGATCGCGCTTTGTGATGTGGCAATCCGTAAAAACATAAATAAATTTATGTAGAGTTACTGGACATAAAGTTATAAAGGACAATGAGAAAAATTGTCATAAAAATTGGTTCAGAAACAAATCGTATTGTTTCAAAGACTTTCAATGGAACAATTTAAGCACAAAATAAATGTTGCAATCAGCACAAATCACATGATTTACTCAATCTTTAGATTTACATAATCTTTCTCTTAGAGTACTGTGTTTTTAAAATTAGCGTCTCAGAAAAATAAGTCAGTCTCAAAATACTGCGTCATGAATCTGTTCCTTTCCTTACACCAGAGGAAAAATATACTCCATAAGAAAATTTGTATTTCAGAAGACTAGAATCTCACCTGTCATAAAATATCGATAATTCAAAAAAGTCTCTCCATGACGTTGTGCCACAACTACTAAGTTAGATTTTAACAGTAGGTACTTGAAGAAGAAATCTGATCTACTGGAAAACTGTTATAAATAAAAGCAAAAAAATGTGTACCTATTTCATCTTTTATTTAAAACTTACAACTAATCTTTACGTTTAACTTAAGTGCCAACTCATACATAATCTAAGAATTTAATTTTTTAACAAAACTTTTCATATTTCTAAAACACTGAAGATTTAATTTTTTTTTTTTTTTAATTCCCAAGAAATCAATTTTTGGATCGATTACTTAATCGCAACTATTATTTAATAAAATTCAATTTCGATAAAACATTTAAAATTCCAAAAGTGTATTTATCAAGAATTAATTTTAACAACGTTTTACTATTTTCTTGGAACATTTTTTAAAAAATTCTAAAAACTTAACTAATTGATTTGACTCTGTCCGTCGCCTTTTTCTCTGCTTGTTCATGCGTTTTTTATCTATCTGTTTTAATTTATTTGCGTCAGTCTGTCTTTTTCCATAGTTTTAAATAAAGAAATTAAATTTTTGATGTCGACATAAATTTTATAAAAAAAGTAACAGCTGCAAACAACTTTTTTTATATAGCTTCTCCAGCTTGAAAGCTACAAATCTCTTAAGTATTCTTTTAAGTAGAAAATTGCCTTATATTCAAATTCTTATATAACTCAATTTCAATCTTATATTAACAGAAAACGGCAAACAACCGAAAATTTTTACACGAAAATTACTGCTTTTTTTAAGTCAATATGAAAGTTATTATTTTTTGTATATCAACACATAAATTTACTGTTATATCAATAAACCAATGTGTTTGAAAATTTTTTTTAATTAAAAGATTAAAGATAGAAACTTGATATTTTGAGAGATCCTAACAAAAATTTTTTTTTCGCAACCATTTGAGAGCTATAAATAAGGTCTATTAAAAATTCAAAATTTACTAATTTTTAGTCACTTGGAAACCGAATATCAGTTAAAATTTTTCAAAGTTAAGATACAAAAATTTAAACTTTGACTTATAATTTATAACTTTGACATGCTTATAATTGAAAAAAAAACGAATCTCTCACTGTTTCAATATTTTCTATCTCACAATATTTTCTATTTCACTATTTTCCTTTTTTTTTGCACAGAAAATATTTAAAACATATATTAAATAAATTTGTTGCCAAAATAGTTACTGTTCAAAATCATTTTTCGTTGTTTTTTTTTTTAAATTGTGCGACTTTAAAAACCTTTGGTTTTATATATTACCTTTCTTTTTGTTTAATATTAACATGATAATTTTTGTTAGAATAAACAATAGAAAAAACCTTGTTAAAAAAAAACAATACATTATATTAGCTATATACAATAGTATATACTATTAATATATATAAGAGTATATAAGATTGATTACTTAAAAAATTCAGATAAAAAAGGAAAATGTGTAAATATTTAATCGATTGGCAAATCGAAAAATTCATTTGTTGTATTAATTTTAAAATAATATTATTATTAAAAGAATAAATAATAATTAATTAAATAATCGTTTAAAACAATTCGAATCGGCAACTAAAATAAAAAAAAAAAATTTCAAATAAAAGTTACATTATTGAATAATCATCATCAATAATCATGTCCCAAAAGACATTGTTTTTTTTTTTTCTTAACTTAAAGAAACGTGAATATTTAGCATTTCTTTTAATTAAAAAAATTTTATATTTATTGTTTTTAACATTACGATAGATATACAGCATCAATTTACTTATGTATATATACATTTTGAAGACATCGTGACCTTTTTATTATTTTATTACTTTTTCAAAACTCTTTATTCAAAGATTTTTAAGGTTATATTTATAAAATTAAGGTGCAATAGGAACTTCCCATTCTTTTATCAAAGATTATTATATACATTATTTGTATCTGTAAGGTTAAAATAGCAGTTACATACTATGTGTAGTAATTTCCTGATACTGTGTTTGTAACTTGAATTGACAAAATTTAAACAATTCTATTCAAATATAAATTGAATCTGATAAATCTTTAAGGTATATTTTATTATATGTCTTTTAACAGTTTATCTTCTTCTTATTAATCATCTTTTGTAATTTTCATATAAATATACAAATACAGGGTTTTTTTAATTGTAATTATGTAACCATGAAGAAGGAAGGAATAAGAGTAAGATTATTTGGTATTTTGAAATAGGATAAACTTTTACCATTATTATAGGATAATATTCAGTGTATTATTAAAATTCTCTTGAGAAAAATATATCCAAAAAACTTCAAGGCATATTTAGCATACTTTTATATATTTTGGGTTTCTTCTACAGCTCTTGATAGTAAGAGCCTACTTCATTGGTTTCGATTGTGTGTGATAATCTTTATTAACTCCTAATTTTATTTTTTGCTAACTCTGCCAATATTGTTCGGCGTCAGGTGTTATTGGGCCGACCATATACTCGTCTTCCTTTTGGATTACATTCTAGAGCTTTTATAAATATACTTACGGGTGTTTGCTCAGAGTGTTTCCTATCCATTTCCACTTCTTATATTTAATTTGATTTATTACTTGCTCTCCGCCTGTTAACTGTTATAAACCTTTTATAAAGTAAAATAAATTTATTTGTTTATATAACATCAAAAAATTCGTTTAGATTTTTTTAAATAGAATTAAAGAAGGCTGCAATAGGTAGATTAGATAAGATTTTTTAAAAGGGGTGTAAGTAACACAGTGACCTTTCAATATAAATCTATTGTGATCCCCCAATTACTACATTGATTGTTGAGGATTGTTGAGGATTTTCCCTCTACTTATAACACTTCTGTCAAGTCTACTGTAAGTTTATTACTGGCAGTTGATTTTCGCTAAAGCAGTATGCTCCTAGCTGCACATATTTTGCTCGATGTATAGATCCCCAGTTTGTGAGTAGGTGTTCTGGAGATTCTTTTTCTTCTTCACAGAATATTTGCTTGGACCATTATTTTTTGTTTCAATTTTTTTTAAGTATACATTAAGCCAGCAGTATTCCCACAGGACCCCCCCCCCCTTAGAGTTCCCATAATAATATTTGTAATTTTAGAAAATTGTGAAATATGTACTAGATTTTTTTCGGAGGTAACTATAAGCTCTTTAATTGGTAAACCTTACTTCTATCAAAATCGCAACTTTTGCACTTCTCTCAAATCTTCTAGTTTAATCGCTTAAAAGATGGCTTGACATAATCTTTTAAAAGATTCACTTGACATGGATTCACATAAAAGTAAATTTAAATACAAAATGCGGAGGATACATTATTATGTATAGAATTTGAGTTATGTAAAAAATTTAATATAACATTTAGCTTTGAACATAGGGTGGCGGCAGTAGTTCTGTAATGCGTCTCTGATTATAAGATAATATTCTATCAATTTAAATTTTGCATAAAATTATTTTTAGAAATAAAATTAATTTCAGATCAATTTATAATATACACCCTGTGCAAATTTCCTTTTTCGTACAATTGTTTTTTTATTACGTTATCTCATTTTAATTTTGTTACTTTGCTGAAAGTAAACATGAAATATTAATTAGTAAGACTGAAATATACAACAGGATAAGAATCGCTTACCTGATAACAATCATAATTTTGTGATATTTTATTATTTGAAGTTAACATTTCTACACCATGCTAAAAATATTTGTTCAGAGAATTCTAAACAAATTAATATTAAAATAAATAAATTATAAAATTGTTAAAAAAATAAAAAACAGCCAATTCCAATGGACCAATAAGATTTGTTTCTGAACCTTCTTTCATGAGCAATTAGTTTCGTTGCTCTTTATATAGCTTTGATGTGATAACTCAATATAACACTATTTTGTTATAAGGACAACCACAACGGTATCGAAGAGTGTATAGAAATCATCAAAAGGCATTATAAAACGGCGCAACAAACAAGATTTCTCAATTAACGGGTCTTAACCTATTCAAATTTAAACCTTTAGGTAAAAAATTCAAACAATGAAATATTATCAATATCCAATGATTCATATTTTGGAAAATATATGATTTTTTTTAACACATTTACAAAAATTTTTAAACACCGTTATCACGAAAATCATTACTAATATACACCCTGTTTTCATGAAAGTTTTTGCTTATCTCACATCACCTGCTACTCTATGCAAAATATATCGTGAGACACTTTTTTAACTTTTTTCGCTCATCTCACATAACTTATGAAACAGTTTTTTATTAAAAAGGTTTGAAAAGTTAAATAATGAGTTAAGTGAATAAATAATAGTAAATGCTTCTACTATGCGATTATTAAGTAAATACTTGATTTTAAGTGAATAAAAAATAAGTAAAGAGTCAATATTAAGCATTTACTTTTTCGGTATAGTAATTCTCATGTTCCTTATTTTTCTAGTATCTACAATGATGTGAATAAAACTCAGTTAATACTTTTTATTTCTTGTAAACACTTAAAAATTTTACAGGTATATGCTTACCTTCAGCAGTATGTATTGTATTTGTAGGATTTTTTCATGCAAATACGTGAATAATATTACAGAGAAAGAGAAATTTTAGCCCATGACATATCTAAATATCTATTAAGGTTTACGCCTACTAGTATCTATTTTTTATGTGATGAATTTTTACCAGAAAAAAACCGAAAAAAGAGCAGAGAAGGATCGCTTAATCCAAGAAAAAATTGGGAAAAATTTTTACGCTGCATGAGTGATCCGGATTTTCAAAGTAATGTAGTAGAAGATTTTAGAATGTAATACGATGAATGTATGCAAAATTATTCACTTAACATTTTTGATGAAATATGTGAGAATTTTTCATATATAATGTATTAAATTCTCCAATTCCAATTGAGATAAATTAAAAAATGACTATACTAGCACAAATTTCCACGTTACTTGTGATGCGGTTGAAAATATTACAAGAAAAGATGGTGGAAGTAAACAAAAAGTTATCATATTCTAAGGGATCTTTTTGTTTGCCTAATGACAATGGATATGAACACGTCACATGCAAAAACAACTTTTTTTAAGTAAACACTTATTTTTTTTTTTGAAATAAAGTAATTATTTGGTAGTACTTATTTAAAATTTTTCAGCAATTACATGGTAGTAAAAGTAAACGATTATTTTCTCCCAATAAAGTTTTTTTACTTACAAGATAATATTTTTTCAAATAAGAAATTTTTTTAATACTTACTAAATAATAAAAATAATTGTTTTTATTTTTTTTAATTTTTCCTCATTACACGAGTTGCACTGAAAGGTATATGTAGCGATTTGTACCACTTTCAAACATTGCAAAGTCAAATATCATTTGAACAACTATAATTGGAAATGTCAAAATTGACTTTAGGAAAATCAATATAATTTTTGAAGTGTCAAATTCAATGTCGATTATGGATATAAAATTTTTTATTTGAGAAGAAGATATTTTCCAGACAATTTCATACAACTCCTAGTCTAAAAAATTTTATTCTAGAAAAGAGCCAGTTATAAAGAAAATTTCTTGACTAGGAAATTTTTCCAAAATAGAAAAATTTCAAATTGTCTGTTGAAGAACTACCGAAATTTATTTCTATTTTATTTTATTTTCATATACCTTATATTTTTCAAATAATCTATTAGATAAGCTTTAAACCCTTTCTCTGTGAGACATGTGGGCCTTCAATATTATTTTTAATAATTTATATACAAAGTGATCCTCTTGGGGCTTTCTGACGGTGACGATAAACTTATTAATTAATTGCACAGTTTTTCAGATAAAAGCAAATTAACTTTAAACTAAAAAAAAAACTTTAGGCTCAATTATCTTAAAAATCGAAGGTACTAGATTCCTTCGATAAATAATCAAGACCGCAAGAGACTCACCCTGTATAGTAATATTATATTTATTTT
Source organism: Poecilobothrus nobilitatus (assembly GCA_947095535.1). Classification (NCBI taxonomy): domain Eukaryota; kingdom Metazoa; phylum Arthropoda; class Insecta; order Diptera; family Dolichopodidae; genus Poecilobothrus; species Poecilobothrus nobilitatus. The sequence goes on along the minus strand of OX352774.1, from coordinate 79,735,765 downwards.
ATTTATATAATATATCATCTTTATATGCATATTATATGATAATTTCCAGTAATTTTCCTATTAAAAACTTTTATGACTTGTGCGCACTCCCTCGATTTATATGCAATATGTTAAACTATTCAGGTCGCCCATTATATAAACTTAAATAAAACAGAACATAAGATATCTATTTATTTAAAATTTTATTAAATTTTGTTTTATTTATTTTTTTTAATTTTTTTTTAATTTTTTTTTTTTTTTCTTTATTTAATATTTTTTTTTTTTACTCTTTAATAATTTTTATAGCTAAATTCATCATTAATTTTATATATAATAATATTTTCTTTTTTTATATCTATAATATAAGGTTGTCCATTTTTTTTCTCAATAAAAGTTTACTTAAATCAATTTCCTTAAATTCACTTTGTGTTTTTTTTTTTCATTTTATTAATGAAATTTTATTTATTTAATTTTTTTTTTATTATTTTATTTTAATTTAATATTTTTTTTTTTTATATAATTCACAATCATAATTTTTCTTTTTATTATTATTTTTAATTTTAAATTAATTATATAATAATTTAATAATTAATATAAACAGTACTAAACTATTTACAATTTTAATAAAATAACTTTTTATTTTTATTATAAATTAATTTTAATTTTTTTTTGTTGTTTTTTTTTTTTTTTTTTAATTTGATTTTAACAATTTGTTGATTTTTGTTAATTTTTATTTAAATTATTTTAATTAATAATTTAATTTAAAATTTTTATTTTATTTTTAATTAATTTTATTATTAAAAACATTTTTATTTTTATTTTTGGTTTTCTTTTTTCCCCACATTTTTATGCATTAGAATCATCGCATTTTTATGTAAAATTAAATAACAAAAATTATTTTACATTATTTTTTTCTAAATTAATTTAAATTGAATTGATTATAAATTAAATAAAATAAATTTAATTATAAATTTAAATCGAAAAAAAAAAAAACAAAATGTTTTTAACTACTTAAAAATTGAAATTTTTTATTAATTATAAAATACATTTTTAATTTATATAAAATTAAATTTTAAAGAAAATGGTTTTAGTATTATTGGTTATTTGTCAAGCGAATTGTCACAAACTGTCACAAAAATACATAATACAATCAGTATTTTATATTTAATGAAATGTCATTCAAATATAAATTATAAGAAATATACAGATGTTTTCTTCAAACAGATATTTTATACCGTATTAATTGCATGGCCTGCAATGCAATATTATTTTTCTATTTAATTCTATTCAAAGCTATTCAAATTGAAAACTCAGTCATAATAATTAGTATGACTTTTAATTAAAATAATTCAAATATGAATAATTGGGCACTTAAAATATATTTAGAGCCTATTTACACCATAAATATTTAGAGCGCATTGTATTGTACGAAAGAATGGAAAAGGTTTATTTTATTGAGAAACTTAACATAAAGCGGTGGACTATGTTAAATTTTCTCTAAAAAGCCAAAAGTCTAATTGGCTCCGAATGGTTTTCTTTCAAAATCCAACTATAGATTTTATATTAATGTAAATCATTACAATCGACTAATCATTGCTTTAATAAAACTGAATATTTTATAACACTTAAGCGTAAATTATTTCAAAATTTTTTTTTTTTTTGGAAAAAATAAGGACTAAAGGACGGTGTGCCGAAAATTTTTCATATAAGAAAAATATATTTTAAAAACTAAATTTATAATCATTTTTGGTTTTAATATTTTTTGAATTTCTGCTTAATTTAAAAATTTTTTTATTGAAGCTGTGATATATGGAAAAGAATCTCGAACTATTAAAAATCTGAAATGGAAAATATGGAAGAATAAAATCTTTAAAGTAAATTTATAAAAAAAAAATATTTTTGGGACAAAATCTCGAATTAAAATAGTACATAAAAAAGTACAAGAATAAGAAAAAATTTCAGTTCCGAAAAAAATTATTGAAACAATTAAGAATTTTTCATTGTTAGCAAATTGTATAAAAGTACATATTATAATATATACTAACATGTTATTTTCGAAAAGGTATAACTGTGCGTTTCCGAAAAATTTCTAGAAAAGTTCCATTTTTGTATGAAATTTTAAATTTTTCGTTCAGAATATTAAAAATATTATTTATTATAACTCGTATATCTACCACATGAGATGCAATAAAAATGGAAGACACTTGAAGACAAAAATGGAATGACATCGAAAGAAAGCGTGAAAAAAAAAACGTTATTTTGATATTTTTGATAAGAAACCACAAAAAAAAATAAAGTTTTATTATTCTTCCCTTCTTGTATACTATATATAATATGAAATGAAACTTTTTTTTTTGGAATTATGACACAATAGTGTTAAAAAATAATATCGAATAAAATTACATTCCAAAATTAAATTTTCGATTTTAAAGTTCTTATTATTGGTTTTTCAAAATTTTGTCCAAAAGATAAAATTTTTTTTCTATTATTTGAATATATGATTTTTTTTTTTCCGAGATTTTGACTATTCGATATTTTTATATTGTGCTCAAAAAAAATTTTTCTTGAAAAAATGTCGTGCATCGTAAAAAATTATAATAATTTAAATATGTATGAAGATTGTAACAAATGATTTCAATTTTATTTTATTTTAATAATTTTTGTTACTTCAAATTTCTTTATATTTTAATTGAGTTATTTCAATTATTCCACATCTAACCATAATTAATTAAATAGAATTAATTTTGAAATTAAATTAAATTTAATTTGGAAAACATATTATTTTTTTTTTGTTTTTAAGTTTTTAATTGATTTAAAAATAAATTATTCTAAATGTCAAAAATATTTGTAAAATTTATTTTTTTTTATAAAATAATATTTTTGTCCTAAAGTCGATGCTAACTTTGTTTATCCTTTTAGAAAGGTATAGCCTAGGTATTTAGCAAGTTTTTCTCTGGTTTTCCAGTTTTTATTCATGTCATGTTTCTTTTCATCATTTCACAAAAATGAAGGCAGCTATATTTGAGAAACAAATAATAATTCTTATGTACTTATACAGCTACTTTAATTTTTTTTTTAAATGCACATATATACGCAACTTTAAATTAATATTTATTTTTATTTAAATTTTATTAATTTTTAATTAATATTAAAATTTTAATAATTTATTTTATTAATTTCTTCCCGTTACTGGATTTATTTTTAACAAAACATGCAATTAAACTTAAGAGAAATTTTCAATAGAAGTCAAACTGACACATAATCTACGAATATGTTCAAAATAGAGTTAGGACTTTAGTACAAAATTGTACTGTAAATATAAATTTAGCACAACATATTATATAAAACAATTATCTAAATTTTAAATACATTAAATGAATGTGCATTAATTATTTTAAGAATTATTATAACATTTTATGTAATTAACAATGTGTACGTTCGTTTTAGCACGAAAAGAGTATAGTTAGGAATAGTTGGTAAATTCACATAACTGTATTTATTCCTATCTAGTCTTTATCAAAAGCTGATATGTTTGGAAATAAAAAAATACAGTTTACTCTGTAAAAGGAACGCGAAATATATACCTAATCCTTATTTTCTATGTATAACAAATAAAATGTCGAAGCTTTAATATTTAATATTAAAAAAATTCTTACAAATATTTTTGACATTTCATTTAAATATCATATAAATTAGAAAGTTTTCACAAGTTATTCCATATTTTGTTTTTTCTTCTTTTTATTTTTTTTTTTATTTTTTTTAAGATTGCAAAATTTAGTATTTTAGAGAAAAAATCAAAAAAAAAAAAAACAAGCAAAAACTAGAATAAAAGCGTGCAAACTTTAATTAATTAACAGTTAATTAAATTAAAATTAAAAAAAAAAAAATTTGCAAAACTGTCAATAAAAGTAAAAGTTTTTAAATTTTTTTTTCGTTTTGTTTTTTTTTTTTTGTTTATTAAATTATAATTTTAAATTACGCGTGTCTTAATAACTATGGACGAATTTTCGTTTACGGGATGGGACGTGCAGTACTTTTATTTGTTTTTTTTTTTTTTTTGTTTGTTTATTTCTTGTTGTTTTTTTTGTTTTTTTTTTTTAAGAATTAGCAAATTTTTATTTAACAAATTAATTGTTTTGCAAAAAAAGAAAATGTTTTTTTTTTGTTTTTTTGTTTTTAAAATATTGCAGTTTATTTGTTTTTTAAATTTTTTTTTTGTTTTTTTGTTTTACTTTTGCAATTTTGTTTATTTTCTTTTCATTTTAAAACATTAACGAAATTTTTTTTTTGACGAAGATTTTTTCAAGAAAATAAATTAAATATTTTTGGTGTCATTTTAAATGATTTTATATGTAAGTATGTGTGTGCGTTTATTATCATTTTTTGCCAAAAAAAAAAAAAAACACATCCTTCAATTTACACAATTTTACAGGACTCATAATTAATTAATGTAATTATTTAAACTGACATGTGCATATTGTGTCTCATAACACATTTTTAATTAATAATTAATAAAAACTTATATTTATTTTTGTATTTATCCATGCAAAATGGAAGGATTATAGTGTTAATATACACATAACATTTTCTTTTTAAAATATAAATTTTTTGAAATTTTCGTGTTTTTTTTTTTTTTTTGTAAAATTTTTATATAATTTTCATAATAATCGATTAATTTCGATCGATTTCGATTTTCTAATTTCATTTTGGTTTAAAATTTCGTTAAGTTTATGCATTTGAAATATTTTTTCTTGCTTAAATTTATTTTGTTTTTTCAATTTTTCGAATATTTCGAATGAATTACAATAAATTTTAAAGTTTTTTTTTTTTCGTTTTTTTTTTTTTTGTTTTTTTTTGTTTTAGGACGAATTCAGTTATAGTGCATTTTAAAAAAATTATAGAAATAGTATAAATAAATATTTAATTAAAAATAAAATATTTTTTTTTATATTTTTTTAGCAATATAATATTATTTAACAATATAAATTAATTACAATACATATATAAATATAGGTATATATAAATGCAACGTATAGCGAAAATTTATGAAGCGAGTGGCTAAGCTTTTATTATATATTATACATAATAATAATAATACATTTAGATGTACATAGGAGGGAAATATGTTTTACAAAATGATTTATTTTGTTTGTTTTTTGTTTTTAATTTTTTTTTTTTTTTTTTTTGTTGTTATTTTAAAGATTTACATTTAAAAATAAGGATATACTTCCAAGTAATCACCAATCAATAATTATTACTGAAAAAAAACCGTTATATTAAGGGTCATTTTATTTTACTTTAATTGATTATGACACTTCAATAAAATTATATCAGATATAACAAAAATTTGTTCTAAGGAAACAAAACTGTATCCGAAAATTTAATGAATTCTAAAATATAGAATTGAACATTTCTTTTTTTTTTTTAAAATAAAAATCGAAAATTTGGAAGTATTTCCGATTATAATGAAAACTTACTTTCATATAACAAAAAAAAAAAAAAACCAAAAACAGAAACTAAAATAATCTTACATTTTTTTTTCTTTCTTTTTGTTTTTTTTTTGTTTTTTTTGTTTTTTTTTAAATATAACACAGACATTAAATTATTTAATAATTATTACATTGAATATCAAAACCGAAAAAAAAAAAAAAAACAAAAATAAAAAAAAGAACGACGACATTTTTTTTTTTTAATATTATTTGATTTAAGGAATGCGGATTCTTCTACTACAGACACATTGATTAAATTTTTCATAGGTTTTTTTTTTTTGTAAATTTACATATTATTATGTTTTTTTTTTTTAAATATTTTATTTTATATTTTTCTAATATTTTAATATTATTTTTTTTTGTTTTCTTTTGTTATTTATTTTGTATAATTCTATTAAGAATCTACCATTGAAATCAACAATAAATATTTTTGTTTTATTTATTTATTTATTTATTTATATTTTAAGTTGTTTTTTTTTTTTTTCTACAAACGTTTTTGTTGAGTAAATTATTATTTTTTTTTATTATAAATTTGTTTTATTTTAAATTAATATTATTTTTTTTTTTTTATTTAATTCTTTGATATTTTGGTTTTTTTTTGTTTTTTTTTTTTAAGAAAAATAAAACAACAAAAATGTAGGATTTTTCTACAACTACTACTACTACTACTACCACAACTACAGTAATAATAATAATATTATGCTAAATTTATAATATAATACGTAATTTTCATTTTTTTTAATTTTTTTTTTTTTTAATTTGGTTTTTCTCAATATTAAAAGTAAAAAAATGGTATTTTATCATTATTTTGTCACTTTCTTCTTTAGTTTTTATTTATTTTTTTTTTTTTAATTATTATTTGCTTAAATTCAAATATTATTTGGCAATTAAAAAGATAGAAATTAAAAATGTTACGAATGAAAGAATTTTTCATAAAAATGTTTTCAAAAGATTTTTAATATTAACCAAAAAACAAAAAGAAAAAAAAAAAGAAAAACTTTATCACATTTTCATTTTTAGACAAATTTTGAAAAAAAAAAAAAAAAAAGATAAGATTTCAAAATTTGAAATGGTACAATCGAAATAATAATATTAATTTAGTGATTCAACAGCTAAAACAAAGCAAGTTACTTGGACAATATATAATGGATTAAAAGTTGGATAATATAAATTCAATGGAAATAAACATAATTTTTTAATTTGCGAAAAATAAGAAACATCAGATTGAAGTAAAAATTAATATAGATATTATATGATTTTGAAAATTTATTGAATATGTGGTTATTTAAAAAGTTCATATTTAAAAATGAGTCCTTTTAGGACCAAAATTTGATTAAAATCACCGAACATTTTTTTAATCAATGTTATTTTTTTTTTTTTGTTTTATAGATTTTTTGACGAAATGACCAATTGAGCCCTATTGTAACAATCACTTTATCACTAAACAAATAATAAAATAATCATTTTTTTGGATAAGTTTTGTTGCACTAAAATCATATTTGGTAATAGCTCAATAAAGTTTTGATTAGTAAACACTAAACAATCTTATCACTAATCAAATAATCATTTTTTTGTTAAGAGAATGTAAGTGATTGTAAGTTATTAACAAATATGGTTTGGTACAACAAAAACTTATCAAAAAAAAAAAAATGATTATTTGATAAGTGGTTGGCGCAATAGAGTCCTGGATCTTACTTTTTACATGCAAAAAATTACTATTTGAGTATTTGATTATTTGGTTAATGACAAGCAGTCGGTACAATTATACCGTCCCAATCTTTCTAATATTGACAACAAATGTTGCAATAAAAGCAAACATATTGAACTATAATTTATTAAACTTTCATTTAAAATATATTTTTTATATTTTTTTACGAAACTGAAAAATTACTTATTTTAATCTTTTCTTTTTTTTTTTAAATTAAAAATAATTCTATATGAATATTATTAATCCAGATTATCCATAGTTATTTTTTACTAGCTATAAATGTTTATTAATTAATTAATTAATTTATTTATTTATTTATTTTTATACATATATATAGTAAGTCATATAGAATAATGCAATCTTGATAAATTATCGGCTACCAAGGTCGGATTTTATGAGTTGAATAACTATTATTATTAATATTATAAAGATATATTATTATCAAATAACGTTATATATTTGTATAATACAAACAAAATTAATATTAAAAATTACCCCTAAGTAAACAATACACTTAAAAAACAAAAAAAAAATAATATACAACATATGTATATTAATTTGAGAGGGCGGATAAAAAGCAGCCATTAGTTCAGTAATGTATAAAAATAAAATTAAATTTTGCCGGTTTTATTTAGAAATAATAAAATTGAATATAAAGCAATAAAAAAAAAAAAAAAAAAAATACTATTATTAACTTTTCAAAACTTTACTTTCGAAAAAAAAAAAAAACAATTTCCAAAAAAAAAAAAAAAATTGCATAATTTTAGGCTTATCACTTTAATTCTTACTATTTTACACTTTATTTAAATTTAGATTTATAGTATTAATTAATTAATAATATTTTTATAGTTAATCAAAAAAATCTTTTGAAACAATTTTTATTTAATTTTTTTTTTTTTTTTGTTTTGATGTAATTCCATTAACATTTATTTTTAATTTCTATTTCTAAAAATTAAAACCAAAAAAATTTTTGCACTTTTGTTTTTTTTTTTTTTTCCTAATTTAAAAATATTTATTTACCTTTTAATTGTTTTTAATTAATTTTTTTAAGAATTTAATAAAATTTGGCTTTTAATTTAAAAAAAAATGTTTTTATTATTTATTTGAAATTTAAATTTTGTTCCTCTACATTAATAAATTTTTTTTTTTTTTTTCCTACTTATCAAAAAAATTTTTCTAAAAAGGAAACGAAAAAATTTAATTTTTAAATTGAGTTTAAAATTATGTTAAAAATTTTGTAAGATTTTACTTTTTTTTTTTTTTTTTATTTTATTTTTTGTTTTTTTTTTTTTTTTTTGTAGTAAAAATTGTATATAATATTTTCAATTTTATTTTTTAAATTTAGTCATAATTTTGTTGTTTTAAAAGTTTTATGTTTAGTTGCATTTTATACGTTTGTTTTGGTTTTCGTGATTTATTTGTTTTTTTTTTTTTTTTTTTTTTTGAATTATTTGAATAAAATTTATTTGTTATTTTAATTTCTTGTATATAGAAAAAAACTTCAACAATATGTTTTATTTCTTTTGTTTTTTTTTTTTTTTTTAATATTTTTCTGTAATTTTGATTAAAAATTGTTCAATAATATTTTATTATGGTGTTTATTTTAATAATAATTTTTAATTATATTTTTTTTTTTTTGTTTGTTTTTTCTTTTATTTTATTTTATCTAAAAATTTTTGTTCTAAAAAAAAAAATTTTTAATCTCTACAAAAAACAGTTGTGAAAAAAAAAAGGATATTTTATGAAATTAAATTTTATATTAATTTATTTTGTATTATTTTTAATTTTATTTATTTTTTTTTTTTTCTTGTAATTTGAATTATTGTAACGTGCTAAATATTTGTTATCCTTTTTTCGGAAATTGTAATTTTGTTTTTTTTTTTATAATATTAAAATTTTGTGTTATTGATAAATTTTGAAGAGAGGTAATTAGAGTTAATTATCAAGAGTTAATTTTCATTTTGATTAAATTTTAAAATATTTGGAATCATGTAAATAGAGATACAGTAATTTTTTTTTTTTCATTAATAACGAACTTTTTTTTCAATTGTAGTTTAAAATTCATTCTGACATAGGACAGAGGTCATTTGATGCCGAATTTTTTATAATTTGTCGTTATTTGGTGAAATTACTATATGTATATATTTAATATCTATATATAGTACCAAGTATTAGATAGTTATTTAAAATTATGTAAGGTATATTATAGTTAAAAGTTTTGCTTCAGATACAACTTTATCGAAAATAAGGTAAGAATACAAAAAATTATTAATAAAAAAACAAATTGGAAAATTTAGTTATCATTTCCAATTTAAGTGCATTAAAAATGTATACCATATTTGTAAAAGTGAAGAAAAATATACCATTTCCAATTTAAGTGAATTTTCTTCCAATTTGAATGTATTTTTCTCCAACGTAATGCCAATTTTTTTTTTTTTTAATTTAATTGAATAATTTTTCAATATATGCAACTTCTCCAAACTTAATTTAATGTTTTTTTCCAGTTAAAGTGAATTTTTGAATTTTTTCCCAATTTAAGTGAAAATTTATTTTTTTTTATTTTAAATCGATTCTTTTCCAAGTACAAACCGAATGTTTAACTTTTAAATGAACTTTTTATTTTTAAAGGTTCAATTGATTATAACTCTGAATCTGTAAATCAAAATATTACCTATAAAATAAAACTACACTTAAAATGGAACCTATAGTAATACATTTAAATTTAAAAAAAAAATTGCACTTAAATTGAAAAAAGATTCCACTTAAATTCTAAATGGTATATTTATGAGAAAAATTTAATTGAAAACTTGAATTGAGTTTCTTTAAAAGTGAATAATGGTGGTTGAAAGGAAAATAAAATTTATAATTTACTTTTTTAATTTCGGTTTAAAACTTTATTAAACATATCAGACTTATTTGGTTCGTTTATAATGTAAAAAAACAAAATTTTCAAATTTCAAAAATGTTTTGTTTTTACAAAATTTGAAATTTAGAAAAAACAAAATTAATCAGCAGTGAGAGATGAAAAATATCAAATATTTAGAACAAATTATTGTTGTTTTTGAATTTAATTATTTATTAAATTTTTTTCGTTTTAGATTTTTCTTTTTTAAAAATTTATATCGTATAAATTTTGCTCAATTTTTATTTTTTCTTTATTATTTTTTTAAGACATATCACATTTTAGTTAAAATTTTTTTAAAAAAATTTAAAAAAAAAAAATTGAATTCAAATGAAAGAATTTTTATTTAGAAATAAAAATAAAAAACTTTCTTTATTCTAAATTTTTTTTTTTTTATAGTACTTTTGTTGTTTTAATGAAAAGTACTTTTGCAATATTTAATAAATGTTATTTTTTTTAAATATAAATTTTGAAATATTGTTTTTTTTTTTTTTACATAAATAATTATTAAATCCTAAATACTAATTTTTTTTTTTTTTTTTATTAATCAAAAGTAATTTAATATACAAAATATTCAGTATTGAGGTTTAATAAAATGTTTAATGTAATTAGGGAGTCAAAATACTAAAAATTTAATTGAGAAAATTTAATTTTAATTACTTTTAAGATTTTTAATTTTTAGAAAATGAAAATGTACCTAAATGTTCCACATAAAACATAAAAGCATAACAAAAATAAATATTTTCGTTTTTTTAGCATAAATCTTCTATATTTTCCTTTACAATTACACTGTTAATAAGGCTTTATTTTATTTAATGCTTAAGTTAATTGTAAATTTGACATAAGTTTTAACGTGTGAAAAATACTTTTGTTTTAAGTTCTTTTAAATTAGAATGTTTGACATTGATATTTTTTTGACATAAGAAAAAAAGCAAAACATAAAAACAAAATATTCTTAACGGATTAAAAAAAAAATTAAAAAATCAAAATGTCAATATCTCTTTTGTTTTTGTCTTATTTTGTCTCCCTGATCACTTAACATTCGTTAAAGACCCAATGAAAAAAAAAAAAAAACACAAAAAAAAAATATATTTATATTCAATTTATACAATAATTATCTTAATTCAATATCTTTGTTTCTTTTCGTTAATTAATATCAAACAGTGCTTTTCAAACAATTTTTTTTTTTTATCTTTTATATATTGGAGAAAATTTTCTTATAAAGTTTCGAAAAAAAACTTGGTTTGGTTTTTAGGAGTTGTGGATTCGCATTTTTACATGTTTCGAAATGGTTTATTTTTTTTTTTTTTCTTTAATTAAATAACATAGGAATTAAAAAAAAAAAAAAATATATATATACATATATATATATACATGTATATAATATAATAAAATATATTTTTATATGCATTTATACATAAATATTTAAAATTCAGTCAAAAAATTAATTACAATTCGATGTTTTTAGTTATATAAATGTTATTTAATATATTCGTACACATACATATAAATATACATATATAAATATAAATGAAAATGAAATAAAAATAAATAATAAATATTATATATATATACATATACATATATGTATATAGATTTAGAAATATTGGATGTACGAAAATTTTTTTACTCAATTCAGAGTTCCCTAATTTGTAGTGTGAGTTTTTTTTTTTGTTTTTATAATGTATAGGTTTTATTTCTGAAAAATATTAAAAGGATTAGTTTTTGTTTTAGTAATTTTCTAATATTTTTTTTTTTTATTCCTGGTATATGATGGTTAATTTTATTTTTTATCTATTTATTTATTTATTTATTTTTCTGTTTTTTTTTTTTGAAATAATTTAAAATATGATTTTTAAACTGTGAGTGAGATTTTAAATGTGACATAATTTGAGTTTGAGTTATTTTCAATATTTTATTCCTAATAAATTATCTATTTTTTTGTTTTGTGAATTTGTAAAAAACTGGTGCATTTTTTTTCATTATAATATTATATTATTAATTAATAATTAGTAATTACTATTATTATTATTATTATTATTATTATTGGTATTAATTTATTTGTTAGCCATTTAAATAAAGAATTTTTATAAATCTAAATCTTGATTTAAGTGATAATTGTCATTTGAATAGTTTTAACCTCAAAATTGTTTTTCATATTTTTTTTAATGAGTAGTTTTGAATCGATGAAAATATAATTTTTTTTTCTGACAATTCAATTAAAGTTGTATAATATATTGAATATTTGAACTATTGGGGAGTAAAACTTAATTTAATCTTTATTTTAATAGTGAGAAATCATTTATGAATTAAGTAGGACAAAATTTGACAATCGTTTAATGTAATTTACCGACATTAAGTACAAAAGGCATTTTTAGGGAGATCGACACATTACAAAAGTTGTTTTATCAAAATACCTTTCTCATAAAAGTACATTTTATATACATATTTATATAATATACACTTTATAAAACAGACATTTTGAAAAAAAAAAAAACATTTATTTGCCCAAAAAATGTATTTTATAAAACGGCATTATGAATATACATATTTATATACATACATATATGAATATAGTTTCCATATATGAAAAATTAGATTTAATACATTTTCCAAAAAAAGAAAAACGTCTTTAATTTGTCGTACATAAATAGTCTTTTTTTTTTTTACATATAATTTTCAAATTATATCCTTTTTGTTAAATGATTTTTTGTAAAATTTTCATTTTTGTCAAATATAGGAAGTTTGAGAAACAGTTTTTTTTTAGAATGATTTTTAATGCAAGAAATTTTTTGAATTTATATGTCTTTTTATTTCGATAAAACGGATAAAGGGGTATACCCGTTCTCAATTACTTTTACCTTAATACATACTTTTTTTTAAAAAATATTTTATATGCATCCCCTTAGCAAAAAAGAAAATAAAAATAATTTAATTCTATTTTAATAAATATAGAAAGAATTACTGACTGCTATAGGTCGCAATTCTACATTAATGATTAATTTACAATCAAGTAATATTAAACTTATATTTGAATGTATGGCATTCAACAATTCTACGCAACATCGTAAGTTATTCTTGATTTATACAGTGATATTCGTAGATATTTAAGAATCCGCAAAATTTTAGATACAATAAAGAAATTGCCTTCCCTTCTCGTTCATTTAGAATAGCATATAAATGTAGAAGCTGCTCTTCTTGTAGAAATCACATTACTACAAGAATGCTCAAAATAATGAAACCTTTAGATTTAGCGGACAGTACAGGTTTTCTTAGGTGAAGTAATTGTATACACTAAAAATAAACATTAGAAAAAAAATGATTGATTAGTCAGGTTCGACGGTATGTAAGAGAAAGGATATTGTGCTTAAGTATAAGTAAAAATCTTGCATTGATTATGATATAGGGTATATGCATTGTACCTTTTGAAGATTACCACCAACCAACGATAAAAAAATAATATTTATATATAAAAACCGCGTAGTGCTAAACGATAATCGTATTCAGAAATTTAACTCTTTGAAAATAGATAATCACAGGATTGCAATAATGCAACATTAAAATTTTGACACTGGTGCCTAACGTCGTAAGCATATAATACAATATCAAAGCTTTAATTTCGCATTCGCCACTCTCCGGTTTTCAAAGTATCAAATTTTTCAATGCAGCTTTCGTTTAGCGAAAGTACCAGTACACGGTTTTATATAAAATCTAAATGAAATCTTGATTCTTTTCAAATAAAATTATCTATGGCATATAGAAAAGAATGCATATTAAGACATTATAAATATTATTTTTTTACTAGATTTTATAATATATGTAAATATTTATTTATATATATGTATATGAAGATTTTCTGTTATTATTTTTTTTATTTTTCAATTTTAAAATAATTTTGTTTGTTTGCGGTGTAATTAAGTGTATGTTAGTCTCTCTACATATATGAATATTATCCTTTTTTTTTTTGCATTTTGTTTAACTTTAATTTTTAATTTTCGAAATTTTTTATTATTTATTTATCAGTAATATTTTTTTATTTATCAGTAATATTTTTTTTTTTTTGTTTGTTTATTTTATTTTTTTGTGTGTGTTTTTTTTAATAAAATATATATTTTTAATTTTTCAGATATTAATTATTATATTTAATTTTTGATTATTTTGTATCCTATATATGAGTTTAATTTTTTTTTTTTTTGTTTTGGGAACTTTGATTTGTGTTGTGTTTTTCTCTTTTTAACTTTTGTTTTAAATTTGTTTTGTTTTTTTTTAACTTTTTTTTTTTTTTTTGTTTTAAATTTTATAATCACAATTTTATTTTTTTTCTTTTTTTTTATTCGATAATATAAAAAATTATATAATAGAATTATTAAAAAAAACAATACATTAAAAAAAAAAAAAAGAAAAAAAAACAAAAAAGAAAAACTAAAAAAGAAAGAAAATGTATTTTCTATTATTAAAAATTTTTGCCATGAGATTTTAAAGTTCACAAACAAAATTATATGATACCTATTATTATTTAAAAAAATTTTTTTCCCATGCCCTAAAAAAATAAAAAGTATTTCTAAAAATAGTAAAAAAAAAAAAACATATTTCTTAATTTTTGTAGTTTTAAGGTGAAGTAAAACAATGACAATTACAATTACAAGATATAAATTTTAATAATTTTTTGATTTCGGTATATTTAAATTTTAGAATTGAATATTTTATATTAGATTTATTTTTTTTTCTCGAGAGATTTTTCAATTATAATTTTCCATGAAAATAATGAATTTTTTAATTTAAAAAATTTTAATTTTCATAAAATTCTCCAAAAAAAAATTTTATATTCATTTCTGTGAATTGTGGACAATGATTTTGTAATTGATATATTTTTTTTTTTTGTTTGGATATTTATGATAATATAGAAGTGTTAACTGTTGGATATGGCAGTGATTTTTATATTTTATATATATATATATATATATATGTACATAGGTTTAAAAAATAAGACACTATAGTTAATGATGGTATTTGAATTTTGGTTTTTGGTTTTCGATTTTTTGGTGTTTGGTTTTTCTTTTTGGTTTTTTATTTGTTAATTAAAATAATTATAATTTTGGTGGAAATTTTTGTATTATTGAAATATTAAATAGGATTTTATTATTGTGATAGCTTTTATTAATATCTAAAATAGAATTAGGCACAATCAGATGTTCTTTACTCGAAAAAATCAATACATATAAATTTTTGGCTATTTTTATTAAAAATATTATATACTTTTTTTTTTTTTTTGACGAGGGTTGGTGGAAAACTCGAAAGTCACCAAGAGGAACTGCACGTGCTTCCTGAGGGTAGTGTTGGACTTTAACTTGTAGTTTTCTTTCATTTTGGCACGATTATCATACTGCTGACTTGATAATTGGGTCTGTACCAAAATCTTATTTTTAATCTTATTTTTTCAAAATCTTATTTTACAAAATCTTATTATCCAAAATCTTATTTTACAAAATCTTATTTTACAAAATCTTATTTAACCAAAATCTTTTTTTTTTCATTCTGTTTCATTTTTTGAAATTTGCCGGCAAATGAAAAAAAAAAAAAAAGATTTTGGTTAAATAAGATCTTTGATAAGAATAAAATGTAATAAATTATCTACTTAATATTTATATATCTTTTTTACATACATAATATAATAAATGAATGCATGCAATAACAATATACAATATACAGAATATAATAAAATTCCTCCTAATTCAGAATCTCGCACATACATAAATATAAATATTCTAGAAAAAGCGTATAACTCTGCTTTTGAATTCAACTCCAAAATGCCTCCTAATTCAGAACCTCACATATACATACATATACATAAATATTCTGGAAAAAGCGTATAACCTTGCTTTTGAATCCAACTCTATAATCCCTCCTAATTCAGAATCTCCCATATACATAATAAGTACCTATAAAAATATTCTGTAAAAGGTACATAATTCTGATTTTGTAACCAACTTTAAAATCTAACCGAAATATTTTTGAAATTAAATTCGATATTTTTCGATTTCAAGATTTTTTTCAGGCGTTTGTAACATTCGGGTTTTTTTCAACAAAATTTTAATTCAAGATTTTTTTTTCGGTAAAGTGTCATGCACCCTTCACAATTAGCATATAAATATAGCATATACAAGAGTTTTGAAAAAAAAAATGCCATTTATTATTTTTTTTTTTTTTAAATTACAGAAAACGGAATTTCTGACAAAATAAGATTTTTGATAAGAAAAATAAGATTTACAAAAAAAAAAATAAGATTTTGAAAAAATAAGATTTTGCAAAATAAGATTTTGCAAAATAAGATTTTGCAAAATAAGATTTTGAAAAAGTAAGATATTGAAAAAAAATAACATTGTGCAAAATAAGATTAAAAATAAAAAGATTTCGGTCCGCTCCTTTGAAAATTTCAGCGTAATGTAAAAAGTTGTCATAAAAAAATACTAATATTACACCGATATGCATTAGACTTATGTGATCCGTATTACCAAAATTTTTCACCAAATTAAAGATCGATTATAGAACTTTTACTTTTATTTTGGAAAAATTCGCCATTTAGCATATGGTTATGTATAGTTTTTTTTTGTATCTAAAGAAAAGTAAGCACAAGTTATGATATGAGTGTAAATTTCAGTTTAAAGATTTTAAGTTTTCTTAAAGCTGAAGATGTTTCAATATTTGAAGTATATAGTGTAACGCAATGTTGGTCTAAGTGTTTTCAATAGTAAAAAGCTTTTTACTGTGAAGTTTTTTTTCTTTATGTGAAAATGGATTGAAAATAATAAGGACGAATTCTTTATTGTCATATAACACGACGCAAATGTTGCTGAAAGAAAATTGTTCATAAAATTGTCATTGAGTTTTGACGTCAGATACTTATCTGTCATCGGCATTGTCATTAGGAAGTTTTTAAGTGTCAATTTTAAAATGTTATTAAAATGATGAGTATAATATATTGAAATATTTAAAATTTGAAATATTTAAAAAAAAAAATGATATATCTTGTTAGAAGTTGGTTTATAATCCATCTTTTTCCTTTGAGAATAAAAAATCAAAAAAAATTTGGCATTTTCGTTTTAAAAGTTTAAAGCAGCAACTTTTCATAGAATGCGTAAATGCAGAGACAATAGCAACAAAATCGAGTTATAGCGCTATATTAGATGCTGTTGCATTTGCATATTATTTTACTGTACCTCTCACCCTCTTTCCCTAGAATTTATTTGTGATGGGGATATTTCTGCTGCACTAGTGTTGCCGTTAAAAGAGAATTTTTCGACAAAAAATTATCTGCCTGAGCTGTTGCATTTTCACAAATTCATAGACACAAGCAATAAAAAATTCACGATACTTCTTAAGCAAAATCTCCATTTATAATAATCTCCATACAAATTCAGAAAAATTGCAACTGTCTTTTACATACAACATTGTCTTTAGTCAGAATCTCTTGTGTTGGCGATGACACATGTTGTGCAATAACCGCCACTAGTAATAAAAAATTAACGACGTCAACATCGATGGTAATAAAAAATTTGAAACTTTGATAAATCGTCGGTTTGTGACAATAAAGTTTTGCCCATAATAAATTCATATTGAATATTCGTTTTGCTATAATGATTTTGTTTTTCTAATCTAAATTATTATTTTCTTTTCTAAATAATCGTACATACTTTTGCTAATTCGAAATTGGCAAGAGACCTCAAAAACAAAATTTGAATGGGTTCAGAATGTTGGTATTAAAAAGTTGATTTAAAAGTAATTTAGTACACAACATTCTAATGGCAAATAGCGCATTACATGAAATTTTAATTGGAACCAATATTAGAATATGGCGTTAGCTATACATTCACCAATCCCGGTCTGAATAAATTAATCATTGTGTTGCGAAAATAAAATAAAAAAACTATTTAAAACATTAAATCCATTTTTAGAAACTACTAACAAAACTTTATAAAATGAAGAAACACGGTATAGATTCAACTGTTCTACAAGGACTTTATTACAGTTTAAATGACTTTTATGACTTTATTACAGTCATAAATATAAAAAGCGCTGTATATAATAAGCATGTACATCAAGTAAAATATTCATTAGAACATTGTACAGGTGGTGAAACTTCAATATAGCAAATAAATAAAATTAATCGCCAATTTAAGAAAATATAACGTCTAGAGTTGTCACAGTTTTTTGAAGAATTTTTCCACAGAATTCCATTCTTTGAATCTTTTTTATTTTATCATTGCAGTATTTTTAGTAAAAAAAAGCTTTAAAAATATAAAAAAATGTAGTAAATCATATAAAAAATTATTGTGCACTAAAAATTTTCTTTTAGAAGAAAAAAAAAAATTAAGTTTTAAAACTAAAAATATAAAAGAAACAAATATATAAGTATGCATATAGGTAAAAAATAAAAATAAAACAAAAATATAATTTAAAAAAAAATTATTTTTATTTAAAATTTTATTTTTTTTTATTTTTTTTTTTTCAATTTATCTTTCCTCTATTTTTTTTTTTTTCTATGCTCGTCGTAGCTTAGATAACTTCTACAAATTTTTAAATTTAATTTAATTTTTTTTTTTTTTTTTGTTTTTATTTATTATGAAGTATTTTTTTAATTATAATTATTACATAATTATTATTTATATATATATATATATTTTATATAAATCAAAAAAGAATTACTATACAAACAAATATTAAAAAATTTTTTTAAATAAAAATTAAAAATAAACAAAATAAAGTATTTAACATAAGATTTATTTTAAAAATTTTCTTTTGGAATTGATTTTAATAAAAAAAAAAAAACAAAAACCTTTTCAATTCGAAGAAAAATTATTAATTCGATATAAATTAAATGTAAATCGAAAAAAATTACTAGAACACGATTATGACGTAAATAGAAAATTTATCGAATAAAATAAACTTTTGGTTAACCATTCGATTTTTTAAACTGAAATTCACCAAAGAAATAAAAAACAAAAAAAACAAAGAATTAATTGAAACGTCAAAGTTGTTAAAAAAAGAAAAGAAATTTTCAATAAAGCGAAAAAATTTTTAAATATATCAAAGAATTTAAGTGATGTAAGGCGAAATTAAATAATGTAGTGGTTGGTTACATGTTTATAATTTCAAAAAAAAAAAAAAAAAAAATAGGTAAAACATTAACACTTTTATTTATTAATAGACATTTACTTTATCTTTCAGTAAAAAATTGAAATGTATTTTTTATTTTTTTTTTGTTTTTTAAAATCAATTCGAAATTAAAATTATCTTTAAATTTATTATTATGTACTTTTTTTTTTTTTTTTTTTTTTTTTTATTAATACTTTCCCTTTCTATGAAGAGAAAATATTTTAAACAAAATTAAAATATATATTAATAAAAAAAAAAAAAAAAAACAAATACTTACGAATAGATACATATTTAATTAATTAAATCAAATTAAAAAAAAAAATAAAAAAAAATTATATAATATAATATATAAAAAAAAAACATAAATTTTTTGATTTAAAGTAAGGCAAAACAAAAAAAAAAGCTGTAATATTTTTTTATTTTAATATTATTTTAATTAAAGTTTACATAGTCTTATTTTATAAGAATTTTCTAGAACAAAAAAGGAAAAAAAAAAAAACAAAAAAAAAAGAATCACATATAAATATTTATTAGTGAAAATTTATAATAGGATAATATAGGTTATGTTTTTATTAAAAATATTATTTATTATTTTTATATAATTTTAGATTAAATTAACCCTTTTTCAGTCGACGGTTACAAGTTACGTAATACACACAATTTGTCCAAACTATTTTTGGTCAAATGAAATATATTTGTAATTTGTATAGCGAAATAAAAAAAATAAAAGTAGTTGTTTTTTTTTTCAAAATATACAAAGTTTTTAGTATTTTTGTTGCTTAGATATTAAATGTCAAATCCGATCATCAACGAAAAAAATTGTCAAATATCTAAAGGTAAATGACCCGATGCTTACTTTGACGTTTAAATACATTTACTTAAATATGACTTGATCATATGCAACTGCGCTGCATTAAAGTGACACTAAAGTAGAGCAATTTTCTACTTTTAGTCGCATTGACAATCAATTTGTTTGTTTGTTATTTTATATTGGTTTGTTAGTTGTCATTGACAATTTAATTTTCATAATTTTTACATACATAATTTAAATTTGTTCAATAAAACGACACCAACATTTCGTCATAATTTTATTTGAAAAGCAAGGAGAAGTCTACATTGGGTCATAACCTTTAATCTAGGCGATGACGAATTTTTGACTGGATGTCAATGGACGTAATATTGTCAGTAAATACATATATGTCATAACGTTTTAGTTGCGAATTTTTCGTCCATAATCGGAATTGTGTTTCTGTTGAACTGTTAAATTTTAAAATGAAATTTTTGAGCGAGAAGAAAATTATTGACCGTAAAGGTCTAAAAGTGTATATTTTCTATAGAAGTTTCAAATTTTAAAGTAAAATTATTGGTATAATTTAATTGTTTTAATTGTTGAGATCTTTTTTAATAAATTTCGTTCGATTGTATTGAATTTTACTTCAAACTAAAGAAACTAATAAAGTATATATGTATGCATAAACTGATTTTACAAACGTGAAAGTGTTTTTTTTTTAGAAATATACTTTTACTTTTTTCTTAAAATATTCATTTTATGATGTACATGCTTTTAGGTTAATGTCATCCCTATTTAAATTTTATTTTTAAAGTAGAAAAATTTTGTATTAAAATCAAAATAAAATTTATAAATTATATATACATATGGATGTGTATACAATTTGAAATTCATTTTAATATTCTAAAATTTTGAGAATTTTATTTAATAAAATATCTCATCACAAATTGCAAAAGATATGATTTATTTGAAGTTTAAAATGGCTTTACATAAAATAAAAGACAAGCGATTGGCAATAGGTGGAAAGTATTGACACGAGGAGAGAATAAACAAAATGTCAACATTGACACCTCACAAGGGTTGATTTTTAATATTTCCCTGTGTTGTCATGAAATTATTTTTTTCAATTTTTTTAAGATTTTACACTATTTAATTATGATAATTTCCATTGATTTTTCCAAACATCCTTAATGTAAAGGATTAAAATGCATTATTATTAAAAAAAATCAATTATTTTATGTAATAAAGGTATCCAAGGAATAGAAGTTGTGATTTAAATTGAATTTAAAGAAAATGTTTTATTATTTTATTGACGGTCGTCATATAACGACAATTTTTATATTTGATGTCTAATAATTTGTTGTTCATTAAAGGAAAATCTTGTTCATTAACAAGAAATATTGTTCATTATGTAAAATTAATATAGTTTTTATTGTATGAAGGAACAATAAAATCTCTGTGGACAAAACTCTGTTTGTTTTTTTTTTAATTTTGGCAAAAATTAAATAATTGATATTTAAAGAAAAGAAAACAAAAGTATTATTCTAACAAAAATAATAATAATAATGATAATAATAATAAGAATAATACTAATAAAAAAGAAAAATTAATATTATATTTTGATTTCAATTTTTTTTTCTTTTTTGTAATTTTCGTTATGCAAATTGCGAATCACTATTAATTATTTATTTATGTATTTGTATTGCATAATAAATTTGCATTTTTACTAAATATTTAAGTATATTCTATATTTTATTTCAGTATTTTTTTTTCATCTAATTATTAATATTAGTTTAAATCTGATCCTATTAATTTTCTCACATAAAAATATACTTTTATCATTAATTTTTTATTTTATTTTTAATTTTTCTGTATAATTTTTTGTTTTTTTTTCTGTTTTTTTTTTCTTTTTTTGTTTATAATTGAATTTTTTTTTAATTGTATCTTTTTTTTTCCTTTTACTTATAATCATCTAACGACGCCATTTTTTTTTTTTTTTTTTTTTAATTTTTCTGTCTTTATTAATTGATTTTACTTAAGAATTTGTTCTGATAAAAAAAAAAAAAAACAAAAAAATAGTAAGTGTCAGATTTAATATTAACGAAAAAGAATTATAAAAACTATTTCAATAAAAAATACATTTCCCACATGATAAAAAAATTAATATTTGCAATTTTTAGTTGCCTTAAAATATGGTAGAGTTTTTCTTCATACCATTTCGAAAAATGAAAAATTTTATTTTGAATTAGTGTCATGTTCTATATAATGGACGATTAATAAGGATCGGACATTGGTAAAACATTGTGATAACAAAATATTCGAAAAAAATTTGACTTATTCACAAAGTCACGGAAATGATTAGATCATAGATGTCAATTATTATCGTGCTTTAATACGATCTTAAGATTCTGAGGTCTTAAGAAATATAATTAATGGTTTTTCTTTTCCTTTTCATTCCCATAAGAAATTTATTTTTATTATTCATATTTGACAAAATTTCAGTTTATGCGGAATCATTAGTTTAACTAAGTGTCGTCGATTACTCAACTATATATAGCGATATGGTACAAGAAAGACTATATGAAAAATATTGTTTTTTATGCGACATCTATTATCAACATAAGTAATGTAAACAGATGTTTTAAAATTCTTTTGAAAAAAATATGTGGAAAAAATTAAATGAAGGCAACTGAAAAGTAAAAACTATACGTAGTACAAGGGGGAGTACAATCAAAGTTATTTTTTTTTTTTTTTTTTGTAAATTTGAAAATAAATTGTATATGTGGTAGTATAACTTAATACTTTCTTCCTGTGACAGACCGATAAAAGAATTTTATACAAGGCACACAGGGTATACACACATAAGTTGGACATAAGTTTTTAATGATATAGAATATGAATTTTTAAAGATTTTTAAAGATTTATACTTTAATTATTTTTCCCCTAGTAACTTTGTAGTGTTAAAGATAGTGGAAAAACTAAAATTTAATTTGGAAATTTTAAATTCTTTTTAATTTTTTTTTTTTTTTTGTATGAACATTAAAAAAATTGCTAAATATTTTTAATTTATTTTTTTTTTTTCTTCATACAAAACAAATTCTTAAAGTATTAAATTTTTGTCTTGAATATTAATTAATAATTACATATTCATATACAAACATATTTTTTATAAATACAAATACATATATATATATATATATACATATATATATATAAACGAAAAAAAAAAGTAACTAAAGTTTTACTTTATAAATATTTAATAGAAATTATATAATATATATATTTATAAAAAAAAAAAATAAAAATAACTTTTATCTTCATTTTTTTCTTTTTTTTTTTTTTTAATTTTTTAATTTAACTAGAATGTTTTTCTATTTTTTTTTTTTATTTTTCTTTTTTTTTTTCTTTTTTTTAGTATTTAATTTTTATAGATAAAATTTTTTTTTTTTTTTATTTTTATCTTTTAATTACATAATAAATTTTATCGTAATTTTTTAACACTATATTATTTTACCTCTTAAACTCATCACTAGATGGCATTTTAAAACTTAAAAAATACAAATAATAGGTATACTATTTAATTAAATCTATAATTATTAAAAATTAATAAAACAAACAAAAAAAAAAAAAAAAAATTTATTAATTCAAATAATTGAATATTAAAAGATGGGTTGTAATTTTTTTTTCTTCTTTTTTTTTTCTTTAGGCAATATGTGATCCATCCATGTTTTTGTTTTTAATATTAAATAAATGCAAAAAACAAAAAAAAAAAAAAATGTTATTCAATATTTTTGACATTTTGTTAATTACAAAATATAATTTTCGGTTCTCGACAATTTATCGCTCGTTCAAATTTTGCGTTGCATTTGTGTTTACTGGTTGTTTATTTTACTATATATATATGTATATATATATATGTCAACATTTTTTAACTTCAATTTTAATTTTATGTTTTTTAACGAAAATACTTTTTAAATTTTTTTTTTTTTTTTTTTATAAACAAAATTAACAAAAATAATTATTTAACAATTTATGTTGACATATATAAAAATGATGGTTAACAATAATGACGAACACCATCTAGGGAGAGAACTTGCTTTAATTTTCATTGTTTTTGTCTGTTTGGTTCTGAACATAAGAATATGCCTTCTACACTAAATATTGAAGTTTCTGAAATAAAAAAAAAAGAAAAATTGATAATAATAATTAGTAATTAATAATAATAAAAATAAATATTAAATATATATATATATATATTTTTTTTTTTGATATTTATTATAAGTACTTTTAATTTTTTTATTTTTTTTTTTTGTTTTTGGGACAATAATTATTTTTAGACATTGAATAAACATTAGGTGTAGTTAAACATAGTATTGCATCTAATCCCAATTACATCAATAAGATTAATTATCTAATTAAGTCTTGTGATTGTTTCCTCTGAAATTGGCTTACAGACAGGTAACGTACAGGTAAATTACAATGCAAAGAATTTTAGAACTAAGCACATCATCCTGATCATGCTAAGCAAATGCTTCACTTGGTGGCTTACCGCGTAGTGTTACTTTCTCTAAACGAAAATCGCATTTGAAAATTTGGAACTTTGAAAATCGAAAATAGTAGGGTTGTGAATGGGAAATTAAAATTTTGATACTGGTGTCTAACTGTGTAAGCATTATATAGTACAAAAAAAAAACTAATTTTGCACTCGCAACGCTGCGATTTTGAATTTTCAAATTTCCAAATTTTTAAATGCGCTTTTCGTTTAACGAGAATAGCAGTACGCGGTAAGGCACCTGCTCTGGAATTTCTTGATGCAGCATTATATTTTTTTTTTGCAGTAGTTTTAGAATAAATATAAAAAACAACTAACTAAATGATGATTAAAAGTCAGTAATCAGTCGCTAAATTAATTATATTTAAATTCTATTTGAGCTATTTAAGCTAGGGAAGCCTATATTATAAGGTTCTATAGAAAACTGATATACAAAAACAATATTTAGATATGCATAACTCTACAAAAAATCAGCTAGAGTTACCTAATATTTTCATAATATCTTAAAAAACATAATAATAGAGTTGAATTTAAATGGTGAATAAACTGAACATTCTATAGATATTTATATACTCTTTTCTAGTTTAGTTCGTTCAAAATTTACTCTACCAATTATGCAAAACTAAACAAGTTATAATACAGTATGTAAAACCAAAGATATTTTATATAGGCAATCATTTTCCAAAATTCAATAAAAACTGTGACTACTTTTGCATTGAAATTTTTAGATTATTTTTTCATTTTTAGAATCTTTAGGGACATCCCTTTACACGTTTTCCAATTTGAAATAAACCGTACACAAAAAAATAAATTATAACATTATTATACGTGTCTTACTTTAAAAATTTGTCAATCAAGGTGTCCAAGTTACAGAATGTTTAAAAATCGCAATTTTTTAATTTCTTAACTCCTAATAATTTTTAAAAAGATAAATATTTTTTTGGAAATGATTATTTTATTTTCTTTACCGTCCTTCTTCCTGATATATATATTATAAGACAACCTAATATTTGTATTGAGTGCATCTAATTTTGGTACCTATTCATTTATAAAGCTTTTAAATTTCATATTTGATTTTTAGATCGTAAAAACGTTATAAAATATTTGAAATTTTGACTTTTTTTTTCAATTTTTAGGTTGTTTGGTTCACTTTTGTTTTTTTTTTGGTTCATACCAAATTGAAATTCTTTTAGATCTATCTGTCCATGATTAAAATTCTATTGTTTTGCATTTTAAACTGTTCCAAAATTTTTTAAATACGGAGGCAGACAAATGGACCGAATAAAACTAAAAAGTACATTATTTCAAAAAATTCTAATTTCTAAAAAATTGTTTAAAAAGGCAAAAGGAAATAAATAATTTATATCACATTCAGTTGAAGATGCAAATTTTAAATATTGTTCTCTCAATTTTCTTATAATCAAAATATTCAATTATTTAATAAAAACCGGGGCCTCGGTGGCCTAATGGGTAAGAGCGGGTATAAAATACTCTGTAAACACCGAGGGAGTGTGGGTTCAAATCCCACACACGTCGTAAAAGTTATTCCCCCTTACGACATTTACAGCCACGCCTGTAAAGGAAAGGCTGTGTAATTTCCTGTTCACATTTATCTGGCAGAGAAATGCACTAAAAAAAAAAAAAATAAAAACCTTAAATTTTCTTCATTGTATTTCCATCATTCATTGCTTCATTCACTTATCTAAAATTAAAATGCTACTAGAATTTTAATTTTAGATAAGTAAACCAAAAAAACAAAAATAATAAAACCTACAATTTACCAAATTTGACGTATTAAGATTAATTCTGCAAATATAAAATCTTTATGTTGATGAAAACTTATAGGTATTATGTATTTTATGAAATTTAATATTTTTGTTTCCATTTTATTTCAACCACAAAATATTTTTTAATTCTTATACATACTACCAACACATACTAACAAATTTACATTTGTACAAAACCATAAAACCATATGTACCTAATATATATACATATACATATGTAATATTTTGATGATTGTCTTATTTTAAAAAAACTTTATCTTCTTTTAAATGGTACATTAAACTGATTTTATTTTATTAAATAACAAAATAATGGTTTTGTACAATCCTATGAAATTAATATTTGATTTCACCATATTTTGTATTTAATTTATTTAAAAAGTCTGTTTAAAGTCCGGAAAGTTAAGTTTTTTTTGTTTTTCATATAATTAAAAAGAAAGTCAAAAAAAAAAGATTAATTATTAAAAAAAAAAAAAAAATAACAATAAAATCCTTTTCTTTCTTTATGTGTTTTGTTCTGATTCAGGACATAAATGATAATTCAGGCTATTTTTCATTATTTTGTTTTCAATATGATTTAAAAGTTTTATTTAGAGAGGAAATTATTTTAAACTTTTTTTTAGCAACATTTTTTTTTTTTTTATATTACAACATTTTACGTTACTGTGAAAAGTTTTGCCATTCCGTTAAAAACTTTTTTTGCAAAAAAAAAAAATTATTAGGTACAATTTTTTTGAGTTTTGCAACATTTTGTTTTTTATTTATCCATTTACTAAAGGAACTTTTCATTAGTTTTTGAATGTACTTTCCATTTTATAGTAGTCCTTCGTTTTAATATACGATGAGTTATAAAAAAAAAAAAAAAATGTTAAACAACTGTTTTTCAAAATACTCATTTTTACAATTACAGAGCTTTTCCAATATACCATATTAGGTCTTTTGGTCTCCTATTTTAGAAAGAATCAATTTTCAAAAAAGTTTTCTTTTTCAATTCGATCGTTTTTACTTTTTAGTCGTCTTTGTATAGTCTACTAGTTAACCCAGTGGCTTATTAAGTGCAAGGTATAGTGCGGATAGAAATTCTGCATAGTTGATACTCCTTTATTTTATGAAAGCGTGGACTCTGAAAATAGCGACCATTAATTACCTTGAAGCATATGAAATGTGGATATACCGTATAATATTAAAAAAATAGCATGGATGAATCGAGTGAGCAATAATGAGGTTCTAAATAAATCAAATAGAGACTGTGAGTTGTTATTAAAAATAAACTGCAGCAAAACAGCTCATCTAGGTCATATAATGGGCAATGACAAATATAATATTCTACAACTGATTCTGCAAGATAAAATTGAAGGCAGAAGTCAAAGTCATTGAAGTCAAATGTCGTGGCTGAGAAACATCAGACAATAGACAGGCTTCCAAAGCGTGGAGCAACTAATACCCGCAGCACAGGATAGAGAGAGCTTCAAAAATCTGATCGCAAACATCCAGTAGTGAATACGCAGCTAAAGAAGAAGAAACAAAATAAATTTTATATTACTGTATAAATTAATAATAGTATTGGTAGCTGAAGGTCTCGTTGCTTGTGCTACTTTCATAAATTTAACTTAGTAATTTGTATTGTTTGGTTAAATAAAATAATAATAAATAATAAAATATTTTTTGATTTTACAACAATCTGTAAAACTAAAATAAACATTCTGCAAACTGCTTAATTTTCAAATAAATTGCTATACAATAGCATAACTATAGGCGTTTTGTTGTCAATTGTAGATCAATTTTAAAATGTTAATAGATTCCGATATATAAGTACAATTATTAAATTGTAAAATATTTTTATAACAAGATAGAGTGAAAAGCATTAGCTTCCAGATACTATTGCACCTAGTGTATGTTTTAGAAGCTTAAAATAAACTCTTCAAACCGATGAAAATTATGAAATTAATTTAAAATTAAATAAACTTTTCAACGGCAGTTAAATTTAAAAAAAAATAATTGAACTTAAAATAACACAAAATTAAACTCATATTCACAATATTTACAATCAATGCGTATTGATAACCATTTAACAATTTAAAACACCCACATCAAATACTTATTGGAATTAAAAAAAAAAACCAGAATAATAAATCAAAAATAAGATACGAATACAAATTGAAAAATAAAAATCCTTTGGTTTATTTTTAGAATACTTATTAGCTGTTGTCACAGAAACAAAAAATCTACAAACATTTTTTTGAAAATTTTAAAAATTTTTATAAGCATCCATTTTCATTATATCAAATTGTCCTGGGAACTGAAAAAATTTCATATTACAGGTCGAAATTTAATTTCATAAAAACCAAAAGAAAAAAATACAAAAAAAAAAATAAAAAATAAGCTCCTAAAAAATTATGAAACCTAAAAATAAATCAATAAAATTTTAAAAACAAATTTCACGGTGAATGTTGGGGGCGGTCAAAAAAAGAATAAGGTAGTATTTACAACTAAAGGTTTTTAAAGCAGCCTATTTTCCAAAAGATAACAAAAAGAGTTTCGAATATTGTAAAATTTTCAAATTTATGTAATTTATGAAATTTCTTGGAATTTTTTATACTTTTTATATGTATAAGAAAAAATTGTGAAAAATCAAGGTTCGTTTTTTTTTATTTTAAGGAAACCCTAACCCTATATATATATAATTTATTTTAAATGGGTGCAAGCAATACCGCGACGTTTTGACGTAGATTTATCGTGCTTCCCCTATTAATACGTGCGTCGAGGATTTTATCTCCACTACACTTATAATATTTATTTATGTCAGTACTACTACCTCTAAGAAATTAAAGATTAGTAGGGAGTTTATTGGTGACAGCTGATCATCTTTGGTAAAGGTATATACTTCTAGGTGTACATATCTTGTTCCGTAGTTTTGGAAGGAAGCGATATTTAATTAAGAAAAGCTGTTAATACACGTATAAAAATATAATTTAATATAATTTTAAGAAAGCTTTGATTTATGCATTTTACTTTAAAAAGCTGTTAAACAGGGTGAGGTTAAAAAAATTATTTAAGTTTTCCTCTCTGAAAATTTATATTCTAAGTAGACGCGTGCGAGAGATTTGAAGGAATATAGAACTTTCCAATTTTGACAAGCTGTAGCTTCTAAACAGGTACGGCGACAAGAAAACAATTATTCCACATCATTTAAGAGACCATCCATAGTTAAAATTTCATTGTTTAAACGGATGGAAAAAGTAAAACGAATAAGAAACTTTTTAAATTTTTTTTTTTTTTGCTAACAAGTAAACTTTTTTTTATTACATTTTCTGGGACAGCCAGTTAGTTGCAAAGGATAAAACCAACAATTTTTATAACTCAGTTTTTATAATACGATTGTATAAAAGACAATCTGGTTATACAATCATATAAAAACTTTATTTTTAAGTAACTATGTGCATTTTATTTATATGTTGCATAAAACTCACATTTAAATGGATTTAAAGCAAAAAATTTGAATAATCGATTGAAAAATGACATTTTTGTTTTTTAAAGGATATGCATAATATTGCAGTTTCAGTTTTATGAATATTTTTATACATAAGTTTGTATATCATCTGTTTTCGATATAAATAAAAGCATTTGTTCTTTGGTTTTATAATTAATAATACCCTGGTAGTGAATAGATATTCTTCTTATAAAGCAACAAAAAAAGGAAGTTTTATTTTATGGAAAGGCTTACATTAAAATTCGAATATATATAGAAAATATTGAAAATCCTTTTAAAAGAATTATAATAATAATATTAGCCTAAATCATTTTAGTATAATGGAAATGTGTATAGTACGTTTTTGAGACATTTAAGGATTCAAAGTTCAGGACATAAATTTTATATAAACTACCATATGTTGAATTTTTTGTTTTTTTTTTAAATAAATATACACCCACCTCTTAATTTGTTTTAAATTAATACCATATGATAAGATTTATTTGTCGTACAGTAATAAAAAAACCAAATAGGGGATGATTTTACATGAATCAGAAAAATAACTGCGGATTAGAACTTTTTCTTTTTCTTCTTCGAATATCCTATTCAGGGCACAGTGCTAATATTCATCTTCATAATGTACTCGGGGGAAATTTAATCAGATGACTTCATTTTGCCTGTTTGATTCTATGGCGCTGATCACAATCTGCATAGTTTATGCGTCTTTTAGAGTTAATTTTCGCCCCCGCAATGTGAGAGATTGAAGAAAAAGTAACTGCAAAAGCGTTGCAAATTTTATAAAGTAATAAAAAACCAGCAGAAATGAGAGAATATTTTAAATGAAAAATTAAAGTAAATCTACTTTTTATAGCAGATAAACAAATAAACAAATAAAAGTAATATTTTGTGAGGAGTCTTTTAAATTTATTATTTTTATTTATTTTCTCATTTGTTTTTTTTTTTTTTTATTTCTTTTAATAGCTAAAGGAATATTCAAAATTGATGAAGGAAATCTGTTCGTTTGTTTTTTTTCTTTGTTAGGGAAATAAAAAATTTTAAACTTTTGGTATATTTTAAAAAAAAAAACAAGAAAAAAACTTCTTAATTTAACAACAAAAAAAGAACGGATTACATTTTCATAAAAACTAAATTGATAAAGTTTTTTAAAAAAAAAAAAAGCAATTGTTTTCATAAATTGCAAACCATATTTTTTGTACAAAAGGATACCAGGATCAAGAGAAATTATTAGTTATGGTAATATTTTGATTTGAATCTAAAGAAATATTTCTATAGTTTTATTCTTTCAAGAATATTCTTAGAATAAACTTCTACCTAGTCTTCTAGACTCGAATAATCGAAAAAAAAATTTTCGTAATTTAAATTTTTTTTTTTTAACTGTTTTTATTTAGGAGCCCCAACACAAATATTGGTTTTATGGGCGTAATTTAAATTGATTTTTTTATTTTATTTTATTTATGATATTACAAAAATTACGAAAATTTTCCAATAAACTCATTATAAAGCCAGCTTAATATCCCATTTAACTATATCCAGAAAGTTAGGCAACTGAATGACACGAAGGCAACTGAAAGTTAGGCAACTGAATGACACGAAGGCAACTGAAAGTTAGGCAACTGAATGGCAAGTTGATTCAACTGAATGACACTTTCGATTAAATACGAAATACTCAAAATTTTTCATTAATTTTTGATCGAAGTCAAATGTCATACCGTAATTTTGTTTTTAAATCATTTATATTTGATCTAAACCGTTAATTTTATGCCTATCCTTAATGGAAGAGGTTTTAGAATAATCTAAAATAGTCAAGAAGTCGAATGTCATAACGTGATTTTATTTTTAAATGATTTAGATTTGATCTAAGCCCTTAATTTTATGACTATCCATAATAGAAGAGGTTCCAAAATAATCTAAAATAAAAAACAACGAACTTTGGCAAGTGTTACTGTAAATTTTTTTCTTCCGCAAGGGTTACAATTCTTCGCAAAATTTTTTTTTTCTTATATGAATCAGAAACATAACACCATATAGAATTTATTTGACATTTATAATACTCCTTTGTATCATTCATTAAACCTCTTAATAAATACGTATTGTTGTAGGTAGAAATGCTGTTTTTTTTCTTATACTCATACAATAAAATTCTTGCCACCCTCATTGTATAACCACCTAGTATACATATATAATAATAAACGGTATTACATTGTTAACAGACATCGTTTTAAACGACGTATTTCGAAGTAATATTATATTGTTAACAGACGTCATTTGAAAACGACGTAAATCGAAAAAAAGTTATATATTTATTTTTTTATGATTTGTTTTGTTTTACTAAAGTTATTTTGATAACTCCAGTTAAAGTAAAATGAAATATTGATGGTATTATAAATGAAAATAAATTTTTAAAAATTTTTCACAAATACAGTTTGATGCTTCTAAATCTTGCAAATATTACAATTCCGTTTTTTTTTTATTATTTAACTTTTGAACCAAAAAATAAAGAAAACCCAAAAAAAAAAAGAAAACAAGAAGGAAAATTATTTTTTGTTAAGTTGTAAAAAACAAATAATTAAATTATTTTCAAATATACATTTTTAAAAAAAAAAAATTTCTCAGACAATTATGTTAGTTTTTTTCGAAGTGCATGTCCTTTCTTCCATTCTTTTCTTTTCTTTTTTTTTTTTTTTTTGTTTAAGTTTTTGCAATTGTAGCATTATTGCAGTAAAAAAAACTAAAAAAAAAAAAGATTTTTTCCAACTAAAATTCTTTTTTATTTCCTTTTTTTTTCTGCTTTAAATTTTCATTTAATTTCAACAAAAAATTTTAACAAAATAACAAAAATTTTTATATAAAAACTAAAATGAAATTTTTGATTGTTTGCTGTCTTAACTTTTCTTATACGAGTACTTATTCATATTTTTATGTCTATATACTATGTATATATATATATATATTACATATATATATATTCTAGTACATAATATTAATATTTTAAGAATGCAGATGCAGTTATTAAATATATACTAACTTTTAGGAAATTTCTACAAAAAAAAAAATCCTTAAAATGAATATTTGAATAATTTAAAAATAAAAAATTTTTTTGACTTGTGACTGATTTTTAATTTAGAAAGAAAAACGTTTTACGTCAAT
This sequence comes from Poecilobothrus nobilitatus, assembly GCA_947095535.1. NCBI lineage: Eukaryota > Metazoa > Arthropoda > Insecta > Diptera > Dolichopodidae > Poecilobothrus > Poecilobothrus nobilitatus. The sequence continues at coordinate 79,702,771 of OX352774.1, read as the reverse complement.
TTTTTTGAAATCCTGATTAAAAAAAAAAATAAACGTTTTATATTTTTCTTTCAAATTATAAAATTTCTAAAAGAAAAGATATTTTTCTTTTAATTAATTTTAATAATTTTTAAAATAAATTAAACGAAATATTTTAAATTTACAAACTTACACTGCAATACTACATTGTAATGTCCAACATAACCTAATTTTTATTTTAAAACTCACAAGAAATAGATTTTGCTGTTTTTGGTACCTTTTTATAATAAAAGTGATGTTAGGAGATTAAACATGCAACCTAACTAACTATAACGTTAACGTTATAACGAATTTTGATCAATTGAAGCGCAATTACAACTTCGTACTATTTTCTACAGCGAAAGTTAAACGGCCCGAATTCTTTTCTTCTTTCTTGATGCATAAAAACTTTATTTTTTGTGCAGAACTTTCTTGTATGGGGTTGTTTGTTTCGTAACAAAACTCTTTAGTATGCATAGATGATTTTTGATCAATTTAATATTTGTTTGGAGGGAGGATGAAAACATCAAAAGTCACCGAGAGCACCTGCACAAAGTTCAAGTTTGATTTCATTTATTTTCTTGTTCTTCGTTCAACTATAATAGCGAAGCTTTTGTGATTCAAAACTATAAATTGATTTGAAATATTAAATGACTCACTATATAATAAGAAATCTGGTTTTGATTTTATTATGAGCCGCTCTTTAATTTTTACTGATCCAACAGTATTCAATTCATGAGGAACAATTGACTGTTCCATAAGATTTGACTTAGTAACTCCCAAAATCTAAATTAAAATTTAAAGCTCATTTTAATTTATTTCTTAATAATAAAAAAGGGGGATAATAAGGTAAACAATAATGGATAATAGGATAAATAGGATAAAAATTGAGAGTAAACCGTACAAATAATCTGATAAGTTCAAAAAGTGTTAAAATTTGCTAAGACAGAGGTTTTGGTAGAGTTAAAAAAATTAAATTATTGTTATCACAATAAAAGTGGAGCTCGCCTCGTTTTAAGCATTGCTTAGAAAGTTGCAATTCGAGAGGCACGTCAAAATTTAAGAGTATGACTCATTGATAACCCCCCAAATTTAAATGAAATAATCCCTCAAATTCTTTTAATTTGTTATGCGCTAAAAAAACTTAAATAACATATATTAATTAAGTGTTCAATACATTTGCACGAACAACAAAATCCTGAAAAATAAGAGGGATTATAGAGTTGGCTACAAAATCAAGGTATTTCTTTTTCCCAAAATCTTTAAATGTGTGTCTATTCGAGATTCTAACTTAGGGAAGATTTTAGAGTTGGATTCAAAATTAAGATATTTCCTTTTTCCATAATATTTATATATAATATGTCTATTAGATTCTGAATTAGACTCTCTTCATAATTATAAAAATGAAATAATCCTCAAAATATAGGTCCTGATTTCGATAATCATATCAATTTCATTTTTTATGAAAAACAAATTTTTTGATTTCAATAGTCATAAAAAATGAAAAAAATCTTAAAAAATGAAAAGAAACTGATTTTGATAGTCGTTTTTTATGAATATACTTATTTAAAACCTCAAATTTTCTCATTTTGAAATTGTTAAATGAGTGCTTGTAAAAATGGATTTAGGAGAAAATTATGAAATATTTTATTTATATTTATGTGAATATATAGGCATTTTTATAAGTAACCTATGACTATACGATAGCATAGGTTGCAAGAAATCCCATTAATTTGTGAATTAGAAGTCTTTCCGACATGATTAAAAAAAAGTACTCAGTACTCACCAATTGTGTAGTAAAATTTAAATATCATAAAAAAGAAATAAAAAAGTTCAACTTTTAAGTCCGCCCCAAAAAACAGAACCCAAAAACTAAGGAACCACTTTTCGGACCTTTTTTTAATTTTTTACTTTTTTTCTATTACAGTATTGAAAACTACGTTTTTTAAATCTTAATTTTTTACTTATAAGTTTTCTTTGTATAGTCAAAACCTCAAAATAAGAAAGTATTGTCGGTTTAAAAAAAAAAAATATAAATCATTTTAATTTTAAATTTTATTTCATTTTGCCCGACTATCGAAATCGCAAAAAATTAATAAAATGAAATGTAATTTTTCATTTTTATTTTTATGAAATGACTATCGAAATCAGGGCCATAGTTGTTTTGGTGGGTTGAAAATGAAATAAGACCGCAAAAAATGAAATAACATCCCAATTTTTGTGACATAATTTAATTTTTTGCAGTGTTATGTTCCATTCCAAATTTTGCGGTGTTATTTTAATTTTTTTTTTTTGGGATTATTTCTTGCGGAGTGGGGTTATTTCCGGCAACCGTTTTTTACTTGATCAAATATCATTTAAATACAATGCTACTTTAATATCAAAGTGACATGCAAAGCATTGAAAAATTGCTGGTTTGTTGAATTAATTTTTAGTGATTTCGATTGCACAAAACTTTTAAATTTATAAATTAATTGAATCTATTTGTCTTTTTAACATATCCGGTAAGTCTCGTTTTTCAGAGTTTCAATATTTGCCCTATGTAATATTAGTGGAAGATTTCTACCAGTATAAAAGAAGAAATAAGTACATTAATTAACAATCTATCTATCTATCTAGATAGATAGATAGATAGATAGATAGGTAATCAATTAACAATCTATCTATTATAATATCTATTACTGATCTACTGCTGAAATATGAAATAAGAGTTTAAAAATTCTTATTCACTCTAATTTATTATGTCTTTCGCCTATATACTGTAATTTATTAAGTCTTTCTTTCATCTTGAAGTAAATATAACAAAATTTATTTTAATTTCTTTATAATTTCTCTTATATTCTTTCAAATTTAAAACATCTAACATTTACTAATAAATTTATTATTAGATAAATTCAAACATTGTTAAATATTTTATTAAATTCAAGAATATAATGTTTTATATCTTTTAAAATTTAAATTGACATTCGAAAATTTTCTTTATTTAACCCAATTTACTTTTATTAAATTTTACAATAGAACATCCTTAATTTTTTTAGTTTAGAGGAAAAGTTTAGAATTTTATATAAAATCTTTTCATATAACATTGAAAAAAACACGAAAATTTTCTAAAGATTGTAATAAAATATTTATAATAGTAACCTTCTATTATTTCCATTAATGCTGTTTTATTTTATAACAAAATTTTTATACTTAATAAAATTCAATGTATTATAAAGATAAAGATAATTTTATCTTTTATAAAGATAATTTTATAGAAATTTCTTAAATTTTTAAAAACTAAAAATTTTTTTGCAATTAGATACTATACTTCCGATTTTGGTTATTTCTATATTTATTTATGCAATGATATTAAAATAACATTAAACTTGTCATATTATTTCTAACCACCTATTTTAGTTAAATCCTTTTCATGTTCATAAATATATATATGTATATACTATCATATGCACATGTATGCATTTTTATATTTACTATTACTACACTATATACGTTATAATATGATAGCATTTAAACAAACCAATATTTGTACAGAATCGTTCAAAATTGAAGCACAAATTTAAAAATAAAAAAAAAAAAAACATCACTAAACTTAGGAGTTGGAGAGATCAAGCTAAATTTCCGTTATAGAAGAAAAGACCAATTGATTCTGGTAGTAATTATAGATATAAAAATGTAAATAGCAGTATTTCTATTGTCGATTTTTTTTATTTTTTAAATTATTTATTTAGTTATTTCTATTTCTATACTATATAAAAGTAAATAAGTACTTTTGATGACTAAGAAATAATAACTGTAAAAGGAGTTTAACAGAAAATGAACCAAAAAAAGATATAAAAAAACAGATTTGAGTAGTTGAAAAAGTATATGACGAAAACTTAAATGATTGTAATAGATTTCTTAAGTTACTTATAGTCTTGCCAGCTATCAAGAGATGGAAAACTTTTTTTTAATAGGTTACTACCTACTGAAGCTACTTTAGCAAAAATAAAAAAAGAAAAAAAAGAAAAAATTTCAAATCATTTTATAGAATCCCAATTTTTACTTTAATATTACTACATATACTTCAAAAAACAACTTTTTATCTAAAACCCTACAATTCTTTCCCTTTGTTCATATGTTCATTCATATGTTCTTTGTTCAACCAAAAGCCCTTTATTCATATTAACATTCAAGTTAATCTGATTTATAGTGTTTAATATGAACCCGTCGAAACGTAATGGATTAAATATTATTTAAAAGGTGAAATGCAAAACGTGATGTTATATTTTAACATTTTTAAAAGCGTTTTTGTAATTGAATACATAGGGCCTTTCCGAACCATCGCACTAGCACTTGACACTAGCACTTCGCACTTGCACTTTCCGAAAATACTTGATTATCACACTAAATATCGCACTAAATTTCTGTCCGGATTATAAATTTATGACAGTTAAAAAATTTTTAGGAGTAGAATCAGCCTTACCTTAACGCATATTTTTATAGCATTTTTATGTCAAATTTATTTTGACAAGTGCTAAAAAGCATTTTATTCTAGCATTATTTAACTATATTTAGAATTATTTTTGATCACTATGGCAATATTAAGTAAATTTTAAATACACATATCATTAATTGTCAAAAAAGTAAGTTAGTTTTCAGTTTTCAAATTTTAAAATTTTGAAAAAAGAGAAGAAGTATGACTTCAGAAAGATTAAAATGTAAGAATAAATATAATTAAGATTTTTAAAAAAATTGGTTCTAATAAAAGTTTTTTATTATTATTTTTACCTATTCACTTTTAATGAAAACAAAAAATAATATTTTTAGTGCAAGTGCGATCATCTAGTGTGGTTTTCAAAACACTAATTTTTGACAGATAATCAAGTGTTAAGTGCGATGAATTCCGGACAACACTTGATACTATTCGGAGTTTTCGGATAAAAAAATAGTGCGATAAAATAGTATTTAGTGCGAAGTGCGATGTTTAGTGCGATGGTTCGGAAAGGCCCATAGTCTTTTTAAATTTTTTGCAATGTTCATCACAAAACAAAAAAAAAACTATATTAACCTTTCAGCAATGTATACTTTTAAAAATCCTTTGTTTCAGATAAATTGTATACCTTAATAGCCTTTCTTGTAAATATTTCTTTTAGGGCCCCCAAAAATGCGATTATTTACATATATAAATCATTTTCGGTTCGATTATAAATATTTAAATTTAAAAATTTTTTCATTATTTCTTTAATAATGTTAATTTAATTTTACACGAGACTGTATATTGCATAGCATGACCTATTATAGTTCTAAACCGTATACGAATGAATAATGGATATTAAAATGTATCGAATTACATGTTTCTAATTTTTGAAAATTATCTTTGAAGTTAATATAATATTACTTAGATGTATTTATATGTATATATTTTAGAATTTACAATAAATTTACTGTTATTTTCATAATATTATATAAAATGCATTCATAAATTTACATTATGTAAGAACATATAGTCAGATACATAATTTTATACTTGTTACAAAAAAATTCCACAAAATTTGTAAAGAAATTGTTTTTTTTTTTTGCAGTAAATAAAGACTTAAGTATTATTATGTATGTATATGTACATATATGTACATTAACATATTATTATTATGTACGTACTGTAGATATACAAATTATCGGAAACAGAATATAATGTTATTTTATTTATATATCCTGTAAAACCGCAGTAATGTATGTCATTTTGTATTATACAGTATATATATTATGTTATGTTATTATGTAATATTACATATTATATTATGTACTTTACTTGTTATTACAGAATTTATATAGAAATTTTTAGATTTTCTTTAATAGTTATCGTATTACAATGTTACACTGAGTTATCTTTTTCTCTCAGAATCTTTAATAAAGTACAAACATATATTACTCAAATTTTATGTTTTCAGAACTGCATTTTTTTTTTTTTTTTTTTTTGTTTTCTTTATAAGTTTTTAAAAAAAAAAAAATATATTTTTTTTTATCAGGATGCAATTATAAATGCAATTTTTTAACAGTGCATATAATAATAATAAAACTTTTTCAATTTATTGGTAAAATGCCAAAAAAAAAAAAAAAAAAACTCATTTTTATTAATTTTTTTATACTCTTATATTATAGAAGTCAATGTTTCCAAAAAGTTAAATACATACGAGTATTTATATATGTATACAAAGCATATAAATAAAATAATGTTTCCGCAACATTTTTAATTGAATATTGTGGAAAATTTGAGTTATAATGAAATTTTGGTTTTTTTTTGAAAATTTAGAAAAACTTTTACTACAGACTTTTACTACAGATATAAAACAAAACTTAAAACAAAAGTTTTAAGGAAACAAAAATTAAAAAAAAAAAGTAAATAAATACCTAAAATATTTACATTAATTCAAATATTCAATCAAATTTATCATATAGAGATAAAAAATAAAATAAATAAAGTATTTATACCAGTACCAAATACCAAAACAATTAATTTATAAGGTACATAGTATGGAACAGATACATATTTGGTATTTGGTAAAAAAATTTTTCTGGCATCGAAATACCAAACCGATTAATTTAAATTGAAATATTTTTTTTAATGCAGATCTAATTTGGTTTTTTTTTGGTTTCTAAATTTTATTTAAAAAAAAAAAAAATATTTCAGTATTAAAACTTATTTCATTTTACCAGATTGCAGGTAATGAAATGCAGCTGGGTTTGATAAATTGTCTATTAAGGTGATCTTATTGATTTAAAGCATATTTAGATTATAACAAAATATCCATCATATATTATTAAAAACATAAACAAACAAGATAAAAAAAGGTTGATGTCGAGATCCGACAAAGAAAATGAAGATGGATCGGTCACACCCTGAGGAAGTCAAACGAAAATTTAACTAAAAAATTCTTCTAATGGATTCCAGTCAGAACTCAGAATACGAGATGTGTTGAAAGATCTAAGAAAATCTGGAGAACAACTACATTAACTGAAGCAAAATCGCATGATCGGGATAGGTAGAAAAAACTTGTGAACGTCATATGCCTCAATTGCGATTAAAGGAAGTAGAAGATTGTATAAACCATCAGACAGTATAATGTTGGCATCATATCCATATAACATTAAATATTATATAATCTTAAACACATACTGCTGAAATAAATGAATTTTTTTTTTTAAAATAAGAAAATAGAAACTCAAGATTAAAACCGATTCTTAATCAGATTATCTGAATAAGCAGCAAATTCCTTCAGCAGACTATAAGTTAATAATGTAAGTTTTTAATACTACAAAAAACCGATTAATATCAAAATTTATATTAATCAGAAGCATGATACCCAAGGGTCTTCATAGAAACAACTAACGTCCCCATCAAAAAATAATCTGTGCTAGCTATATCTATACTTAATTTAATAATCGTTTTTATAAGAGTTATATATATATGACAGATATTCACTAGTTCCTATACATGAAATGTTCAAAAGAATTTATTAATATGCGTTCATAATTATTTTTTATAAAAATTTTGAATTTTTTTTATTGCAAATTCTTTTCTTTATTTTAAAATTTGAATAAAAATAAATCAGTCGCCATCGAAATGTGCAATCTGATGAATATTACAATATCTAAATTTACAATAACTGGTTCTGCTTCATAAATTTTGGTATAAAATATACGATATAAATTTATAAATAAACACTTTTTTAATGGGTGTAGACCTACTCGTGAATAATCACTATTACAAATATAATTTAATCTCGTTTCTATATTGGAAAACATTTCCAGTTTTAGAAATTGTTTTATTTTTAATTTTTAGGACATTTTCAAAAAAAAATTTAAAATTCACTCTGTCCGTCTCGGTGTTTAGAAAATTTCTACACCGTTTAAAATAAAGCAATAAAATTTAACTACGAATAAATATGGCAAAAAAAAAATGAATTTTGTGGAACTTTTTTCTATATTTGTTTTTCCCTCACAGTTCAAAAAATTCCCTCAATTTAAATTGTTATAACAGAAATTCTATAAAGCATATCTCCAATCTGGAAACGCCAAACGAATATAGTTTTGTCATACGGTATTTTAATTTACCGTTATGCGAAACTCAATTTTTGCAAAATTCTTTACCCCCTCAATCTTCCAAACGATTCAAATTAGAAATTCAAGTTGAAAGGAGTTAGATCTTTAAAATGAGTATGAGTCGTTTAGTAAATTCCAGCAGAAAAAAATGGCGGCAAAATCAAAATGATACCTCAATTTTGAACACCCTTTATAAGTATGTAAGGGGTCAAAAATTGAAAATTCGCTATTTTTTAACACTTGTAACTTGTGGTAACTTGAAGTAACACACAAAAATGAAAGCTTCAATATTATATTTTTATTTGTATGTTAACAACTTTTCTTAATAATATACGATTACCTTTAAATTGACGAAAATGTGACTTAATTTTTCCCAATTTTTGCTAACGATTTTTTTATAATCTTTAGTTTTTAATATACCTATATGCGACATATATTCTTTTCCCAAAAATTATTGTGGAATATGTTTTAATTTTGGAAATGACCTTTTTTGAAAACCTTTGGCTTTTTTCATTACTTGTTGTTGTTCTCAATATGTTTATTTAATTTTCTCTATATATATAACTAATTGCACTATTGCAACTAAAAAACTACATACATATGTATATAACTAAAATTTATTGAACCATTAAAATATGATTTATTTATTTAGGTTTTTTTTTGTTTTTTATTTTTTAGTTGAAATTTTTAATTAAATATAAATTTTCATTATTTTGTTATTAAAATAAAAATGAATTACTCACCATCTGGTAACTCATATAATTTTTTTGGCAACTGTGCAAAATATGAATGTCGTAATGCTTCTTCAGCTCCTAATCTTTGTTCCGGATTTAATTGTAGAAAAGCAGTTGCTATCGCCTCACCTTCAACAATATCATATAACCTAGGAAAACTATGACCTAATTTACGTGGTCTATAAAAACCTGTAACAAAAAATAAAAATAAAAAAAAAATAAAAACATTAACAATACGACAATATTTTTGTTTTTTTATTGGTTTTTTATAAATCCAGTAAAAACAAGGTAGAATGTAAACCAACGGTTTTTAAAAGCGCACATTTCCAAAACTCAATACAAATTGTTTAGAAGTGTGACTTACACAAAAATTTGAAAATTTCATGTAATAAGAAAAAACTTGAAAATAGGACATTTTTGAGATTTTGAGGGGCCGTAAGTCCGGAATCCTATATAACTAAGAAAAGCTGTTAACACACGTAAAAATATATTATTGAAGCTTTAATTTTTATGTCTTGCCGAAGAAAAGTTTTTACAGGTGCCTAAAAATAGCAAATTTTCAATTTTTGAGGCGTAATAACTCTTAAAGAGGGGGCGTTACCAAAAAATTTTCTGAAGAAACTTATACTAATTCTAAAAGTTCTTTCCTGTCTCAAAATTTCAGGTTCCTATCTAAAGGGGTGCCGGAGTTATGAAAAAAGAAATTTCATGCAAAATGTGGTTTTCACATAACGGTAAATTTAAATCGTAAATTACAAAATATTACATAATTTTGATATTGTTTTATATAGATAATAAAATTTTCGATCTCCTACCGGTTTTAGATTGCAAAACTATTACGCAAAGCCCGAGATATATACATCTGAAAATGGAGCTTTTTTACAATTTTGAAGAGCTGCAGCTTTGGAACCCTTTACAACTAAAATAAACCTTTCACACACGTAAAAATATATTATTGTAGCTTTCATTTTCATGTCTTGCCGAAGAAAAATTTTTACAGGTGCCTAAGTTACAGGTGTCTAAAAATAGCAAATTTTCAATTTTTGAGGCGTAATAACTCTTAAAGAGGGGGCGTTACCAAAAAATTTTCTGAGGAAACTTATACTAATTCTAAAAGTTCTTTCTTGTCTCAAAATTTCAGGTTCCTATCTAAAGGGGTGCCGGAGTTATGAAAAAAGAAATTTCATGCAAAATGTGGTTTTCACATAACGGTAAATTTAAATCGTAAATTACAAAATATTACATAATTTTGATATTGTTTCATATAGATAATAAAATTTTCGATCTTCTGCCGGTTTTAGATTGCAAAACTATTACGCAGAGCCCGAGATATATACATCTGAAAATGGGGCTTTTTTACAATTTTGAAGAGCTGTAACTTTGGAACCCTTTACAATTAAAATAAACCTTTCACACACGTAAAAATATATTATTGTAGCTTTAATTTTTACATCTTGCAGAAGTAAAATGTGTGCAGGTTCCTAAGTTACAGGTGTTTAAAAATAGCAAATTTTCAATTTTTAAGCCCTAATAGCTCATAAACAGGGGGTGGTCCGAAAAAATTTTCTGAGCAAACTTATACTAATTCTAAAAGTTCTTTCTTGCCTCAAAATTTCAAGCTTGTATCTAGAAGCGTGCCGGAGTTATGAAAGTAGAAAAATCATGTAAAATTTGGTTTTCACATAACGGTAAATTTAAATACTAAATTTAAAAAAATTGTATAATTTTGATATTAATTTACAAAGATAAAAGAAATACCTGTCGAATGACGTTTTCAGATTGAAAAAATCTTAAGCAGAACATAAGATATATGTATTTAAAAATAGGGCTTTTTCAAAGTTTGAGGGGGTGTAGCTCCGTAATGGGGGGGGCTACATGAAAAAGTTGTTCCACAAAATAATTTTTTTTATAAGACCTACCTATGGTTAAAATTTTTTTTCTCTATCTTTAACGGTGTAGAAGTTTTGTAAACAGACGGACGGACGGACGGACGGACGGACGGACGGACGGACGGACAGAGTGAAACTAATAAGCACATTTTTTCAAAATTTTTTTGGAAATGTGCTAAAAAGTTTCATAAATATACGTATAAAACTTCAAGGATATTTTTGAATAGTTCGTTTTTCTCATATATTTTAAGCACAGCAAAAAAACTGAATTTATAAATTTTTTTAGGAAGGAAAACATTTTTAATGTTTTTAAATATATTTGGAATATTCATCATAAAACTCTATAAAAAAAAATACATATAAAACTTTATAATCTGTAAATTGAATCCAGTATCAGCATTATTTTGTATATCATATCGCTTTATGAATAGATACTATTTATAATACCTTTATTTTACATACCTAATTTATGTGGTTTATATCCGGGTAAATGTGTTGAACCCGTCCATGTATCTTCGGTTGGTGTACCCAATAGTTTAAAAATTTTATCAAGTTGATCATATGTATCACGTATGCCAGGGAATGTTGGCATTCCGGTCACCATTTCAACAAATATACAACCTACACCCCACATATCTAATGACGTTGAATATTCCGTACTACCCAGCAGAACATCTGAAAAGTAATAAAAAAAAATGTTTTCTTTATTTTTATTCTTTTGGTATTCCAACTTCTAAAAAAGATTTTTTTTGGAAAAAAAAAAAATTATAAAATTGTGCAATTTACCGTATACATTTTATTTTTTTACATTAAATAACTAAAATACAGATAACATATAAAAGTTGAATGCACTTTGACACATTTCTAGGTTTTTTTTTTTCAAAAATTGAACACTTCAAAACCAAAATTTATTTATGTGGATCTTCAGCGAAATAGATCCATTATAGACTATTATAAAAAAAAAATCAACTATCAAGAGTAAGGAAAAAAAAACAAACAGAAAAAAAAAATTGTTATAAGTATGCCAGCATTTCTCATCTTAGAGCGAATTTTTGTAGGATAAAAGCGCACATTTTAGAATATTGTAACTTGCACTAAAATTTGGTAAATTTCATAGAATTTTCCGTGTGAGAAAAAATTTTAAAAACTCAAGACACTTTCTTCAATTTTTAGGATAGGAAACTTTATATAATTAAGAAAAGATGTTAAGATATTAAGATTTCCCCAGCACGGAAAATTTTTAGTTTTTGGCTTTCTAAAAATAGCTCTTAAACAAGGTGATATAGAAAAAAAAATTTTGAAGGTAATTCATGCTAATTCTGTAAGGTATTTCCCCTCTTAAGGTTCTCTCAAAATTTCAAAATTCTATCTAAAAGCGTTACAGATATGAAGCAAGAAAAATTTTGGAAAATTTTGTTTTCACATAATTCTAAAAATTGAAATATCAAAAAAATTACAAAAAAATTATGTAATTTTTATATTGAATTAACTGTCGTTTTTGTTTAGTGTTTTTGTATTGAAAATATGTTAAGAAAAATCTGAAACATAATATACACATTTGAAAATAAGGCATTTGCTAACTTTATGTGGCTGATCCGAAGTAATGCTCCGGGTGGGACTACATAAAACATTTGTTCAACAATGTTAATTTATTTAAGAGACCTATCCATAGCTAAAATTTCATTGTTCTATCTTAAATCGTGTAAAAGTTTTATAAATAGTCGCACGGTCGGACAGAGTGATAGTAATAAGCATATTTTTTAAAAATTTGATGTAGCCCTATCCATTACGGAGCTGCAGCCCCTTCAACTTTGAAAAAGTCATATTTTTAAATGTGTATATCTCATGTCTTACTTAACAAATTTTACATGATTTTTCTACCTTCATAACTCCGACACGCTATTAGATAGGAACTTGAAATTTTGAAGTAAGAAAGAACTTTTAGAATTAGTATAAGTTTTTTCGCAAAATTTTTTTGGACAGCAATCTGTTTATAAGCTATTAGGACTCAAAAAATGAAAATTTGCTATTTTTAAACAATTGTAAGTTACGTAAGACACGTCTACACATTTTCTTCGGCAAGACATAAAAATTACAGCTCCAGTAATATATTTTTACGTGTGTTAACGGTTTCTTTTAATTGTATAGGGTTCCAGAGTTACAGCCCCTTAAAATTTCAAAAAAACCCTATTTTCAGATGTAAATATCACCTGTTCTGCGTAGTTGTTTTACAATCTAAAAAAGCTATAAGACCGGAAATTTTCTTACCTCTATAAAATAACATCAAAATTATGCAATATTTTGTAATTTACTATTTAAATTTACCGTTATGTGAAAACTGAATTTTGCATGATTTTTCTACCTTCATAACCCCGGCACACTTTTAGATAGGGACTTGCAATTTTGAGACCAGAAAGAACTTTTAGAATTAGTATAAGATTCCTCAAAAAAAATTTTTTGTGTTATCGCTTGCAAGAGCTATTAGCGCTCAAATATATGTTTAATGTGTTAATGGTTTTTCTTAATTATACAGGGTTCCACACTTACATACCCCTCCAAATTGCAAAAAAATCCTATTTTCACATTTCAAATTTGGTGTAAGTCACAATTCTAAACAGTTTCCATTATCTTTTGGAAATGTACGCTTTTAAAAACAATTGGTTTACATTGTTAAAGTATCTTAACACAGGATCTTTTTCTGTTGAAAAATAATATACGCAGGACATACTTAAAATAAATATTCGATTCCTTCCTTAAAAACAAAATTTTTGTTTCAGAATTATAATTGGGATAATAATAAAAATAGAAAACAAAAGACAAAATAATACAAAAAATATAAATTTTGTGATCGAAAAATAAATGCTTATGACGTCAATAAATGACGCACTACAATCTCCCACTATTGTTATAATCTAGTATAACTTTCTAAAAAGACAAATACACATATTAAAAAAAAAAAATTGATATCAAAATAATCTCATTAAATCGTCCTGTTTTCAAAAATAATAAAATAAAATCCTGTAGTCAAGTATTAAAACTTTCTTTCATTTTTTTTTTTTCTTGAAATACAAAAAGAAGAAAATTTAAAAGACAACAAAAGTTTATAAAACAATTTGCATTACAAAAAATTGAACTTTAAACTTTTCATAAAAATATTTCTTTTCTTCTCTGTTTCTCTTTCGCTCTCCCTTTCCCTTTATACAAAAAACTTAAAAAATAAAAATATGAAATATGGATAAAAAAAAAAAAATACGATAACTGCTTGATTCTATAAACAATAATACAAAATTCTTATAAAAACTATACAGCCTCTTTTATTATAAAAGAATTTTTTGAATAACAATGGAAAAAATCCAAGAAATAAAAAAAAAAAATATTTTGATAAAAAACAAAATTTTTTTTTTGTTAAAAATACAAAAAAAGTTTTAATTGAATCTTAACAACATCTGACTGTCAATTTAAATTGCCTGTCAGAAGATTAACAATCATTAAAAGTTATTTCAATTTTTTGTTTCAAATATGCATATGTATATGTGTGTCATATGAATTAAAAATGTCAAGTCGTACTTAAGAACAAATTGAATCCAATGAATTGTTAGATTCAAATATTAACTCAATAACTCCATAAACCAGCTACTTAACTATCTGATTAATTTTAAACCTTAGTTTACAGCTTTGTCTGTTTATTTCGAAAAAGAAACTTGAAGTTATTTCGAATATAAAATTCCATTTCAACTCGAAAAAGAATTTCTTCTTTGAGTACCCAGTCATTTCAACTCATTTAAACTGGTTCAAAACGAAGGACTCCGAAGGACTGGTTCAAAACGAAGGAAACAAAGGATGGAATAAAACTAGAAAATTTCAAGTCAATACAAAAATACTTTTTTTTTTTTTAAATAAAAATTTTAATATGTTACAGGGGAGCACCACGAAATCTCAAACTACAATATCCTAAACATTAGAATCCCGAAACTGCTAAAAGTATTTTAAAGCCATTATATAGAGATTATATGAAAATAAAATAATTAGAAGAAATTTTAGATTTGGTTTCAAAAATTTGTTTAGCGAGGGTTTATTTTGCATATACTTGTTAAGAAGTTTAGCGGTGGTTTATTATTAGAACCACCGCTGATGTTCTGATGATGTTCTGTCGATGAAATATGTACGTACAAAAATAATTACGAGGGACTTTAAACGAGTAATTGTTTACAAAATCAGCTTTTGTAGCTCAAATTAATTTTCAGCTCAATTTTCAGCTCAAATTAATTAACTTTTGCCGAAATATGAATAGGTTTAACAAATATATGCAAAATTTTAGATTCAAAAAGAAAAAATAAAGATTGAAAGTAGAGATTGAAGATTTTCTTTCCAGGATCTTTTTTTTTTTAAGTTTTTTCTTCTCTAGATATATTTTTTGAAGATTATTTATATTAATTTGTTTTTGTAAATGTCCATGGAGATTTCAAAATATATTTGGAATTTGGAGTTTTTAATTTTTGAAATTTTTAATTCTTCAATTTTGTAGTCAACCCTTATAACAGAAATACATGTGTGACTCCCGGGATTGACTTTTATGCATATCACGTCAAGCATTAGACCGGAATCCGCAAGGCAGAAGGAACGTTGGAAAATCTAGAGCGACTTGGAAAAGATTTGTCCAAAAATAGAGATAGTGAAAATAGGCAAAAAGCGCAAGATAGGCAAAATTGGAGAGGTGTGTTTTGTGAAACCCCTATGTTCCCTAAGGGAATGAGAATGGAGAAAAAAAATTGACTTTTATACTGGATATTTGGGTTTAGTTCATTTGTTCGAATAGTGTTTAGAGCTACAGCCAAAAATAAAAAAAAAAAAAACATATATACCTATACATATTTAAAAAGCTCTAGTGTCGGAACGGATATATTAACAATTAGCTTTGTTTTAAAGTAGTAGAACGATAATATCGTCTTAAATTTAAAATAATTTTCTTATAAAACAATTCTTGACTATACAAATCGTATAAATACGAATTAAAGAGAATGAAAGCAAAAATTAGAATATATTTAAAAAAAAAATAAAAAAGAAAATTTCTTTTCTCACTATTGCTTCTACGCAAAAAAAAATTGTGCCTAATATTGAAAAAAAAATTTGAATTCAAAAACCCTTTTACTATAAAAAAAAAAAAAAAAATTTTCTTTGAGGTTTTAATTAAAAAAGTTTTTTGTTTTTTTTTTTTTTTTTTGCAGAAAATCAAAAAAATAATCATTTATGGTATACGCTAATGTTTCTATGATATAAATGTCATTTTATACAATTTTTGAAATTCAGAGGGAATCATTCTAATTTGCATATTCTAAATTAATTTTTTTTTTATGTTAATTTGGAGTAAAAAAAAAAAAAACTGAAGTATTCTTTAAATTATAATTGAAAATAGAACTAACTATAAATGTTTTTTTTTTTTTTTGAAAAGGGAAAATTTAAATTTTGTTTTACATACATACTTATGTAGTTATATTTTTTTTTCAACTTATGGAAATTTTCTTATGTAATGTAATCAATTTCTTTTTCTTTCTTTTTTTTTTTTTTTTTGCATTAAATTATCTCAATTTCCTTTAAATTATACCTCACAATAATACGAGCCGAAAAAAAAACAAAAACAAAAAATGGAAAATATATTTTTAAATTTATAAACAAAAATGATTTTCTTTTTTTTTTTTTTTGCTTTTATTACTTATATGTCTTCCAAACACATCCTCATATATCAGTTATGCCTTATATCCTTTTTTAATATATCCATAATATATTCTAAAGGGGAAGGATGATAAAAGTACCATAATTGAAAATACAACCTATCATTTACTATACAATATTGTAAAATATTATATTTTGTAAGCATGTAGGCATAAAAAAATAAAGTTAAAAAAAAAAAAAAAAAAATTAAACAAAAGAAAAACAGAATACAAAACAAAAAATATATAGTGCCATTATGTTTTTCTTTACGATTACACTCCGCAACCCTCTCTACCAATTCCTTTTCACCCAGTTATATGATGAAAAATTTCAATGCCAACAAAAAATTATAAAAAAATAAAAAACGAAAAACGAAAAACGAAAAGAAAAAGAGAGTAATAAAAATAAAATAAAAATCTCAGTTGAAAAATTGTTAAGAGTTACTGTTGAAAATGGCCTTGCCAGATTTCATCATCATCATCAACAACAACAATAATAACAACAACAATAACAACAACAAAGAATAGAATAGTCGCATTCTCATAAATTTAAAAATGAAAAAGAAAAACAATAACAAAAAAAAAAAAAAAACTCATTGAATAAAATTTTCATTTGAACGCAAATGAGATTATGATGCTTATATTTTATATGCTCATATATTTATAATATGTTTATTTGATTGTACAATAATAATATAAGGATATAATATACTTATGTACATATTTATATTAATAAATATATGTACATAAGTATATATATGGGTACATACTTATTATGTATGCATGTGAATGACTGGTTAATAAATAAACATATAAAAGGGAAAAAAAAAAAAAAAAAATAAAAAATGTTTTCAAGTGGGATTTGTTTTGACTGTAATAATAAATAACTTGTGTATACACACTTACATTAATATAATACTCATATTTTATACTCATTTTTATGCTCATATACTAATATAAATTTTATTATAACCAAGTTTTTATTAATATATTTTTTGTTTTTTTGTTCGTTTTTTTAAATAAAAACAAATTCCCTTTAACACAGTAATGTTGCAAATTGCAAACTATTAATTAATATTTAAAAAAATAATAATAGTAATAAAAGTAATAATAAATTTATGCTTCATTAGTTTTGAGTAATAAAATAGTAAATGAATTAATAATATATTGATAATTATTTAGAATTAATTAATTATTATATAATAATATATATATACCTGGTGGACGATACCATAATGTTACTACTTCATGGGAATACGTATGGCTTGGAACACTTTTTGCTCTTGCCAAACCAAAATCGGCAAGTTTTAATTCACCTATTTCGCTTATAAGTAAATTTTGAGGCTTAACGTCACGATGTAAAACTCTTCGTTTATGGCAGTAGGATAAACCACGTAACAATTGAAATAAAAATAATCGAACATTTCGAAAATCTAAACCACCAGGATGTTTTTCCATATATTGTGATAAATCGGTATTCTATAAAAAAAAAAAATAAAAATTTAAAAGAAAATTTAATAAATAATTAATAATTTAATATAATGTTATATATATTATAAAATCAAATTATAATTACAATTACATAAATATATACTTACAACATATTCAAAAACAAAAGTTAAAGTTTCGCGGGTATGTACAATATCATGTAATGTTACAATATTTGCATGTTTCAGTTCTTTTAATAGCGAGGCCTCACGGATTGCTGTAAATGGTGCACCTTCTTCCTCTTGCAGTCTAATTTCTTTTAAAGCAACTACTTGATGAGTTAAACTATAAAATGAAAGAAAATATATATATATATATATGTGTATTATTAAATAATTATTGAAAAAAATAAAAATACATAATCTACGTATATAATAAATTTAACTCGACATTAATAAAAAATAAATACAAAATATTTTTTTTTTTTAAAAACTATACCTATACAGTATTTGAAACCAATTTAATTGAATCACGGAGTTTATATTGGATAGTAACTAGCATGCTATAGTTTATCATTGTATTTATACTTTATTTGTATTTGTAAGAGAAGAGATCAAATGGTGGATCTCAACATATTTGTTAAAAATCAGTAACTATATAGGAACGGATTGTTTTATACTAATGTAGATTCAGCTAAATGAGAGAGAGGATGAATTGAAGGAAAATAGGATAATGAAGAGTTGGAGGATATAATACAAATAAACCTAACCTAAAATATAGATGATATATAGAAATAAACCTAACCTAATAACCAGTTTAATACCACCTAGTTTGTTTGAATTTCCTAAATGTAAAAATCAACTCTTACTGTCTTTCTCGTGCTACGATGGAATAGCTTGAGTGGAGATACAATTGACTGTCATTAGGTGGAAGAAGTCGCCAATTAGGCGTAAAACGCAGTTTTAAACATTGTCGAAGTAACTCGAAGTAAAAGGAATATGGGAGTTGTACTCCATACTTAAATAAGCTTTATAGATAATTCAAATTATCTCTTAGCGAAAAATATGCTTTCAAACGGAAAAAAAATCCAATGTCAAAAATGTACTCATTCCACAACAACTTCTGATTTACCTGGATGTCTAAAATATTTAGGCGATCGAATCGCTGTATAATTTTCCTGGAAAATCTTCTTAAATTCATTTACAAAATGTCAGATAGCTTTGAGTTTTGGAGCTGTTAACTATTTTCGCGATTAGCATTCATTTTTATCTTGATTATTTTGAAAATAGTAAATGAAAATTAAAATGTCAACCATTTTTTTAACAGTAACGGATTCTAATTTCGATCAACTAACGTGTTATAGTTACCATCCAATGAAAACTAAAAGTAAGTTAATAAGTTTTAATCGCTAATTAAAATAATTATTTTAAATGCTGAAGACGGTATATTAAAATACCGAAATGCATCCAGATCAATTATTTGAATAAAAAATTTATTTTAACTAAAATTTCGTTTATTTTATTTAATAAAAAAATTTTTATTCAAATTAAAATTAATAAGTAAAATCCTAAGAGATGGAAAATTTAGGGATTAAAAGTTATTAATCAAAAATGGTTTTACGGTTGAGAAAAAAAGAATTATAATATAATTACAAATAAGTTATTAAAAAAAATAATTTCCTTTTGATATCCTTAAGATAAAATTTATTTTAATAAAAAAAAATGTATAATCCAAAAATAAAATTTTTAATTTCGAAATAAGCCAATTTAAACATTTAATGTTTACAAGCTAATAAATTTTGTTTTCTCTTTTCATTTTTATTGATTTTAGTTTTCTTTTGAATAAACGTGAAAATTTTGCTTTTTTTTTTATAAATAATTAATAAAAATTCATATCACTTATAGTGTGCTGGTAAAGGTAAGTATTTATTTATTTATTTATTTATATTAATACTACATACATAAATACTACGGCTACCAAGGCCATTATAGGTTTTTATACTATTATTAAATTATATACTAATATTATTTATTTTGTTTATATTATATACTATATATTTACATTATATTTGGTCGTAAGGGGGGTATGTATAAAGAAAAAACACTTACGACCTGTGCGGGGATCGAACCCACACTCCTTAGGTTAATACGCCACACGCCTACCCATTAGGCTACCGAAGCCCCAAAGGTAAGTAGTTATCTATTAATTTATTATGTTAAAAAACAAAAATAATTAGATATATAACAAAAAAGTTTTAAAATATTATTTTAAACAATTAAACTTATTATTTGATATGTGAAATGTCGACTTATTAAATCGAAAGTTATTTGAATTAAGAATCAAAACAGCTTCTACAGGGTAGTATGAAAATATAAAATAATAATCAAAAATTCATATATGTATTAAATTTTTTTTTTATTTTGGTTTTCCTCTAACAAAATAATGACCACATTAAAAAAAACACCATAATTTTTCAAATATGGAAAAATCAATACTACAAAATAATCTTCAAATTGTTTTTTTTTTATATTGAACTTTTATATACGTTTTATAATTACAGGGTACTCGTACAAGTTATAAGAACGATAAATTATTATGTATATATAAATCAAAAATTTTACTACATAACAAAGCCAAAATTATAATCCCTTAGTTTTTCCTTATGATTCTCGATTACATTCGGTATTAAAAGAGCTCATCTCGTCCACGAAATATTTTAAAAAACAAAACTAAGCTGGAAACAAAGTGGTAGTGAGAATTAAGTTTCAAATACTTTCAATTACGAAAAAATTCTGGGACAAAAAGGCTCAAAGGCTCACAGCAAAAAGGCTCAGAAACTTCAAAAATTTTATAGATTAGATCTGAAACTTTTTACGGAATTCAACACAGGCCAACTGATGCTAAGAGCTCATCCTGAAAAAATAGGCATAGCAAAAATAAATCTTCACGTTCTGTGTCAGTGCCTGAACTTGAGTTCCCAAAGGCGAAAAACTTTTGAGGAAGAACACTGAGAAAGCTTTTCCGAAGTGAGAATGGTCAATCAGGAAGACATAATATGTTTTATGAAGGGAATAGAGTGACACGATAAGACGCTGTAGGAAGTTAGCGGATTATTGAACAGGCGAGCATAGCAGGTCGCAGGGTCGTGGTGTAAAGGCAGCTACACGCCTTCACTTTGTAATAACAACACAAAAACAATTGGTTCAAACTGTTGATTTTTAATTTCAAAAATATTTTAAAAACAATAACAAACTGATCACAAACAACTTTAAAATTAGTATTTAACAATTGAACGTCAAATTAATATAAATATAAAATGTTAAGAAAAACACGTTTTGTTGACTCCTAAAGCCAAGCATTTTGAAAAAAAATAACACAATTTAAACTGAAAGCTACGATTATATCAACAAGAAATTGATTTTCGTGCCATAGCATCGAAACACACACTGTATAATACATAACTAAAAAATAAATATTTTTTATTATTTCTGAAAAAGGACAAAAGTTGCATAATAAGAGATAAGATATCAAATGATTTCGAAATTGTTGTTTACAAAACAATATAATTTTTTTTTTAAATAAATAAATAAAAACTTACAAAATAAAAACTTTTTCTCCGAAAATATCAAAATTTGTATATATGTTATTTTTAAGATGAATAACAAAGAAACCAATTTTAAGATAAACTTTAAATTGCAAAATAACAGAAATATAAAAAAAAAGATATAGAAATTGATATAAAAATATTGACCAATAATAAGTTAATATGTTTTTGAAGATGGTCTAACTATCAAAATACCTATAGAAAAAATTTTTGAGCATTTTATTATTTAAGTCTTTTAAATTATTTAAATGTTTGCTTATATGTAAAACGGATCAAATAGCATTCTTACAGTGAAAGTTTTGCTTGTAAATAAAAAAAAAAAAAAAAACTAAACCTGTGTTTCAATTAAATTTTCACTTTTTTGGAAACTTTAATTAAAATTTCAGTACAAACTATAAAAATTAAAAATATAAATGCTTCATGTTAATTCTAAAACCACATTTCTTAAACTTAAATATTTGTTTTTTAAATTTTATGACATTTTAGCAGGTATTAAACAATAATTTTCAATAATTGGGTAAAAACCGTACTCATGTATAGTAGGGAAACATGGATGATATCCAATACCATTACATACATTAATTACAGTTGTTCTCTAACCGATGTCGACGCATCACATGCAGAATTTTCTAGTCTGCAATAATAGGCAACGAAAAGCTATGGAAACCATGGAACCCATTCTGAAACAATATTGAAAGAAAAATGCAGATGGATAGGCCATACGCTTAGAAAACATCCTAACAACATAAGTCGCGCATGACCTTCGAGTGTAATCCTCACGGAACCAGAAAAACATGGGCGTCCAAGCTTGGAAATATTCTCACTTACATGGGAGAATGCAAAAACATCAGAAGGAAATCGTGTGAGATGGAAATACCAAATCGAAACCCTATGTTCCCTCACGAAATGAAATGGACACAAAAAGAAAACAATAAGAAATATTTAAGGAAAGATTAAGCTTAAGCCGAAGGATTAACATATCATAAATAAGCCTAAATAACTTTCAAAAAATAGTTAAACTACTCCTACTAAATATCAATCATAGAGTTATTCCTATAATTACTAAGCATATACTTAGTAGAAATAAATTTAAATTTAATTGCCTATGAAACACACATCAACATCATATTCTGAAAAGTAACGAACGTTAAAAAAAATTGATAAATTATAATAAACCACTTTGAACCACTAAACCAAAAATTGATTAAATTGATAATTTATAATAAACCACTTTAACTTTGATGTGGACATGAAAGTTTTCACAGTATACAAATTGTAGTCGTAACGTTTCATACAATATTCATAGTACATAAAAAAAACTTTGATAATGAGAAAAAACATCACCTTAGATTTAAAAAGTTTTTTAAACATAACTGAATTTTGAATTGTGTATAAACAAAATATTTAAACAAATTGTTTTTTGAATGGCACATCGCACAAGAGCCAATTTTTCTATTACTTCAAAGTTTTCTCCAATTTTCCTTAAAATGCTTTATTTAGATATTTCTGTCACTAATACCTCTTCATTTTTCGGTCATTCTTGAAATTTTCAATGCTATGAAAATTCAAAATATGACGTTTGAAGTTTTAGATTGGAGAACAGTACTAAATCTCGATATTTTTAATCTCACTTTTGAAAATCTTGTTTTTTTAACAGAAAGATTTTAACTTTTTAATGTCGAATATTCGAAATAATATTCTGTTCTACTATAAATGAAAATGAATAATTGGTACCGCAAAAAATTATTTTAATTTATAAAATATTAAAGCATGGTATTCTAATATTACATCTTATCGTGAAAAAATCTTCTTCTCATTCAATTAAGGCATTTTTTTTTTTCTATTAGTTCAAAATAATAAATTAGTCCAGAATATGTCTATGCAACGAAATTCTGAATTTGTAGCGATTTTATAGTTGCTTACAAAATCAGGATTATACACAGTTTTTTCAAAATTTTTATTTTAATTTTACATTTCTTATTTTCGATATATCGATATTTTTAATTTCTTTGAGCAACATTTTAAGAGGAGAAATTTAAAAAAATGAAATTTTAAATCACCGAAATTTTTAAAAAACGAAATTGAAAATATCGAAATTTCCTATCTGATCCGTTAGATTGTAAAACAATTATTGAATTTTAAAAAATTTTAAATTAAATTTAAAATTTTATTTAACTTTAGAAATCACCTACATTTAAAATATAAATTTACATAAAATAAGACAAAAAAAGAAAACCTCTCTCTCAAATAAAATAAATGTTCCACAAACCTCAAATAAATGTTCAATAATCAACAATACATTCTGTTTTAAAATAATCGAATTATTTTTTATAAAATTCAAATATTTTTTAGTCGTTTAAATAAATTTGGCTTTAAATTACGACAAAAAACCAAAAAAATCTTCATCACTAATCGCTCCATTGTGAAATAAAATCTATGCACATATACTAACAAGCCAACATAGAGAATATAACAAGAATATTAAAAAATAAAATCCTTTTAACGTTATCGATTATATTTCACAATAAAAACATTAAAAGTAAAAGTCAACAACACTAACATAATTTTTATCTAAAATAAAAAAAGAAAAAAAAAAAACTCCAACTCTTTTGTTTTTTTTTTTTTTTTACAAAGTTTTTAAATGAAGACTTGTTGTACAACAATAAATTTAAATACTATGATTGTTCTAAAAACCAATAAATATATATATATATATACGTATATACGAAGAAGTACATAACTTTCTGTTATGATACTCTTTTTTAGATCCTATTTTATCCTTTTATGTATTAATATGAGTTTTAAAAACTTATTCGATGTTTTCTTTCCAATTTTCTTCTTTTTTTTTTTTTTTTGATTTTTTTTGTTTTCTGTTTCTAACTTGTTCGACAGTTTTCCAATGATGTTCAATACTTTTTTTTTTTTTTATATTTTATCTCTATAACTTTGATTTTTTTCCGAGTTTTTTTTTATATTATTATTTTATTCTAAAAGTTTACTTTTTCATTTTTCCTAGCCGTAACATTCTTAAAGTGGTAAATAAAGAAAAAAAAAAAAAACAAAATAAGAAGGAAAATAGCAAAATATTTTTTAGAAGACAAATGAACGTGATTGAGTTCGTGATTTTAAGTTCGTTGTTTTTTTTTTTTTTTTTTTTTTTTTTATGAATTATAAGTAACGTATTGTAATCGTATAAAATTTGGATCTTTTAAATTTGAATGTATCTCAAGAAATTTTCTGCTATTTCTATGCAGATAGATGTTGATGCATATGAATTACATAACTGTACTCCTTTTAACAGAATATAATTGCAAAGTAACTAATCTATCTCTAAAGGACATTTTCATCTCCAAGACAACTGTCACGGAAATATTTTAACCTTTATTCAAATTATAATAACTGTAAGCCTTTTTTGATTCAAAAATAGCATTTTGATACACCATTTTCAGTAAATACAAAATTTATTGAAAATTTAAGAAGAAATCCGTGATATTACGGTTAAGTTTTATGTCTTAAAATATTTAAAATTAAATCGACTGAACAGAAGTAATGCTTGTGTAAACATCTTTTATTACAGGTTTTTTACTATTTCTGCTTATTATTGATTAGATAGATTTTTATATCTGATTATATGGAAAAATATATGTTCTTCTCCAAAAAAAAAAATATTTGATTGTATGTGACGTTCGAAAAAAAAAACAAATCCTTATTGGACAAAGCTTTAATTTTTTATTTTTAAAATCTTTATGTACTAAAAGTTTGAGAAAGAAATTTATGAATGAAAAATCTAGAACTTTATGTTGAAAACAAATATATCTTTCCAAGACTTTTTCAAAATTGATGCTTTCTATTTTATAGTTGGATACAGGATCGGGATTTCAATATTTCTAGTTAACCTGGGATTATTTGGTAGCACCAGCTATTTTAAATACTTTTCTTTGCATGGATACAAAATATTTAGAAGAGTCATTTAGAGTTAATTACAAAATCAGGACTGTTCGCTTTTTACATTATATATACGATATTTTAAAGTAAGAGGGATTGTAGAGTTGACAAGAAAATCATTGTTTCAATAAATTGCTTAGCAGCGATTTGAGAGCTAATTTTGTTTTGAAATATACGTCAACAAAAAAATAGTAAAGAGTGGAATAATTGCAGGGTAAATTTTATTGCCAATTTTAAAGTTGATTACAAAATCATGGTTATGCTTCTCCGGAATATGTACAAATACCAGAATATATCAAAATTCAATATCGGTTGTCATCAATATATATATATATTTTTTTTGTGTTTTAATTTTCTACTTTGTAATATTATGAAGATAAGAAGATTTTGTATTTCAAGATATCGGGGGTGGCCCAAAAACAAAAATTCAACAAAATTTTCTTTCTCCACTTTTTGATTTCTTTTTTTTTTGTTTTTTTAAAGAAGATTCACTGGAACTTCTATGAATTAAAGCAACAACAAAATAACGTAGTAATAATTTAATTAGTAAGAAAATGGAAAAGTTCTAATGGAGAAAATAAAATACAAAAAAAAAAAAGTTTTTTCTTCACGTAGGAAAACTTTAAATTTAAATAAAATTCGAGCAAAAAAAAAACAACAACTCCATTTAATTCCTTTGTTTACAAGGGATTTGCATTCATATTATATTTAGGTCATCATTTTTCTAAATATTTTAAGTTCATGAAGTTGCTTGTTAAAAATTTTTATTTATTTGAAAAACAAAAAAGAAGGTGGAAAATCAAAAAAAAAATTTTTTTTTTTAATTCGAAGTTCTTTTTTTTTTTTTTTGTTTTTTAAATTGGTTAAAAAATGGAATCAAATAAAAATGAAGAAAAAAAAAAAAAGAAATAAACTTTCCCTGTAACCAATTTCAAAAGGATCATCATGGATTACCAGAAAAAAACTCAATTTTTAGAAGGAAATTAGGTTTTTATCAGTTTCTATTTTTTTGTTTTTTTTTTTACTGGGACCAACTCCTCCTTTTACAGGTTTTATTCATTATTAGGAATTATTGATTATTTTTTGTTATTTTTGGGGGAAAATTTTTTAAAGATTTTAAGAAGAAAATTAACGATATTTTAAGTGATTATTTAATTGATTTTTTAAGTGTATTATAATTATATTTTTTTAGGTATTTTTTATTAATTAATTAAATTATCAAGACCAAGTGCCAGACATATTTTATTAAAAATTAAAATAAAAGTAAAAATGTTATTGTCATAATTTAGGAAAGTATATTACCATATGTACCTCAAAAGAAAATGGTGGATCCGTTGATTTGCAACAGCGTGTAAATCGAATTAAAGAATTTAAAGGCAAATAATAAATAATATTTCGGAACAGTGGAAAGAAAAAAATTTCATGAAAAATGTGTTCAATGTTATTTAAACAAAAGTGACTTAGTTAAAAAAAAGTATTATTATAATATACATTGAAAAGTAAGTCATGTAAAACGTTTAACTATTCAAATAAAATTACTGATTTTTATTAAAAACGAACTTTTGATCATCATCTCCGATATGTAGTCGAAATAGAAGGGCAATTTAAATAAAAATCTCAGAAAACATTTCGAATTTGGATTACATATTAAATAATTAACTTTTAATCAGTTTTTTTTTTTAACATATACTGTAATATATATATATATAATTTTATTTAACATACTGTTATAATATAAAAAAAACATAACCATAAAATCTCTGCTAAAGAAGTTTTATTTTAGGAAATATAATGTATAATTTATACTTTATGTATGCCCTCTCCTCTTTTAAATAGGTATAAAACTTAACAAGAAGAGCAGAGGGCTTTTACAATACATCTTTTTACTAATTTGAAATAAAATACGTGCTTCAGTTTCTCGAACTATTAATTCTTTAAACTGTCCATTACTCAATTGAAGCCATCCATTGTCTAAGTTTATAAAACACAATTATTTTTTTGAGTTATTTGTACGCCATCTATTATCAAGTACAATAATTTTTTTTGTTTATATTAATATCTTCCTTTATAATTATTATATTATGAATTATATATATATTCTGATCTATACTGAGAGAACTCCAACTCCTATTATATTTTTTTGACTGACAAAAGTTTTATCCAATAATACAGTTAGGAATTAATTTCGACTTCATTCTCGAATTTTATAAATTACATTCACTATTATTATTATTTTTAATACAATATTTTAATATAAAAAAAAAATATACAAAATAAACTTCGATTTGAAATCTTTATGAAATTGAAAAAATAAATTTTCTTAAGATAATCAACAATATATAATATATATTAAATAATGTAAATATACCCTCACTCAATATATGTATATATTTACGAAATGCAATCATAATTTTTGTACTATTCTTCAATAATTCTTACATTTTTAAAGTAGGTCATTCGTATAATTGAAGTTATTTCAACCCTAACATATATTCTTATATTTTTTCTTTATTTTCTTTTTGAATTTTCTCTCTCTTAAATTTTAACCTTGTCAAATAAAATAAGTTAAAAACAAATTCTTTGTAGAAAAAATAATTCATTCATTTTTATGATTTTCTAAAATAAAAGATTCTGACATACAAATAGATTAAATTATTCAAATAGATACATGATAAATATCATATTATAATGTATCTATATATGTATAAAATAAATTTTTATATTGAATGTGAATATAAATAACATTTTCAAATCTAATAAAATTCACCTAGTGACAAGTAAAATGCTTCCGACAACCCATAAATACTACAATTTGAATTGTTATTATGATGGGGTTTATGAGTTTTTCAATACACGAATGAATGAATGAATGAATGAATTTATAACTGATATTAAATTGTATTTAAATAAAATGATTTATGAGAATTTTGATAAAATATATAGGTACATATATATTATAAATATATAAATATACATGTATATACATTTGTCATAAATATATACATAACAACAATGATGAAAAATCTATTTATTCAAAATGTATATTAGAGATGTTATTGAAGGGAATAAATGAAAAAAAAATTTTCTTTTTTCTTTTTTTTTTTTCTTTTTCTTTTTTTTTTTTATAGGAGTAAAATGTGTTTTTCATCACAAAACCATAAAAAAAAAGATGAACGATAATATTAATATGCAATAAAGAAAAATAAATACAATTTTGTAATTTTCAATGCCTTGTTTTATATGTACATATATACATATAATATCTAACATGTACTTGAATATTGGTTTTCATATTAAAAGAATTAAATGTAAATATTTTTAATGTATTAACAACATTTTTATTAGCTATAAAACAAAAAAAAAAAAAAAAAATTGAAGAAAACTAGATAAAATTGCATATAAATAATTTTAGTTTAATTTTTAATGTCACAATAAATATCTCACCCCTATTTATTGTTAAACCGCAAACATTTTTAAATTTACATATATGTAATGTACCTATGTATATAATTTTTAGTGGAAATAAGTAAAATGAGTCATTCTAAAGTTTCCTTTTTTTATGCTCATATTAATCTTGAAAATAATAATATAGGGACATAAATAATAAAAAAAAAAGTAATAAAATTAAAATATTTAAATTTTATAATATTATAAAATCTTTAAATCGATTTACAAGAAAGAAAAAATCGATATTTTGAAATATTGTAATTTAGTTTTAAGTTGTGAGTTAAAATATCAAAAAAATTTGTTTTTCATTTGACTGAATGACTTGCTTGCTTGAATTTTCATTTGACTGGCTATTTTATTTATCTGCTTTTATAATAAACTATCTAAATAAACATTTTTATAATATTACAGGGTAACGTACATAATTGCAACTGTAAACAGATCATGTGATTTATTTTTCAACGATTTCAAAGTACATAATATATTAAAATCCATTATAGTTTTTTTTTTAATGAATTAGACAAAATTGTTCCAGAGCTTTATTTAAAAATAAAGTTCGAAAAATATAGATAAGTTTTTTTTTATGTGAATTGTAAAGCATGTAAAATAGTGGGGTTTCAAACTATCGTTAAAGAAATTGTTGAGAGCCATCTTAGAAAATTTCTTCTAATTATCTGTTTTAGATGTATATATTTCAACAACAAAACATTTATAATACATACACATAGGTATGTAATATTATGTAATATATGGCATTTTTTTATTTAGGTCACCTTCACGTAGGTTTCCAACTCCATAGTAGATTCATAAGAGTTAACGCAAAATTAACTGTAAATTTTCCAAACTACCATCCTTACTCAAAAAAAAAAATAAAAATTTGTATTTATTATTTCGCAATTTAAGATTATACAATTTCGGATTATCATTTCAGAGTTTTTGGAAATTTTTGGCATTTTTTAATTCAGGATTTTATTTTCAATTCATTTCTTTTTCTGGCATTATTTAATGTTTTGCCTTGTCGTGGTTTTATCCCTGGTATCTTCGCATTACTTTTAATTTTTAGCTCTCAACAATGAACTACCAGAAAAAATACTTCTAGCGGTTGTTCATTTGTGCTTCTGGTGTTAATTTTCTACGCTGTATAAATACAAGCATTATATGATTACAGTACAACTTCCTGAACTTATTTATCCTGTGTTTCAATCAATTTGAAAGAAATGTTAATGATATTTAAAATGAATTACAATTTTTCGAAATTAATTCTAATTTTCGAAATATTTAATAAAAAGCATTTTATCAACAGCTAAAATAGATTTAAGAATTTTTTAAATACATATAATATAAAAAAATAACAAAGTACTTGAATGGTATAAATATTTTGTTGTTCGAAATAGGAATTTTAGTATACACTTACCCACACATTTAATACATATGTATATGTACATCTAGAAAAGTATCACTTTCGATTGATTTAAAAAAAAAAAAAACCTTCTTTTATATCTGATTATCTTTCTTAAAAGAGGAGATTTTATTTATAAAGAATAATTAATTCCTTACTAGAGATGTCGAGCAGATGAAAAATAAAATAAAAAATTGAATTTTTCTTTTCTATACCTATACTCGTACATACATGCAATTGATTTTCGGACTCTTATAATAAATAAAGATAATTTATTGAATATCTTCAGGAAACAGACAATTTATATTATCGTTTTTTTTTTTTTTATCCATTTTATTATTTTTATTATACAATTTAAAGAAAGGACAACAAAATTAATGAAGAATTATAATTATATCATTTTCTTTAATGGAAATGTCTAAAAATCAATTACAATCTAATAAAAACTCTTTAATCATTTAAACCACTTAATAGAAAAAAAAAATATAAAAAAAAAAAGTAATCATTCTGACAAAACCAAAATATTTTTCATTTTTCAAAATATTTGACTATTCACTAATTTTATAAACATCTTTTTACAAACAAACACTCGATATGTGTTTGCAGAAATATTGTACATATCCTTTAATCCTACAACAAATTTTAACTGTTATGAAATAATAATATATAAAAAAAGACATACATATATGTACACATGTATATTATATATAGTAAATGTAAAGATATCAAATTTCGAAAATTCTATTAAATGACTACCAACACTTCCATTTGTGAATTCAAGCATATATATTTGATACAAGTCACGAACTTAAGGTACACACAAAACAAAAAAACAACAAAAAAACAAAAAAAAAAACCAAAATAAACAAAATATGTAATAAGAATAAAAAACAAGAAAGAAAAAAAAAAATTGACAATTTCTGATTAATATTATTTGTAACAGAAATGACATTTTATTTTTCAAAATTTTGTTTTTTGTTTTGTTTACTATATTATGAATCTTCTATTTTGTCCTATTGGATATAAGGATATGAAATGAGGAGCAGAAAAATGATTTTCAAAATCTAATAAAAGGATTCGAAAAAAAAAATAAAATTAGAAAAAAAAAAAAATATATAGTTTATACTTTATATTATGTGTATCAGGTTTTTTTTTTTTTTTTTTTGACAAATAATAAGATTGATTGACGTTAAATGTCAGTCAATGATATCTTTGAGTATCAAATCCCTTAGGGTTTGTACATTCATCAAAGATATTTAGATAAATTAAAAAGAAAATAAAAATGAAAATCAATCAATATCAAACAAAGATATAGAAAAAGATCCAAAACTTCACAAAAAAAAAAAAAAAAAAAAAAAAAAAACAATATTTGAAAATAGAAAAGAATGGCAGGACATAGGATATTAATATAAATGTTTTTTACCTTTAATGGTTAGCAAAACATTTTGATCATGCCAACTTTAATGATACTTTCAAATCAATTTAAAATAAAATCAGTATTTTAAATTGAAAGAATTAAAGTTTTTCCATAAAAAAACATTTTTTTTGTTTTTTTTTTTTTTTTTTTTAAATAATATTAGTGTCATATTATCAGACATCGTTTCTTTAATTCAAAATATTGTCATACTCTATATACCACCTTCTGAACTATTTCTGTTTTAAAGAAAGAAATATATATATGGTTTTCATTCCATTATTTTGGTTAGAAAAGATTTATAGGTTAAGGGGTCAAAAAAATATCACACCTTAAATTGGGTTTAGGATATTTTGATGTATTTTTTTTTGGTTGAAAAAATGAAGACATTTTTAACAATAATTTTTTTACTCCTTTGCTGACCTAATTTTAATCACAGAAATAATCAACAATTTTATTCATTCTATCGGTTAATAGGATATATACGTATATGTATGCTTGTTGCATAGACAGTAGAGCTTTTTAAAACTTTTATTCAAATTTAAAGTTGTTTAGCATTTTTTTTTTTTTTTTTTGACATATACACTAATATTATATTAGACTGTGTTAGACGTATCATCAAAATTTGTTATTGAATTGCAATGTTCGAACCATGAAGTGTTTAATTTTGTTTGAATACAAAAAGGTAAAAACCCAAACTAAATGATGACATACGCTGTCAAAATAAAATAAAAAGTTCTTGCAGTTCAAACTTTAATTTGGTGACAAATTTTGAAGACACGTATATTACCAAGTCTAATTATCGTCAAATACCTCTGTACATATTTAAAAATTTGTTAGCTTTTTGTTATTAAAACATATTAAAGAATTTTGATTTAGATATAACTACACCAGTAATGGGACAAAAAAAAAAAATGAAATAAAAAATAAAAAATAATTCTTGTACAAAATAATAGATGGCGTACATCTAAAAAAATTATTTGTATTTTATAGTCTAGCAGTATAATAGCTACAATCAAGTAATTAACGGCTTAACGAAACTAATAACTCCAGAAACTGAAGCTTAGCCAAATATGAATAATAAATGAATTAGTGAATTCTCTATACTCCTTATAGGAGTGAGAAAGAGCTAAAAAATGGAACTATTATTATAAGCCATTACGAATTAGAATAACTAATAGACTAATATTTCATCTCAAATTAGTGTTAAACGTTACAAAACCCAAAAAACCCAAAAAGATAGTGCTTATTAAATTTTTTGCTGAATTTTTTTTAGCCTTTATATTTGTACAAATTAGAAAAATGAAAATCTTTAATCCATTAAATGAATCATTTATACAATTTCTATTGCATTTTTTTTTTTTGTTATCACCAAAAGAAATTGAACCCAACAATTAGGATACCAGCTTTAAATTAAAAAAATCATTTGTAAAATTATATCCCAATCCTTTTTTTGTTTCCTTCTATATTTATTTTCTTTTGGTTTATTTTGTTTTCTCATTTCTTCATTTTTCAATCAAAACTACAAAAAGAAAATAAGCAAAAGAAAAACAATAACAATATTGTTTATTATTTTTGTTTATTACAGTTAATTCTTTATTTTTGCCGTTGTTCTAAATGTTGTTGATGCGTATCTCCTCTCTTAAGAGAAAAACGAAAGCAAGAGTTATTTTCTTGTT
Organism: Poecilobothrus nobilitatus; assembly: GCA_947095535.1. Classification (NCBI taxonomy): domain Eukaryota; kingdom Metazoa; phylum Arthropoda; class Insecta; order Diptera; family Dolichopodidae; genus Poecilobothrus; species Poecilobothrus nobilitatus. Next base: position 79,669,445 of record OX352774.1, on the reverse strand, counting down.
TAATTTATTTTTTTATTTTCTTTGTTTTTTTTTTTTTTTTATAACTTTTGTAATTTTTAACATGGTTTTAAATTTGATTTGATACGATTTGAAAATATTTTCTACCCTTTAGCAGTAAAAATAACAAAAAAAAAAATAAATTGTTTTAACATGAAAAATTAGAAAATTGTTTATTGAAGTAAAAAAGGAAAGGAGACAGAACATTAAATGACAAAAAGTAAGAAAATTGCTTTTATAGAAATTAATGATTAAATACATTTAGAATAAGAAAAAACAAGACAAAATGGAAAACTAAAGGTTTTTAAAGGCGCACTTTTACAATAAGAAGAGTTTAGAATTTAGTTATTTATATTGATTTATTAAGGTAGAAACGCGTCATATCATTTGGCAATTTTAAATCGAAAAAATGTTAAGCATAATCTGAGATAAAAATAGAATTCTTTAAAATTTTCAGGAACTGTAGCTGCGTAATGTGTGAGCATTTATAAATGTAGCTGCGTAATGTGTGAGCATTTATAAAAAAGTTTTTCTATACAACATTATTTTTTTTGTTTTTTACGAATCTATGGTTAAAAAATTCATTGTACTACCTTAATTGGTGTACATGTTTTGTAGCCAAACAGAAGGACGGACGAACTGACAAAGTGAAATAAATAAGCTGAATTGTTTTTTTTTTTTGAAAAAAGTAGAAACAAAAAGAATATAAAATTAATGAAAAATAATAATGTTTGATTTGAAGAAGAGAGAATTTGAGAAAAAAAAACCAGTCAATTAAATTTGATTGAATTTCAAAATTAAATTTAGTTTTTTAAATTCCAATAAAATTTAAATATTAAAGTAACAAAATCGAAAATTAATGTAGTATGTAAAACCAAAGGTTTTTAAAGGCGCACATTTTCCAAAAGACATTAAAAATAGTTTAGAATATTGTCACTTGCACCAAAATTTATTATGTACGTAAAAAAAAAAAAAAAATATTAAAAATGTAGATATACTCTTTTTAGTTTCAAGGTAATTTTATATAAATCAGAAAAGCTAATAGTAAAGATCACATGTTAAAATATTGGAATTATTAAAACTTTAATTTTTATTACGTATTTATAATAAATTTGCATATAGGGCTCTAAAAATAGAGAAATTTTTATTTTTAATCACAAATAGTTCTTGATCACAATAACAGGATTGAAGCACAACATTTTTTTCTGAGATATTTTATTCGAATTATCAAAGATATTGTTATCTTATTTTATCTCAATTTTTAAAATTTCAAGGTTCTTACTAAAAATATTCCGAATATATGAAGAAATGAAAGTTTATAAAATATTGTTTTTATATAACGACACAACGGACAATCGAACAAAGTAAAACTAATACAAAGTCTTTTTTTTTTTAGAAAATTTTAAAAATGTGCTAAAATAATGAAAATAATTTTAATATATTTAATATAAAATTTTTGTTATTCAGGTTAATAAAAAATTAAAAAATTTAATTAAATTGATTTAAATTCAAAAGTTTATTAAATTTAAAAGCTTCATTTTAAAAGCCAATAAAATAATTAATTTAAGGGGCCTCGGTGGTCTAGTGGGTAAGAGCGTATAAAAATACGCTGGAAACACGAGTGAATCCTACACACGTGGTAAGAGTTTTTTCCTTTTACGACATTTAGAGCCACGCCTGAAAAGGAAAGGCTGTGTGATTTCCTTTTCACATTTACGTGGCAAACAAATGCACTACAAAAAAAAAATTGATTTAATCTTTTAATTAAGTTATTTGATTGAAATTTTTTAGCATTAAGAAGAAGAAAGGCTCATTATTTCTCTTCCCGTTTTTCTAAATACTTAAAACTACTATACTTTTTTTTATTATTAAAGCACATGAAAATAAAATTTTTGACTTGAATTTAGTAAATATAGCTAACAGGTTTATAAGAACCTTTTTTTTTTATCAAATACGAATTATTACATTTAAACCATATTCTATTTAGAATGAATTAAATGTTTTGATTAAAGGAAATTAAATAATTACGAAAATAAATGGAACTTCTTACAAAATAAATCAACATTTTTAGTTTTTACAAAATAAAATAATACTAAAAAAAAAAAAAATTAAACTTTACAGAAAATAAATTCAGATTTTTACAAATAACATTCATATTTTCATTAATTTTTTTAATTCTTTTTGCTGAATATTTTTCAGTTGCTGGTAAAATAATTAATAAAGGGGCTTTAAGTGATTTGGTAATAATTATTGAATTTCAGCCCTCCTTATAAACTTCGGTCTGAAGAGTTCTAGAGTAATCTCTATTAAAACTGTAGAATGTAGCTAAAGCCTGAATATTTTAAACATTTTATTTGTTTCCAATTTTATAAAATTGAAACTAAACTGTAGTCGAAAAACCAGTTATTTGTCTCGACTTCCTCGACCATCCTTCGCAGACCCTTTTAAAGGAAAATCATTGAGATCCAGACACCCCACATACTGATTCGATACTTTCTGATACTTAACAAAATTTACTATTTATAAATTGTAAAGAAAACATGTTAAAAAGTTGAAATTGATTGGAAAAACTTCAATTTAATTTGAAAAATATTATAACATCATTCGAAATATAGGTAGGTACTAAATATAATTATAATACAAATGGGAAATAAAGTAAACCAAAGTAAAAAGTAATTTTTTTTAAATCAATTTTTATTACTAATAACATTAAGTGTTTTATTTTGGCCGGAAAATAATTATTTTCTTTATGCGAATATTGATAAAAACTAAAATTGAAAATAAAAATTTTATTATTTAATTTTTATATCATATATGTATATATGTATATGTTCATAGAAGGATATTTTATGAGTTCAAACGTTATTCAAAATATAATGACTTAAATTAATGATACTTTATACATATAAAAATCTTCGAAGTACTAAAAACTCATATTGCTCTTCTTAAGGGATATAAATCCCAAATTTTTTCTTTTTGTATTATTTGTTTTTTTTTCCTTATAATAATCAGTTCAATATAAGAAAATACTTTGTTATAAGTAATACTAATTAAAAATATATATATATATATTTTCCTTTATTTATTTTAATAATACATAATAATATACGTTTTATATACATCTATACATCTATTATATAATAAAGCTAACATAACATCAATGTATATAAATATACATAAGTATATTTAGGTATATTTAAATAAAATAAAATGATTTTCATTCTGTTCTTCCTAGAAATTAAACAGACTTTTAACAATCTTACATTGGTTACTTGGTAATAAGTTTTCTTTTGAAATTTGAAAGAAAAGAGAGCGAAAAGATAAATTGAATGTACTCATCTATAAGAACGTTTTTATGAAAGTAAATTGGATATGATGTGAATACTAAAAAAGAAATCTTAAAGATATTTATTTTTGTTTGTTATTTTGTTTTTTTTTTTTTTTTTTTTTTTGTGGTTTGAAAATATATATATATATATATTTTTTTTTTACTTTTTCTCTTTAATATAATATTGATTTTATTTTTTTCTTTATAATACACCTAATTGTTAACAAAAAAAACAAAAAAGAAAAATTGATAAAAAATTTTGAAAAGTTTCAACTAAAAATGGTGTGAAAAAATAAATCTAAAGATTTATTGAAGAAAATATTTTTAACAAAATTTTTTTCAAAAAAAAAAAAAAAAAAAAAACCAACAATTAGGATTAAATTCACGTGTAAATGTATTTATTCATTCATATACATATATATATATATACCCATATATATGTATATATTATATGTATTTGTAATAGTTTGTTAAAAAGGAAATTACTCTTCTTAATCGCAAAAGCTTTCAACTCTTTCAAAATTAATTGCAAGAAAGATTTTTTTTTTTTTTTCTTGTATTTCATATTTTTTTTTTACCTCATTTAATGTACATTTTTATATATTTATGCCTTTATATGTATATACTTATATATGTATATATGAGGATATTTATGGTTGGTAAAAGAAATTTCTTAGATCATATATTTATAAATTTCTTATTTTTAAAATAATTTCACTTAAGCTCAAAAAAATTTTAAGATTATATACAGAGTGTGTTATCATTTATCACTCATGAGATATTTTATAGGTGTAATTATTTCCAGACACAGTCAGATTTACATTTTTCCCCCCATTTTTCCCATGACATTTATTATGACGACGCCTTATATATTTATTCTAAGTCATATATTATAATAATTTCATATTATATATAAAAAAAAAAAAAAATTTATTGAAATCAAAATAAAAAAACAAAAAACCTATAAATATAAGAAAAGAAAATATTTGAACTAAATTTTAAAAATTTATTGACTTTTTCTTGTCATAATAAAGTGAAGTGCATACTTCTTAATACAAATATTACCTCTGTCGGATTCCCTTTATATAAAAAGTGGTTTACTTATATAATTGTTTAAGTAATGTTTAATAAGTGTTTGACAAGAGAACACAAAATATAAACTATAAAATTGATTTTAAACTGAATTCTATAAATTTGTGTGTATTTATATCGAAAATATGATTTTAATAGAGAATAAATTATGAAGAATATATAGAAGGCTAATATAGAAGATATAGGAAGCTATCTTTCATATCATTTTATTGTAAATTCAAATTAAACGACATAAAAAAGAAATTCAACAACAAAAAGTAGCTCGATGATAAATAGATATTTAAAAATAACTTCCTTAAAATTTTTTAGGCTAAAAATTAAAGACTACTATCATGTTTTTACATGTTTAATTGATTGGAATAAAGAGGCACTAAAACGTTAAGTATTTTCGAGATAACAAAATGAATTTCTTCAAATTTTATATTCTAATCAACGGAAGAACTTCAGAATTGGTCGGAAACTGGTCTAATTTTACATGAACGCTTGGTCTTATTAGACGTCGATTACAGAGTAGATATACTTAATTTATATAACGTTATATTTAATTTGTTTGCTGTTGATATTGCAATTTTTATTAGAAAATAGATTATCAGAAAAAAAGAAAGGATTATCAGAAAGGAGTAAACCTGTGTTTCAACACAAGAAAATAAAAATAATGAAAATCAACATTACAATTTACAAATCAAACGACAGTATTAATCGGAAATACCCAAATTGATGACGTAACAGAATTACCTTGGAAACATAAAAACATGATGACTGAATAAGGAGAAACACAGAATTCCGAAGACAACAAATGAAGTTATGGTCATCCTGAAAAACACTACACATAGTCTGCGGAACCAAATTATCAAAAACGCGCGAGAAAAGGGAGTAAGACCTTATTGAAATAATATACAAAGCACACAAGGCTTCACCAACAAATGTCTAAGAATAAAAAAAAATATTGAATATTCTGACACCGAAAAGAATATTAAACAAAGAATTATATGTATAGTCAGGCAACGATCACAATGGTAATACGAAGAAAAAACTTAAGATTGATCAGTCATAACTTCAGAAGTACAACAACATCACTGATACTCAAGCGTTAAACATAGAACCCTCAATGAAAAACAAAACCTGGAGGAGGAAGTGTTCAAATGAAATAGAATGAAGTAGAAAGTTTTACGCAGAATTTAAAGACGGTCTTTAAGAACACATAGAGATTTACAGAGGATTTTGGAAACCCTATGTTTCCAATTGGAAAAGATAGGAGAAATTTTTTTTTTAATTTGTTAAGGTTTCTTAATTCTCCTACGGTAAATTAACAACAACATTAACAACACTTTTTTGTTTCACCGTTACGTTAAATCAATGAGAAATAAACAGAAACAGCTTACAACAGCCTTAATTATCTTCTGGTGAAAGGTAGGTGGTTTCAATCTTTTTAAGCTCAATGCTACTAAATAAAATGTACGCATGATTCTTTCGAAAAAAAAAAAAGTTAATTTTTTCTTGATGTTATCGTTATCAATTTGCTGGAAAGACCAAGAAGTATTTTTTGTCGTTTTCAATATTTCTAAAATATCATAGTACATTATTGTACTCAAATATATCTATTCTAATATATCTAGGAATAAAACTAATATTATATTCTATTAGAGTTTTCTACCTATACATATATAAAAATAAATCGAAGAAAGTTAAAAAAAACTTAAGAAAAAAACTTTTGAATTACAATTTGATTTTGATTGTTTAAGTCCATTTCTATCAAGCACAATTTAATAATTTCCAACAATAAAAAATTTTATAAAAACTTTCTAAATTTAAAAAAAAAAATTTTTCAACTCTTAAATCATATTTAAAGAAAAATTTTTATTTTCAATTCAATTTTTTTTTTTTTGTTTCATTTACAACGAACGAAATCATATATCTTTAGATTTCATATAAAATTAAGTATATATGTATAAGTATATATGTATATGTATATACTTTTGTAATTGAATTGCGAAATTGTAATTTAAAATATATACTTATATACATACTTATATACTCTTGTATCAGTATCAATATACTTAAAATACATAGAAATTAGAAAGTATCTCAAAGATTTGTCGGATCTTTTCTTTTTTTTTTTTTTGTACTGCACAATGGAAAATAATTTCCATAGGAAATATAAAGCGATTTTTTTGTTATGCAATTTTATGTTTCAAATTACTCAGAACTACAATACTATATATTTATTTATATATATATATATATAGAATATATATATAGAATTATGTATAAAATGTATATTTTATTTATTTTTATTGCATACAGTACAGCTGTGTTAGAAAATAGTAGTTACTCTTTGTTTTCTTTTTTTTTTTTTATAACAAAAGATACGCTTTGCTTTTCCTACGGAAATTTTCTTTTAATTCCGTTTTAAAATGGAATTTTTTTTTTTTCAATAGAAAGAAAAATGTTTTAATTCTTTTTTTATTTTTTCTTTTTTAAATTTTTTTTGTAATAATAGAATAAATTTTAAGTAGATTCAAATAAAATGAAATAAAAATGTTTTGGAAATTATTTCTGAAAAATTAATAATACAAAAATATATATATAGAAATAAATTAAATAATAAGGAGATTCTAAAGGACTAAAGTATCTAACTTAAAATTATATAGAAATACATATTACTTTTTATAATAAAAAAAAAAAAATTAGTTTTAAATAAATTTTTCTATATGTAAGATTGTGGGTCATTGGAATTAAACAATTTGCATTTTTAAAAGTTCAGTGAATGAAATAAGAATGAAAAATAAAAAAAAAAAAGTTTTTCTTTTGAATAAGAGATATAAAAATATATTCGGTACTTTAACCCTAAAAAGCACAATACAGTCTATCATGTCTCTATTTGAAATTGAAAAATTTATATCTTTAGTACCTATTAAGTTACCGGATGTTCCTCAAATTTATAAAGATTGTCTATTTGGATATTTTGGATATATATTATCTATTTTGGAATTTAATGATTGGTAATAAATATTTGAGTACAATTAATTACAAACACATATAGAAATATTTCACACTAGAACAGAGTAACAGTCAGAGTTGCTCGTTATCACATGCATAGAAAGCTATCATACTAAGATAACTAACAATCACTTTTGTTATCGTTTGGCTTTTAAAAGTTAAGAGATTATTTTAAAATTTTTTTAATAAATTTTTCAAATAATTTTAATACTACCAGAAAAAAAAAAAACAAAAAGGACTACAAAATAATTTCAATATATACTGCCAATAAATTATTATTGTAAAAGGATTACAACTTTGGCAATATTATTTTATCATATTAATATAGAATAGATTCAAATTAATGTTCAATATAAACATGTCTTGCAAAGTGCTTAAAAGAATACTATATATAGAACAAACAGATATAAATTAAATAACCATTTATTTCATTAAAACTTATTAAATTGAGAACAATTTTGCTTTTTATTCTTTTGTACTAAACTTTTTATTTCACAAATTTTAATCTAATTTTGTCAACATCAGTTATATTTGAAGCAGAATTCTTCATACTGTAAGCGACAGTTCTATATAAGTTTTCGGAGGCTTTTTAAAATAATCCATTATTTTAAAGGAATCCTTTTTGCAGAATATAACTAAGCTCTTCTTCATTTCGCTAAACTATTTGTATATTATTACTAAATACACACTTTTAATACTTAGTCTGGACCGATTCATGGTCACCAAGTAAAAGAAAAATCATCACTTCAAGTCAATTATAAAGTTGTACAGTTGCGTCATTAAAAAAAACAGTTTGTACACTGAAGTAATAAACCATGACTTTCTGAGGTAACAACACATTAGTTACAAAATCTGTGTAACCATCATTTTAAGGATAAAAATAAGATATTTGTAAAAACATGTACTTTGTTTATCAAAAGTGAAAAAAAAAGAATTTCTTCTTGCTTTTTTCCTTTTTTTTTATTTAATTTTAGAATAATGTATAGTGTAAAAAAAAATCGTGGTATTTTACTGTCAAACAAAAACCGGCCAGAAAAAATAATTCAAAAAAAAAAAACCTCTTTAAAAAATATTCCAAATCTTTATAATGAATGTAAAATATTAAACTACATTTTAAGTTCGGAATAACATAAACATTTTTTATGTATATATATATATATATATATATATATTTTATTATTATTTAACAAAATATACAACTATAAGATAAACTAAAAATGCCGAACCCTTAAAGGGAATTTTGATAACAACAAAATTTCTTTTATAAAAAAAAAATTTTTATCAATAGAAAAAATAAAAAATACAAAAAAAAAAAAATATAAATTAAGGAACCAAAAAGAAAAAAAAACAAATTAATTTGAATTCCAATCCGGCAATCCTTAAAAAAAATAGTTAAAAAAAAAAACACAAAAAATAAAAGAAGAAAATTAGAAATTATATAGAGAAATTATGTACAACTACGACATAAATTAAATTTTTTCTTCTTTTTTTTTATTTTAAATTTCCCTCAAGTGAATTTTTTCTATCTCTTCTTTTTCTTCCAACTTTTTGTTTTCTATAATTTCTGTTTTTATTCATATCAGACATGCCCACTTAACTCCTTTAATTTAAACTAAGTTGTTACATAGTATTGCCGTGCACTTTAATGTACAACACAGTACATAGTTATTTTCATTTTTCTTGTATCCTTTTTCCTTTTTTCTCCACTATTTATTTTGTTTTAATTTTTATACTTTTTTTGTGTTTTTTTTTTGTTTTTTTTTTTGCGCATTGTTAATGGGAACAGAGAATTATTTTGCTAGCATCATTCTATCCAATACTGCGATAGTTTAGTTCTTTATTTTTAAAGTAGGTCAGTGGCATGACATTTTATTTTAGTTTTTTTTTTTTTCAGATTTTATATACTATAGATACATATTTATATATATTTATTTATATGTACATATATAAAACATTGTTTATTCAATAGTAAATTAAGAACGTAAAATTTTTAACTTTGGTTCCTATATATAAATATTGTAAAAAAAAATAAAAAATTTCATTCTACAGTTAGGGAAATTTTATTTGCAACAAAAATAATGTTTTCTGTGGTGGGTCAGTTAAAAAGGTTAATATTATGCATTATAAAATAGTGTTTTGACACGACAGATATATTTTATTTAAACTTTCGCAAAATAACATTAGCATTTTATGCTATAGTTTTAGTTGTTTGAAGGCTAATATAACACATCAGTAATTACTAAATTCTAAATTCATAATGCAGTTTCAAATGCAAGAGAATTCATTGAGAACGCTTACAAACTTGTACGGTATTTGAACACGCATTTTTTCATTTAATAAACTTATCGACTAGATCACCGCGGCTCCAGTTAATCCATTCAAATTTTGATTAGCCAACATAAAAAAACATTCAATTCAACCAATGGTGTATTGGTTAAGACACCGGCCTTTCAATTAAAAGATCTCAGGCTCAAACCCTCGGTCATATAGATAAAATAATAAAAACAGAAATATAGGTTTTTAGCTACAGCCAACTAATCAACGGCTTATTGAAATTAATAATTGCAGAGACTGAAGCTTAGTAAAATATGAATAACAAATGACTTAGTGGATGCCCTATGCTCCTTATAGCAAGGAAAAAAAAAGTCGCAAGGAAAAAAAACAAAAACCAAAATTTATCCAAAAATAATTATTTTTTGTTTAAAATGACATTTATTTATATTTGTCTAAGTAGAATATTTCCTCCACTGTATTAGGATTAGGTAAGATTAAAACAAAAAAAAATTCTGGATAACAAGGATGTCGTAACAAGGTATGTATACACAAATTGCTTTAATTTAAATTATTTTTTTTTTTTTCTTTTACAAAAAAAAAAGCAATGAAAGATAAAAAAAAAATGAATAATAATTATATCGCATATTTGTATAATGTCATTAATAATAATGAAATAACTAGAAAAAAAAATTAAAGATTTTTTATTGGTTTTGTTTTTATAAGATATAAATAAGGGTACAATTATATAACCAAGCAAACAAGCCTCTTAAGTTGCAACTTTGTAAGGATTAAAAGAAAAAGTTTTAAAATTTGAATCACAAACTATCCAATTCAGTTCATTAATATTGTAATTTTATAAATCAATATAATTTACTATTCATCTTATAATTTAAAATCTAAAGATTAATATTCAGTTTAATTATTTTTTAATAATTTAAATTTTACAAAGTCGACATCATCGTCGACATCATCGACGACATTTTCTTATTTGTGTTATTTTTTGGTATTGCAATTTCTCTGCCACATAAATGTGAACAGGAAATTATAGAGCCTTTCCTGTTCAGGCGTGGCTGTAAATGTCGTAAGGGGAAGTAACTCTCGAACCCATACTCAATCGATGTTTACAGTGTATTTTATACGCTCTTACCCACTAGGACGCCCTTGTGTTATTTGCATTTGATTTTTTTTCTACTCTCAATCCGTAAATCTGTTTTATTTTTTGCCCCGCCTTACTGTCATAATTTCCCTTGAAGTTTTATAATCCCACGTTAATCTCAAAAATGATTTAAATAAGACAAAATTCAAATCGTATAATTCGATGATACTTTTAAAGTGTATTATAGTTTAGAGTGTACATGCGAATAGAAGCTCGAAATTTGTGGTCGATGAAAAATATTCAAAATATTTTAGTTTTTAATTGTCTTTTAATTAAAGAGAAAAGGTATACATTCAGCTTATGTCGTTCAGTGAAAAATTTTTCATATAAAAACTAAAACACTAAAACTAAAAAAAAAAAATTAAATAAAAATTAAGTAGCTTGCCCGACTAAAAATTTACAAATTTAATTTAGTTTTAGATGCCCGAATAAAAATGTACAAAAAAACGAGAGAACTACGACAAATTTGAACTTTGGAACGCTGAATGAACGTTTCGACTTTAGAAATTACATGCTCACAACCTTTATTAAAAATTGAATGTGCAGAAAATAATTTTTTTACCAAATCCAGACTAAAATCAATCCGTTCAAATGTTGAGCGCTTGGTGACATTTACTTGAATTTCGAGCGATGGCGACACTACGACTAATTTATTAAAAAACATTTCTCATAAGAACTTTTGTTTTTGAACTGTGCATAAAAATAACTTATCCACATCCACATCAATATACACTTTTTAAATTATACTAAGCAAAATAATTAATTTAAAAAAATGAACAGAATATTTCACATATACACACTCGTAAAAGGGGGTTTAAATGCAGTTTTCAAGCGAGTGTCAAATTTAAATGCTAATTCTTTTTTAATATGCTTGCTGGTGCGTATAGTTTACACTGACAGTATAATCACAAACTTATAAAAATTTTAGAATCATGAATGTGCTTCCACGCGTATGCATGCGCTTGCAAATGAATAAATTTCCCACTGACAGTATAACTTAACCGTAAACTTAAAAGTTTTAGAATCATTGTATGTGCTTGCACGCATATGCATACGCTTGCTGCTGCGTATAGTTCACATTGACAGTATAACCGCAAACTTATAAAAGTTGAAAAATTTTTTTTTTAACTTAAATTTACAATTTTTTCTTTTTTAAATCTTATAAAAAAATATGATGAAAAGAAAACAACACCATACATTAATAGCTGATTGCATTTTTAAATTTTTATTATCCATAAAAATATTTTCTTTAGTTTCAATTTTCTTTTTGCAATTAATTGCTTAAACGAATGACCCAATTATTTTTAATATTATATTTTAATAGAAGATGGATGACCAACTTTTATTTTATATTTGTAAAATATTTTTTTTTTTTATTTAAAATTAATGATCCAAATAAAATCTTATAATTTAAATTCTACATACATAGAAAAAATATAATGGATATATCTTCTTCTTTTTTTTTTTTTTTTAATTATAATAGTAATTAATTTTATATGAAATATATACATATGTGTATCTATTTTCAAATTTTTTTTTAACCTAAATTATTTTTTAATTTATACATATTTATTTTTCATTAATTATTTAAAAATAATTAATAAAAAAAAAAAAAAAACTCACTTGCTATAACCCTTAAAAACAGTTGCATAAGATCCTTCACCGAGCTGTTCTAATTTAATATAGGCATCTGATTTACCAAAAGGAGAATCCGCCTGAAATTTAAAAAGAAAAAAATAAATAAAATAAAATATAAAATTAAAATACAATTTTTTTTTTACTAATTGTTTTAATATGAGCATTCTTAATTTTTATATAATAAATTGAGTATGTAAGTTTGGACCCATTATTAATTGAAGCAATTAAAGTTTCTAAAAATTATTTGTGTCATCATATAATTTGTGTCTAGATTTTTATTTTTTATTTTAATTCTTTTGGAAAATTTAGATTAAATCTAAAAAACAAAAATTAATCTTAATTTCACCCAAATTCAAATTATTGTTGTTTTTTTTATTTATTTTTTAATTAACACCAAAATCCAAGAGTATAATACATTTTATATACAGATAATGATATTGTGGTATCTATGGTATCTCTATGATTTCTATATGGTATCTATCAATGGTATCTATGGTAGGGTATGATACTGGATTACAAATTATTTGGTATAAAATAATTTGTAATACAAATAGTTCTTGGGGACTCGGTGGCGTATTGGGTAAGAGCGTATCAGAACATCACAAATCAGAAACATCTCTCAATCAAATGTGTTCTTCTGTGTCAATAATTTTCTATCCTAAAATTTCCAACAATTTAAAAATAACCTTTTTTTAAGATTCATTTTAAATTTACTCTTGAACTCCCCCTTATTACTCTATTTCACTCCAGACTTTTTTCTCCTATTTAACTAAACCTGTATTAATACAACAGAATCCGTATCTAGTGTTTATTTACTGTATAAAACAAAAAATCGAAAAATTCATTATCGAAAAATAAAATAATACTTATACTGATTTGTCAATAAAACTTTAATTTTTCTTTCATGTATCAAAGGTAATTCCAATAGATCGAAAATTTCAAACTAAAATCAAAAGATGATTTAAAAGTAGAAAGTATTTGATTGTGAAACAATAGAAGATTTTTAATATCAAATTGTTTTGTTAAAATTTATCATGTACGAAAGGATAATATTGAAATCTACACCATAAATTGCTTTGTTTCAAATAATTGATTGCTTTTGAAGGTGAAATATTCATCAAAAGTAAAAATAATGTCGAAATAAGAAATTATTATTTAAATGTAGTCCCAAAACAAAGCAGTATATAAAACTATAGATATTTAAAGGCTGGCATATTTTTCAAAAGACAATAAAAACATACTTAGAATTATACACAAAAGTTGTGTAATTTTTCTTAGAATTTTATAAGTAAACAAAAAAAATTGTGGCAAATCAAGAGACACTTTTTCCAACTTTAAGGATACTTAAGAAATAAGAAAAACTGTGACGTTTAGTTAAACTTCAACACTACACGAAAAAAAATTTACACCTCGTTGGTGTCTTTCAAGATTCCCAACTACCCTCGTAAAAAAAAAAGTTACACAGTAGTCTACAAAAAACCAATTTAAAATTTTTCAACATTAATAAATAGGAGAAGGTACAAAACAATTTTCTAAAATAACTTATACTAGAACTTCTGAAATATCTTCAAATCACAAATTTTTAACTAAAAATATGCCGGAGTTATGAAGAATTAAAAATTAAGCAAAATTTTGTTTTGACCTAACGGTACATTTGTATACAAAATGCCAAAAATTGTATAATTTTGACATTGATTTCTAAAACCAAAAAAATACCCTATCGTTTGATGTTTTTAAAAAATGTTAAGCAGAATCTGATATGTACATAAGTGAGTCAGTATAGGACTTTTTTCAAATTGAATATGCCCGAAATCGGTGGATCTAAAAAAAAAAAGTTCTTCCTATAATAACTTTTTTAAGAAACCTATCTATGATGAAAATTCTATCGTTTAAGAGAGTGGTGTAAAAGTATTAAAACATACGGAGGGACGGACGAACGGACAAAGTGAAAAAGAAAAGTTGTTTTTGTAAAAATATGCTAATAAAAAAATTAAAACCATATTGATACCATTTCGGTAACTATAAGTATGTATATGTAGTATAGTACCGTCAAATTGTTTTTTTTTTTCTTTTTTTTAATGCATTTCTCTGCCACATAAATGTGGACAGGAAATTACACAGCCTTTCCTGTTCAGGCGTGGCTGTAAATATTTTAAAGGGGAATAACTCTTACAACGTGTGTAGGATTCGAACCCACACTCTGTCGGTGTTTACAGCGTATTTTATACGCTCTTATCCACCAGGCCACATATGCCCCTAGATTGTTTTGAAAAAGATAAGATAGAGTGAAAATATTTTTAAATGAACCGACTAATCCTACAACCACCATCCACACTGTAACGAAAACATCAGGAATAAATGAATGTAAATATTCCACTTAATAGAACTGATGGTGATGTAAATAAAAAATCAAAGACTTCATAAAATTAATAATGATCATATTCAAACTTCTTTTCTTAAACAACAAAATAAAAAAAAAATTGAATAATGTAAAATTTGGTTTAAAATGACTTTAAAATGTAAAATTTTTATTTTATTACCGTGAATTTGTAATATGATTAAAAAAGATTAATGTAAACATTTAAAATAAAATAATAAATACAAATTTCCAATAAAAAAACAGAAATGGAAAAAAAAACTATTAAAAAAAAAGCATAAAAATGGCAATTAATATTTTTAATTTCAAATATCACTTAAATTAAACATAAATTTTAATTATTTTAAATTCATTATCAGTTTTTTTTTTGTGGTCTTCTTTTTTTTTTTTTTAACTATAACACAATTAAAAATAAAATAAAGTAAATATCGATTAATTTATTTAAAAAAAAGAAAAAAAAAAAGTTTATTAATTTATTTAAATTGAAAAATACCAAAATCGATGTTATGATATTAATTTTACATGACTGTTGTAAAGTGCTCTCACCATTTAATTTCAAATTAAAATCAAACAATTTTAAATTTTAATGTATAACTAAAAGTATAAACAAATAACAATTCATTACAATTAGATTTTTGAAATGTTTTCTCTATAAAGGATTAAAAAAGTTTAAAAGTTAATTATAGGTCATCATTGTTATCCCTTTTTTAATGTTATAGAAATGTAATCTAAAAAAAAAACTAGAGCAGCATTTTATAACAGATAGAAGCATAGTACATATAGTTTATTTACATATGGAAGTTCCATCATTGATATATTTTTAAAGGCTAAACTAAATGTCATTTATATTTAGATATTATTTTCCTATTTACTCCTTTAAGGAGTATAGGACATCAACTAAGTCAGCAAGTCGCTTATAATTTATATTTGACTAAGTTTCAAATTACTTTAGTCATTATTGTCACTAATAGTTTGTTGTATTTATCAGGTTTTTTTTGTTGTTTTTAGTTGATGAAGATTAAGTGACGTGTAAGGTATCACTAGACTCTAGCTTCGTACCTACAAAGCATATAGGAGAACCTATTCGATATTAATAAGCCGTTAATTGCTCGACTGTAGATATTATACAAGATTACGAAATACTAAACTATATTATATTTAAGTACGACATCTATTATCCTATACATGAATTATTTATTTTTAAATTACGATATTAATTATTACGATAAAAACTAAAAACTATTACGATATAAATTACTAATATGTATTGAATGTGATTTGATCGGGGTTTAAAGAAAAGACCTTTTGATTGTAAGGCCGACGATTTACCTAATAAACCATTAGTCAGATAATTTACTTAATATATGGCTTATAATAATAATTCGATGTTTTGAAAATAATAAATGATATTACAAAAAAAAAAAACAAAAAAATATCAATTGTTAATAAATAATAACGCACACAGGAAAAATTTTATATATTGATTTTATATTCTGTTATTATAAACGAAAAATAAAATATTCTATTGCAATTTTATTAATAATTCGGAATGTTTTTTTTTTTTTTTGTGTTTATTTTTTTAATTCGAAAAACATATGAATAACTAATACATATACTATAACAACTATAATAAAATTGTAAAACATTTATTATAAATTTTATGTTCATTTTAAATTTATAAATAAATAATTTATATACTCGTATATATGTAACATAAACTCTTTATATATATTTATACGTAAAACATCAGGATACTTCAAAATCACCAATACAAAAATTTAAAGTACATAAAATTGTGGTATTTTATTAACCATATTAAGGGGTGAATTTATATAAATCGAATAAAAATTTTTATATTTTTTTTTTCTTATATAAATTTAAATCATTAATTTGAAGGTATCAGTCAATAAAGACCTCATTAAAACATATTTTAAATACCATAGGTACATTATTTTAGTGTTCGAAATTAGATAATCTGATAGATATTATCATTTTGGCATGTATAATGATTCGCCTAAATGTATGCAAATACTGAAAAGGTAATTTTTCTTCACAAACTGATCTTGTCGGCAGATTTGTTAATTTTTCCTATTTTCATTTTATATTATTTTTATTTTTTCTTATCTGATTATTATTAGCATACATTATTTTTAGTTTACAATTATTGAAAAACAAATATTGGAAAAAAAACTATTATAATAACTAATCCATAATTTTAACTTAAAACTGGGGCTTCGGTAGCCTAGTAGGTAGACGTGTGGCGTATTAACCGAAGGAGTGTGGGTTCGATTCCTGCACAGGTCGTAAGTTTTGTTCTTTACATACCCCCCCTACGACCTAATATAATGTAAATATATAGTATATAATATAAACAAAATAAATAATATTAGTATATAATTTAATAATAGTATAAAAACCTATAATGGCCTTAGTAGCCGATGGTTCAATAATATTGCACTACATTAATGTATGTAATATTAATATAAATAAATAAATAAATAACTTAAAACTTAATCTAAAAAACCATAAAAAAACAACCTAGTTCTTATAACTAATCTTTACATTATTATACTACATTGTACCTAACCACATAAAGTCTTTGAGGTTTATATTTTAGGATAATACTAAATTTTTTTGCATGTAGCCTGTCTATTATAATGAAATAATAGCAGAACATGACTTTGGTTTTGCAGATATCGTTCTTTATCCAAAAAAAAAAATAAAATATTCATGTGTAATGTGCAAATCCGATTTTAATGTACACCTCGTTATGATAACATAAACTGTTTCCAGAAGTTTTAAATTCTCTGTTAAAATTATTTCTGATTAATTATATAACAAAATTGAATTTAGTTTTTATTATTGAATATAATAAAAACAAAATAAATAATATTATACCTATAATAATGGCCTTAGATGTCGATGCTTTAGTAATATTGCGTTATAATATGTGATTTTGTAATATTAATATAAATAAATAAAAGTTTTTAAAAGAAATTTTTATTTGCACTTCAGAAAATAAATTTTTAAACGGAATAAACTGGAATATTATTCTTAACCGATTAAATACAGAATAATACCATGATTTACTATAACGTATAAATGAAATTTTCACAGATATCAAAAGTTAATGTTTCATATTATATCTTTTTAGAATATTTCTATTATCTATTTAACGAAAACATATTTTACATTATGATTTAATTCATTTTACAAATGCTTACCAATTCTATATTAATTTAAAATATTTAAATGTTTTTAAAATAGCGTATCGCCTTAATGTATGCAATGTTTTTTTTTTTTAATGGTAAACATTTTTAAATGTTCGGTCGAACTGTTAACCACATTGCGTATATTAAAAATGTTGTATTCAGTTATAAGTTTAAATCACAATTCGATTTACTTTTCTGATTTACGATAATATATATAAAATATAATATATATAGTTAAACAAAGTAATTAATATTACTATTAATATGGCTTTAAAACGATTGTAAACGATTGTTTTCATAAAAAAGTTGCATAATAATGCATAGTGGTTGCATACAGCATAGTAATATATAATATTAAAAATAAATAAATAAATATACTATTACAGTACAGAAAATACCAGGTTAATATTATACTATTATTATTTATTTATTTAATTTTCTTAATCGCCTTAAAAAATTATAGTTAGTAATTTTGTTAAAAAATATTTTAACTATTTATAATATTAATTTGTTTTAGCTGTGAACACTGAAAATAATCAATAGTTATTGTTTAATAGAAAATAAAATAAAAAAAAAAAAATAATAAAAAATATTTCAGTTGAAAAATTTTCAATTTTTAAATAGAAATTAAATAGAAATTTTTTTTTGTACATTTTTATTTTCGAATTAATGCTGCAATTATAACGATTAATTTATTAAATATAAAATAGGTTAAAGATCATAAAAAATATTTTATTTATAAAATTTGCTTTTTTATTTTTTTTCTTTTTTGAAAAACCAATTCAAATTTCATTAATTTAATAATTAAAATAAATATTTAAGTGCATTTTAGTACATATATAAATATTTGTCATAATTAATTGCATTATTGAAAAATACTTTTAATGAGTGTTTCTTTTTTCTTTTTTCTTTTCTTTTTTTGTTTTTTTTTTTTTTTTTTTTGTATAATCAAAAATGAAATATTAATTGCAATTAAATTTAATATTTTATTAAATGTTTTTTAAGAGTTTTCAAAATCACTTCAAAAAATGTCACTGCAATTTGTATAGAATTTGATGAATTCTCATCCCCTCAATTATTTTACGATAAATACATAACCACTATGAGTACATTAATTATATATTCTATAATTTATATAAAATACAATAAAGTTTTCTATTCAACATTACATATTTTATTTTTAATATATTAAAGTTTTTGTTTTTCTCAATACAACACTTTAAATATTAACTAAATACCACTTTAATCAAAAACAAAAACGACTCAATACCACTTTAATCCAAAAAAAAAAAAAACGAAACATAAAATCACCTTTTTAAGTTCAATAAGTCTAAAATAATCGGATTTAACTTTTACCACAAAATAATGTCGATAAAATTACTAAAATCTATTTTCAAAAACCAAAAAACCAAAACCACCACTTCTTAAAATATATTATTGTTTTTTTTTTTCCAATATATTCAATCATTTAATATTTCTGTAGTAACATTTTTAACAAACTTTTAATATTTGTTTAAGTAAAAATACTTTCCATTACATTTTTTCGTATTTCGTTCGAAAATTTAATTCTATTTCCTCCCCCCAAAAATTTACGATAAACTTCTTTACATGACAATAAATGGTATATATGTAATAAAAGTAAAATTTATGAACAAATTGAATTTATCCCTGTATAGAGTCATATAAGTGTCATATACTTATACACAGATAACATAAAATTCAATTTCTTCAATCAAAGGATATAAAGGAATTTTCTTTCGAAGAACAAAAACACTAATAAAATGATTTTATTATATGTATTATTTTTATGTAGTATATACAGGGATCGCAAAAAAAAAAAAAACTCAAACTAAACCATATGAAAGTAAATGTCACAAACGATTTTCTAAAGTTTTGCACAGTTTTATTTTATTTATTTTTTATTTTTATTTTTTTTTTGTATTTTTGTTATTTTGTTTTTTACTTTACCACTAGAAAAAAAAAAAATATCATAAAAAATTTTTTTTATTAAGAAGCGAACATAAAAACAAAAATAAATAAATCACACAAAAAGATTAAAAGGATAAAAGGATTTTCTTTGACCTGTGTTACAATTATTTTTTTTATAATTTTGTTTTTTTTTTTCTTTTTATTTTTTTTTATCTCTCTCTAAGTTAACAGGTTCTTATTTAATTTCGTTTTGAGTCTGCTGAGCTTACAAAGTATAAAATTTTACTTTGAAGTTAACGGACTAACCATATTATATGCACCTGTCGAAGAAGTACCATAGTTAAAATGTTTTTAATATTAAATGTTTTATAAAACATTTGCTATAACACTATTGCTTCTGAAAGAGACAAAAAAAAAAAAAAAAAAGATAAAACTAAGAGTAAAAAGATAAACAAAAACTTTTAATGAAACAAAAAAAAATACAAAAAAAAAGTCAAACAAACAAAACTTTAACAAATAATCTTTTTCTTTTTAAATACATGTTAATAATATTTATGTATATTTTAGATAGAAAAGTTTTTAAATACAATATTTGACTTACAAGTTATAATAAGGGAGTAGTGTCGATTTGATATTCTCGTAAGGTGATATTTAAAGATACATTCCTTCAGTTATTATCTCATATAGAGTAAAGTATTATATACTACAGTATTCGGTAATTGACTGATTAATATGTCACCGTAAGGAAATAGTAATAATAATATGGAGAAGTCATTGTTACTATGTGGGAGTCATTGTTACCCAATCCTTAATTCAAAGTTTCTGCATCCCTATCTTATTCTTTCCCGTCCTTACTCCCTAGTCAACATATTGCATGGGCAGTTGCTGTCGGATTTTATTCCATTATACTGACTAAAAAAGCAGGTAGAGATAGGTTAGTAAAAATATTCCTATTCTTGATGTCTTTAAAAGATTCTCACCTCTCAAAACAAAAAAAAAAAATAGGAAAATTAAGAAAAACTGAAATGTGTTAAACTAAATCCTTCACTTTCGGTCTTGAAATTTTTATTTGATTCTTTTGTTGATAATTTTTTTAATTTTAGTTAGAAAGAAACTTATTGTTTAGATTTGCCTCAGTTTGATCTTTTTTTTTTAGGTTTTCGATTCATTGTTGAAGTTAATATTATGTTTGGTCCGATTTGATAGTAAAATCAGTAGATTTGATCTGTTAGGTTGATGTACAACTTGACTATTAGCCATGATGACAAACATTTCATTACCAGCGTATTGGAGTAATATTAATTATTGTTTTGTTTCATCTTTCCTAATTTATGTATTGTAGGATGCTGTAGGTATATTTAAGTATTGGTGCAGTATTACTTACATTTACTATAGAGTATTAACTATTCTGCTGAGTAGATTATTTTGGAAAATTTACATCATTCTTATATTGCTGTCCTTGACACTGTTCCAGATCTGTATGTGGTAAGTCCACTTTGGCTTTAATTGCTGTATCCACATGTATTTGTTTCTGTAGTATATTTTATTGCGCATATATTGATCTCACACTCCTTCTGTATTTACAGCGTATTATATACGCTCTTACCCTCTAGGCCACCGAGGCCCCCCTAACAAATATATTCTTCCCATCAGAATTTATGACGGTCGTACACTTGAATATTATATTTTGTCTCCTTTATATATGAAACTTAAATGGCATTTATTGCAATTTAAACTACTATAGTTCTTTGACTGATGGCTTTAACCGATTCACTTGCAAAGATTTATCTTAACTAGTAAGTAAAATAAATCTGTCTTTGATTTACATTTAAGTGTGTTCTGAAATTTTACAAAACTATGATGCGAATCTGGAATGAAATACCTACAATTAAATGTCATATTTATTTATTTGTCACAAAAAAAAAATTCCGAATTCCATTCACTTAGATTGAAATATTTTGTATGTATGGGTGTTTTAAATGGTTTATTCGGCATTAGAGAGGTATAAAATGTGGAGATCCAACAAAATTTTGATACTAATTTTTTTTTTTTTTTTGGTCTGACTACAATACTATATTTTTGTCGTTCCAATACGCTATTCAGGGCGTATTGACAACACGATAAAATTAAAAAAAAAAAAAAGAAGAATTTTTCATTTCTTTACAGATTTTCTTTCTGAATTACAGAAAAAACAAACAAACAAAAAATTTGAAGCAACAAAGAACTGTCCTTGTTTTTAATTTTTTTTTTTTTTTCAATTTTGTAGCAAAAGGACATGACCTATTGTATGGATAAAAACACAGCAGTATATGTTTTTTTTTTTTTTATTAAGGGGAGATGGTATATATTCGTATTTATATAGTCTCAAGTTGGCACCTTCATAAAATAAAAAACCAACCATTTACTTTATATTTATTTTACTTTCCAACTTAAGAAATTAAAATTAAAACTGAAAATATGAACTGAAAATGAGTTCAAGTGCTACGAATAAAAACGATTTTCCATTTTGTTTTTTTATGAAATTTTTTTCTTTATATGTATTTGGATTTTTTACTTTTCCTTATAATGTTTGTTTTATGACATTGAACTTTTTCAATAGATATAAAAATTTTCTAAAGTGTATAATAAATTTTATCGTTATGTTTTTTATGTTTTTTTTTTTTTTTTTATTATTTAAAAAGTAGTTATTTAATATTAAAATATGAGCTTTGCTTATTATAACTTTTAATAGGAAAAAAAAGTAAAATTAGGTTAAATTTTATAAAAGAAAAGAAAAAAAACAAAAAAAAAAATTTCATGTTAAACTTTTAAATTAAACACAATGTTTTATATTTCGTTGTTCTTTTATAGCCTTAAGAGTAAACTGAAAAATTTAAATAAAATTTATTATGTTTTGTTAACTTATACAAAAAATAAAAATGCCTAAAAAATTTTTTAAAATTTTCAAAGAAAAGCAATTCACAAAAAATAAAACAGGAATCTATAAATTATTCATGATAAGGAATTATTATTTAATTTAAAAAAAAAAAAAAAAATGATAGGGTTAGGTTCTAGAAAATTTTATATATTGATTATTCTTCATCATAATTATGAGCCAATAAAAAACTTCATTATAACTTCCTTTTGATTTCTAGAAAACTCTAAAAACTTATTATTCAAAAATGTAATTTCTAAGACGCTCGAAGAGAATAATCATGTCAATCGTGTCATATCTATGAAACGATATACTTCCTGTAAAGCGTATTACAAAACAGTTTCTTATGTTCATAGTATAGGGTTTTCCCTTAGGGATGATACAATTTAAAAATTAAAAAAAAAAACACATAAATTATTCAGTGAGACCAAAATTTTTTTTTTATTTGAAAGGTTACATTATGTCATTATGTATGGAAAAAAATATCATTCAAATGACCACCACGACTTCTTCGTATGTACTGCATTCTGTCAGTCCATAAGAAATCTCAAAAATTAATACGCAGTGTTGCCATTGTAACCATTTTAAATTGTATCATTCCTCTTGGAAAACCCATTACTTGTTTTAAAAAAAATAAATTAAAGTTGATTAGTACCTATATGGAATTTATATGGATATGGAATATTATTTGACTTTCGTTTTGAAACGCTAATACTTTTATTGACAAAGCAAGCTATTAATTATTTAACAAAGTAATTAATTAAAATAGACAATTAAAATACAAACAGCATAGAAAAGAAAGTCGCTAAAATTTTTCATTCATCATCATTATGAATCATCTTATCATCTTTTCAATCTTGAGGTTAATGTTTTTTTTAAATTATCCTTTTAGATTACCATAAATTTCTTCAAAAATATTTATTTATTTATTTGCCATTACGTTTGCGACACCTTAAAGATGTTAAGCTAGATATAGTATCAAAGGTATGGATCGGCTTAAAATCGAATTCTGAGTCGATTAAGTCATGTACGTTCGTCCATACGTCCGCCTGCACGATAATTCAAAAAATAAAATATAATTAAAAAAAAGACCATATTAATTAAACAAAAATTTTGAAGAGACTGTCAATAATGACAATAGCACGGCAAATACTTTCATAAGACAGATTTGACATTTCATTCGCCTCAATTTGAAAGAATCGCTTTAGCGTCTTATTAAAATGGTATTAGTCGCTACAGTGTTTCTAGTCTCGTTTAATAGCGTTTCTAGTCTCGTTTAATGAACTTAATTATAAAGTGAAAATTATAAAAACCTAATTTACCAATATATAACATAAAAAAAATTAACCTAATTTTCCCCTATTATACGGTCCCCCCTATTATACGGTCCTCCCTATTATAATTCCCCCCTATAAAGAGGTTCAAAAAAGACACAAAAAAAAAAAAAATTAGTTAGACTTATTTTAATAGTACCTATATTTATTAACATAGTAAACTAAACTACTGCAATTGGTGTAAGCTCTATGAAATAGAAGAAATTTGATGTCCGTGGAAAGTGCTCCATCCATTACAATAGAAAGTATATTATATGTCTGATAGACATGAGTAATGATCAAAATAATCATTGGCCATCAAAGTACAAAACTTAACATTATTATTATTTTTTGAATACTTCCAAAAAAAATTTAACATTATTATCCATAATAAGAATATCGATTCTTGGGCAATTATCATTTTATTAAGTAAAGAATTATTGTCACATTCAATTTTTCTATAAAAATTGGCTGTACCTTCACAAAATACCTCACTTAAATAGCTTTAAGATCTCCATTTGATAAGAAGAAATATTTGGAACTTTACACTAAATGCTGGAAGCGTAGATATGTAAGAATTGGCCAAATATATGATTTGTACATGTATGATTGAATTAATTGATATTAAATTTAAAATGTTTTTATTAAACTATAGTTAAAAACATTTAAGCATGTTATGGATTTCCAATGAAATTATCCCTTTTTAAAAATAAAACTACTATTCATAAACAAATTATTTTAATTTAAAAAAAAAGGCGAAATATTCAAAAAGGAAGTAAAATGATTCCATTTCTTTCTAAACTTTTTTGTAGTCCCAATCAAAGTTTCATTTTTTCTAGTGTTATTTTTACAAAAGACAATTCTTTATAAACAATTCTTATAAAATTTTAATTATTTTTTATATATGTATTACAATTTTTTTTTTTGTTTTTGTCTTTGACTTGGAATTTCTTGCTAAAAAAAGGGTCAAAAGCATTTTTTTAAAAAAAAATTATTTCCTTTCTTTATAATTATTTAAGTTTTTTCAAAGCTTTTTTAATTAAAGATTTTTTTTTTGTGTTACGAAAAAAAAAACATCCAGTTAAAAAATTTTGGAAGCATAAATCTTTTTCTACATTTTATTAAAACAAGTCAAAGTTATCTTTATAAAAAATAATTAAATAAAAACAAACAAATAAACAAATAAATTAAAAAAGTATGTCTATAAAAAGTATTATTTTTACAAAAGTTTTAAATTAACATTATTTCTGAGACAACAAAATACATATTGATGGTCTCTAAATACAATTAATAAGGGAGAGGTGAAATAACGTCGAACGAAATAAAGTCGAAGCGGCTTTATTACCAAAAACAATAGAAATAACGTCGAATTAGCAATTCTATCTTATTTCTAAAAAAAATGTTCAAAAAATAAAATGAATGAAATAAAGTCGAATCGACTAGGATACGGAGCTCATGTCAATTTTGAAAATGTCAACTCCCAAAATGTTGACTTCCAAAAATTTGGCTCCCAAAATGTCGGCTAAAATGTCGATTTGTTAATTTTATGGTTTCAATAATCTGTTTATTTCCTCTATTTCAAATATCTGTACAATAAAAATAATTAGGAGGGATTTTAGAGTTGGTTTCAAAATTAGGATATTCCGCTTTTTCCAGAATATTTATATATATGTATACGAGAGATTCTGAATTAGGAGGGACTTTAAAGTTGGTTAAAAAATCAGGCTTCCCCCTTTTTCCAGAATATGTACATATATATGAATAGGGATAATTTTAAATGTTTTGTTTTATTTTATCCAAGTCGACATTTTATCCAAGCCGACATTTTTTTAATCGATATTTTCTCCAATTCGACATTTTGGGAGTCCACATTTTGTACAAGTCGATATTTTGAAATCGACATTTTGGCACTCGACATTTTGGGAATCGATATTTTGAAAATCGACATAAATTCTCCGACCCACTTTTATAACTTACAAAAAAATATTAAACTGGTTTTTATTAATTTTATTAAATAATCATTTAATAGCAGGTACTACTTTCATTATTTGATAAACTTTGTTATCGTTTTATTATCACTTACCATTGATATAAGAAACAAGATATGGGTGTGGGTCGATTTGTTGAAAAACAAAATGTCGAAAAAAAAAATGTTGAAAAAAAAAATGTCGAATAGAGAAAAATGTTTAAAAATAAAATTTTGAAAAAAATAATGTTGAAAGACCGGTTGTTGAAAAAAAATATGTCGAAAAAGAATTGCTAATTCGACTTTATTTCCATTGTTTTTGGTAATAAAGTCGATTCGACTTTATTTCGTTCGACGTTATTTCACTTCTCCCTTAATAAGTTAAAAGAATTCTAAATAATATAGACCTTAGATATTTAAAAAAAAAAAAATCACACTCTAAAAAAAAAGATGGAAAATTTGTCCAAAAACTTTGAAAAATTGTATCAAGTACTACTAATATTAAAAGCACTCCTTAAAGATTTTAAGGGAAGATGTGCGTTTTATGAAATCTTGTTTTAATTAAGCAGAAAAATATTGTAAGAATATTTACTAATAAAATGTAGTGATTTCTCACGTCGGTTCATACTATTCATCTGGCCGAGCCAAGAAATATCATCAGAACAAAGCTAGAGATGGCTATCGTAACCCTAATAAAGTTAAAGAATTTATTCAAATAAAAGCAAAAAACATCTAAATGATATCTACTTACACGCTTATTAAACGCAATAACTATATTGAACATCAACATATTTAGCAGCTACTTTTACAATTTGACAATGTTTAATTATTTCTGGAAAATATGAAAAATATCTGTTGTTTCACAGTTCAAAAGGAAGTTTTATATTTATCATCAACGCCTTACAACTTCAGTAATACTAAATTTTTTTGAGAGCATAAAATTTTCCATAATAAGTATATAAAATAAGAACATGAAAATCCTATTCTACTTAAAAAGGATTGTTATTTCATGGGAATTAAAAAAAAAATGCGAAAACAAAATAAAGAAAATGAAAGAAACAGGAAAAAGGAATGTAAAATAGAATTTTCTTAAAAAAAAAAACAAAATATTCTTAGAAAGTAATTGTGTATTTTTTTTCTTTTTACATACTGGTTAAGTTTTTTTTTTATACTTTTATATTCCATTTTCTTCAAAAATAAATTATTTAAAATTTTATTAGTTAGTTTGACTATTTGTCGTTTTTCTATTAAACAAAAAATATATGTATACAATTCAATTCAAAAATTCCTTTACAAAACTAAACTCACCCTTTGATGTTTATTAAATACTATTTTTAAAATAACAAGAATAGCCTGAATATTATTTAAATAATTTACAAAATTTTAAAAGAAATGACACGAAAACTGGACTAAAAAATGAGCTAAGAACGTTAGATTAAATGAAGAAGAACGTTACATTAAAAAACAAAAAATAATAAAACCAATGTAAAATTGCATATTTTTAGGATTTTGTTTTATTTTGTATAAAATCAAGTTTTTTAAGTGAAGCGCTACTATTATACCACCTACGCAAAAATGTCATATTATATATTTTGTTTTTTACTCCTTTCCTTTTCTCTATAACACAATGAAAATTTTCGGGAAAATTTTGTAAAAAGAACCAAAGGGAGAAAATGTAGAAAAATATTCTTTTTACTACTATAATTATGCAAATTTTTCATTTCTTATTATATTTATAAAATCTTAGTATATAACAAAAAAAAAAAAAGTATGTACATATATGAGTAATTCAAATATAAATATGTAAAATAAAAAGATTTAAAAGAAAGAAGGGGTAGAGAAATCGTTAAAAGAGATTATGAGACTATGAACATCAGTTAACTTTATCGTACAATTTTCATTCATAACTGATGTTTGTTTTTTATTTTATTTTTATTTTTTTTTTTGGAATTTTCTTTAAACAAAAAGGAAACCAAAATTTACGAAAAGAATATTTTGCGGTATATTTTCTTTTTTTTATTTAATGATACAAAAAGGTATAAAGTAGATAAATAAAGTATTATTATAAGTTTATATTTTATTTTTAGATAATTGATAAGAAATTATTACATAAAAATAGAAATAGAATACATATGTATTTATGAATGTCAGTATGGGTTTGGTTGGGTATGTATGTATAAATTTAAAAAAAAAAAATCACAATTTTACTTACCCCGAATGCACTAAAACGTTTTCTTCTTGGATGCAGGTCTGGTTTATTTAAAAAGACTTCAGATTTAGGTCTAGGTGGTTTTTTTGGTCTCATTATGACTATCGTTTCTTCTCTAATATCGTCATCTAATAATTTACTATCTGATGATACGGATAATTGTCGCTGTACTTGCCAATCTAAAAAGTAAAAGAAAACAATAATATTGTAAATAAAGTGAAATAAAAAATGTTTATGTTTAAACTTTTATAAAGCAAAAATTAATACACAAATTTAAAGTTTATTTTAAGAAAATTTTGTGAATTTACTGTAATATTTAAAAAACAAAAAATTTTTTTTAAAACACCTTAAATTTTAATTAAATAATTTTTCAAACAGTTGTTAAGTATCTTATTATTATTGTATAAAAAAAACTTATTATTGTATAAAAAAATATCTTAACGTTTTCAAAGTACTTATGGTATTACAGACTAACAACATAAACCCAAAGTATTATGTATTTTGGAACAAATGTCTAAGAATAATGTTCAGGTGTAAAAGACACAAATCATTTAAATCGTAGTGAAGCAAAATAAAAGAAGAAAATTAAAACACTTGCCACGTAGCCATCTTATATATAAAAATATAATGAACCGCCAAGATGATCAGGCATCAAAAAACGTAAATACATAGGGCAGAACATTTTTTCTGAAATTAATTAAAACATATAAAAAACAGCCAAGATAGACAGGCACCAAAAAAATATGAAACGCCTAGCGCAAAATCATCTGAAATGATATCCAAAAACCCTACTTAGAAAGCCACAAAAGAAAAGGACATAAGGTAAAACTTTAGTTGCAGGTCAGTAGAGTAAGCAAAATAAAATTCGAAATTAGAATACCTTTTTTTAATTGTTTTTATAATAAA
This sequence comes from Poecilobothrus nobilitatus, assembly GCA_947095535.1. NCBI lineage: Eukaryota > Metazoa > Arthropoda > Insecta > Diptera > Dolichopodidae > Poecilobothrus > Poecilobothrus nobilitatus. The sequence continues at coordinate 79,640,134 of OX352774.1, read as the reverse complement.
TATGAATGGAACTAAAATGAACACAACGGAATAACAAACAATAGTATCCCTAAATCTAATATTATTATTAAGAAATAACCTGGTAATGATGATGTTTTATATTTTTTCAATTATTTTAATTTTAATCATATTGAATAGGAGGCAACATAATCTTAATCAAAATATGTTTAAAAATTGACTTATGATATACTTATTATTCTTGAAGTGTACAATTGATTCGATATAGGAATACATAAATAAATTTAAATTTAAAATATAAAAATAAATGTCTAAAAATAAATGTGTTTTTTTTTTTTTTTTTGAAAGATTTCTAGAGTACCTCAAAATCTTTATTTGAAAAGTTAATTTTACAAGCTAACAAAAATTAAGAAAATGTCGGAAGCACAATTATATAGAAATCAGCGTAAAAAATGACATGTTCAGAATTTAAAATGTAATCAAAATTAATTTAACTTTACCAATTTTTTAAATCTAAAAAAACAAAAAAAAAAACGATTTTTTTTTCTAATTTACAACAAAAAAAAAAAAAACGGCAGAACACCAATTTCATAAAAATGAAGTGTATAATAAAAAATAATTTAAAAAAAAATCTCGCAATAAAATTAAAAAGTAAAATAAAAATGTTGAAACAATGATAAGAATAACTTTTAATACCCCATCCATTAGATACAAAAAAAAAAAAAAATCATATGATTTTTAGACTTGTTTAACTTATCGTTAACCAAAAACTCAAATACTATAACATATTTACAGTAAACGACATTAAAAAAGTTTCCAAAACATTCTTAACCCCTTGTAAATTTCCCAAAACAATTTTCTACAGAAATAGAAAGTCTGTACATCTATTTTTTAAAGAAAGTCTGTATATCTATTTTCTAAAGAATGTCATAAATATACAATACATACAAAAATTGACATAATAACTTTTTCCCAGTAAATTTAAGCACCAAAATAAGCTCCGAACACGCAAATATCTCGGTAGTTCCTTTTTTCAAAATTTAAGAATAAGATAAACTTTCTCATATGGATCAGAAAAGATTTGAAAGCTTCTTACGTCAAAGTGGTTATATCGCGGCATGAATGTAGAGAACTTAACACCAACTCTTACCGAATAGATTTTCCTACATTTTGAAAATAAACTACGAACTTAGAGTCTAGTAATTTACTAACGCATTAGCTTAGCTTTCATTAATTAAAAAAAAAAAATTAAAACACTGTATCGATGGTTTAAATAAATCTGTTATTCTAACAAAGTTAAACCAGATTATAAATTCATTCTAATGTTAAAAATCATTTCTTCTGTTAAAAATGTTCAATAAAGTATAGAAGAAAATTGATTATATTAATTTTCGCGAGACCTATACGTAAACTCCTTTAAAAAGAAAAGGAGTCCGGGTAAGAAAATGCATGGATATTATTAAAAATTTATCCTATAATGTTCTGCTAATAATAGCCACCGTTTCGATAACTTAAATACGACAAAAAAGGTAGGAAAATTTTAACTAAAATAACTTAATTCATATCAATTATAATTTTCACAATAAGTAAGCTTTCAGTAAATAAAAAATTAAATCACTTTTTCGAATCCTGACTGTAAAAAACAAAAGGTTTTTACATATTTATTATAACTGCTATCAAAAATTCTTAGTACGTACACGAATTTAAAAAAAAAAAAAAAATATTTTCAAATCATATTAGTGATTATAAATATGTGCATATAAAGTACATATATATATATATATATGTATACATAATATATATACTTACGAAAAATAAATAATATATTCAGTGAAAATTCTTTAAAAGAAAAACAAACGTTAACTATGACAGAAAACGAAATAAAATGACAAAAAAACAAAAAAAAAAAACATAAAATCCCCTAAAATTCCATTAGTTATGAAAGTTTTGTTTTTCTTCGTTTACACTAGAATTTAAAGAATAAAGAAAAATATACTTTTAAACCTATATGCAAAAAGCAAATACATTATTATACATGTACCCCTTCTTTCATGCGTAAAATCAACCCTGAGGGGGTGGGTGGATCCAATAGTAAAAAAAAAAAGGAACGAAAGAAAAACTAAAAATAAAAAAAAAACAAATCGCCACGCTTTTATAATATCTTGTATGTGTTTATGTTTTTACATTTTTATAATGCTCATAATATGGCATTCCCCGCTTCAATGAACTTTCCTAAAGTTAAAGTTTGGAAATTTTTTTTTTTTTTTGTTTTTTGAAAAAACTTTTTCCATAATCATTATCATATGTCATCATGGATTTTACACGAAAAACAACAAAAATAAAAAAAAATAATAAATACAAAATATAATATTTTTCTTATGTACTTTCGTTTAGTCTACAAATTAAAGAAAAAACATAAGGAAAAGTTAAAAATTCTAAAAGAATTTTTCGTTTTGTTCTTCCTTTGCACAACAGAAAAAAAAAAGAAAAAAGAGAAAGAAAAAATAATAATAAATTATATATTTCTTAAATTTTTCACACATTTATAACTTAAAGTGTAAAACAAACGAAAAAAAAAAAAAAAATTTACCTTAGTTTGGATTGGAAAGAAAATTTGGAAAGTATTTTTTTCTTCGATTTTATTTTATTTTATTTTTTTTAACCTCCTTCTCTTTTAATGTGCACAAAAGAAAACACAAAATTAGATTTTATTACTCTAAGGTTTTGTTTTTAAATGGAAAATTTAATAATGAATATAAAACTTAAGATTTGAGTTTGAAGTTTTAAATATGGATAAAATATCAATTTTTTTCAGTTAATGTAAATAATTTTTTTTTTTTTTTTTAGTGCATTTCTCTGACATATAAATGTAAACAGGAAATAACACAGCCTTTCCTGTTTAGGCGTGGCTGTAAATATCGTAAGGGTAAAAAAGTCTTACGACGTGTGTGGGATTCGAACCCATACTCCCTCGGCGTTTAAAGCGTATATTATACGTATATATATATTATTATATTAAAGCGTATTTTATACGCTCTCACCCACTAGGCCACCGAGACCCCTAAATAAAATTTTTCACGATAAAAAAAAAATTTAAATTAAGCAATTTTGCTAATTTATAGACTTTATTTTTTATTGATTAATTTTCGAAACTCAAAATTCAAAGATTATTTTAAACCTTTTAAACATATCTTCTATGAAAAAAGGCACGTGAATAGCACGAAAGATAATCCAAAATGAAGTTCCTTAAAAAAAAGAAACATCCTGCTCTATGTATTGCTAAAATAAAAATAAAAATTGATTTTTGAACAACTTGTTTCCGCAACTGGGTAAAGTCGCTACAAACGAAGCAACTTTAAGCATTTTTTTTTTTTGCGGCAGATATACATATGAATGTTTTCCGAAAAAAAACCCTGCGACAGCGATTTTCATACGGTTACTTATAATAAAATGTGTCAAAACATTTTTGTTTTTAAAAATAAAGAATCACAACGAAAGAGAGAATGGAGATCATAGTTGAAAAATTTTAAATATAAATCAAATATTGTTTTAATTTTTTTTTTTTTAATTTATAGACAATACAAATATTTTTTTTTTATTTTTTGTTTGACATCTCTGCGAATTTTCAAATGTGTGGGCACTAATGTGCATTCCGCTATTTTTTAATGAATCTTAGCTATTTTTAAATGAAATAGTATTAATGAAATAATGAATGAGTGAAAAATCATATTATTATTTTATTATTTTTAAAAATATTTTTCGGATATTATATATGCCTACAAAAAATAAAATAATTACTCTTGTGATTAGGTTACAACTTTATTATGTCATACATTTTATAACCCCAATATAATTTTCACAAGCAACGAAGAGCATATAATCACTAACTAACAGTAAAATGCATTAGGATGTGTTATATTTGGGCGCCAACTAAGATCTTACGATATTAATTATTACGTTTATATTGTTTTAATTGCTAAAATTGGATAAAACTTAATTTAAGATTTTAAGAGAAGGATGCCCCTTATCGCCACTGTTATTCATCACAGTGCTCGATAAGTGTATGAGAGAAATAACAGCACTACGCAAAGGAATCAACTGGTAACTCTCACAGCCTGCCTGTAATATGCTGATGTCATTGTTCTACTAAGTCACTCAGTGTAAGAAATGCAGACCATCAATAAATTGGCAGAAAAAACTGAAAGAGTAGGTCTTCGAATAATCATAAATAAGACCAAATGCATGAGAATCAACAACACAAGCCAAGTACTAATACTTATAAACAATACCAAAATAGAAGAGGTATCAGAATTTGAATACTTGGGAAGAATATTAGCGATAATAGCAAAAGCCTGGAAGGCTATGGTCAATATGAAAGTGAACACACATAGCAAACGGAACGAAAATTAGAATATTCGAGGCATGTGCAAAATCAGTATTACTATTTGGAAGCGAGACGTAGCTTGTATCTAGAAATAATATACAGAAACTCCAAGTCTTTGTAAATAAATGCTTGAGAATAATATATCGCATATTCTGGCCAAGGCGAATAATGAACGAAGAGCTTTGGGAAATGACGAGGCAAGAGCCGATATGGGTCCAAATAAGGAAGAAGTGGAAATGGATTTGTCACATTCAAAGACGCTCGACTACATCAGTGGCACGCCAAGCTCTAGGATGAAAGCCCCAAGGTAGAAGTAATGTGGGAAGGCCAAAAGCAACCTGGGCAAAAACTGTGCAAAAAGAAAGTGGCCTATCTGGAAAAACGTAGTCGGAAATAAAAAGATTAACGCAAAACAGAGATAATTGAAGAGTCTATGCAGCAGCCCTATGTTCCCTAGGAGAATAATAAGGAGAAAAAAAAAGATTTTAATTACTAAAATTAACAATGACATAATCAAAGTTTGAACTTAAAACCTTTTGATCGAAAGGCCATCAACTTAACCACTACGTCATTAATCAGATAATTAAAATTAAAATATTGGTCAAAAAGGCAAAGATTTTTTGCACAAATACATATATATAAAATACAAAATATATAAATTTTCTATTTGTTTTACAATATAAAAAATGTTTATAAAAATTTTATATATATATTTTATACTTATTTTAACCACTTATTAAAGAAGAAAAATGAAGTTAAAAAAAAAATCAATATCCTTTTTTATTCTTGTTCTTCTTGTTATTTCCTTAATATAACAATCACAATTTCTATTATAATTATATATACATAAATTGTTAAAATGTAATAAATTATTTTATAGTTAAAAACAAAGACAACATATTTCATTAAAATTATGCTAAAAACAAAACCAACAAAAAAAAAAAAAAATATAACCTAAAGACATTATTTTATTTTTTCCCGTCAAAACATTCATAAATATTAATAACTTGACATAGTAAAACAAAAGTACTCATATACATTATTAATGTTACATACACACACACAAATAAAAAAAAATAAAAATAAAAATAAAATCCAGAATACCATATATAAATACCAGAATAAGAATATATTTACAGAAACCAAACTCCACAATAATCCAATTGTCCTTAAAACTTTTAAATGTTTAAAAAAAAAACACAATTTTTTGTTTTTTTTTTTTTTTTCAAAGACCCAGGAGTTCACAATGCAGGATAATAATGGATCATTCATGACATAACGTTACAAGAAAAAAAAAAAAAAAATGTCTCTTCCTTACTTTTTTACTATTTCATTACTGTAATTTTGCGCAAAAATTTTATTTATTTTTTTCTTTTTTTTTTTTTTATAAAATATGGTATATGTTAGGATGTGTATGACAGTAACAATAATGACCTAGTTATTATTATTATTATTATTTTTTTTTATTATTATTATTATTGTTAAATTTTTATGCACGTAAATATCTTGATGAGTAATTTTTATTTTTTTTTTTTCTGTTGTTTTTGTTTATTTTCATTTTTTTTTTTAATGAAACATTTTTTTTATTACCGTTGAAGTGTTAAAGTTTCAAAAAGTCAGGTAAAAGAAGGAAAAACTTCCATGTAAAACTTTTTTTTTTTTAATATTTCTTTTTTTTTTTTTTTTTTTATATCACAGTTAAACGAATATATAGAAAAAACTTGTCTTGTAAACAAAAATTTACCTTATAATATCCCATTAAACTTAAACATACACATACACACACATATATAAACGCATAAGCACACGCAATAAAAAAAATGGAAACATTATTTTAAAATATAAGGAAAGAGAAAATGAATGAATGAATGTGTTTTAAATTTTTTAAAATTTTTTTTTTAATTTTAAAACTTTTGTATTTACAAACTTTATGACACATTATATAAAATCAACATCCAATAATGCTGATAAACGTTTCATTAAAATTAAAATAAGCAGACATGATAATAATAATGATAATAATGAACACGCAGGTATTTATAAAGGATTCGTTATTTTTTTTAAAAAAAAAAAGTCTTACAATACAAAAAAAAATATTAAGTGGAAGTTTTTATATTAAAATTTCTGCAATTTTCGTTGACTATATATTTTAATATTTTTTTATTCATTTAAAAACATTATTTTTTATGTATCTACGTTTCTTTTTGAAATGTTTTAAATTAAAAAAAAAAAAAAAACAATCAAATTGGGACACGGAAATTTTAAGAAATTAAATTTTATTCAATTTTCCGGTTTTAAATATTTATTTTATACTGTCCATGAAATTTTAACTGAAAACGAAAAAAAAAAAATGTTTTTTAAAATTCCGGAATTTTTCTCTTCATATTTAATTACAAAAAAAAAAAAAAAAAATCACAAAAATAAAATATATAGTATATTATATAAGTATGTACATACATATTTTTTTGATAAAAATTTATGTGTCGTCGGAAAAATGCCGGAAAATTTTAGTTGAAAAAAATAAAACATGATTTCAACTCTTAAAACGTAACGGTAACGTAAAAGGTAAATAAATAAGCAAAAAAACAAGTAAAAAAAAAATGTAATATTTCAAAGCGGAAGTAGATGAAAATTAAAAATAACCCTATTATGTAATTCTAGATGAATTTTTTTAAAAATTTTCAATTATTTAATTTAATTTTATATTCTTTTGACAGGAATAAATGACTAATTTCAATTATTTTATAATTATTATAAATTTTTTTCTCTACTGTATTTTTTTTTGTGCTTTTCTTTTTTTTTTTTTATTTATTATTAAATTTTAGAAGTCAATCTGAAACAAGTTACAGTACATACTTTCAAGTTACAAACAATGGCTTTTAAAAAGGCGCATTTTTCCAAAAGACGAGAAAAGAACAGTTTGAGATATTGTGACTTGCACAAAAATTTGTAAGTTTTTTTTTTTTTTTTTTTTTAATTTTATATGTAAGAAAAAATTGTGAAAAATAAAGAGATATTTTCTTTAATTTTAAGGAGTACCCCATATATAATTAAGAAAATCTGTTAACAAATATAAAATTATAATGTTGAAATTTTAATTTTTGCATTTTATTTTGAAAAAAAATTATACAAGAGATACAGGAGTTTAAAAATAAAAAACTCATTCATACAACGGTAAATAAATACTAAATTGAAAAACTTTGTTATTCATTTATAAAGCTAAAACAATGTCTTTCTTGTCGTCTTTAGATTGAAACACTATTTAACAGAACTTGAGATTTTAAACATTTGAAAGTAGGGTTTTTTTTGAACATTAACGGACTGTAGCCCCGTAACCGTAATTTATGTTCTCATATTTCGGAAACTCCAACATCCTTATCTTAGTTTCCATATAAAAAAATACCTTCTCATAACTGTCTATGCAGCGATACATAGCAATGTAGTTAATTATAAAATACCCTGATGTATATAAACTAAACACTAACGAATGGATTTTAACATTTATCTATAACTGTCTATGCAACGATACATAGCCGTGTAGTCAATTAAGAAATATCCTGTAAATGATATCCGATGAAATGATCAATAAACCTTTAACTAGTAAAAATAAGACAAATTTAAGATGAACTTTAAAAAATAAACTAAGAATGATCTATGATTTTATAAAGTATAACCAGTTAAATAAATCAAAACAGTTGAAGAACAGAACAAGTTAATTTTTAAATGACTAAACCAAATTCCTAAAAGAAAATATGAAAAATAAATAAATCAATAAAATAAATTTACTTTAAGATATTTCTTTCTTTTTATTGATCTTTTAAAAATTTAAATTATCGATTAATTCGCAAAATAAATATATTTAAACAAATTTCTAATCGGTCAAACCCCATTTTCATCTAAAAATTAAAACAAACACAAAAAAACAAGTAAAAAAAAAAAAAAAATCAGAATAAAATGAAAAGAATTACCTAAAATATTAATCCAAGGATATATTATACGATAAGCTCATTGCAAAGGTCCTTTTTTTTTTTTTTATTTTTCTTTATTTTATTTTAGAGACAACAAACACATATAATATAACCAATTCAAAATACAACTAAAACAACAAAGAAAACAACAACAAAAAAAAATAAAATAAATAAGAGATAAATTGTACATAAAAAAAAAAAATATTATCCTTATACTGAAAGTCATTTATAAAATTAAAACATGACATAATAACATGAAAAGAAAAGTGTTATACTGTAATGAAAATTTATCACAGGTTACAACCATCAAAGGTTTACATTTACCCTTAATTTGTCCTTAAAATAAATATACAATAAATACATTTGTATATAATAAATAAAAATACAAAATATATGTGTACATAATATTATGTATGTGCATAAGTAAAATTACAAAAGAACACCTTTTTTTCACATTAAAACCATTTGAAACTCTTGTAATTATATAATATGTCATGTTATTTATAGGTGAGACAGTTTCCTTTTTTTTTTTTTTTTTGCGTTATTTCGAAAATCAAAATGAAAAACAAACCTTTGTTAAAAATTTTATTTGTCCAACACATAAACATGAAAATGACCTTTTCTGTCACAAATGTAAGTAAACAATGACAGGCTGGGTACTTTGTATTTTAAATAAAGAAACAATATAACGGTTGTTAGGATATTTAAATTTAAAAAAAAAAAATAAAATTTACATTCTTATTTTGTCTTTTGTTTTTTTGGCATTGATTTAAAGTAATGACCCAGACCTAGAGACCTTAGCCAACAAAATAAAACGAATAAAGATCTTTTTGCAACAATATCTTGACAAAAAAAAAAACTTAAATCTGTGACTAAAGCCGTGTCCGAAACTATCGCACTTCGCACTAAATTAATTCGGAAAAACTCCGAAAATTTTCTAGTGCATTCGAAAATAGTGCAATAAATTGTCTGATCGCAATTGATTATCTATCTGTTAATATTTTAGGGTACTTCTTGACTACCCTAAATCTTCGCTCTAAAAGAGTAATACATGTAAGAAAAGAGTGTGAAGTGTCTAAAGTTAAGTACTAGTGCTATAGATTCAGAAACGGCCTAAATAACCGTTATAAAACGTCACCATCATTTTTTCAAAAATCTTCAACAAATTTTTCTTTTTAAAACAGAAAAATCTACTCCTTTTTCATTTAAGATTTTGTTCCATCCGGATTTCGAAACAAAGAAAATTTAAAAATAAATAAAAAATTCAAGAAGAAATAGAATTCAAGAATATTTTTTTGAAGATAACGTCGTAAATCCCCAAACATAAATTTGATCATTCTATTCATAGAAATAGAAATGCCCAGTGCAGGAAATTTTATATTTAGTTTTATATATGCTCAAAACAAAAAAGAACTGAAAGAATTATGAAATCTTTCAGTTCTTTTTTGTTTTAACAACTATTAAATTTTATTCCGAATTCGAATTAAATAAAAACCAAAACAAAAGTAGATTAAATAGATTATAAGTCCACATGAGTGATGCAAAATATAACGCAAGACGACAGAGCCTTTAGAGAGATATAGTATAAATATAGGAACTCTGTTTTCATAAGCGCAGAACAACTTTAAAATATGAAAAAATGCGTCCGTAAGGTATCAACTCGAAAAGTGTCCAATAAAAGTTAAATTTAAGAATAAACATTAACAACTAACACATCATCTCAAAAAGACAGGAAACAATTGAAAACTTTTGAAGGAACAAACCAAAAGGGATTACAAGAATTCGATACAGGAATGCTCTTCTAATTCCTTCTCTACCAATCTTATATATTAAAAAAAATTTTAAAAAAAAAATGTAGAACAAAAAATACTACCCATTTTTAAAGAACCTAAAATTTAAATGGATTTAATAAAAAAAATCATAAATTTCCTCAAATCTCGGTTCTTTTTTTTTTTTGCAAACCAATGATTTTTTTAATTACTTTTTATTATGTTTAATTTTGAATTTAAATTCCAAGAAAAAAAAAAATGTTTGTCAAATTTATTTTTTATAAAAATAAATTCTAAATTAATTATTTTTTATTAATGTTTTTTTTTTTTTTTTTATTTTTAGTTGTATTAGTATATGTTTTCGCCAACGGCAAACAAGTTTGTGAAAATTGTAATAAAACAGTAAAAAAAAAAAAAAAAAAAAAGGTATTAAATTAAAGTAATAATAAAAATAAGAAAAAAAATATTGGCATAACGGAAAAAAAGGTTAGGTTTAAAAAAAGTCATGATAAATAGATTAAAACCAAAAAATTAAAAACAGAAGAATCGCAATATTAGTAACACATCAATTATTTTATCTATACAAAATTTTGTTAAATGAATATTGGAAGCATGTATCAGTCTAAAGTTTATATAGAAATAAGAAATTTTGAATAGCATTAAATCAAAAAGAACCTCTTTTTAGTAGAATCAATAAAGTTTCAAAAGATGAATACGTTTAAGTTATACATATTATGTAGGAATATTATATAGAAGCTGTCAATCCTGAAGAAATAAAAGAATTCAATGAAAATAAAATTATTATATCAAAATTTTGATCCTTCCAGAGTAATATTCTTGGGCAGCTTCTTTTTTAAACAAAACAGGGGATTTTAAATTTAAAAAAAAAACTGTTATTTTGTTGAATATATTATCACGGGTCGTACGTATGATTTACATACGTACCACCCGTGACAATATGTTCAGTTTGTATGATTTACAAAAATTTCAATAAAAAAATCTTAAAATCTTGAAATCTAATCTTGAATCTTTTACTTTTTCTATCCCCTATTAAATTCACATGCCATATATTATTCATTATACTGTATTAGTAATACTCATTGACTTGTAAACTATTTGTGTTTTAGTGAATAAAAATCTTATCCAGTATTAAGATAAAAATTTAGAAAAGATATAAAGTATAACTAAAATCAGCCCACTTGGCAGCCGGCTTTACCAATATTGCGTAATTCAATATTAATGTTAATTCAATACCCTAATTATATTCAAATAAATAAATCTCTGAAAAAGCACTAGAATAAAAATTTATAGATAGATTATATTTTCCTATTATTTTTCCCATAATTACTGCTCAGCCATTTTTTACGCACTTATAGGTTGTTTATCACACTATTCTGATTACTAAAGAAGTTAGTTTTAATGAGTAGAAATCTCACACTACAAAGGGAGCATAGAATTTTAAATTTTTTTTTTTTTTTAATTCAAATTTACAATTTTTAAATGCATTAATAACTTGAATATATTGAACGAAATATTAGCTTTGGTTAAAACTCTTTCAAGACAAAAGTTTTTTAGAGCAACACTTTTGTTTTGCTCCACATGCTTATAGTAATTTAATATATTTAAAATTCAAGTAATTTAATAAGTTGAAAGTATAATTATGTAATGGTAATTACTTATTTTGGTTAGAAAGCAAATAATCCTCGAGTTAAAATTATGAAAGAATTAGCCGGACACTTGCAGTCGTCCTAGTGCGGCATAGAATTGGACCCATTTCAGACCCAGGCGAAATCTAGGCGAAATACAATTTGGTTACCCACCAAGTTGTTCCTGGAATCCTGGTATATCCATCACTATACATCATATTCTTGAAGGCGAAGTATCTCATTATTGTAAAATGAATACTTTACCTCGGTGTTACAAGTTATTCTAAAAGTTTCTTCCTCCTTGCACTTACTTCATTTATAATAATGATGACTTCATTAATAATTAAGAAAATATTAACTTAGGCTAAAAAAATTGAATAAGAGCTGGGAAAATCCTTAGTGTTGTTAAGTTCATTTAGTTTAGCAGTAAAATATAAAATTAACTAAAATTAAATGGTTTGCTAGTAACTTGTCTAAATTAAATAGATTGATTGAAAAAAAATAAATGATGTTTATTATAACAAGAATTTACTGTTTTCACTTCAATAAAAAAAAATTATTATTATATGGGTGTGTATATGTGAACAGGACTAAAGCAATTCTTTTCACAATAATTAACAATATTTCATAAAAATATAATTTAAATATATTTAGATAATAAAAAAGGACCTCAACAAAAAAAAAAAAAAACAAAGTTATATATTTTAAAGATTTTCATTTAACTTTTCGTTTTTTTTTTTTTTATTGTCAAATACACAAATACATACATACATATTTATGTTTAAAAATAAACAAAAAAAAACAAAATAAAAGATTAATTTACATATTTTTTACATTTTAATTGTATAATAAAGTGACAAAATTAAAATAATTTTTTTTTATTTTTATAAATGAACTGTTTATAGAGAGAGAAAGAAATGGTTTATTATAGAATAATTGCGAAAACACCAGTAATAACAAAACAACATGGTTAAAAATATTTTAGCAAATGTCCACAAAAAGAAAATTTAAACAGGAATACACTTTACTACACTTTGATTTTAAATTAAGGACATTAAATATTTAAATTTATTATTTTTAATAATGTTTTTCCTTTTATTTTCAGTTGTTTCAAAATTTAATAAAATAAAAAAAAAAATATAATAACTTTAATGTATGTATAGAAAATTTTAATAAAAAGTAATAAATATTATCCCAATATTGATCCCAATTTTAAAAGCAATTTCTTTTTTTTTTTACTCTTTTTTGGGTAACACAAATGACAAAATAAATAAATAAAATCTTGTGATCTTAAAAAGGACATTTAATAATTGGAAATATTATAAAGCTATTCAAAAAAATTTTAAAACACCCAAGCCCAGCATTTATCGTTTTTATTTTTTTTTTTGTTTTTTTTTTTTAAACGGCAGAAAAAGGTAATAAAGGTTTACGTAAATATTTTGGTATAATCAAATGCCTTTATTTTTTATCATTATTATTAACTAGATTTGAAATATTTTTAAAAAAAGAATAAAAAAAACTGAAAAAAAAAACATTAGATTTTCATATTAAGAATACTTTTGAAATTTTGATTTTAAACCTATTTAAAAAAAAAAAAACAATAAATTACATTTTCAAGTCTAAAACAGTTTGGAAAAGCTCTTTAAAAGTCAAAAAGTTTCTATAAATCTTTAAACACAAATTAATTGTAGTATCTATTCAATTTAAAAATCAGATCAACAAAAAAACAAAAAAAAAAAAAAACAATAACATTTATTTCACGTATCCTGAAGGCATAAATTAAATTTTTAATGAATTTAATTTATAAGAGAACAAGAAAAAAAATTTTTCACTTTTCATATAAGATTCTTGTTTTTGTTTAATATTCATTTTTCTAAGACTTAAAAAATATAAATCTTATTCATATATAATCCTTGATGATCCTTTTTCTTATCAAAAAATTTTTTTTTTTTTTTTTTTGTAATGTGATGTCTAAAATTTTATTTTCTTTTTTTTTTTTTCCAAAAGATATGAGAAACGAAGAGAGAGTAAAGTAAAAGAAAATTCTTTCTTATTCATTTTATAATGTAAATTTCGTCCTTTTCTGTAATTTTCTTTTTTTGTTAATCCTTTCTAACTAATACCCTGACATATTTTATTCATATCGTTTGTAAATTCTAGTACCTAAAAACCCATTAATTAAAGAAAAACAGAAATAATAGGCAAAAAAAAAAAAAAAAAAAAAAATAGGAAACATAAAAATGAACCTAGAAAAAACAAAAAAAACAAAAAAAAAAATATTAAGAGCCCTTAAAACCTTGAATATTCCGTGTACACAATGTTTTATGAAAAAAGAAGCAGAGAATTTTTAATTTAAAAACTTCAAACAAGATTAACTTAAAAAAAAAAAAAAAAAAAAGCAAATTATAGAAAACAAAGAACAAAAAAATATCTAGGGAAAACATTAAATTTTTCTAACACCATTTTGACTTTTCATTACATTTTTGCAGTAAAAAAAAAAAATATATATTTTTGAGGTTAGCGGTTATTTATGTGAATTTTTCGTTTTTTAAACGATTAGCTGAATGATTTTAAAATTTAAATTATTTTAAATTAATTTAAAAAAAAAAATGGGAATTTAAGTTAACTAACATTTGTTTTTAATATAATATTTGCACTAAAAGTTTTAATTTAAAACAAATGATGACAATAAATTTAATGTATCTGACTACTGTCGCAGTGAGTGAGTCGACGACTTTTCAAACGAAAGGACAAAATACCTGAAAAGAAATGGTTGATTTATTTGGCAATCACATTTTATGTGATGGAAGAACCGAAATTAATAAATAAAAAACAGATAAGTATCTAAAATATATTAATTAATCCTCGAAGATGGTCTTTCCACATTACATAAACATAAATCGTTGTGTAAAAGAACAAAATCGAAACATTTGAGATATTCGTAAAGCGGAAAATTTTAAAGATTACAAAGAAAAAATAACAAAATGTTTCTTATTCCGTACCAAAACAGAAAGCAAATTGATCATTCATATGGTCATATTGTGAGACATAACCATTGTTAACATACTGCAATTAAATATAAAAGAGGTAAATGTTTACATATATCAGAAAAATTTAAAATATTGAATCCTCAAAATCTTTCATGTACAGTTCAAGTTCAACTTTAAATTTTAACACGTTGCTATGCTATACAATCGCCGTAAAAAAGAATAAAAAATACGAGAATCCTTTACTTTAAATTTTTTACTTTAAAAAAAAACAGTGATTTTTTATTAGGTATATATAATATATACATAATATAATACTTTTATTAAACACTTAGAGAATCTTAAACTAAAAATCTTTTTTATTAATATAAATTTTGTGGACACCAAATATTTTCAATATCATGTTTGACTTGTGATACGTATCATCAAAATTTGTCATTAAAACTGAAATTATACCACTTTTAATTCTATTACGGCACAATAAACCATTTTACATTTTTTGTGTTTAAACAAAATTAAATGATCCATGACCTAATCACCCAAATTCAATGAAAAATTTTGATGATACATATCACAAGTCTAACAATGATATACAGGACATATGATTATCAGTTTTTCGTCCATGTAAAATCTGTTTATTAAATGGCATTTCTATCACTATTATAGTACCACACTATTATTGCTTTTATATAAAGAAACTTCAGCTACATTTTCCATTTTTCTTAAAATATATTTATTAGAAATATTAATTGTTACATTTATAATTTGTTTATCTAAATTCCAAATAAACTAAAAAGTATCTTAATAAAAAATACATTACAAATTATACTTTAAGTGGCCAGATTAAAATTTTTCTTCTCTCTAATAATTTCTTTTATAAATCCGAATCCAAGCTGCAAAAACGTATTATTTTTAATTCAAAATTTTTTTTACAAAAAAAGAAAATTTCTAAAAAACAAGAAAAAAATAAATTTTATATTCAATTTAAAAAAGTAATTAATAAAAAAAAGGACGAAAGCAAAAAATAATAAAAGTTGATAACAAGCTTTAAAAAAAAAAAAAAATATGTAATTAGCTTTATTTTTTTTTTATGTTTTCCTCAAAAAAGCAAAATAACTCAAATTTCCGCTAATTGGTTTTAATATTTTTTACTCTCTTTCATTCCTTTATTGAAAATTTAAAATTGAAGCAAAAAAAAAACCTTTTTTCTTTTTTTTAAATAGAACAAAGTAAGTAAATCTTATTAAGATCTGAAAGAAAAATTAAATTTCTTATTAACTATCAGTTCAAAACTCTTTAATTAATTTTTTTCAAAATAAGGATATGGCAAAAATAAAAGGAAAGAAAGCTATGCCATTGACAACTTTAAAAGAAATTGAAACTATAACAAAAAAAAAAAAAAAAATTTACTACGACTATCAAGCTATTTTCCTTTACAAGCACCTAAATTTTTCCTAAATTTACAAGCACCAAGGACTATCAAGCTATTTTCCTTTATTGCTTCCAAATGCCTTTACTTACCAGTTTATGTAAATTTAATGATTCGAGAAGAATGTCAAGTTTTTATGTTAAGCTTTTTATAATAACCTTTAGGATTATTTTCTACTACTTTCACACATTGTCACTCTTTTTTCCTAACTCGAATACGTAAATCTTTTTTTTTTTTGCTTTTTTAATCTGTAAGTAGTGACCATCACAAAAACTTTGTTTTAAATTTTATGATAATATAAACGGAATAATTCAATACCTTGAATTTAATTAAATTAAAAATTAGTTTCAAGATCATCCCTTTAAAAAAAAACCCTAAACAAAAATTTGTCATTTAAAATTTTATTAAATTTGTTTTATTTTAAACCTTCTACAATTTATTTTTTGCTAATATTTTAATTTAGTGGATAATAGGTTTTCTTTTTTTAATGAAGAAGATGATGATGATGGTGATGATGATGATGATAGTGATGATGTTTTACAAAATTTTATTTAAAACAAGGCCATTTAGATTATTTTTAATTAAGAAAAAGAAAATTCCAATAATATCATTGAGAAGTACTTTTTAACAATTAGATTAACAATAAAAAAAAAATGTTATTTTTTATTTTTCTTTGAATTTTTTATAAAAATACAAATATAAAATGAAAGAATTTATAATTAAAATGAAATTTAAATCTAACATTAAATAGGAACATAATCAAATTGAAATTTTTGGGGGAAAAAACTAAAAAAAAAAAGAACATAAAACAATTTTTTTTTGAAATTTTACACTTAGTTACAATTTTTATGTTGATAAATGTTTCATCCTTTAACGCTACTGTGAAGAGTGTCACTCCGGTAAAGTATGTATTGTTAAATTGCCTATAATTTCATTATTACAACGGGTTTTACAGAAATTTTTTCTATTCGTTTTTATATCTCACAGATGATTTTTCATAGAATTTCATTTAAGTTTAAGACTAATTTTGTTATTGATTACTATGTTTAAAATGGGCTTAAGTATTTTACTAAAATAATAAGATTAGACTAACTATTTTTTTTTTTTAGAAACAACCGTCAATATATAAATAAATTTATAATGAATTTCCTTTAAGTCTTTATTTCAAATTTGAATCAACTGTTAAATAATTTACTGATTCACTAAAATTGTACCTGTGATCCAGACAGATACGTTATAATGTGTATGCCGTATATGTATGAAGACTGGACTCTTAATGTAAATATAAATGGCAAACTCAAATTTGAAATGTAGAAAACCTTATTAAAAATTCTCTATCTAGGTAAAATTAACAATTAATGGACTTTGTCGTTTTGTAACTTCACAGTTTAATAAATATTTATGAAATTAAATAGTTTCACAGTTTATAAAATTATTGATGTTATCATTTGAACTTTGACAAATTGAATTTGTCACAGTATCTCCAATGCTTGTTTTTCAACACTAAAATATCCCATATTTCACACTGTAGGCTAATTTATTAATACAATTTTCTCTTGTCAAATATATACCTCTAAAAACAATAAATATGCTTACTTCAAATTGACACTTTTTAAACTTTCGCGTGTTTAGTGTTTTCTAGAGTAAATTTTTGTCAATAAATTCACGTGATGTTTAAGTTTTTTTTTATTTTAAATGAAAATTTCCCACGTTGAAAAAAGTTTGCAAAATATGAAGTGTTTCTGATTTCAAAAATATTAATTAAAATTGTTTTTTTTTTATTTGTTTATTTATTTTTATTTAAGTCCAACATTATACAATTAATTGATATAATATCAGTAGAGCCGTCGGCTACTGAGGCCATTTTGGGCTTTTTTTTTTAATAAATGTACAAATACTTTCGTTATAAGATTTTAACCTGAATAAAAAAAAAAGAGCCTAAACATATGCAATATTTATATATAAGAAACCATTAAATGAAATTTTTTGTTACTTTTCACCAATTTAAAGATCTTTTTCAATTTTATAAATATTTATCATTAATTTTATATAAATATCATCATTAATTCCCTCAAAAATTTAAATAATTTCAAGGGTAAAGAGAAAAATTTCAAATGGAACCATATTTATATGAAAATATGACGTAAAAAAAAACTTTAATCCTTAAATTAAAGAAAAAAATAATTGATTTAAAAAAAGTGATGCTTGTTTTTTTTTCCCCATTTATATTTTAGAAATAATAAAAATTGCTAATTCATATAACAAAATGAAATTTATTCTTAAATTTGAGTGGGGTTGGATATACACTATACAAAAATAATGTTTGAATTAACATTATTTAAGACAGAAGCCATAGATAATATTGGCCCTGTTGTTAAAAATAATTTTTTTTTTTATACCATTACAATGAAAATTTATTTTACTATTATAAATATGCTTTCCCCTTATATAATATATCCAAAAAAAAAAAAAAAGAAAATTTTAATATTAATGTAAGAATATCAGCATACAGTGCAGTTATTTGAATATTTTATTTATGTATTTAGAAATAATTTTCACTTTTTCTTCCGTGTTTTATTTTTCATCAATTATTAATAATATTAAATTGTGAAATAAAGGTCTAGACTCTAGCTAGACCAATGAATTGGAAATATTATACTATTGTAATAAAATGCTTCTTTAATTTAATTTAACAAATAACAATTTATAATACATTTTATTATTGCAAATTTCAAATATTTAGAAAATAAAAAAAAAAAAAAAAAAAACCAAATTTATCTGTGCAAATAAAAAAATAAATTCTTATTATCAGACATACAAAAATTACATTTTACTTTTATATAAAAGTAATCAGAAAAGTAAAAAACGAAAAATTATATTTGAATTTCAGTTTTATATAAATGTTAAAAACTCACATAATAAAATTAAACGATGAATATTAAAAAAATATTTAAAACCACCACCTCCATAATATAAAATCATTTTTTGGTACATTATTTTAAATATTTCTAAACACTTTAAACCCATAATTTAAAATACTTTGTAAAAAAAATTTGTCTTAATTTAAATAACTTTTGGCATTTACTAATTTTTTTTTGAAAGTTATAGATGGAATTTTATTATTTTTTATTTTCTATGTTAAAGATTAGATACAATCTTTTCAAAATTTGTTATCTTAAAATATTTAAAGGTCAAATCAATAACTTTTTATCAGAGCAGAAGACTGTTCTGCAGTATTTAAAATGAAATGAATGTTTATTAGTGTTATCACAAATCATTAAAAATTCTTGTTTTTTTTTTTGTTTTTTTTTGCTTTTTTTTTTTTAAATATAGATATGCTTCTACTTTCATTGTTTTAAAGAATTTTTTAGTCTATAAATTTAATTAATAAAAAACGAAGGTAATATAAAAAGTATCTTAAAATTTATTCTCATTATTTAAATTATCGTTTTTTTTTTTTTTTTTTTATGTATAACTTTTACGGTTTGTATTTTTTGTGAAATTATGATTTGTTAAAAATTAATTGTGGTCCGACAAAAAAAAAAATACTTTTCGAGAAATTTAATCAGAACACTTAGAAAAGTACTCGCTTTATACAGATTTTTTGGTCTCTAAAGAGGAAAAAAGTGTTTTTAAGAAACAGTTGAAGATCTTATAAAATATTTTAAATGGTATAAAAGTGAGTAAAATTAATTTTCTTTTTTTCTAAATATTTTTTTTAGATTTAAGTATATTGATATTATAATTGAATGCAATTTTATCGTATCCTATATCAAGTGATTTTTGCCATAATATAGTTCTGAGATTTATGAATTGAGTCGTTAGTTTTTATAAGGTGTTAAGTTAAATATGATTTTAACGACTTTTATGTTTTTTATAATAAATTTGGTTGTTGTTTTGAAAAATCTCTTTATATGGAATAATTAATTTATTGAAATTCCTTATACACTTTTCTTTTTTTCGAAGTTTATGATCAATTTAATTGTATAAATTCATCTATTCTTTGTATAGCTTCTTGAATTTCTAAAGCTATTCTAAGGTATTAAAATTAGTTATTCAGATATATTTTTTCTTTAATGATAATTTTATTTTCAATTACAATCACTATTAATAATTTATTTTCGAACGAAATAAATGACATCATATTTATTATTAAAAATAATAAAATTGTTGCAGATAGCAATTTTCATTCGCCTAAAAATATGCAAATAAACTATATCTTGAACAAATTGTTTTTTTTTTTTTTTTTTTATTGTTATTTAGGTACTTTTTTAAACTTTTATTTTATAGTTATTTCTACAATTTTAATATGAGCTTAGACTAAAAATAAATTCAAAAAAAAAATAATATTAATATAAATAAATAAATAAATAAAAAACGTTTATTAAGATTTCTGAATTAACATTTATAGCATTTTTATATTTTGTGTTAATTTCTTTAGTATTGAATTTTTTTTTACCGAGAGCCAGCGAAAAACTTCAAAAGTTAGTCACCACGAAGAATTGCATGAAATTATTTCGAATAGTGTTGTACTTCAACCAATCAAAACCACCTTCATTTAAATCAAACTTAAGGTTGAGACTTTTACGATAATTAATGTACTGTTTGATTTATAGGATAAGAATGTGGAAAAAATTCTTGGGAAAAGGAATTTAGAAAAATTTCGGAAAAATTCGGTAAGAAAATTTGTAGGAATGTTTTAAAAAAAGTTGTTAAAGTTTTTCTTAATATTTAGAAAATGTGTTTATTCCTACAAGATATTTATGGTTTTCTATGTTTACCTATATATTATCAGTATTTTTATTTGTAAATAAATATATTGTTATTAACATTGTAAAAAATTTGGATGACAAAAATTTTAAAACTATTTCTAGATTATAAGATAAAATTAATTAATCTAAATTAACCTATACTTAAACTAAATAAAATACTATTGTATATTTCTATACTTAATTCTTATGTTATGAATAATTTCCCTTTATAATTTTATTTTTATCGGGTATATTAATGTTATATTACAAAATTTTCTTCAATAATATTGCCTAAGATATACTCTATTTTTTTACATGTAGCCTGCCCCCATCTACTGTATTGATATAGTATAGGAACATCATTTTGATTTTTAATATAACCATTTTACATCGTAATCGTGGTAAAAAAAAAAAAATGTGATATCAGATCGTTTTCTAAATTGTTTTCCGCTCTATATCATAATCAAATTTAATTTGAATCAATTTTTGTACAAAAATTGTCAATTCAAATGATTTTCGCTTCCTTTTACAAATATTTATTGGAATAGTAATGTTTAAACTCTAAAACGAGCCCAAATATACATCTCAGAGCAAACTTTTATACATTTTCTTTCAAAAAAAATATTAAATTTTAAATATGTATTTTTAAAAATGTTTAAATTTAATTTAAAAAAATTAATAAGGCATAGAATAAGTAATAAAAAAAGACTGTAATATATACATTAATTACAAATCGATTGCATGACAATAATCGATTTATTTTAATATAAAACTTTTGCACGGCAAATAATCCCATATTGTAGAAAAGTATTTAAAAAGAAAACAAAAAAGTTTGTTTTCCTTTTATTATTTTTTAGTTTTTTTTTTTTTTGTTTTTTATTTCTTAGGTCTACCCCATTAAATAATATATACAAACAAAAAAAATAGAAAAGGAAAAGGAAAAATACACATTTTTTTATCGTCTTTATTTTTCATTTTCCTTTTCTTTTAATCCCTCACCTCAATTTATTACAAAGCGATATTTTAGTTATCGTTATTAGAATTAATGGTTTCAGTAATTATTGATTCTTTCTTTTTTTCACTTTCAAATTAACCACCACCCACTAATTGTTTTTGTATAGAAGTGTATGTTGGAAAAAAAAAAAACATACACACACACAATTTACAGAATACTTTTACAGATCTCAACTAATTTAGGATACAAATAAGAAAATTTAGAAAAGATACTATTAAAATTATATGCTTAGGATATTGTATTAGGATATTAACAAGCTTAACAATTAGAGAGCAAAAAAAATTATACAAATTTAATGCTATAAAACTTTATACTTTTTTTTATTTATTTATTTACTATTTTTAGTTAATTTATTTTTATTCTTTTATATGGTATGTACGTATAGTAACTAATTTTTTACCTCGACAAAATTTTTATCAGGATATTTATAGATATATAAATAACTATCGTAAAGGATGCTCGTAATAGATTGTTAGTAATATGGTAGAAAATGGTTTTGTTTATAGGTGTAAAAAGAAAAAAAAATAAATAAATAAAAGAAAAATTATAAATAAAAATTCAACCAGATCTGAATATAGGATAGGGAGTGAGATGATCTTTTATTAATTCTTGAAAATTATTAGTACCCATAAAATTTAATTGGTAATTTTATTTATTAAATTTACATATATGCTTATTTGTTTATATTTACACTTAATATATGATTACATAATAAATATATATATATATATATATATATATATATTTATATATATATATATTTAGAGATAAAAAGATATAAAAAATTATCAAATAAATAACTAAGAAAATGATTATTACAGCAATATTTTTCGCAATTATGAATCATTAAAATGAATTTTTATTTGATTATTTGTAATTTAATGTTTATGTGTATTGTATATATACTTACGTACATATAAAAAGAAAAAAAGTATATAAAAAAAATGAATTTAAAAAATATAAGAGTGTAAGATATATAACTACAAAGCAGAATGGTAAACTAAAGGTTTTTAAAGGTGTACATTTTCCCAGAAATAATGAAAAAAGTTTAGAATACTGGTGTCTTGCGAAAACTTATAAATTTTCTCCGAATTGTGGAAAGTTAAAAGACACTTTCTTCAATTTTAAAAAAACTCTATAATATTATATATACGTATATTACGTTTGCATTGTTTACGCATACGCAAACATAATGTTCAAGTTGTAATTTTTGCGTTTTACTTTAAAAAAAATTTTTTGTATAAATATCAGCGTTACACGTGTTTAAAAATAGCAAATTTTGAATTTTTGACTTCCAGTAGCTCCGAAACAAAAAAAAAAAACAGATCGCATGAATAAAATATAATTTCCAAAAAAAATTTTTCTTCTTTCAAAATTTTACC